>OX419755.1:4047685-4790194 GCA_948567375.1 Lunularia cruciata | reverse complement strand
TATAGCGATTGGGCGGATCTTTACCAAACTTGAAGGTACAAAAGGATGTTCTCCATACATGAGGAAGAATGGTATAACCTGTGTAGATAGATTCATTGAATTGTTGTAGGCAAATTCCACCAGTGGAAGTAAGGTGTCCCACCTTTCTTGCTCCTCTAAGATGAAGCCCCAAAGCATGTTCTTGATAGTGCAATTAGCCCACTCTATTTTTCCATCAATTTGAGGATGGTATACCATGGACATGGCAAGTTTAGTTTTGAATATACCAAAGAGTGTTCTCTAAACAATTAGTGAATTGAGTGCCCCAATTTGTGATGAACACTCTAGATTGGCCATGGTGAGAAAAGACTACAGCTAAGTACAATTGAGCTAATTATGGAGCAATCACATCCTTGGTAGTACAACAAACATGAATCATTTCATTGAATCAATCTAAAAGGATTGCAATAGAGTCAAAACCTAAGGTGGTCTTGGGCAATTCACAAACCAGATCCATATTGACCTATTCCAACATTATGTAGGAGTAAGGAGGGTTAAAGGAGTCTTATGAGAGCCTCATTAGAGGCTTTATTTTTTTGATAGAGTAGGCAAATTTGAACATACTCGATCACATTATTTCTCATCTTGGGCAAATAGTAATGGCATTTGATTGCATAGCCAATAGTAAAATCTTGTCCACTCCAATGTGATCTATAAAAGTGAAATCATAGCATCTGCTAGGATGGTTGCATTAGGTTTGGAGCATCCAAGATCCATAACTTGCCATCACAAAAGGTGAGTCATTAAGTGTTGGTTATACCTTTAGATGATTGAGCTTCTATAATTTGTGGATCAAACTTTGTAGCAATAAGACTCTTTGTCCAGAATTTTAGGTTCACTTGACCTTTATTACCGGATTGTTCACCATAGCAATTTGGGTGAATGCATCTGCAAGATGCTTCTTGCCTTCTACATATGTGATCATCATATTGAACAGTTGTCTCCAAGGACAACAAATTTGTTGATGGGATATACCTTTCTAGGTCTCAAGGTAAACTAGAGATCTACCTTGAGTTTGTGGTTTCTCTCCACTATAAATGCCTTCTTGCCAAGACAGTGCTTCCAATGCTTGGTTGTAAGGACAATAACCAACTCTTCTTCTTTTGTGGTGTGATAGTTGCACTCTATTGGTAAAAAATTTTGAGAGAAATATTCAACTAGATGCCATTCATCATTCCATTTTTTTGTAGGACTGCTCTTATTGCAATGCTTGATGCATCTATAGCCAACTTAATTAGACATTTTGGGTCATACCATTTGAATAATTCTTGTGTGGTTCCTCATATCCGCTTCTTTCCTTTGCCAAGTAGCATCTTTTGGGGTTGTATGACCTTAGAGAAGTCTTTGACATATTGATGATAGAACCCAATCTATCCCAAGAAACTCTTGAGTTGAGTCTGATCTTCTAGAGCACCCCATTTTTGAATGACAACTATTTTATTTGTTAATACTTAGATACCTTATGCACTTACCCTATGCCCCAAGTAATCTACTTCAAGCTTGCCAAACTTGCACTTTGAGACTTTGGCATACAATTAGTTCTATCATAGAATCTAGAGGACTTCTTGCAAATGTTATTTGTGCTCCTTCATTGTTATACTATAGACTAAGATATCATCAAGGAAAATGGTAATAGACTTATCTAAGTACAAAAATAAATATTATTCATCAAACTCATGAAAGTGTTTGGTGCATTGGTAAGGCCAAACAACATCACTAGGTACTCAAAGTGGCCATACCTTGTTTGAAAGGAAATTTTATGTATGTATTCCTCCGCAATCTTGATTTGATTTTAACTACTCTATAGATCAAGTAGTTTGGTGAAGTGTTTTGCCCCATTGAGTTGATAGAATAGGTCATCTATGCAAGGTAATGAGTATTTGTACTTCAACATCAGGCTCTAATAGTCAATGCACATGTGCATTGTATCATCCTTCTTCTTCACAAACAAGACAAGAGCTCCATATGGTGATTTGTTGGATTGGATAAAACCCTTTTTGTAGCATATCCTTGATTTAAGCCTTGCACTCACCAACTCATGAGGTGATAGTCAATATAAGGCCTTACAAGGAGGTGTATTCCTAAGAAGTGTCTTGATTTTATGATCTACTCTCTTTTTTGGTGGTAATCTTGAGGGTAAATCATTAAAAAAAACATCTTGAAACTCATTAACCACATTTTTCAAATACTCAACAATTTATCCATTGAGTTGTATACTATGGAATTCTCTTATTAGACCCATGAAATATCTATCTATCTTACCCATAGTTGTTGTCCTTATGACATAGAGAGGCATTTCTTGCCTTTGTGATCTTTCTCTATCTCCAATGGTCTTGCATTGACTAGTTCTCATTATTTTCTTTCTCCAATCCACCATGGAATTGCCTAAGATCCTCCATCCATGGTATGCCTCAGATCACATTGTAGAGCTAACCATATCAATTGCCACTCAATTTCTTTCTAATATCCTCCTACATAGAGTGTTACCTTTCTAGGTAATGACTCAATCTCCTCTATCTTACCATTAGGTAACTCTACTTCTTCATTCTCATCCTTCTCTGGTTCCATCTCCAACCTTATTGCAATAGAGCTAGACAAGAAATTGTTTATTGCTCCAAGGTCTATTAATACTCTCACTTGATTACCTTCTAGGATTTCATTTACTATAATCATTTGTGTGTATAATCATCCTCAATTACTATTTTTTATTTAAATAGATGGTTAATTGATCACTCACAAGGAGCATGGACAATTGGGATCTCATAGGTTATCACTTTTTGATAATATTCCTCACCAAAATTGTGGACTAAAAAATCCCTAAACATCACTTTTGGTCTAACCACATAAAGGAATTCTATTTGAGTATCAAAAGGGAAAGGATTTTGTATATTTAGATCTATTGCATCATAACAGAATGTCAATTGTCAAATCCCACTCTCTATCATACATCACCATAGGTAGAATCATTGGGTTTGGTAAATTCATTACTATATCCATGAACTCCGCTCTAAAATGATAAATGAGATATATTCTCACTTGCTCATGCAAGATATACATAATTTTGATATGGAATGGATTCAAGAACAAAAAGTGAGGTGCAAAAAATTATCTTCCAATAACATCCATCCCATCCTCTTTCTCTAAAACACCTCCAATTTGTGGATTGCACTACTTTTTCTCCCCTCAAAATTACTCAATCTAAATAGCCCGTGTTCCCCCAAGATGAGTGATCCACTCACTTGGATTAATGTATTTAGTACAAGAGAAATGTAATGCTCATCCTTTGATACTCTGATGCCCCAAAGGAGCACCTTTTTCTTATTATATAGCAAAGAGGATCCATTTAAAGGAGGCTACACCCTTGGATCATATACATGGATTGGTAACATGTTAGCAAGTTCCATCCTTAGATTAGTTGTATGGATTGGTGACATGTTGATCTTTATTTTATTCGGTTCGTCAAACAAGTTTGATCAAAGAGAATCTTTGGGGAATCTTCTTATATGAACCTCAGAATAGCATGGTTGAGGTACCATTGGAAAGCTCCATATGAGACAAACTAGGGGGAGGAAGAAACACCTTTTTTCACCAATAGTAGGAATCTTTCATTTTTCAATGCTTAATTCATCAGTTTACTTTGAAGTTTTCAAGGTGTTTTTGACTTCTTCCCTATTAGTTAAAGTACTCTTTTGGTAACACCTCTATCTGATCTACTTAGACCATCATATATAACATCAGTCAAAATATTACCAGGCCAATTTCCACCTCTAGACAATCTATTTAGCTAATGGTGTTATAAGAATCTACAAGTTCTTAATGGATGTATATGTGATAAATTAAGCATAGACCCAACTCTTCATTGACTTTGTGGCACTATGTACAATTCTCCAAAAAGTACCAAACAAAGTAGAGAAGGATTTTCCCAACTTTGAAAAGTTGAAATCTAGTATGCAATTGTAAATATGTCTATTGGACCTAATGTAAAGAACAAAAGATTTCAATATATTAGAACTAGAGCTTTAAATTTGAAATTTCACATAGAATTGGATCTTAGCATTTGAGGGTCATTTGAACCATGATTTCATAGTTCTCATGCTCATAAGCAACCCCAAACTAGTGCAAGGTGAAATTTTCCTAATAGACAATTGGTCTAGTGGAGGATTAACACATAAATGGAAAACCTTGGTCTTAACTTCAAGTACCTAGATAGTTGTTGGAAGTTGGTACTACTTTACATTTTCCTACACTCCTCTCTCTCTTGTAGGATAAGGTCTGCTTCATAACAATCTGTCTTCTTTTCATGCTCTAATCCAAATCAATGAAGTAAAACCGTGCAAAGACAAGCTCAAAGTACCGATTACTCTCCTTATTTGCTCACATAAGGGTACCAACTCTATATCACTCGTAGAACCCCAAAGATCTGCATGACCTGCACTTTTTTGACCCAACCCTACAAACCAGCTATTGTTGTAAATATTAAATTGTGTATTGTAGTTTTATAATATGAGTATTCGTGGGGTGCACTTTTTATAATTATCTTTAAGTAATAGATCATATACAAAATTTGCTTCTACTAACTTTTGCAAACAATCCACTAATAGGTGGAGGGAATTTTGTAAATCTGCCCATGAAATAGAATCATCATAAGTTCCAATACCTAATTGTGGACAGGTTTTATCCTTTTACAGATTTTATCTTTTTGGAATTTTATTTTAGTAATCTTTGATTTTCAAATTTTTTGTAGCTTCAAAAGTTCCAAACTTAGAGAAGCGGGAGTCCCTGCAAAGATGAGGTAGGTGGTTTATCGTACATTATTTAAAAGTTATTGTTTTAAATTTTTTATCACATATACTACCAGTTTCAAAGTTCCATTCTAGATAACCCTAACAAGCTTTATGTACAATGTCTGAACTGATTCTATATCATTCCATACAAATTATTTCATAAGGAAATATGACAAAATATCTAGATTAGAAAAGACTAATATACTCGAGTGACAATTTTGACTTCTGTAATTATCCCATGTACATATGATCTGTACTTGTTCAAGACACTAAGCAAGAGAGACAAGCGAGATCGTTTACACTAGTATGAAAATATATTTTCTAAAATTTAAGTTATAAATAATAATATAATATATAAATGTATTTGATATGAATATAATTGATTGAGATTATGGTTTATAAGGATTCGCGTATCTTTGCATGAATCTAGACAGTATACCAGCATATGGTACCTCTTGTGGTGGCTTGCACGTGGCTCTAGTAGAGGCTGTCACATTCAACATTAGAACTTGTGAAGGGAACATATTCTACGGCCTTGGTGTGCGAGACATAGTTAAAAGGCACTGTATAGAACGTAGACCCCGTGAACTCGTTACTTAAAAACGCTCTTGGGAATGGCGGGGATGTTTGTTGCTGGATGCGGGTTCAGTCGTGATAGATGCTGGCTGAAGCGGTCCGGAGAATCCATCGCCCACAGAACTTGACCTATTCAACGAACAGACATTTGATTGGATCTTCTGCATGATGTTCACAAAGACATTGTATCGGTCGGTACAGTGGGAGAATCTACTCCTTGGTCTGATTCGTTCGACCCACCTCCTCCATCGCATGAGGAAATTTGAGATCAGTTTTGGTTCGGCGACTGTTGGGCTCCGTGTTCTGATCCAGAGTCTTCGTATCAAGGATTATTTCGACCTGCACAAATTGGCATGGTTATCTCCGGGATGGGTTCAAGAGTATCTGCAATGCTGGAAATAAGTCTCTACTCGTGGGTAGCTGTCTCAAATTTGTCGAGTGAACAAAGTAACTGCATTTCTCTAGTTTAGGTCCTAGTAAAGGCATTGACCATACTTGATGGAGTTCATTCACGCGTTAGATATCACTTTCTGTACCCAATTGTGAGCATCTTCAACTTTAGACATAAGAGTCAGTGGCGACAAAAGCCCTGGAGTACAACGGAATTCTCGTTCCAAATCTCGATAAGTCCAGAATGTATGCTTCCCGTTGTGCTTTTCACTACAATCCTTGACGGAAAAGGTGTTCTTTGATCTTGACATTGCCAGCAGTGGACACCTGCGTTTCTGTTCATCAGAGCTTACATTGCTGTGCAATCGGACTATATTAACAGTACATCCTAATTCAGAAATCCATGGTGCTAAGAGTTAATTATAACTACAGTGCACACTGACACTAGTTGCAGCCAGTGTCGACATTCTCACTACAGTCTTGATCTATAAAACTTTTTGGTATCCAATCTCCAAAGCTTTAAAATGCAACTGGATCTCACTCTACTCTTGGGTAGAGACAGATTGTAACATGTCAGACGATACAGATTCGTTGTAACTTACTTCTAAGGATCATGGGAGAAATAGTAAGGATCGTGGTTCATCTGCAATCAATTCAACTCGGGATAACATGGATTTCTTGAACCATGAGAACACATTATTAATGACAGATGCTCCGGGTCTTCCTACTTTCTTGTCCTGAGACACTGCGCCGGAGGTTGATGGTGGTGATCCTAGTAGACCAACTGACTGACTCCGGCTTAGAACAGATTTCTGCTTTGGTGGTAGCCTCCCGACTCTTAGTGATGGAGATCTTGGAGAATGCACATTCTTTCATTGAGGGTGAAGAGGTGCCAAGTGGCGAGTTGGTCTTCATTATTCCGAATGATGGATGAAAAGAGTAAAAGTCTCTTTGCTTTGCTTTGCATTGAAGAGCGATGATCAACAAGAGTGATGATTGAGAGGAAGTAAACGAGTAGGTTGGATAACCGCGTGCCCTTATCTCACAGACTCACGCTCAAGAGTCGCAGTATGCATGCTCTCATCTTTTCAATGTTATTGAAATCCTTGTCTTGTGAAGGGAGTCCAGCAAGAAACAGCAACGTGGCACGGCTCGAATCATGGCTTGAAAGTTTTGCTTCTATCCCCAATGAAGTTCACGACATCATTGACTGATTTGATTGCAAGTTCTGTTCAAGAAAGAATGTGCGGTGCAGAGTCACGACTACCGTGCACTGAATCGAGACCTTCGATGGAATGTAAATTCTTAAGGAAAATATGGTAGAACCATAGGACACGGATGAACTACATATTCGAGAGTTGGTTGTTGTTTGCCAGATTCGTTCTCCCGGTGGATCCATCATATGAATAACTATTGTGTTTCAGACATCGACGATTCTCCATCTGTCTACCGGCGGTTTGGACCGTTAGAGGTTCACTGTAGATTTCGGTGAGAATACATGCTGTCGGCTTTCTGGTCAGTAAAAGGAAAAATGTAGCCTTGTGAGTTCATTACCCTCACTAGTACGCATAGCAATAGAAGAAAGGCTCTCAATAAGTTGCATGACGACTCAGACCAAGTTGTTCGTCGAGAAACACAAGAAGTTGGCATCCACCCAACCATCACACGGTCGGCGAAATTCGTTATTTTGTCAGTTCCGGCTACTTCCCCATCGCTAGTTAGAGTCTATCCTCGGCACAGACAGCCCCTCTTTTCTGGTTGTTTTGGAACGGGCACTTTAACATCCCTATGAAACTTAAAGGAAAACGTTGGATACACGAGCTGAAAGTCCATAGTCGCAAGTTGGGAGAATCTGAGGAAGACAGTGAAGGAAAAGACCTGCTGAAATCCCACACTACTTCAATTCAAGTTCTTTCAGCGCAGCAAAGGAGTAAACAACAGCCACTGACAGCAGGCACCGACCTCAAGTTACCGCTCATGATTCAAACGAGACGCTCTCGACGTTAGGAATCCATGTGTTGTACTCGGGGGGGAACTACAGTACTGTAGTTCGGAACTGACAATGTGTAAATCGAACCATGTCGAGACCTACAGCTATCGACTGTCAGTTGTTAAAAGAAAGGGTCAAGACGGACTAAACGGGACCAAATGCAGATACTTTGCCACAGCTTTGTCATGCTAACTACAGCCGTCCTGCATATCCTGAGAGCTTCAGCCATGCGGATGCAAGAGCAGTACGAACCACAAGCCATCTACCATCTGGAGTCTAGGTTACTGCTCTGGAACAGATCCGCTTTTCTCTCCATAAAATTATGGAAACCTAAAAGCAAGGCATGACACATGACGGATGCCATGTCCAGCCATACAACAACCTAATCGAGAGCGGGGAAATACCAGTATTGTAACCCGAAGAACTCAAGAAAATTATGAATATGAAGTCTGTCCAATGCAAACCTGTAATCAAGATCTGGGCTCAGAGAACCGCGATTCTAACGCTCTGGATTCAGAGAAATCTTCCCGACAGTGTGAAGCTGATAAACAAAAAAAGCCTGGGGGAACAGCTTAAAGACGACGAGCCATCCTGTCGAACCCCAACCTTACATCCTAGTGACAAGCGAGGATGAAAGAGGGTGAAAATTGCCACTTGGGATGGAGAATATAGACAATCAGAGGGTACTTGTTCTGGTCAATCATGGTGGAGTGTCAAGCCTGGCTAAGCTCTTTCATAACATGCACCATAAGACGATTAAGTTCGTACAAAAGGAAAAATCCGCCTCCTCCGCCGAACTCCAGCACACATGTATCTGCGCATATCATATATGGTTCCAAAAGTGCAGGAAAAGGTGACGTTTAATTTTCACTTCAGTTAATCCACTTGGCACAGGTAGAGAGATACCTCAGCGCTGGATAAAATTGGGAAGCACCTGAGCCAGAATCTTATCTTACACATATGTGCTGGGACCCGGATGTATATCGGGATTATCATAGAACACATAGTGTCCCGTATCTACAATAAAGCAGGTCAGGAATTTTGTATCCTGAGATTCTACCTGTCCTTGCTGTATGAAGGGATAGGCAAGTGAAGGCAAGGAAACTAGGGAAGTGATATGAGGAGACTACGTTTGTAGTTTAATACCAGTTCTAAGAAGAGCAAGCTTGTCAAGCCCGCAGGTGGTCATTGAAGTCTGTACAATGTGCTTTTAACTATTACCGGTGGTAATACAAGTACTCTACAAAAAAGATCCAAATGTATGGCGACACTGGATGCAGGGTGCTACCAACTGCACGTTCTGTTTGACATCGACATACATCTGCTGTTGGGCTTGTCAAACGTCGAGAACCTGGCAGGTAACTAACTCGACAGTGCCGAAAAACCTTGTGGCGATGGTCTTCCAGCCTTCATCATCAGTGTCAGGGGCATTCGTTCCGTTTGGTGCCGGTTCTGTAAAGTCTGCTCCAAGGACGGTGACATTGTCATTGATATCTTTGGTTATCACGTGGAGCCTTTCCCTGAAACCGGCTAATAAATAAGGGCACTCCGAGTCGGTAACATCCAGCAAAATTGGAACTTTCTTGAGCACAACCTTCCAAGTGTCTTGCTCTGAATCATACATCTTGATTTTGCTCCCGTCCATTGCACTGGTGGGATCTAAAGCATACAGCCGGCCATTCACAACAACGCTTAGCTTGGTGCCAGCCTGCCGAGCGGGCCAACCATCCCCCATTCCTTGGGGCATTTCTCCCCATAAATGCGACACCGGATCATACACTTCACCTGTAAAAGAAGATTAGAATTTTAAATACGGTACTATGCCCTCCTTCGCTCGCCAGCAAAGAAAAATGAGATAACAAAAGAGTACCAGTGACATGATTGGCAACAGGCACTTTCGTGTTCGTGTTTTTAGTCCACAGAATGACGAAGGTTTACTAAAGGACCAACTTGCGGCGGACAAAAAAACAGGGTCATCTAGCTCCGACTCACAGGCTCCACTTTTCACGATTGGGTTGGTAAAATATTGAGCAAACAAAACATAGAGGATGGAATTAGTAGCACCATACCTCCAACGTCGACGAAAAAAGGCCAGGAGTAGAGACTTTGGGGCACGCATAATTTCCCCTTGAAAGCAGCCATTCCGGTTGCGATGGGTTTGAGCATGTCCGCAAGGAAAGCAGTGGGGAGAACCTGCGCTCGCGAGAACGGCATGTTGGGAATTGGAGTCCAAGAGTCTGTAGCCGGCTCATAAACTTCAGCAGATTGCAGAGGAGTAAGCCCACCACGGCCTCGATTGACACCACCCACGGCGTACAATTTGTTGTTCAATAAACCTGTTTTACAGTACGCCCTGGCTGTCCCCATACTCGCGGCCTCCGTCCACTCATTCATCCGCGGATCATACCTCCACACACATTTCATAGCACAGGCTCTAGAAAACCCTCCCAGAACAAACAAACACCCATTAATAGCACCCGCGGAGCACCCACAAAATGGAGTGCGGTCCAACAAGTCCTTCCGTCTAAACCACCCCTTAAAAAGTCCTGAAATTCTCAAACTTGAAGATCCGATAGCAGTCCACCAGCCTCGACCCGAGCTAAGATCCCCGGCCTCGTCATCTCGTGCTATCTCCGGCATAGATGGCAGTCGCCTCCAGTTCCCTTCCAGAGGATCCAGCACGTACCACGCCAGCCTCTCCTGTTCATCCTTCACCAGAACGTAAAGCCACTCCTCGGTTAATCGCAGCTCCTTTCTCAATTCGAAGACTTCGTCCCCGGCGAGGACTTCATGCCATGACTTACAGACCGATTTCATCACCGCATGACAACCACGCGGCACCCTGGATAGGATCTGCATGGATATCTCATCCGGCAGCCCTGGTATAAACTGCGGCCTCTCATCCAAACACCCCAACGACAACCGCTGCCTTTTACTCGACTCCGCGGCTTGAGGCCGCTCGCTCTCCTCCCGGCATCGTCCCCGAGCGTAGCTCAGAAACGCCCCCATCTCCGGTGTCCTCCCTCGTTCCTCCCACGACGAAGCCCACAAATCTCACATCCACAAAAGTAATAGCTTCAATCTTCCGAATCCATCGTCAAAAGATAATCTCCCCAACAACAAACAATCTTTCGGTCCAATTCTACTAGATTCTCCACCAATTATCGTCCTCGTCTTCCCCTCCTTCTTCCCATCTCCTTCTACACTCCATCATTCGACTCCTACTCAACCCTTTCTTCTCACCACCTCCTCCTCCTCCTCCTTTCTCCGCTCCTTGCCTTCTCCCACCATTCCCATCCTTCTTCTTCTCGCCTTCGGCTTCTGCTTCTCCTTCTCCTTCCTCTTCTACTATTGTCTCTTAGCCTCCAACGAAGTCTTCATCTCCTTCTTTGCCCCATCAACCGCTCCTCCCTCGCATCACAACAGTCCCGTCCCTCTCTCCCTCTCCAAGTCTCGATCAATGAATCAATCCATGGAGAAACGGAAGGGAGGAACATCAGTGGTCCTTTCTCGGGAGAGCGAACTCTCTGAGAGCGCCAGACCTTTTGGACGAAGACGTCTTTGTTTCTGTCTGTCCCTGCCAGATTCCTCGATCAAACAAAGAAATAGCGACGCTGCAGCTGCAGCTCCTGTTTCTGCCACATAAGTCAGACCATTCCCGGCTTATTCTGCTAAAACTGCTGCTAACTTCGCCGTCCGGCGGTGGCCTCGGAGCCAACAAGCACTCTTCTTATTTTGCCCCTGGAGGATCTTGGTGAAGCTACTGCAGCTCTTCCCCGCATGCGATTCATGTGTCCAAAAGCTTGTCTTAACTTTTTTGAGATAAAATACTGGGGCCTACTTAAATGAACCTCTAACTTCGCTTTTCCCGGCTACTTCCGGTACTACTAACGTGGCACTGGCCACCACCCGTAGTGTTCTTAAAAGTTCTGTTTCTTTACTATGATCTGCAGACGAATATATCCTACAAAGGGAAGGCCGCTCGTTATAACAACGACGTCCCGTAACTCGACAAGCTGGCAGAAGTCAGCACGTGGTTTGGCGTCCGGGAAAGTCTTCTCCAAATCTCAGACTTGTTGGTCTTTAGCTGGGGCCTCCTACTACTCCCCCACGGATGCTACCCAAACGTTCGTTTGGCGGCTCCGCTTTGGCTGGCGATTTCTCAAGGGTGGGAATAGCAGCAGGCGATCCACCTAACTCCAGGTGCTCATTAATAGATTTTAGCTTGCAGACTATTGTGAATAGTTTCGTTTCCCTAGCCTCAATAGAGGCGGAAAGGATGAATTATTACACTTACTGCATATCTAGGATGTTAGATACTGCAAATTTTAGTAATGAAAATAGCTGTTTGCCTATTCTACTAAGTTTGATATAAAGGAGAAAAGACCTTATAGAAATAAAAGTCAAGAAAATACAATATAACACTAAACTGATCTATAGAAACTCTAGATTCAGAAATAGACCATTGATATCTTGCATTGGGGTACTACACAGGAAGTTTTAATGCTGTAGAGTATGAAAAAACATTAGACTTCTCTGGTATATTGGAAATGAAAGTATAGATTTGTCTATAGTGCAAGGACTTATGCAAACATCTTACGAGTGGGCCTTATCTACCCAAAGGGCTACACAAATTACTTATATGTGAGACAAAACTTTACACGAGAACCAATGCTGGATACGCTATACATTTGTAAATAAAGTTGAAAGATAAAGAGAGAAGCTTATGTCATATGTCGTGTTGGCTCGCCTGTGGGAAACTTAATTGCGTAAAGAAGTGGACTGAAAAGTTTAAAAGACGTACAGTATGGAGATATGGCGATAATAAGCATATTGATGTCGTAGAGACCTGGACTGAAAAGTTTTAAAAGACGTACAATATGGAGTTCTGGGGATGATAACGATATTGATGCCGGCTATCCGAAACTACTTACTTTAGGTGCTATATCCAAAGCATCTGATCCTACTGGATTTCATGAATAATTTTCTCAATTTTATTTATCCTTATATCACATATATCAGAGTTAAGATCATTTTGGCATTTCAAGAAATCTCAATAATGGGATGCCATAAAATATTCAAGTTTTAAAATATTTTAAATATGTGGTCAATTGTGTCTTGTATCAAAGTAGGTTAAATCTGCTTAATTATTTGCCAAAGTAGAGGATATAGCTGATTTCACCTGGACACTAAAGGCCTATTTGACCTGATAGTATTTTCATACATGTTTTATTAGAGTTGAGCAAAAGCGACCACATAGAATAACAAGAAGGATGGGAAAACAACGTCAAGCGTACAAGGACAAGAAAGAAAAGGTAGAATGGGGCTAAGCCCAAATAGTATCGGAATGAGAAGTCGCCTATATAGAGTTGAGCTTATATTAGAGATCATACAAGGTCTTCTGGCGCTTAATAGTGAGTAGACAGTTTTGTTCATTCGGATCCCATGAGAAATTACTGCTGATAACTACTCATTCTAATAAGCACTTAACACCTCATCTCGTCGCCTGGACCAGATAGAGACAATTAGAAGAAAAAGGCCGTTAATAACATAATTGCCGTTGATCACTACTTACCAAATTTCTGACGGTGACCATTTTGCAAAGCTGTCCTGAGCTATCGGAATATAAAGAATGAGTTTCTGATTTGGACATAACGTAAGTCTTTACAGGATTCTGACTCACTTGCTTTTCATCCGATGATATGCACGTATACTTAGATTGTTGTCTAAGTTTGGTAAGTGCAATTCCTTGCGACCTGCAGCAGCAGGTCGCAAGGTCTCCAAGTACAGGGGCATGCAGCGAGGTCACCTCTTTGTTCCTCTAGCCTTGGAGTTATATGGAGCGATGGACACGGCATTTGACACATTTGTCAGGGAGTGCGCGAGGGCTTATCATGTTAGGCGGCAAGGGGTACCACTCTCACTCTCATACTTTGTAGCTTACTTTAGACAGCGTGTATCCATTGCTCTACAGAGGGCAGTGGCTGGTGCAATCCATAGGAGAGCAATCACATTAGGTGATGTTTCTTCGGATGCTCCAGTTGTGTGTAGATCGTACGACTTGCATAGCTCGGATATCTTAGGTGCGGTAGGGCAGATTTCTCATACAGACTCTATTGGGGCTTAGCCCCATGTTACCTTTTTTGTCTCTCCCTTGTACGGCTTGATGGGGTCTTCCCATCCTTCATTTTTCCTACGCGGTCGCCTTTTTTCATTCAATAATTAGGACTTTCTTTTCGTCCCATGCTATATATATTATGAATTGGGGGATTAGATGGCTAGATCTGCGGGAGAGTGTGGAGACCGGGAGAGGAGAGGGAGAGACAAGAGAAGACATATCTATAATTCATGAGTGCTCTCTAGCACATGGTGCTCGAGTGAAAAGTCTATTCTCTTGGTTTTTCAATTTCGGTTCCATTGGTAACTAGATTGAAGACTATGGAGAATGGAGTAGAAAGTTATGAGGATTTTTAGTTTTTTTAGGGTTTAGAGTGATCATTACACGTTGAGAGTGATGGGTTGGGAATTTTCATTTCCAATCTCTTTGTTATCATGATTAAGTTCCATGGGAATTTAGTTTGAAAATTTTGGAGATGGAAATTGAAAGTTATGAGAGTTTTTAGTTTTTAGTGTTTGGAGAGATTGTTTTCTTATGTGAGTGGTTGTGGTTTTGTAGATATTGGGAGATATGGAGAGGAGCATCATGTGTTATTATCATTATTCTTGTGCTAGCCATGGCTACACCTTCCCATGTGGGGTCACCTAGAGCAGCTCGGGATACACCATGTCCAGTGTGTCACCCATGCTTTACCTCCCAAGGGGTAAAGATCTATGTGAGAAGGATGCACAAGGATTATGATTGGACCACTTGGGATACTCACGTGAGACGAGAGACCACATCGACAGCAATGACGCTCGAGATTATGCACGCTTCTTTATCCTTTTGTTGATCGTTCCAAGGATACCGATCGAGTCGTGGGAGTGGTTAGCTTCTCAGGCGGGTTGCATTTTTGGGTTATTTGAGACTAGTTTTCCATGTCCACGTCTATTCCATAGACTACCCTGCACACTCCATGATGAGGCTAGACAAGGCTTTTCGCCTACCACTTGATTGTTTGGCACGTGATCCCTTGGAAGAGTTAGCATGGTTCCTATTCCTCTTACTCCCTTGATGGTGTCTTTGTTATGCTAGAGGGGAACGTGCGGGGCATAAAGAGGTGGGTGCTAGATTTTGGCAATTCCAAGCGGCGGATTGGGCGGCCCTTCAAGAACAGACTATTAGGGCTACACAATTTAAGAGACAGGCATCGCCACAAGATACCACTAAGTCCACTCAATTATGACAAAGTAGGACATTGGGTTAGGCGAGAGAGTTTAGTAGAGCAGCACAAGCGCTACACCCTTTGTTTATGGTGAGTCCCACTAAGGAGACTATCTCGTCCTTATGCTCACTACATCCTATAGCAGTAGAGGTACTACCACTAGAGGTCTTAGATTATCAGCTTGAGCAACCTTTATGTCTTGATAGGTCGTTATTTGCACAAGCATTATGCATTGCCCCTCGCCTTTGTAAGGGATGGTTTATGAGCACCTTAAAGATTGCTTCCAGGCAGATGATCCTTCTTGTGGTTTTACCGAGTTGTTTCAAGTGGCTGCAGCAATAGCGAGAGGAGACATTCCTATGTCTTTTAGTCGGGTATTAGGTGCTAGTCGACTTCTTGCAATGGAGAAGAACATAGGGTACATTAGACCAATTTCTATTGGAGAGATATTTCTACGTTTGGTTAGTCATACCATTGTCCTTCAGCATTGTTCTCACTTTTGACAACACCTCAGTCCACATCAATTTGGAATAGCTATACCTGGAGGATGTGAGGCTATATCTCTAGGCAATAGAGCACTCCTAGATATCCATTCGGAGTGGGTCATCCTACAAGTGGATGTTGAGAACTCTTTCAATAGCATCTCATTGGCATCCATCTTTAGAGAGCTTAGGGCGGTTGGTGGATCCTTGGTGAGCTTCATTCCTTTTGTGCGGTCTTTTCATGGCTCTCCTACTTCCCTTCACTACCAGCATGGAGGTTCACAGGAGGAAGTCATTGTCTTGGAGTCAATTGTTGGTACACGTTAGGGAGATCCTTTGGGGGGGGACCCTTATTTGCCAAGGCTCACTTTTGAGCTCTCCTATCTACTAATTTGGCAATGCCAGGTTGTGTAATTCCCTCCTTGGCAAATGATACACACATCGTAGGCTCTATAGATCAGATTAGGCAAGCCTTTGACTACTTGACTACCGAGCTACATCTAGAAGGCCTGAGAGTCAAGGTGTCAAAGTGTAGTGCATGGTCCCCTTTAGGTATCCCTCCTCATCTTGAGCTTCCAGAGGGATGTATCACATCCACAGATAGACTTTGTGTTCTAGGAGTGCCAATAGGAGCGGAGGATTTTGTCACACACTTCTTAGACGCTGCCCTTGTAGAGGATGTTCTCTATGTGGATGACCTTCCACTACTAGGAGATCCGTAGGTGGCATTTGGCATGCTCTACTCCAGTATTGCTTGTCAACAATCCTACCTCATCCATACAGTTCCCCCCTCATCGTCCTTCTTATCACGTCTAAGAGCATTTGATAGGAGGATTATGAGAGTCTTTGGTGATATTATTGTACCAAGGACTTTTAAGTGTGTGAAAATAGATTTGGCATGTAGAAAGATGGCTTTGCTGATCTTATGTGGTGGGTTTGGCTTACTATCCATGGAGGAGATTGCACTTATAGTATTTTTGGGTAGTTGTGCTCTCTTGGCACCCCTACTTTCCTCTCATTTTGTGGTTGCTGATAGGCTAGTTTTAGAGACTTATGTGATAGAGGTGGAGGGAGGATCCTTTTCTCTTGAGGTGTTATTGTGGCAGACAAGAGATAGTCTATCTCCACGAGCACGAGAGGATTTTCCACCTTTTGTTTCACTATCATCAAATTGGACTAGAGGTTTACAATCTTCCTTGATGGAGCAACATTGTGAGCATATGCTACATTCTCTCTTAGTTGACTTGTCCACTCCTGAAGCTACTAGAGCACATCTTTGCTCTTGCTCTGGCAAGAGTGCAGGCTATTGGATCCTAGCTCGACCGTCCATTAGGGCATTCCGGCTTGCACCAACTACTTTCTCTACAACAATGAGGTTTTGTCTAGGTTTGGTCCACCCATATGCATCTCCATTACTCACTTGTGAGTGTGGTTCTACTCTAGATGCAGTAGTGGTCCACATGACACTGTGTCCTTTTGGAGGACAGAGGATAACTACCCATGATGCCATTAGGGACATTGTGTTTGCTATGGCACAAGAGAGTGGATACTTGGCTTGGAAGGAGCGTTCATATACTTTGCAGATGACATGTGTCAGGGCAGACTTATACTGAGATAATCAGGTGACAATAGCGGATGTTGTGGTTATGGATCCTATGCGGTACACAATTTTGGAGGGAGTGACTACCTATCCTCCTAGATGGGCGGCGAGTGCAACAATAGGTCGTAAGGTCTCCAAGTATAGGGGCATACAGCAAGATCATCTCTTTGTTCCTCTAGCCTTGGAGTTATATGGAGCAATGGACATTGTATTTGACACATTTGTCAGGGAATGCACGAGAGCTTATCATATTAGGCGTCAGGGTGTACCACTCTCTCTCTCATACTTTGTAACATATTTTAGACATCATGTATCCATTGCTCTATAGAGGGTAGTGGCTGGTGCAATCCATAGGAGGAAATCACATTAGGTGATGTTTCTTCAGATGCTCCAATTGTGTGTAGATCGTACGACTTGCATAGCTCGGATATCTTAGGTGCGATAGGGCAGATTTCTCATATAGACTCTATTGGGGCTTAGCCCCATGTTACCTTTTTTTCTCTCCCTTGTACAGCTTGATGGCGTCTTCCCATCCTTTGTTTTTCCTACACGGTCGCCTTCATCTGTATATTTTGAATTATAGTTATTTTATAGTTGCAATTCTCCTCATGGAATAGCTAGCAAAAGTTTAAATATAGATACAAAATCTTATTTAATTTTCATGCCAACTGGATGGATTATTCTTAATTTAAAACTTAAGCTATTTACACCAAAATTTATTATGATTAATAGAATAAATGAAATTTATCGTTGCCCACATCCTAATTCCAAATTCAATTTTAGTTGTATGAGGTTTCAATTTGTTGTAGTTGTGGTGAGTTAAAGAATATTTGTATCATCAACTTTATTATAATATAAGCATAACTTTGGATTTTAAATATCAAAATTGCAGTCTCGTTCCAAAGTAGAACTTAAATAATTATTCTTTTTTAATTTTTTATGTATATTATTGATGGAAATAGAATGGATATGGTTTAAAACTCAATGTTAGAATTACTTTGATCTGTTACAAATAATTTATATAATAGAAACTAATTTTTATATCAATAGATGTAATTATAATTCCTAAATAGTTAATACAAAACCTTAGTATGTACCATTTAATCAACAATATCTTGATTCAACATTAATGTCATTGGATTCCTCTAAGATACATTAAGCTCAACTAGTTCTGTTGAGAATACTTGATGTTGAGAAGATTTAATGTTGGGAGTACTCACATTGCTATTTCAAACAACTATCTATTTGATACATTGAAGGCACACTAACGAAGTCATCGAGTAATTACTTACATTTAAGGAACTGTCCTTGATTTCAGTATATACTTAGCAGCCATTTGCTATTGTCACATTAGATAATCATGAGATGAAAAAATCAATATAGTTGGATGATTAAAATTTATAACTCATATGTATATAACTCAAGTAAGTCACCTCCAAATTATTCAAATATTTAAGGTGTTCTTAAATGCTTCTGATGATTTTCAGAATTTGATACAATGTAGGAGCAAAACAGAGTATCTCGTAGAAAAATACAATAATATTACAGGCAAATATCTATATATATAATGAATTATTCTTATTTTTCAATCATTAATATAATTATTTGAGTATTAAAAAATTTAATTAATCTATGGATATATGTATATTTATCTAAAACTCTATAATTCTATAAGGTTGTAAATATTATTTTCTTCTCAAACCTTTTATTACTTTATAGGCTATCAAAATAAAAACGTGTAATGAGGAGAGAGCTAAAGTATAAAAAGTTGAAAACTTTATGGCAGCTTATTTTATTTTAATAAAATCATAATTATCTGTATTTAATAATAATTTTAACCATTATATTTGTGTATTTATTTGAAATAAAATATCTTATTATTTAAACAAACTACTCTCAACTAAACAAATTATTCTCCAGTTTTAAGATGTAGTTGCAAGGATATAATATATAATGTTCATTATGATCTATTTATAACTGGAGAGTGAGTATACCATAAATGTTACACTAAAAACATCTATCTATGATTTATAACTTTAGCAATCTATGCACCTTCCAAGGATATACATGTATATATGGAGAGAGAGAAAAAAGATTTTGAAGAATACTGCAAGCTTAAGTATACACTTATACATATTAGAATACGAAATGGATCCAATGGTGTGCAAATAAGAAGAATTTTCAAAATTAATTAAAAGTCTCTAAATTTAGTATATTTCTTTCTTTAAAATATATGAATAATATGTAATTAAATATGTGTATAAATAACAATAAATTAATAATAGATTAGAAAATTGGTTGCTTTTGTAATTGTTGACAAATTATCTATTTAAACTATATCTATAATAGTTAGCTTATAAAAAAAAAGGACAAAGTTTAACTATAATAAAAAAAATATTTAAAATATAATCATTATCACTATCATATGTTTTTTTAAGAAAAAATTCCATCATAATCATATAGGATGAGTATAATTGCTATAAATAATTACCAGTAATATCACTAATAGCAAATATATATAAGAGAATTCTACAATCAGAAACTTTACTCAAGCACACTTCCATTATCTGCTCTTCTACCTAATTTAAAATAATATAACCAAAATTTGGCCTAATGATATGAATATCTCATAATCAATTGCTTATTTTTAATATTAGATTGATACTAAAATAAGAGAATTGGCTTAAAAGAAACTTACCAAGAGTAACATAGCTCTAACTTACCTACCCAATAATATTTTAGGTCTAGTTATGACAATCAAGGCTTTAGAAAACTCATAGATATTATAAGGTGGAAGATTGGGCTTGATGATCTAGATCGAAAGAAAGTACATTAACAATTTATATGTTTTTACAAATAGTAAACAAGATGGTCAGCTACTCTTATTAGAAGTTTAATTTATTATTCTATGTGGAGCTATTATTATTGTGTATAGTGTCGGGCGTATATATATCGCTGTCAACATCATACACTATAGAAGCACAACTCACACATAAGTCATACATAGACTCTAAAGTGCCATAATAATCAGATTGTTTACCACTTTCAACTCAATTCAACTCAACTCAGATCCGTACTTGAACTATCACTCTATAAACTACCAACAATTGGGCACTGATTACAGTCAAGCCACACCCACTCTAGCATAGAGAATCCAGGTGACGCTTGCCGGCCTTTGTCCACCATAGCTAGGAACTCAAAGGCTCAACATCAGAGAAGTGAGCTCTCTGGAGCTGTACTTTGAAAGTATACCCCTGGACTCAAGCTAGGTCTGAATCCTAACGGTCCTGCTGATGGCATACTTGATGGTGCAAACGGTGCAAAGTGATGGTAGGCTCCACTGTGAAGTTAGTACCCCAAACATGAAATCTGACCGTCGGGAAGTAGTCTTTGAGAGATTGCTGAAATAACTCTAACTACTATCACTGCAATTCTAGTGTCTGAGCAATCTAGATGCGACACTATAAATGGCATAACAGTTGTCGTGCGTATATACATTGCTACACAACATACATCGCTATCAACATCATACACTATAGAAGCACAACTCACAAGTGCACAATTGCCCCCCAAGTTGGCGGTTAGGTCCCTCTAACTCCAGATAGCCATCTACTCTAAGTATATGGTATACCCTATAATGGGCAAAGATCAGGAGGCCGGGTGCTATGGAGCCCCATCGTTAGTCACCTGTCTGCAATCTATACCATATAAAGAATGAACTAGCTATAGGTCAAATACATCTAGGACATAACCATTGACCTTGAGGAACCACCGTGAGAGGAGGAGTCATACATGCCATATGCCATCTTCTCGAACATCTATCACACACTAACATAGTAGCGGCTCCACCAAAAGAGCCACATAAAATACACCTCAAGCCTGCACGTACAAGTGCCAAGCTTTGGTCCATAGTACCATCAATGTTTGGGAGGTGGCATGGCGTAAAATTGTGCACATGATCCTTCCAAATAACACCATCACGTCCTTCCAACACAAGGACTCCAGATGGCAAAATCTCACGCACTCTCAAGATAGTGCGGCCTGTCAAAACATCAAGTGTCGTCGGTGTTGTCTGCTGTAGATATACATAGTCGCTTGGATGAAATTGACAGATCAAGGGTCTATAACCTCCTCCTTGAATGGTAGCATAGCGTAAAGTATGTCTATGCTGAGCAATCACCAAGTTCTCAAAGGCCATCGGCATCACTCTCCAAAAGATATATGCCCGTTGAGAACATGCACTCATCCATACATTGGGGTCATCCAAGTCCAAAACCACAGTAGCATCTTGACAAATGGCTGCAAGTAAATCTGGATCTCGTCCATATAGTAGAAAGTATGGAGAGAAGGATGCTAAGGAGGCTTGCCGACTGAACCAATAGCCCATGGCCAACCAAGGTAATTGGAGATCCCAATCTCCCAAGTGGCCTCTTTGCAAACCATACTTTTGCAATCCTCTCTTCACTATCTGAACCACTCTCTCTGCTAAGCCATCTGCCTTAGGGTGATCTCGGGATGTAGTACGATGATCAATCAAAGCCTTGTCACACAAGACCTGAAACTCTCCCAAGAACTCTATACCCTGATCAGTCAAAACCTTAGCTGGTGCACCAAAATAACTAAGAACTTGATCCAAGAACAAGTAAGCTATCCTTTCACTAGACTTGTCAGGAAGTGCCACCAACTCAATCCACTTGGAGAAGTGCTCCACTGTCACCAAAACATACCGATGATGTCTCACAGTCAGCGGTAAAGGTCCAGCAAAGTCCAAACTCCAACGATAACCCAATCCCATGATAGGTAATGGGTGTAACTATGGCATAAGAGCATTGAATGATGCTCTAACTCAATCACAAACCACACATCTGGCAAAAAATTGTTGTACCTTGGTCAACATACTGTGCCACCAATAATGACTCCAGAGTAAGTTATATGTATGCTTTACTCCAAAATGTCCTAGCTCCTCATGAGCATGATGGACCAATTGTGGCCTCTGTGCAAGAAGTGGTACTACTCACACTCTACCATCCTCCCATACATGCAAAAGGTGTTTGCCCTCCAATCTAAACCGTCTGGTTTGCTGAAGAACATGGTCTCTCTCCTTGGCTCCAACTATGCCACCCACAACACCAGTGCAAAGATAGTCCATCACTAAGACATCATCATGAATGTCTTGCTGAACTGTACCAATATCTTCACTCTTTGGATCTGTGACCTCAATGACTCCTCTTGTATGCGCTAAGAGAGATACCACCCAAGCCTCAAGAAGTATACACAAAAAGGCCAATGCATGCCAACATGGCACCATCTCCTTATCTGTCTCACCATGCCAACGTGCTCTGGTCTGATCTTGCTGGTTGGGACATGGGTTTCTACTCAACCCTTCTTCATCACGTTTCACGACTCCAGGTCTATGAACAACCGTGAAATCATACTCCTATAAAATTAGAGCCCATTGTGAAAGCTTCCCTAAAAGCTTGTCGGACTCCATCAACCACTTCAGTGGCTGATGATCAATGATGAGAGTGAAGGGGTTACCAAATAGGTAATATCGGAAATGTGCTAATGCCCAAACTGCTGCCAAGCACTCTCCCTCATATGAATTATACCTCGCCTCTGCTGAATTGTTGGAGCAACTAGCATAGGCCACCACAAACTCCTTCCCCTCATCATCATGCTGGGTGAGCACCGCTCCAAGCCTTAACATACTCCAATCCGTATGAACCTGAAATGGTCATCCCTTGATAGATCTCCTCAAAATAGGAGCAAATGTCAACCTTTCCTTGAGCTATACAAAAGCTCTCTCCTGCTCATCCTTCCAACACCACTCCTGTGTAAGCTTGGTCAGCTTTGTCAAGGCCTTGGCAATGGCACTAAATCCTCTAACATAGTGGTAATAGAAGTTTGCCAACCCAAGGAATGCTTGCACTCTGCTCACATTCGTTGGCCGAGGAATACGTGCAATAGCCTCCACCTTGGTCTGCTGAACACCAAGTCCTCCGGGGTAGATAGTGTGACCCAAATACTCAACCTGATCGTGGAAGAACCTACACTTCCTAGAATGTAATTTGAATCCATGAGATCTCAACCTCTCAGACACCTCCAACAATTGTCTCTTATGCTCCTCCACGTTAGTGCTATAGACCAAAATGTCATCAATATAGCACCGAGCAAAATCCAATCTAGCAAGGATCTTATCCATGACCCTCTGGAACTCAGTAGGAGCGTTCTTCAACCCAAATGGTAAGAACCTCCACTAATATAACACATCCTTGCCGTGAGGATCAATAGCCCAAAATGTTGTCTTGGACTTATCCTCCTCTCTGATTGGCAACTGATGATATCCCGCTCAAAGATCCAAAGTACTGAAGCCCTTTGCATGCCCAATCGCATCAAAAATCTCCTCTGTTGTAGGCATGGCATACCAATCAGCCCTGGTCTATTGGTTGATAGGACGGTGATCTCCACACATCCGCCTATTTGTGTAGTTGCCATGCATATCTTTCTTGGCTGGCATCACTGTCGCTGATGCATACTCTCCATGTGAAATCTCCTCCAAACCAACCTCAAAAAGATCACTACTCAAGCTCTGAATCAATGTCTTCTCCATCTCACTATATCGATAAGGACGTCGGAAAACTAGTGTATCGCTAGTCAGCTCAATCCGTATATCAAGTCCTTTCAGAGCACCCAAATCCTTCATACTAAAGATAAAACAACTTGTGTGGCTCCTCAAAAACCTCCAAACCCTACGTCTTTCCTCTCCAGTAAGCTTGGATCCAAGATCTGGCTCCCAAGTATCCTTTGTAACTGTAGTAGGAGTGGAAGACGTACTGACTGGCTGCTACACTGGGCCCTTGAGAGCAGTAGTGTCATGCTCCCGACCACTAGAGGTCCCAACCTCTGTGTGAAAAACTCCCTCCACTCTGGTTGCAAGCTCCACACGTCCTCTAGCTGCATCCCATGTGGACCAAGGGTGTAATCCAAGTAGCCCACGCTCACCTGGATGGACCCCAAGTAGACCATTCTCTCTAGTAGTTGTTGGATGTGTCCCAAGAATACCATGTCCACTCGGTCTATCGCCCCCAGCATGTGCCTAAATTGACTCAATAGGCACAAGGCTCACAAGTGTTTGAGTGGTGATGCCTATCAAGCGCATCCTATGGTACTCTGCCAAGCCAAGGCTCACAATCCATGTCAAATAGTTTAGGTCCATAGCCTGACCTAACACCTAACACCTAACGCCTGGATGCCTTTGACACTACTGGAACAATGGTAATACTGGTGCAAAAACCCATCACCCGCTCTCTCTCATCAACGTTGGACTCCACCAATTGCTATAACTATGAGTCCCAAACACGTCCAGATCCTCCTTCTCAAAAAGCATGAGAGCCTAGGAAACTCATGAGTGTGGGAAATGTGGCTCTAGGCTATCTAACTAGGTTCACCACTGCCATAGGTGACCTATTAGCCACTACCACTATCTAAGACTGACGCCCAACATCCAAGATATCATCAACAAGGATGTGGTCAAGTCGTTGAATCCCATCATAAGCACACTGTAGAACCTCTCTAGGTAAGAGGTTCGTCCACCAAAGACAAAGACAATGAGCCCGTGAGCCCACTTTGGCTGCATCTAACAATACAACAGGTCCCATCTAAGAATGGACCTAATGTGTACTTGCCAGCACTCTGGTGCGAGAATCACCCATCAAAGGAACGTTCTCCAAAAGGTAAGATGGAGAAATGGACTGATGAACTTAGAGATGTCGTAATATTTGTAACATCTCCCAAAACACATCAGAATGAGGATCCTGAAGACCCAAACCACGGCCTGCATGTGTATATCCCTAACATGGCCATCCAAAAATCACCAAGTGAATAGGCCTATGTCTCTCTAGGTCATGCGCCCCCAATAAGGAAATGTCTACTGGTAGGGCCTTCTAGTAACCTTTGATTGCTGACATCAGTAATAACTCCAGATACCGATAGGCCAAGTGTGCCACATGATGTAGAGAGACTCACCTAGTAGTCTCATCTCTCTCTACATACAAGTACCTTTGTACTCGGATACCCACCTATAACACCGTAACTAGTCTAGTGCTGATCCCACCAAACAACTCCAATAGGCATATTCTCTCTATTGGATATTGCCAAGCAATGAGTGTGCTATCCAAAGGTGTCAAAGCAATCACCTCTGGAGGTTCATCCTCACACTCATCTCCTGATGGTATGAAGGCTCCACTCCAAGCATGCTGTACCAACTGATCTGCATGTTGCTACAATGCCTCCTCTGAACTCCACAATGGAACATCCAAGGTGGATGGAACAATCCCACTCGTAGTCCAAAGCCGAGTGATCTCCTCTAGTACTACAATATCCTCTGCATGGGTGTTCCACTCCAACAAGTCACCAGGCCAAGTAACTGCACCACTGAAAGCTAAAATTGATGTTGCCATGGTCCCAAACAATAGTGAGCCAAGACTGCCACTACTGAAGTGTACTGGTAGGCAACATATCCATCCCTCACCAGACTGCCAACCAAGTCTATAAGAGGTTGTCTCCTCCCAATAGTCAATGCTGAAGCCCATGGGGTATAACATTGCTCCCCCAACTAGCACATCATATGACTCAGCTATTGTTGCAATAGCCTGAGCTCTCACCACTAAGTTATTAGTCGGATGACCAGGCTGAACCTAGACAACAAGCTCCCCATGTGTGATGTACAATGTCAAACCACCACCTAGAGATGTCTGGATTTGAAATTGACACCTCTCCACATCGGTCTTCTATAACTCCAACCGACAATTGCAGCCTTCCCCAACATAAGCGATTGTGCACCAGAGTCTAACAAGACTCTCTATGGTGTATAGACCTTCCCTAAAGGTCCCACCAAATAGAAAATCCCCCTCTGGTTATCCAATGGGACAACACCAGGTGTAAACTACGCTCTCTCAAAGGCCGGTCTAGTTGGTAACTCCTCTAGTCTAGCCATTGCTGTCTGCCATAAACCATTGGTTGCTGAATGGATCCCATGCTCCTCAACCAAGTCAACTCCACTACCAACTACCTCTACTCTAGTAGTACAAACCGCATCATCCCTACTCTCACAAAGCGTGGCAGCCAACCGAAACATTGGGGCTGGGTCAACTCCCAATGTAAACATATCACTGGCCAAAAACAAAGGATACCGCATAATCAATTGAGCTGCCCTCAACATCATGCTAGACTCAATGGCTGACTAGCATGTGGTTGACTAGCAGGTAGTCCATCATGCATTCCATCACCACCTACCACACCTACATTGGGACGTCTAGGAACCATGGATGTCGTCTGCAATGCCTCAGATAGCTTGAAAGACTGTGGAAGTCTGACATGTCTCCCAACCTCTCCTCTTTAGAAGTCTGACATGTCTCCCAACCTCTCCTCTCTGTGGGTCCAACTCCATTGATGCTCCTCTAGGCTCTGGAGCATGTACTGCACTCCTAGTCACTCTTGCAGATGCATCCACCTGTGTTGCTCCGCACATGAAATCCAAAGCATCTCTGTCACCAATATATGAGGTAGAAGCCTCAGCACCCAAATTTGATCTCCTCTGAGCAATAGCCATACAAGCCAATCTTTGCTCCAACTGCTCAATCCAAGTAGCCATACTTGTATCAGAAGTAAGGGTAGGTACTTGACCACTACTAGGTGTAGATCCTCTACCACCACCTCTACCACCTCGTCCTCCATGAACTAGAGCTCCTCTACTACTTGCCATAGTAGCCCTACCACTCCGTAACTCTGGGTGTAGGTCAAAACACCGGTCACTAGTGTGACCAAATTTGTGGCAATGCTCACATTGCCTCTGTGCTGGCTGTGATGCACCCGAGGTATCAATTCCATTGCCTTGAGTACACTCTCTCCGATGGTGAGGTCCAACAAGCAACACCACCACTCACTAGCTATTGTTGACCCGCAAATGAAGGTAAAGGTCTAACTCCACTAGGCCTTCCACTTGCTCCATAGGATCTGGGCTATCCACCATGTCCTCAAAAACCAACTGGGTGTGGTGCACTCTGCTACACTCTAGAAGAAGTCATAGTTGTGGATGAGGTCTCCCTACCAAATCCAGATGTCACCACTCTCTCCTCCACCATGTTGAGCTCAATATGCTCAGCCAGACCAAGAACCACTGCCAAAGTAGGCCCAGTAGCTTGTAACAACGTAGAATCACAAGCTCTATGTCGCAACTCCTTGTCTAGTATCCCATACCAAAACTGGACTGCTTGGGCCTCAATAACTCTCTAAGTGAAACTGATCAGCTGCCTCATGTGAGTGTATGCCTTGCGTAGGCTCTCTCCAGCCTTCCATTGGAACTCTTGCAAGCTCTTCATGTCAGTCTGCACTCCTTGGTAGTTCTACCTCAAACATAGGAGAACTCCACCATGGGGTTAAACCCCGGTACCACACCACCTCCTACAACGGCACCTCCACTCGTAATAGCACTATCTCTAGCTAGTGCATCTCCACTAGCTCCATCCACACTACTTGAGGTAGAACTTGTAGGTACAACCGATCTACTCTTGGCCACCAAGCCTGAAGTGATGGAGACATAGTCTGGAGACCAATATTGTCTTCATAACTCAATCTCCTCCAAATGAGCTCTCTTGAACTCATGGTAGTCATCTATCGGCGGACCCTCTAAATGCTAAAACAACCCCTTCCATGCCATGAAGGGTGTGAACAAGGTCGGGTTCTGCATCTGCTGTAGATTACACCAACTATCAAACTCATGGATAAAGTTATCCAACTCAATGGTACCCACTGTACCTGAGTAACGCCTAGGGCCTTTGGAGGCCCCATAAATCTCATCCATGTCCCACAACAACGGTGCGGACACACCAAGTGCACTCTCAATTGAATCAACTCCTGTGTCTAACTTCAACTCAAAGTCAATCTCCTCCCTCATTGGGACCTAAGATACAAGCTGATATCAAGCACCTCTCCGAGTAAACCCATTGTGTATTGTAGAGCTAACTCCTCTAGAATCTCCAAAGAACTCCTTGTGACAAAGTAACCACAACAGCAAACCAGAACCACCAACTGCAACTGCAAGTCACAACCACAAGAACTCCACCAAGTGCCAATACCAACTAAACACCACCCACTAATGTAACTCTAACCAAGATAACTACACTAGGGGAAAGGGCAACCTGTATCCTGCCATCATAACATGCACTCTCACGGTCTGTAGGTCATCACTTCCTACCTCACCGGAGAGAAACAAAGATAGTCAGAATAGTCATCACTCCAACCTCACTATTGAGAGCACGCCAGAGCACCAATGCTCAAAAGTCAAGGCACCTCACATAAACGTGGTGCACAAACAGGAAGTAGAGAATGGAGGGGGTACAATCATAAGAAATCTAAACAAAAACCCTCCATCTCATAACACAACACGGGATTGACTCTGCCACCATTTCGCATTTGACATAAAAGCTGTTCATATCTAAGTCCTAAGTTACAAGGATCACCAAGAATGGGATCAAACTGCCTCTCCCAGCCAAAGCTACATGTGTATAGATAACAATGGCATAGTCACTAGGACAACAAGCAAGGGTGGACCAGTTGGCTAGGGCACCAGTCTAGGAACAAGAGATTTAGAGTCAAACCATATTGCGCACAATCTAGCAGGATGGGCAGATTTTGCCAACCAATGACCAAGATCTACATTAAACTAGCTAGCCTCACGCCAACAAGCTGGCTTGTTGGCCCTTCTAGGCCTTTGTAGCCTCTCACAGCCCACCGCCTTATGCCTTGAAGCCTCTACACGCCAAAATTCAGCCAAATGAGGCCTTTCTTCTTGCCACTTCAAACCTCCTCCAAAATTGGTGAAACTTCTCCAAACTTGCAAAAGTCCTCCAAACTAGCAAAACTCCTCCAAATCTGGCCAAAATCTGACGTAAAATCCAAACAAATTCTGACATAAACCCTAAATTTGGTTGTCCGCCAAATCCCCTGCTAACTTTCCACCCGAGCCAAATTGACAACACGGGTTTCTCCAAATCACAAATTCATGAGAATAACTTCCCAACTCTACGTTCAATTTGACTTTCTGAGCCCAACTCGCAACAAATTGATCTTGCATTCATCTCTTGATCTCAAAATCACAATCACTACTCAAAATTTGCTCCTTCTTTGCTCGAAAATTGGCCAGCACTTATGCACATCGTGTGCCTTATTGCCAAATCTGCATCAATTGAATGAACTTTTGCACACTGGGGAAAAGCTGAACTTGAATCGAGCTACCAATGATCCACCAAGCTTGGAGATACCACCAACACTCAAAGTTCTTGCACCCAATTTCCCCCTTACTTCACTTGTCTAATGTAATCAGATTGTTTACCACTCTCAACTCAACTCAACTCAGATCAGTACTTAAGTTGGCACTCTATAAACTGCCAACAATTGGGCACTGATTACAGTCAAGCCACACTCATCCAACATAGAGAATCCAAGTGATGCCTGCCGGCCTCTGTCCACCATAGCCAGGAACTCGAAGGCTCAACATCAGAGAAGTGAGCTCTCTGGAGCTGCATTTTGAAAGTATACCCCCTGGACTTGAGCTAAGTCTGAACCCTAACGGTCCCGTTGATGTCACACTTGACGGTGCAAAGTGACGGTGGGCCCCACCATAAAGTCAATACCCCAAACATGAAATCTGACCGTCCGAAAGTAGTCTTTGAGAAATTGTTGAAATAACTCTAACTACTATCAATGCAACTCTAGTGTTTGAGCAATCTAGATGCGACACTACAAATGGCGTGACAATAGAGAAACAATAAAAATATAAATATTATACATAATTATTATGAAATAAAATATTATAAAAATTATTTATATGTTTATATTCTATACATCATTGTAATGAGGAATGTCATGTTAGGAAATAAATAAATTGTTCTTTATTTTGATGAGATATATCATTGATGTTTGATTTAATAGCAATATATAGATATATGATTTATTATTATATTACTATATTATATTGTAACATTTATTATATTGTATTATTGTGTTGTATTATTTATTGTATTGACCTACGCTACTCTTCACTGAGTTAGTTTTATAATCTGAAGGCATTATTAACAACTAGCAAACACACCAACTAACTACTAATCATGGTTGTGATTAGTATCATGGTGAATCATTAGATCATGGTTTTGAATTTGGAAAAGGGGAGAGAGAGTGGCATTGAGTGGATGAGAATGAGAGAAATGAGAGAAAGTATATTTTTGAATGTTGGAAAGCTCACCTATATACATCACATGAGTGAATAGTTGATTTTGCTTGTTTTTAAATTTGGGTTCCATTGGTATCTAATTTGAAGGATATGGAGAATCAAATTGTAAGTTATGAGGAATTTTAGGTTTTTTAGGGTTTAGAGTGATTACTTCACATTGAGACTAATGGATCAGGAATTTTACTTCCTAATCTCTTGGTATTCATGCATGAGTTCCATGAGAACTTAGTTTAAAAATTAGTGAAATGGAAATTGAAATATAAGAGTTTATAGTTTTTAGATAGATGGAGAGATAGCATTTACTCATGTGAGTTGGGATGTGAGAGGTTGCAGTTTTGTAGGTATGAAAAGATATGGGGAGGAGCATTGTGTATTATGATTGTTATTCTTGTACTAACCATGGCTATACTTCCCCATCTGGGGCCACCTAAAGTGGTTCGGGATACACCATGCTTGGTGTGTCATCAACGCTTTACCTTGCAAAGAGTAAAGAAGGATGCACAAGGACTATGATTGGACCACTTGGGATGCTCATGTGAAGCGAGATATCACAACAATTGCAATGATACTTGAAATTACACATGTTTCCTTTATCCCTTCATTGACTGTTCTAGGAATACCAATTGAGTCATGGGAGTGGTTAGCATCTCAAGCATGTTGTATCTTGGGGTTATTTGAGATTAGTTTTCCATTTCCACATCTATTCTATAGGCTATCCCTTACATTCCATGATAAGGTTGGACAAGATTTTTACCTACTAATTGATCATTTGGTACATGATACTATGGACTAGTTATCATGGTTCTAATTCCTCTTACCTCCTTGATTGTGCCTTTGTTATGCTATAAGGAGAAGTGTGAGACATAGAGAGGTGGCTACTAGATTTTGTTGATTTCAAGTAGGGGATTGGGATACCCTACAAGAGGAGTCTTCTAGGGCTACATGTTTTAGGAGACAAGTTATACCATAGGATACCATAGAGCACACTCAATTATGACGGTGTAGGACATTAGGTCAAGCAGTATAGTTTAGTAGACCAGCATGAGTGTTGCTTTGTTCATAGCTAGTCCACTAATCAGACTATCCCTTCCATACCATCACTATATCATATGGCAAGAAAGTGAGTACCATTATAGGTCTTAAATTATCAACCCAAGCAACTTTTATGTCTTGATAGATCACTTTTTGCACAAGCATTGTGCATTGCCCCTTACTTCTCCTTATGAGGCTTGTTAGGGATGGTATATGAGCATCTTAGAGATTGCTTTCAAGTAGATGATCCTTCTTGTGGATTTATAAAGCTATTTTGGGTGGCTACAATAGTAGCAAGGAAAGATGTTCTTATGTTAGTTAGTCAAGTGTTAGTGCTAGTGGACTTCTTGTGATGGAGAAGGATATGGGAGCATTTTATCAATTGCTATTGAAGAGATCTTTTGCACTTGGTTAGCCATACCATTATTCTTTAGCATTAATCTCACTTCCAAGAGCACCTTAGTCCATATCAATTTGGAGTAGCTACACTTGGAGGTTGTGAGGCTATCTCTCTAGGCATCAAGGCACTCTAAGATATCCATCTATAGTAGATCATCTTATATGTGGATGGTGAGAATGCTTTCATAGTGTCTCTTGAGCAAACATCTTTAAAGAGCTTAAGGAGGCTAGTGGATCCTTGGCGAGTCTCAATCCTTTTGTGTAGTCATTATTTGGTTGTCCTGCTTCTCTTTACTGCCATCATGGTAAATCACAAGACAGAAATAAGAGAATAGAAGATCACATTGGGGGAATGAGGGAAACTACTAATGCCTACCATGAGCTTTGGCTCTGGTATTTATAGGGAGTATACAAGGCTCTTGAGAAGCTTCTCAAGAAGCTTCCTTGAGCTACTTTCTTGGAGTGCAAGCTAAGTTAACAAAGAAGCTTTCTTCCAGAAGTTGCTTACTTAGCAAGCTAAGCTAAAGGAAGCTTCTAGAAGCTTCCTTTTAGAAGCTACTTACTTCGGATGCAAGCTAAGCTAGCCAAGAAGCTTCCTAGATACTTTTGGAATATTCTAAGCTAATTAGGCCTATTTGTTACTTTGTTAGTCCTAACTAACTTCATTGCTAAACTCCATATTGTTACATATTCCTACACCGCTAGTTGGTGACGTCTTCTTTGCTAGTGAAGCTTCAAACTCTTGGATGGCCATTTGTGTGCATTTTGGAGGTAAGAAAGAGGTTCCTATGTGGCATCATGAAGGGTGTACTCTTTCCAAGGACCTTGTACTCCGTATGTTGTTGGCAACCTTGTTGTATATGGCAACAAGCAAGGATACAATCGACTTTGTACTCCTCTAGATCATTGATAGGGACAGGAAGAGGAAGATGTTGGACACAAGAGAAAAAAGAAGATGGTTAGAAACAAAGTGTTTCAACTTGGAAATCTGAAAGATAGGGTGGATGTATATATGACAAGGCAAGGCAAGTTGATAAGCAACAAGAGAGATGATTTGGATGACATCAAAGGATCCTATCCAATTAGGAGCAAGTTTACAAACTTGGGTATCAAGTGGGAGAGGTAGGTTACTAGACAAGAGCATGACCTTATCACCAACTTGAAAGGTGAGATCACGATGATGGTTGTCTACATATTGTTTTTGACTATTTTTGGCAACAAGGAGGTGAGATTTGACTTGTTGGAGAGACCAAAATATGGTGGCCAAGAAGGTTGGAGTATGAGGGACATGAGATGGAGGAGGAGCAAGAAAGGAATCTAGAACAAGTGGATCTTGGCCAAAATTGAGAGAGACAGGAGAGAATTGAGGGCTTACCTATTTGGAATTATTGTATGCAAACTCCATAATTACAAGACATTCATCCTAATTGGTATGGTGAATGTTGACAAAGGCACAAAGCATATCTCCAAGGTGGAATTTGCACATTCAGTTTGAGGATGATATGCCGTGGACAAAGCAAGCTTCGTGCCAAGTATTTGGAAGAGTGCTTGCCAAAACTTTCCATTGAATTGAAGATCACAATCTGAGATGAGTACACATGGTATCCCATGATGCTTAAAGACATTGTTGAAGTAGATCTACGCTAATGTTAGAACATCCATGATATCAAAGGTTGGTGCCAAATGGATTTACTTACTTAACTTATCTATAAACACCATGATTGCCATATGACCTTGCCTTGTCTTGGGCAAGGATGTGATGAGATCCAAGCTCACATGTTCCCATCAAGCAGATGGAATGGGAAGTAGTTCAGAATTCCACTCGGTTTTTGGTTGTTGGCCTTGTTGCATTGGTTGCTCTCACATGATCAGACAAACTTTCAAACATCTTGTGTCATCTTTGGCCACCACCATTGGCATTGGAGTGTACCCAAGGCCTTGTACACACCTATGTGACCAATGATTGGTAAGTCATGGGCTTCTTGGAGACGCACAAGTCAGAGATCACCCTTAGTTTGGAACATAAATCCGGTTCTCATAAAATAGAAGGCCTTCCTTGTAGAAAAGGTATTATACTCCTTGTCACATGCTACAAGAAGACCTTGTACCATCTGAAAGAAAGGATCTTGTATAGAGCTATCTTAAATTCAATTTGGACTTTATAGTCAACCAATACCGTCATAATTGCCGTTGTGATGAGAGGAAGAGATTTCAAATTAGGGCATTGTGATAGGGCATCAAGGATAACATGGAACCAATTGAGTTTGCACTCAATTTTGATATCAAAAAATTGTAGTTGTTCCTCCCATTGATGATGTTGACTCTTCATGTGTTCCAATTGTCATGTTTGCAACAATGGTTTGTGATCAATTCGCATGATCACTTGTTTCCCCAAGAGATAATGCCTCCATACTTTGGTGGCATATACCATTTTTGGTTGTCTTGATCTCAAGTAGAGAAATTCCTTCAGTTGTATTTAGTCTACAAGACACATAGGCAATGAGATGTAATCCATCTGCAAATTCTTGCTACAACACGACTCCAATCCCAAAGTTAGAAGCATAAAAATCAACCACACAAGGTAGTTGAGGATCATATGGTTGAAGAATAGGTCTTGAAGACACTACATGTTTCAACTTCTAGAATACTTCTTCATGCTTTGTGGTCCACTAAAAGCTCAAGTTCTTCTCGAAGAGATTAGTCAATGGTACGGCCACATGGCATAATAGTGGATGAACCATTGGTAAAAATTGACCAACTCATTAAATTCTTGTACTTCTAAAGCATCCTTTGGAGTAGGCCAATCAATAATGGCCTTGATTTTATGCTCTTCTATCTTGATTCCCTCCAATGAGATCTTGTGACCCAAGAAAGTAACCTCTTTTTGCCAAAAGGCACACTTTGACTTCTTGAAGTAAAATTTCCATTGTCATAGTTGTCTTAGGATTTCTTGCATGTGATTCATGTGTTTTGCCTCTATCTTGCTATAGATTATGATATCATCCAAGAACACCACCATATATTGATCCAATAGTCCATCCAATACCCAATGGATATGATTCATGAAGACTATTGGAGCATTAGTGAGCCCAAAAGGTAGAACTCTCCACTCAAAATGCCCATACCTTGTGCAAAAGGTAATCTTTTGCACATCCACTCTATCAATGGGGATTTGCCAATAGCCACTACAAAGATCCAACTTGGAGAAGTATCATGCTCCACTCAATTGATCAAGCAAATAATCAATTCAAGGCAAGAGATATACATTCTTCACTATTTGTTTATTGAACCCATGATAATCAATATAGAAATGAAGTTATCCATCCTTCTTTGGAACAAATAGTACCAGTGCTCTTCACGGAGATGTATTATGTTATATGAAATCTTTCTCCAACAATTTTGTAAGTGTTGTTGCAACTCCTTCAACTTCTTTGGTGAGAGCCAATAGATTGGTCTACTCATTGGAGTACTCCTTAGCAATAACTCAATCTTGAAGAGCATACCACGTTTGGAGTGTAATCCCTTTGGCAGATCATTTAAAAACACATATGCAAACTCATGAACTATCCAATCAACCATTGCTTGATGATGCTCTTGACCCTCCTCAGATTCTCCTTGTGCAATCAACTTGATCTACACCACAAAAATAGACATATCTTCCTCCAAGGCTTGCTCTACGGTAACTTTCTTGACAAACTTCCCATCTCGGGACTCATTTCCCTTCAAGGCTTGCTCTATGGTTACCATCTTGACAAACTTCCTATTCTGGGATTAACTATTCTTAGGTGTCTTACTCAAAGGTACCAGACAACCTAATTAGAAATTCATACCTTTATGTTGTACTTGAATTTATCATCGGTTTTGATCAAATTGAACCTTATGACATTCAAGCTAAGGTAAACCTAGAATAACATTCTAGTGTAAAGGTTCCACTACAAACCTCATACACTCTTAATACTCCTTCCCAATCTTGAAGGTAATAGGATGCAAGGTACAAAATGCATAACCTTTTATATTGTCCGCTATCATCAATTTATTTCCAATTATTGGTTTGAGAGGAATACATAATAATTGCATAGACATGCAATTTTTTGAACTTCCATAATCAACCAAAATCCTACAACCACTATTAGATATCATACCTTACAAGTGAAGAAAACTTGCATAAGTTGAGCCTTCAATCCCATTAGAACCAATCAAGTTCTTAGTAGGTAGCTCAAAATCTCCTACTAAGATACCTTGTTTTTGTCATTTTTCTACACAATCTCCATTTGGGCAATTTGTTGAGATTGCACATTCTTGAGTAGAAATTCAGCAATGCAATGTTCAATCTTGCAACAATAAAAGCAATCACCATTTTGTTGCAATCTTTCTTGATCTACTATACCAAGTGGTCTCCGTTGGATGGCATTAATCTCCATTGGGGCTGGTTCTACTACATGTGTGTAGTGTCCTTGTTGGTTTTGTGAAGATTGAAGTTGAGACCATGTTGTCACAACCAAGGAATCAAAGTGCTCTACTAGTTGCATGGCTTCTTCCAAGTATTTTGGCTCTTGCATAGTCATTTCTAATTTGGTTCATGACTTCAAGCCCCTCACAAATTGATCCAGAGCTTCACCATCCATTATATGTAGTACTTGCATAATGGTGTTATGGAATTCAATGAGGTAACTTCTTACAAAACCAAACTACTTCAACCCTGTGTAATACTCCGAGGACAAGAGAAGAGAGAAAACACAGATTGCACACTCAAACATTCGATGCCCCAAGGGAGCACCTTCTCTTTATTATATAGACAAAGAGGATCTCCTCCAAGGAAGCTCCACCATAGGATTAGGGACACAGATAGGTGACATGTCAGCAAGCTCCACCCTTGGATTACTGACTTGGATGGGTGACCTGTCTGGTCTAGGTCCTATCTGGTTGGTCAAACGAGCTTTGACCGGAGGGAATCTTTTAGGGAATCTTCCTGTAGGAATCTCATAATCACATGAGTAAGGTACCGTTGGAAAGCTCTTGACGAGACAAACCAAGGGGGGAAAGCTAGCCCTTCCTCCATTGGGGGGGGAATCTGCACATTTTTGAGGCCTAATTCATCCGTTTAGGCCTCCGAAATTACCTTCAAAGATTTCAGGCATATTTCGGTTCCTACTCTATTAGTAGAAGTCCCCTTTTGGTGATACCTCTTTTTGATCTGTTTAGTCCATCATGTGTAACATCCTTCCAGATGTTACCAAACCAATTCTCACCTTTAAATCATATGTCTAGCTATTGGTTCTAAGGATCTCAAGTCTATTTCGGTTTCTGCCCTATTAGTAGAAGTACTCTTTTGGTGATACTTCTATCTGATCTATTTTGACCATCATGTATAACATCATTCTAGATGTTACCAAACTAAATTTCACATCTAGATCATATGGCTAACCCTTGGTATTACAGACCTCCCTCCTTTTAAGACGCAACGTCCTCGTTGTGCAATTGTTGCTCAAATGTTTGCACCAACACCGGTGCATGGGCCAAATTGGCAGCGGGTTCCCAAGTTGCTTCATAGAGAGGGTAACCTTTCCATTGTACTAGATATTCCACCCGCGGATGGCGAGTACCACGCATGCGCTTTTGGAGAATCCGCTCTACTTCATATTCCTCTATGCCATCAATGACTGTCAGACAAGGTCGAATGTCCTGTGTGGAAGTACCTTGGCCTGATCGGGGAGCATATCTGCATAATAGGGAGACATGGAACACTGGATGAATCTTTATATGTGGTGGTAGCTCAAGGTGATAGGCCACAGCGCCGATGCGACGAAGAATCGAGAAAGGCCCAATAAAACGAGGTCTGAGCTTACGAGATCCAACTAATGTGAGGTTGGTTGTTGATAGCCACACTTGATCCCCAACATTGAACTCCATGTGCCTACGGTGTGCATCAACATATTGCTTTTGTCGATTTTGTGCAATCTGTAACCTGTGCTTGGCGCTCTCCACACCTTGTTGGATTTTAGAAACAAATGTGTTGACTGCATCAACCTTGGTAGTCACTAGACGGATCTTCATCAAGCTAGAAGGTGTGAAGGGATGCTCACCATACATGAGAAAGAAAGGAGTGACCTGGGTGGAGGCATTCACTAAATTGTTGTAAGCAAATTCCACCAACGGTAGTAGGGTGTCCCACCTCTCTTGCTCTTCTAAGGTGAAGCCGCGTAACATGTCTTCAATCGTGCGGTTAGCCCGTTCTGTTTGGCCATCTGTTTGTGGGTGGTAAGCTGTAGACATGGCCAACTTGGTTTTGAAGAAACCAAAGAGTGTTCGCCAAAACAAACTGGTGAATTGGGTGCCTCTATCGGTGATGAGTACTCTAGACAAGCCATGGTGAGCAAAGACTGCATCTAAGTATAGTTGAGCTAGTTGTGGAGCGGTCACCTCCTTGGTGGTAGGGCGTACATGAATCATTTTGCTGAGCCGGTCCACAAAGACCACAATGGAGTCAAACCCTGAGGTGGTCTTGGGTAATTCACAGACGAGATCCATACTCACTTGTTCCCAACGTTGGGTAGGAGTGGGAAGAGGTTGAAGGAGCCCTGTAGGAGCTTGATTAGAAGCTTTGTTCTGTTGACAAAGTAGGCAGCTACGCACATAGTCCATCACGTCGTTGCTCATCTTGGGCCAATAGTAATGGCGCTTGACTGCCTCCAAGGTCTTGTCCACTCCGACATGAGCTGCAATGGCCGAATCATGACATTCCGCTAGAATGGTGGTGCGTAATTTTGGGACATTTGGGATCCACAATCGGCCCTCTCAAAAGGTGAGTCCTTGGGTGCTGGTGACACCTTTGGACGCTTGCGCTTCTACAATCTGTGGGTCAGTTTTTGTAGCAGCAAGAATCTCTTGCCAGAATTCAGGGTTAATCTTAACCTCTGCCGCCAAGTTGTTGGCCATTGGCATGCGGGTGAACACATCTGCAAGTTGCTTCTTACCTTCCACATAGGTGATTGTCATGTTGAAGCGTTGTCGCCACTCTGCCCACCAAATTTGGTGACGAGATAGATCCTTCTACGTCTCGAGGTAGACTAGAGGTTTGTGGTCTATCTCTACTACAAATGCCTTCTTGCCCAGGTAGTGCTTCCAATGCTTGGTTGCTAGAACAATGGCCAGCTCTTCTCGTTCTGTGGTGTGGTAATTGTGCTCTGCCGGTAACAACTTTCGAGAGAAATATGCAATTGGATGCCATCCGTCATGCCATTCTTGTTGTAGGACTGCTCCTATTGCTACGCCTGATGCATCCGTAGCCAACTTGATTGGACGTTTTGGGTCATACCACTTCAAGATTGGTGCATGTAGCAAGGCGGCCTTCAATTCTTGAAAGGCCAACTCTTGTGCAGTTCCCCATGTCCACTTCTTCCCCTTGCCAAGTAGTGCCGTTAAAGGCTGTGCAACCTTGGAGAAGTCCTTGACAAATCTACGATAAAATCCCATCAACCCCAAGAAGCTCTTAAGTTGAGTTTGATCTTCTAGGGCACTCCATTTTTTAATGACCTCTATTTTATCTATCAATACTTGAATGCCCTCTGCACTTACTCTATGCCCTAAGTAGTCTACTTCAGACTTGCCAAACTCACACTTTGAGATTTTGGCGTACAACTGATTTTGTCTTAGAATCTGGAGGACCTCTCGTAGATGTTGTTTGTGTTCTGTCATCGTGCTACTATATACTAAGATATCACCCAAGAAGACGATAACAAACTTATCCAAGTATGGACGAAATATGTCATTCATTAGGCTCATGAAAGTGGCAGGCGCATTGGTGAGGCCAAAAGGCATCACAAGATACTCAAAGTGGCCATACCTGGTTCGAAAGGCAGTTTTGTACACATCCTCCTCTGCAATTCGGATTTGATTGTAACTGCTCCGCAAGTCCAGTTTGGTGAAGTATCTCGCTCCATGGAGTTGATCAAACAGGTCATCCATGCGAGGTAAGGAGTATTTGTTCTTCACTGTTTGCTGATTGAGACCCCGATAGTCAATGCACATGCGCATTGTACCATCCTTCTTCTTCACAAACAAGACAGGGGCCCCATATGATGATACGCTAGGTTGGATGAACCCTTTCTGTAGCATCTCCTCAATTTGAGTCTTACACTCCTCCAACTCCTGAGGTGATAGGCGATATGGGGCCTTACAAGGAGGTGTCTTCCCCGGGAGTGTCTCTATTTTGTGATCTACTTGCCTTTTAGGTGGTAATCCTGAGGGTAGATCATCGAGAAAGACATCTTGAAACTCATCCACCACATCCTTCAATTTCTCAGGAATTTGTCCAACAAGTTGTGCACTCTAGACTTCTCTTATTAGACCCAGAAAACATCTATCGGTCTTACAGACGATTGTCGTCCCTACGACATATAGAGGCAGTTTCTGCCTGTGTGATTTTTCTTTAACCCCAATGATTGACCATTGGTGGGTTCTCACTACTTTCTTCCTCCAATCCACCATTGGGTTGTACTGCTCCATCCATGGCATGCCTAAAATTGCATCATAACGGGCTAACTATATCACTCGCCACTCAATTGCTTCCTGATATTCTCCTACAGAGAGGGTTACCCGTCTAGGTAATGATTCAATCATCTCTGTTTGCCCATTTGGTAACTCTACTTCTTCACTTCCATCTCTCTCTAGATCCATTCCCAATCTGATTGCAACAAAGCGAGACAAGAAATTCTCTGTTGCTCCCGGATCTATTAATACTCTCACTTGATTACCTTCTAGTATTCCATTCACAACAATCAATTGTAAGGTTGCCTTTCGGGATCTTTGCGCATTATTCTTCTTCCTTCCCTCGCTTCTCTGCTTCCTTATTGAGCCAGTAAGGCCGCGAGGTACATTTACTGGCGATCTTTGTTTTCTGAAGTGGTTTCCACCTCCTCATCTTCAATGTGCCTCTCCATGTTGTTCAAAGATCGCCTGTACGAAGGCTGAGGGCCTCTAGGGAAACGAGTGCGACAATTGGTAGATATGTGCCCAATACGGCCACAATTGTAACAACGGCATTGTTCTCCTCGAGTCCCTTCTCCTCGTGGGACTCCATCTCTTCTTTCTTCTACCCGTCCTCGCTCTCCTTGAAACGGCCATGCTCCTCGATCCCGGAATCGAAGGTTGCCCAATTCCATCGGTACTGGTCCACCCATGTGTGGCATTTCTGCCCAATAATGTTGAGGTGGAACTACTCCTTCACCTCCACCTAATGCTCTGGCTATTCTCTACGCACAAGCAATGGCTTCAAATACCGTGCGAGGGTTTTGCACCATGACTTCTTGGCGAATCCGCTCTTTCAACCCTCGTTTGAAATTGTCAAGAGCCTCTGCTGGACTCATGTCGGTAATTGCGACTTGTAGATCCAGAATGCCTCCACATACTCTTGTACGCTATTCTTCTGTCTCAATCCCCATAGTCGGGTTTGAGCCATCTGCATAGAATCCACCGATTGGAAATTCTTGAGCAATCCTTCTTGCATTGCTGTCCATGTGACCTCCCTTCTCTCTGCCAGCATGGATCGTTCCCAAGCATCATACCATGTGAGGGCTTTATCGGTCAAGTACCCACATGCAAACACGCCTGCATCATGCTCTGTGATCTCTGTTGAGAACAATCAAAAATATCGATTCATTCTCGAGATCCAATTCTCCACTACTCCCATTGTACGCTGCCCCTTGTAAGGCTCGATGTTGCAGGTCTTCTTCATCCGGAGTAGCAATGTGGCTTCATCGTTGATAGGGTTCGTAGGCACGGGTGCCTCTCCAAGTACTTTAGTCGTAGGTATTGGGTTTTGAGACGGCTCTTCTTCTTGCATGGCTTGATCGTTCCTGAGGATCTGCACTTGACTTTGCAATGTCTCCATGGTCATCTTAATCTCTCGAAATTCATTCAACATCCCTTGCATTCCTTGTACCAGCTCTTGCAACTACGGATCCATGGTGCCTGCAACACCCAATTGCTAACGTCTACTTCAATACAGAGTCAATATAATCACTCTGGAAGGTGCACGGACTATCGGAACTACCATTGGGACCTCAGAAGCTATAACTCGTTGATAATACTCCTCACCAAAATTCCTAACCACAAAATCTCTAAACATCAATTTCGGCCTCACTACATAACGGATTTCTACTTGAGTGTTGAAAGGGAGAGGATTTGGGACATTCATATCCATATTATCATAATAGAATGTAGGTCATCAAATCCCACTCTCTGTCATATATCACCACAGGTAGAATCACCGGGTTTGGTGAGTTCATCACTCTGTCCATGAATTCCGCACCGAAGTGATAAACTAGCAATACTCTCATCTGCTCACGCTGGATGTACATAACCTTGATGTGGAATGGGTTTGAGAATGGAAAGCTAGGTGCGGGAAATTGTCCCCCCGGCGCATCCATCCCATCCGCTCTCTAAAGTCCTTCCTAAGTCTAGCGATTACTCTATGTTCTCCACCTCAAATTACTCAGTTTCAGTAGTTCGTGCTATTCCAAGAGGGGTGATCCACTCTCTTGGACTAGAACACTCGCTCTGATACCATTGTAATACTCCGAGGACAAGAGAAGAGAGAAAACACAGATTGCACACTCAAACATTCGATGCCCCAAGGGAGCACCTTCTCTTTATTATATAGACAAAGAGGATCTCCTCCAAGGAAGCTCCACCATAGGATTAGGGACACAGATAGGTGACATGTCAGCAAGCTCCACCCTTGGATTACTGACTTGGATGGGTGACCTGTCTGGTCTAGGTCCTATCTGGTTGGTCAAACGAGCTTTGACCGGAGGGAATCTTTTAGGGAATCTTCCTGTAGGAATCTCATAATCACATGAGTAAGGTACCGTTGGAAAGCTCTCAACAAGACTAACTAGGGGGGAGGCTAGCCTATCCTCAGTTGGGGGGGGAATCTGCACGTTTTCGAGGCCTAATTCATCCATTTAGGCCTCCAAAATTACCTTCAAAGATTTCAGGCATATTTCGGTTCCTACTCTATTAGTAGAAGTCCCCTTTTGGTGATATCTCTTTCTGATCTATTTAGTCCATCATGTGTAACATCCTTCCAGATGTTACCAAACCAATTCTCACCTTTAAATCATATGTCTAGCTATTGGTTCTAAGGTTCTCAAGTTTAATGCATACATGAATCTTATATACAGGAATACAGGAATCAAGACTTATCGTCAATACAGGAATTTGGCTTGGTCAGTTAACTTCCAATATCATGGTGCAATTAATGCATGAACAAGCAACCCCGAGCTCTATCCAGCGCCGGAGGGAGGTAGAGGCAGTTTGGGCCCGTCCGGAAGTCTGGCTGTACAGATTGGTATACAAGCGAGATCTGTATGTACATTTCTTGATCTGCTGGTACATAGAATGTGGGTTTTCATGCGTTAGAAAATGTCAGTCACACTTGCTATTTTTCGTAGAACACTTCCACCCCAGAGTGAGTTTCTATCTGTAAGTGGTAGCTACTTTCTATAACTTTCTAAACTTTTCGGTTTCTGCCCTATTAGTAGAAGTACTCTTTTGGTGATACTTCTATCTGATCTATTTTGACCATCCGTAACACCCAAAAGGTTCTTGCCATCAAATACCTTGGAAATCTGATTTGGTTTTCTCCTTCCCAAAATGGTGTTCTCTCTACGTGCTCTTGTTGTTGTTGGTCTCTTTTATCCAACAATCAAGTAAGGTGCTTGATTTGTTGTTGCATAGCAAAGATAACCTCAAGTATTGCCACCATGGCTATTACTCTATCACACTACCCCCAATTTATCTAGTTGAGTAACACATAGATGTAACACATCAACCATTCTCCATAAGTTACAACTAAAAGTACCAAGGGTTTGTTGGACAACATGATTGCATTTAGAAAATTCTGCCTAAAACGTGAGGTGATGAATTGTGTGATGCTTGGGTAGTACTTGGACACAAAATCTCAATGATTTGGTGGAAATGGATTTGGTGGTCCATAGATTCCATCCATCCCATTCTTGCTCTAATACCAATGTAAAAGACCAAGGAGAGAATTAAGACAACAAAAGATCACATTGGGATACTTGAATGAGGGAAAATTTGAATGCCTAGCATGAACTTTGGCTCTTGTATTTATATTGAGCATACAAAGCTCTTGAGAAGCTTCTTTATAGAAGTCGCCTACTTGGCTTGCAACCTAAGCTAGTTGGAAGCTTCTAGAAGCTTCTTTCTAGAAGCTACTTACTTGGAGTGCAAGCTAAACTAGCCAGGAAGCTTCCCAAGAAGCTTTTTAGATAATTTTGGAATATTTTGTGCTAATTTGGCCTATTTGCTACTTTTTTAGTCCTAACTAACTTCATTGATAAACTCTATATTGTTACAAAATCACTATCATGGACTAAATTGTCAATACACGACAAGGAGATCCTTTAAGGAGACCTTTTGTTGCCATGGTTCACTTCAAAGCTCTCTTATTTACTACTTTGGCCATGCCAAGTTGTGTATTTCCCTCCTTGGCAAGTGATATACACATTGTAGGCCTTGTAGATCAGATTAGGCAAGCCTTTGATCACTTGATTGTTGAACTACATCTTTTAGGCTTGAGAATTAAGGTGTCAAAGTGTAGAGCATGGTCATCTTCAGGTATCTCTCCCCACTTGAGCTTCCAAATGAGTGTATCACATCTACATATGGACTACTAGTTCTTGAAATGCCAATAGGATTTGCACATTTTGTTAGATGCTTCTTAGACATTACCCTTGCAAGGGATGTATCTCCATGTGTATGACTTCTCTCTACTAGGAGATCCAAATGTGGCATTTGTTATACTCTCCTCTAGTATTTCCCATCAATTGACTTACCTTCTTTGCACGATTCTCCCTTCCTTGACTTTCTTATCAAGTTTGAGAGCTTTTTATAAGAGGATTATGGGAGTCTTTGGTTATATCATTGGACCAAAGATATTTGAGTGTGTGATGGGGGATTTGGCATGTAGACAAAGATCTATACCAATCTTTTGTGGAGGGGTAGGCCTATTATCTATGGAGGAGATGGAACCTATAGCATTTTTGGGTATTTGGGCTCTCTCGGCACTCCTACTTTCCTTCTATTTTATGGTGCTAATAGGACAATTTTGGAGATATATGTGGCCAAGGTGGAGGAATCATTTTCTTTCCAAGTGTTATTATTGTAGATGAGAGATGGTCTATCCATATGGTATGGGAGGACCTTCCTTCCTTTGCTTCACTACATTCACATTGGACTAGAGGTTTGCAATCTTCCTTGATGGAGTGATAGTGTCAACACATGCTATGTTCTCTCTTAATTGACTTGTTCATTCCTTGTGCCACTAGAGCACGTCTTTACTCTTGCTCCAGCAAGGGTGAAAGATCTTGGATCCTAGCTCAATTGTGCATTACGGCATTCTGACTTGCACTAACTACCTTCTTTACAATGTAAGGTTCTACCTAAGTTTGGTCATAGAATACAATTAGCTAGATATATTATCTAAAGGGGAAAATTGGCTTAGTAATATTTAGAAGGATGTTATATATGATTTTCTAAGTAGATCAGATAGAGATGTCACCAAAAGAGTCCTTCCACTAATAGTGCAGAGGCCAAAACACCCTAAAAGCTTCAAAGCCAATTTTGGAGGCCTAAATAGATGAATTAAGCCTAAAAAATTCAAACATTCTTCCTCTCCAAGGGAGAAAGCATCACCTTCTTCCCCCTTTTTTGTCCTACCAAGAGCTTTCTAATGGTACCTCACTATCACTTGATAGGACAAGGATCTAGAGCATGTTGACATGTCACCAATTCATGTATCTAATCCAAGGGTAAAACTCCCTTTGAGAGTATCCCATTTGCTACATAAGAAAGACAAGGTGCTCCTTTGGGGCATCAGAGTATTGAAGGATGAAGCTTTGTGTTTCTCTTGTGTTTTTTTATGTTTCACTTGTCCTTGGAACATTATAATTATATTAGAGCATGTGTTTTAATCTAAGAGAGTGGATCACTCCTCTTGGAAGAACACAAGTTACTGAGATTGAGTAATTTTAAGGAGAGAAGACATAATGCAATCAATAGATTGGGGGTTTTTAGAGAGAGTATGGGATGGACTCTCTTGGAAGAAAATTTCTTACACCTCTCTTTCTCTTTTTGAATCTGTTCCACATCAAGATACAATACATCCAACATAAGCAAGTGAGAGTATATCTTTGCCATTTTGGAGGAGAATTCATATACATAATGATGAATTTGCTAAACTTGATGATTCTATCTATTGTGATTTATGATAGAAAGTGGGATTTGGCAATCTATATTTTTTTATGATGCAATGGATCTGAATATACTAAATCTTTTCCCTTTCAACACTTAAGTAGAAATCCATTATATAGTTAGACCGAAAGTGATATTTAGGGATTTTTTAGTTTACAATTTTGGTTAGCAATATTATCAACAAGTGAAAGCCTTTGAGGTCCCAATAGTAATCCCAATTTTTGTGCCTCCTCCCAAGTGATCATAATAACCCTCCGTTGAAGTAGGGAGGTAGCAATTGAGTATTTACCATGTGTATGAATCATGGAGTTGCAATTGTAGGATCTAACTCAAGGAATGCAAGGACATTGAATGAGTTTTTGGAGATAAACATGACAATGGAGGCAATGCAAAGTTAAGTATGTACCTTCAAGAATAATTAGGTAATGCTAGAAGGAGAATCATCCCAAAACCCAATACCAACGGCCAAAGTACATGGAGAGTCATTCATATTGATGCAACACTTGATTGATAAAGCCCTCAAATGGTACAATGCTTGGTGATGATAATGTTGGCAGAAGGAAGAGAGATCACTTGGATGGCAATGAAAGAGGGGTTACTAAAGATTTACAATCTGTGTATTCCATGTAGATGACTTGAACTCAATTTGGAGGTTGAAATAGAAGAACAACATATAAGAGTACATGGAGTAGTTCTCAATATGCATGGTGTGATAACCTATACGAGTCTACTAGGATTTAGGGTCCTAAAGCTCTTGATAATCTCAAACAAGGGTTAAAAGAGCAAATTCACCAAGAGGTAATAGTACAAAATCCTCACACAATTTTTGAAGCCATTACGTATGCTTAAAGAATAGCATTGCCACTTAGAAGAGGTGAAGAGGTAGTCCAAACTCAACACTATTGTACTAATACATTGCATTTTGGTGGACCAATTCTTATGGAATTGGACAACATTTGGTTTTAAGACCAAGGAGCATAATTGTTCCAAGGAGAGTAGGGACGGGTCAAAGAAAGGAGTCCCACAAGAGAAGGGGCTTGAGCAAAACAAAATTCTTTTTATAATTGTGGTTGAGTTAGGCACATAACCATTGATTGTTGTGCTTGTCTACCTAGAGATCCTTGGCCTCCATATAGGCAAACTTTGAACAACATGGAGAGACAAATTGAAGAAGAAGATATTGAAATACAAAAACAAAAATTGACATTAAAAGTACCTTGCGGTCTTATTGGCTCACTAGAGAAGAGTAAAAGCGGTGGGAGGAAGAGGACAAGTGCACAAAGGTTGAGGAAGACAAACATACGATTGATTATTTTAAATAGAGTCCTAGAAGGAAGTGAGGTGAGAGTATTGATAGACCTTGGAGTAATAGAGAATTCCTTGCCTCACTATATTGCAATAAGCTTGGGGATGGAACTAGAGAAGGATGTGTATGAAGAAATAGAGTTACATAATGGTCAAACAAAGAGGATTGAGTTTTTACTTGTAATACCAATAGCTAGATATATTATCTAGAGGTGAAATTTCACTTGGAAACATCTTGAAGGATGTTAGGTATGATGTGCTAGGTATATTAGATAGAAGAGTCACCAAAAGAGCACTTCTACTTATAGCACAAGAGCCAAAAATAGCCTAGAAATACAATATCAATAGCTAGAAGTGAAAATTGGCTTGGTAACATTTGGAAGGATGTTAAAGATAATGGACTAAGTAGATCAGATAGAGGTATCCCTAAGAGAGTACTTCTACTAATAGTGCAAGAGAAACAAATAGTCTGAAAACTTCAAAGCCAATTTTGGAGGCTTAAGCAATATATATGTATCTCTCTTTCTCTCTCTAAAATATATATAGACCTACTTCAAGGAAAGAAAAGGTTGGCCTTTCCTTCCATCCTTTTTTGTCTCATTGAGAGCTTTCCAATGGTACCTCACTCATATGATTTTGAGATTTAAACAATAAGATTCCCTAAATATTCCCTCTAGTCAAAGCTTGATTGACCAACCATATAGGACCAAAATTGACATGTCATCCATGCACACAACTAATCTAAGGGTAGAGCTCCTTGCAAGATCACCTATCCATGTATCTGATCTAAGGGTGGAGCTTCATTTGAGTGAATCCTCTTTACTATATAATAAAGTGAAGGTGTTCCTTTTGGCATTGGAGTATTGAGTGTGAAGCTTGTGTTTCTTCTCTTATGTTTTTCTTAAGGTTTCTTATCCTTGGAAGATTACATTACCTAGGAAGGTAACACTCTTTATAAGAGAATATAAGGAAGAAAATGATTGGCAAGTGATAGAATTAGCTCATTACGATGTGATTTTAAACATGTTGTTGATAGAGCATTACAACTCCATGGTAGATAGGAGGAAGAAAGTGATGAGAACTAGCTAATTGAAGATCAATGGAGATAAAGAAAGACCATAAAGGTAAGAAATTCCTCTTTATATCATACAACCAACAACTATTGATAAGACAGATAGATGTTTCATGGGTCTAATAAGAGAAATCCATATTGCACAACTTGATGGACAAATTTTTGAGAAGTTAAAAGATGTAGTCAATGAATTTCAAGATATCTTTCAAGACAATTTAAAATTCATAAAAAATTCATAAAAAATGATATTAAATCATAAAATTGAGATAATGCATGGGAAAACACCTCCCTCTAAGGCCACATATCTGCTATCACCTCATGAGTTGGAGGAGTGTAAGGCGGAAATTAAGGATATGCTATAGAAAGGGTTTATCCAATCCAGCTTATTACCATACAAGGCTCTTATCTTATTTTTGAAGAAGAAAGAAGGTACAATGTGCATGTACATTGACTATTGAGGCTTAAATCAACAAATAATAAACCCATGCACTGGTGTTAGCGCAATCTTTTGAGCAATAGCTTTGCAATAAGAATGTTGCATCTTGAAAGGAAGATGTTTATAATATTATTAGCTAGAAATATTATCTAGAGATAGAAATTGGCTTGGTAATATGTAAAAGAATGTTATATATGATAGTCTAAGTAAATAAGATAGAATTGTCACCAAAGAGTATTTTTATTAATAGGATAGAGGCCAAAAATATCCTTAAAACTTCAAGCCAATTTTGAAAGCCTAAACAAATGAATTAGGCCTCAAAAATTGTAGTTCCTCCTCCCTTTGAAGTTAAAGGTGTTAGCTTTTCCCCCTTCTCTCATCAAGAGCTTTCCAATGGTACCTCATCCATGTAGTTTTGAGCTTCTTATAGAAAGATTCCCCAAAGATTCCTTCCAATCAAAATTATTTGACCAACTAGATAGGACAAGGATTGACATGTCACCAATCCATACAACTACTCTAAGGGTGGATCATATTGACATGTCACCAATCCATGCAACTACTCCAAGGGTGGAGCATATTGACATGTCACCAATCCATATATTTGATCCAAGGGTGGAGCTCCCTTTGAGAAGATCTTCTTTGCTATATAAGAAAGACAATGTGCTCTTTTGGGGCAACGGAGTATTGAGGGGTGAAGCCTTATGTTTTTTCTCTTATGTTTCTCTTGGGGGTTCTCTTGTCCTCACAACATTATGGGTCCATACATCTACATCTTTGTGAGAGTGATTCTACACTAGATGCAACAATAGTCCATATGATATGGTATCCTTTTGGAGGACAAAGGATAGCTATCCATGATGCCATTAGGGACATAGTGTTTTTTATGGCATGAGAAGGTGGTTACCATGCTTGGATGGAGCATTCATATGCTTTGCAGATGACATATGTTAGAGAGTAGATTTATACTTAGTTCGAGATGCTCATGTGACAACGACGGATGTTGTGGTTACAGATCCTATGTGTGAGGTAGTTTTGGAAGGAGTGATCACTCATCTTCTTGGATGGCAACAAGCAGAGTAGTAGTATGTAAGATCTCTAAGTGTAGGGGTATGCAACAAGGTCATCTCTTTGTCCTCTAACCTTGGAGTTATATGGAGCAATGGACATGGCATTCAACACAATTGTCAAGGAGTTTGCAAGAGCTTATCATATTAGACTTCATGGGATACCACTCTCACTCTCAGACTTTGTAGTATACTTTAGACAACATGTGTCCATTGCTCTACAAAAACATTGGTTGGTGCAATCCATAGTAGAGCAATCACTCTAGTGATGCTTTTTCAAATGCTCTAGTAGTTTGTAGACCTTATGACTTGCATAGCTCAGATATCTTAGGTGTGGTTGTGCAGGTTTCTCATATTGGAACCTAGCTCCGTTTTACCTCTTTTGTCTATCTCTTGTGTGGGCTTGATGGTATCTTCCCATCTTTCATGTGTTCTATGTGGTCGCCTTTCTCTGTACTAATTACTCATAGTTTGGAGTTTCTAATTCAAAGCCACATTTAGATTACACAAGTTAACTAGAAACCATATCAATTTGTTTTTCCCCATTTATATAATTTGCAATAAAAGGATCATGATTTATATTATAGAGAATATCCCACAGACCCATTACTAACTAGTGCAAATATTGCACTCTGAACTTAGAATCTCTAGTAACCCATACTTTATTGTGCTTTTTATGATATTATTCATGTTCAATGATATAAAGGTTTTCTTCTCATCTTGATTTCACCTTAAATTTTACTTGATAGGTAGGATTTCTTAATTATTGTAGAATATTTATCCCTTCATTATTAATCAAATGTATCACATCAATCATACAAATGAATGACTTGGGAATAAAGAGAATTAATTTACATTGTATCAAAGAAATATAAATAAAATAAAGTAGCTTGACTTGTATTGATAAAAATATTATAAAAATGAGTACTATATTACTAAAATTTAATAGAAAACTAATACTTACAAGAAATCACTATGGTAATATTCAAATTATCCCATGCACCTTATGCAAGAAGAAAATCATCACATCTTTTAAAATAATAAATTAATAAGTAGAAGCCTTCATGCTATCCAACTTTGAATTGTATCATCTTATTAATGGTATAGTTGGAGCTATCAAAACTTCTTATATTTTATATTAGGGGCTTACAAACAAGTCTATCTCTTTATTTATATAGAGATAACAAAATTATAAAGCACATGTTATCTAGTTGCTTGATCTATTTGTAGGGTTAAATCGCGATTGTTAAAAAGAGTTTATATGCATAAAAAATTTACATTTGGTTTTTATTCTTTCAAGGTTAGATGGAATTAAACAAATATTAGTAATAAGAGTTTATATGGGTAAACATTCCCATTTTTTCAAAATGATATGGAATTCATGAGAACTAATAAATTTTCTTACGTTGTGCTACATATTTGTATAACACTTAGATATTTTAGTAACCATTGACTTGAGGAAAGAAACATTAAAAGCCAAGGTAATATTATCATTTCATATGATAGAAACAAAGCAAACATGGACCATATGTTTAAATCGGCGCTTCCTTGTATTACATATACTATACTAGAGAATCCTGAAATAAAAGGTTGATCTTCTACTCCTCATTAGTTTACGGAATGAACGTATTTATCAATTTTCAATTACTTACTTACGAGTTCTAATGTATTTGATCTCTATATCCTGAAAACGAAAGGCTGATATCCACTCTTCATTCGTTTCTGAGAAGACATAGAGAGAATTTTGAAATTTGAATTTATCAATTTTGAATTACTTACTAGTTTTACAGTATTTGATCTTTAGATTCTGAAAAGAAAACGCTGATCTCCTTCTGCTCGTTAATTTTCTGAAAAGACATATCACTTTTCAATTTTGATTTACTTAGGTACTAGTACTTAAGCTCTATATTTTTAAAATAAAATACTTATCTCATACTCCTCAGTAGTTTTATGTAAAGGCGTATTGCTTATCAAGTTTGATTACTAACTTACAAGTTCTAATGCATTTGACCACAGGCGGTCATTAAACCAAAAACTTCAATGATTCAATCTCACTTACAAATATGCTACCGATAAATAGACGAGGAGAGGTCTTTTATTGTCTAGAAAGCGTTCAGCACTTAATATTTATTTGTAGACTTGATGATTATTTGGAGAGTTGAACTTGTCATATCCACTTTTGACTTACATATCCTGAAATCATGGTCAAGCGTGCATTTACTAATGAGTTAAGTTGATAACATTTCACTCATATTATATATATTAGAATTATTAGTGTCTATGAACTGAATGAATTTCTTCCTGACATATCAATAATTATTGTGCATAAATTATACATATTAGAATAACCTGTTGGTGTTTTAACGCCAAGCAGCTAAACTTACGATATTGTATATGAATAGTTTATACTTCCTATATATACTACACCCAAAGGCATATATGCAAATTCATAGCCATACTTCAGTTTTGGCAAATATTTGTGTTCCTGTTACTTAAATTTTCATTTTCAAAAAAATTATCTAATTGCCGCCAAGTGAGATAAAATCAGGAGGAAAAGGAAAAAAAGGAACATTATAGTTTAAAGCAAAGTTGGTTCCAGGAATGACGGAGAACTATGGTCCTAGTCATAAAGCGCATTAAACTGCTGGTAAGTTGGAATCTTGTGAGCGAAGGACATGATTGTACTCCACTCTTAGATTTATGATAACGAGAGCTTTAAGAAACACTTTAATGAGTGGAAGGTATGTATCCTAGGACGAGTAATTTTAATAACCAGGTGAATTTGGAGAGATTCATGAATAAGAGTCTAAATGAGTTATGGAATAAAAGTATATTCAGTACTTGACACTGCCCGAGCTGATTTCTCTTATTGGCAAAGGATCTTTAGATAGGCTGAGAATTCACTTACAAATTGCGCTTAAGCAAAACCTAAACATTTCATGTTGGAGAACATGGCTATAATATAATAAATAAAGCAAAACGACATACATATCTTTCAAGTACATAGTAATGCCAAAATCCAAAATCCGTCTCAATTTCTTCACATTTCCTTCAATTGATAATGTGAATATTTTCCTGAGAGACATAGCAAATGCTGAATTCAATTAGTTACAAAAGCAAGAATATAGTCTATAACAGTTGATATTATCGATAAGACTTTATTATATATGTCATGATTATAGTTATAATGGAGTAATTGCATCTATAGCATTTTTTTATTATATATGTCATGATTATAGTTATTATGGAGTAATTGCATCTATAGCATTTTTGGATAGCTCTGCTCTTTGTACATCACTACGTTCATCTTGTTTGTGATTATTGATAGGCTAGTGTTGGAGATTTGTATGATTGAGGTGGAGAGAGGATCCTTTTCTTTCCATGTGTTATTGTCGTAGATAAGAGATGGTCTATCTCTATGGGCACAAGAGGACATTCCATCATTTGTTTCACTACAATCACATTGGACTAGAGATTTGTAGTCTTCCTTGATGGAGCGACAGTGTCAACATATGTTACATTCTCTCTTAGTTGACTAGTCCATTCCTCGGGCCACTAGAGTATGTCTTTGCTCTTGCTCTGGCAAGGGTGCATGCTCTTGGATCTTAGCTTGACATTGCATTAGGGCATTTCAACTTGCTTCAGCCACTTTCTCTATAGTGATGAGGTTCCACCTAGGTTTTGTCCATCCATTTGCATCTTCATTATTCACTTATGAGTGTGGTTCTACAAGAGATGCAACAACGGTCCATATGACACATATGACACAATGTTCTTGTAGAGGATAAAGGATAGCTACCCATGTTGCTATTAGAGATACAATGTTTGCTATGACATAAGAGTGGATACCTTACTAGGAGGGAGCATTCATATTCTTTGCAGACAACATGTGTCAAAGCAGACTTATACTTGGTCCAAGATGATAAAGTGGTAATGGCGGATGTTGGTTATAGACCCTACGCATGATGTAGTTTTGGAGGGAGTGATTACTCATCCTCTTGGATGGGCGGCAAGCATAACAGCAACATGCAAGGTCTCCAAGTATAGGGTATGCAGTGAAATCACCTCTTTGTTCCTCTAGCCTCAGAGTTATATGAAGCAATGGACACGGTGTTTGACACATTTGTTAGGGGGTGCACAAGAGCTTATCATATTAAATGAAAGGAGTACCACTCTCACTCTCAAATTTGTAGTATACTTTAGACAAGATGTGTCCATTGCTCTATAAAGTGCATTGGCTGGTGCAATCTAACAAAGAGCAATCACACTAGGTGATGCTTCTTTGGATGCTCCATAATTTGTAGACTTTAGACTTGCATGGCTTAGATATCTTAGGTGCAATAGTGCAGATTTCTCATATCAATGCTACTGGGCACTAGCACCTTTCCAACTCTTTTGTCTCTCCTTGTACGGCTTGATGGAGTCTTCTTATGCTCTATTTGGTCATCTTTTTTCTATTATAGTAAGTAAGTTATCTAATTCAAGTACCTTATATTACTTTGCTATCAGGTGAAAACCCAAGAAGTTCTTCAATATGCTTGATTGTTTATATAAGTTGTTTATACAAGTTTTGTAATTAAAGACACTTAATTTTTTGTACATTTTATATTACAACAACTCCTAGTTGCTTGGACTGCAATGGATCTTGAGGAAAAAGCTAAAATGATTAATTGTAATCTTCCAATGGACAAAACTCTAAATATTACTACATAGGCAATTTTCATTGAATAAATATGATTTTCTCAAGCCATCTAATTTCTGTTGCTTGAATTTGATTTATTTTATGGTACATCTATAGCATTCTTGACACCTAGTGATATCAAATTTTATTAATTTTACCATGGTGCAAGGTAATAGACATAAAAAAATAATAAATTTTGTAATTGATATTAATAAAAAAATTATAAAGTGTGTAAGATAGTTTGTAATTTAACTGACATTTTATTGATATAAACAAAACTCTTATTGTTCTATGTTATACTACATATATCTTTAACACTTCAAAAGAAAATATGAAACTCATATTGTTCTATGGTATATTATATATATCTTTAACACTTCAAAAGAAAATACAAAACTCTTATTGTTCTATTTTATACTATGTATGTCTTTAACACTTCAAAAGAAAATACAATTCTGTATAATTATGAGCCAAGGCTTCATATTTATAGAATAATTAGGATATAATAATCATAAACCAAACAAAACATATGTATTGGACCATAATATAAACTAATTGTACATCATAAAATATGATTACCTCACAAGGTTTATTATATTAATCTCTCAAACTTATTCCACAAAGTAGTTATGCTCAACTTTTCAATCTTGGTTGTTAAGCATATAGTTATAAATGATACCATAATCTAGCAAATATATTATAAATTTTATGCATATTTCTAAAATGAAAATTTCCAACTAGTACAAGAATCATCTAGAAAACAAACCAATCTTCGATAAGGACCCAAATTTATAAAAGAAACCAAGATAAAAATCAATAGACTAATAGACTAACAAATCCTATTGAGAGTTCATATCTAAACATGCACAAATTGTAGTCTTAAATATATTATATTGGGTTCTTGTGCTAAGACAAAATGAGTGGTTCAGATTACACCATGTCTCCCTTTCTTATAGTATTTGTTCATCCATCAAGCAAGCCAAATATCTAGATCTATTTAGAGTAACATTCTTCTTCAAATGAACATAAGATACCTTTCTCTATCCTTGGTTAGCTCATTGTTTTTATAAATCACAAGTCAAAGACAACTTTGATGATGCAAAGTTATCAAAGTAGTGTTTTATTCCTTCTACCCTGAAAGAATGGATTTAACTTTTAAACAATGTGAAAATGTGAAAAGTTGATATTGAAAATTATTCTTTGATATGTCATAAATAAAATTAACTATTATGTATAATAATGTTATTTGTTCCTTCTTCAAATTGCTGGCCAAGTAGATATAAAGAAATCAACTTAGATATATTTATCAAACCATAAATATATATTCTCATTCTAGCATTATAATCTAAACTACTTTTACTAGTCTACGGTAATAGATACGATGAAAATATTATCCAATCATAAATCACATATCATCTTGAAAACAATTGAATAGCGTAATGATATTGTAGGCTTTAATATCTAATTGGTAATAATATGTCTTTTATAACCTCAATAAATATCTTTGAATTTAAGAGATATTTTTAAGTTAGTTAGGTATTGTAGCTCATTCTATAATTTGCACCTCAATATAAGGTACTTATAGTGTTATTGTTTGAAGTTAAATCAACTTCCTTTGGATTAATTAGATGAATCAAAGGTACAAAGTATGCTTTACTAAGACTACTTGAAGCATATTATATATTCAACATGGCTGGTTGAAGTTGATGTAATTATATATTTATGTTAAATTATATGAAAATTTTGGAGTCCAGTGAGTGCTTAATTATAATATCTTCAAATGGAATTTTATATTTCTTTTATAAGAACAATGATAATAAATTAATATAATTATTTTATTATATTACCTTCACCTCCACCTAAGGCTAATACATAATTAATAATTGTAATAAAAAACCTAACATATGTATAAAAGTCTCATCATACCTTTTTGAGCATAATGTGATAATTTTTTTTAGAGAATTAAGTTTAGTATTTTTTTTATATCTTATGAAAGTGATTTTTATAGAAAAAGGTGATTCCTATATAATAAACTTATAAATTTTGATCAAAATGTGTATAACTATATAAATTCATACTTAAATGATATTTAAAACAAAAAGTAGAGTAAGATTATAATACAAAGTTACCTTTATATCAAACTAATTTCATATATATAGAGGTATATATCTTTATAGTGAGATTGGAGGGAGTTAAATATAATGATATAAAATTGATAGAAATTAAGTACAACTAAAAGAAAGTTAGAATTAACATATATCTATGACTATAAGAATGTCCTTGAAGTTTGCAATAATAAAATTTGACGTGAGAAGCTTCTATAAATTTCCAAAAGTTTGAACAACTTGGATATTGAGTGAAAAGTAGCTTAACTTTTATCCAAGAAAAATGACTTTTTGAAACAAAACTCTTTAGAAGCGTACTCGAGTCTTGCACTTGGTTTACCTACAAGTAACAAAGCTTGGTTCAGCACAAGTATTCAAGGTTTCATTTAACGGACAGTTTTCGATTAAAGCATAAGTTTTTCTATTTCTTTCTTCCACCTTTTAGTAGCAAGAAAAGGCGACCGCATAGGAAAAACGAAGGAGAGGAAGACCCCATCAAGCCGTACAAGGGAGAGACAAAAAATGTAACATGGGGCTAAGCCCCAATAGAGTCTATATGAGAGTAGTATTTGAGTCTAATAGTTTAGTAGCAAAGTATTTTTTGAATAAATAAATAAAAAGTTGCATTTTCTTGGAGATAACTAACATGAAGCAATACCTTTTTTCCTTGTATTAATAAGTTCTTGTGTAAGTCGACTAAGTTATCGAGACAATAGAAAACTTTTTTTATCTCTATAGGTAATAGGTAAGTTCTTTAGCATACTAGAATCGTAAAGATTCCAAGAAGTAAAGCTTTTAGTTTGATCAACAACTTAGTTAACAATCTCAATTTTTTCTAATTTTTATTACATTACCTTTAGCTATTTTAGTTGTTTTACTAAAGAATATGTATTTCCAACCAGTCAAAGAATAACAATAAATCATAGTCTTTTTCTCTTGATTGTCAAATAGTTAAATAATGGTCCTACACTATTCACATTTCAAGAAGACAAGTGCTCTGGAGTTTGGTATATGATATGAAATTCGTCATATAACTAGGGAACTATTTCATTTTTCTTTTAGTCAAATGTAGTTTGTATTTTAAATAAAAAATATAAAAAATATTTAAAAATATAAAAATTATGAATATATAATTTTTATATGTGTATATTGTCATTCAAAAGTAGTACACAAAATGTGATAAATAATAGTATATACTTTAAATTGATATGCATGTTTATCGTTATAAATAATATGGAACTCAATGCTAGTAGCATCTATTAATTCATCGTGTCCTTTGTGATTAAATGTTTTTGCATTATATATTTTACTCTATACAATTCATAAAATTATGGAAGATAATTAGTTGTTCAAAATAACATGGACATAATCTGATTCCATATTGGTTAGAATAAGAAAATACAGTTATATAAAAATTAATTTATGGGAAATAAAATAATAGAACAATATTAAATAGTTTATTAATACTAGTTAATAAAATATAATAATAATAAATTAAATTTAATTAATAAAATAATAATTCATTAATTTAGGTAATGATATATAAATGATAGAGAACAGTTTTATCACTGAAATCTGTTAGCTGTAGAATATATGAAATGATATAGAATAGATCTGATATGAATGAAATATTTGAAATTTATAATATTTGTATCAAATTTTACTATCAGCAAATCCACTTCTTTCAAAGTACATACAGTCAAATGCAGGTTTTATTTATTTTTATTGTACCAACTAGGTTCACGCAGCATGAAATAGAAAATAGAAATAGAGAATTACCAAAAATATTTAAACAATATTACTCTATTCTACCTTGGCTATAAACTAGTTATATATCGAATGCTAAAGCTTTTGATTGCCAATTATAATAGATAGAATATAGATATTCTTAATATTAAGTGTATTCATATTGGAAATTTATATCAAAAATATTTAGTTATATATTTGACCATGTTATAAAATAGCATAAAATAATGATTGCAAACCAGATTTTTATTATTGTCAGCCATTCAAAATGAATGCAATATAATAATGCGTTTATTTTTTGGCATAAAATCTACCAAGTTTGTGGGCAGCATACTACAAGGGGATCCACGCCATGGATGGCAATAGTAAAAATCTAGGCAACAATAGCAATTCCTTAATATTAAATAAAAGAAATGGAGGGGAAAAAGGCGACCGCGTAGAAAACACGAAGGATGAGAAGACCCCATTAACAAAAGAATTATGATGTATGAACTCATGTCAACTGAATACAAAAGTTACGAACGGTGTTGTTAATTAATTATTTTTTATTTTAAATAGAGGATGGTCTTCCCATCCTTCGTCTTTTCACCCTTTTCTCGTTTAAAATAGAGGATTGTTAAATCTATTTCACATCTTTGTCAAAATGACTTATTTCCTGACCCGTACTCACGCCATTGGCTGTCAAGGAGCAAACCAGTTTACCTAAACGTTAGTTATTGGACCACGTCATCAGAATGTACGTTATAGGTCGTTTTAACAGAAGAAGGAGTCGATTTAACAGTCCCCTAATGAGAGATCATAAAATTTACTGTAACTATAAGACAACGAGAACCATATGAACCTAATTGCGTGTCATAGGAAAGAAATTGATGAATAATCAATCTTTGATGGGCCTATGACATGAATCAGTAATATATAAATATCAAGGTGATGTTAAGTGGGGTGACTTACATAAATAAATGTTTCCAATTCTCGTGATACTATCGTAGTGTGGCCCAATTATCTCTACATACAAGAGAAAAAGGCTACCATACGCGTACGATAACAACCAGAAGGATGGGAAGACCTCAATTATTTCTGCTTAAAAGTAGCAGTTGCTCTAGATTCTTGAACACCATATTCGAAAACACTTTCACTATAAAACAAAAGAAAGTACAAGGTTACTGTTTGTGGCGGAGGATAATTCCAGTCCAAACGAGGTAGACTTCTCTTTAGGAGAAGTAAAACGAGTATTTCAAACAGATGTAGTAGTCAGACATGAATATCTTTTTCTTATTTTAAAGTAGAAATGATTCCACAACGTTGTGGGTAGTCAGCATATTGGTTATTTGTCTTACTTGGCAAACCAGATAGAGACAAAAATAACAAGAGTTTTATGACAAGATAGAGTTAAAAACAAGAGGAGTTTTATACTGCATACCTACTAGTAAAGCTAAACCAAGGAATCCTTTGAAACTTAATAATCTTTTCCTTTGGTTTGTCATTATATCTAAATAATCAGATCCAAAGCTAAGCAAAAACTGGATAAAAACGTTTTGTGGAGGATAAAACCTCCCAAGGAGAAGGAGGTGGAATGATAAACAGAGAGCTATTCCACGATGTATTCACGAGGAGAACATGGAGGGCAAGAGAAAAGAGAGATAAGCTAGAAATAGACTATCCGATGGACGAAATGAGCAAACAACATGATCCATATGAGCTATGTAGGATACTTTTGGCGGGTAGGGTTCGTAGAGTATCTCAAGTCTCCAAGTTTCAAATGGTGTACTAGCCAATGCATGAATGCTCTCTATTCCATACGTCAATGTCAAGGAAGCCTTTCACTAGGAAAACAGGCAAGAGCAAGAGATGAGAGTCTCCTTTAACCTAACTGCCGTACGTACTGTATGGAGGTTTAAGTTTGCAATTCAAACTGCGTGACAGTCCTTTTCTTTTCAGTGGGGTTAACGGACGGGTTATGGAAAGTCGGCACAGCGGGATTCAGTTAGGAGTTCGTTAAACACGAATATGACGCTAAGCAGCCTCGAAATGAGATATTTTGGAGAAATTTAAGTTTTATGAGATCTTAGCCGTCCGATTGGCGGCTAGATTCTCTCGGTCAGTGCATTATGGGTGTTGAATTTGGGTACGAAAACCCTACGGATGCGAGCTATCGCGAAATAGTCATGACTAGAATAGTGGCGCCCCCGCAAGCGTTCAAATGGGTGTGGCCCGGTTGGAGTGGTCGGAGAAGAGCCGTCGGATAGGACGATGAGGTCTAAGGTAAGTTATGACTAAGATAGAGAGGATTAGAGAAGTTTTAAGACGCTGGGCCGGGTCAATCATTCTGTCGCACGGCCGTCGGTCGGCGGAGCCCCGACCGTGCTCGGCTCGGGGGATCGGGTTCACTCGGCCGGGCTGGTTTGAGCTCTCTCTTCGCTTTGAACCCTTCACCAGGCTCAGCAGGAAAGCTCGGGTCGACTCGGCCGGGCGGGTGTAGGCTCTATCTTCCCTTTGTACCGTTCGTAGTGTACCCTGCCCGAAAGAAGGGAGAGAGAGCAGTGCAGCTGCTGCTGGCTGCAGCTCCGGCCTCCTCTTTCACAGAAGAGAACAACAACAGTCATCGCCATCGCTCGTCGAGAGAAAGCCCTTTCCTCCTATCTCCGTGTTCCTTTTTTTCTCCCTTCCCTTGTGTAAGAGAGGAGCAGCAGCTGCTGCAGTAGTGCAATCGGCCGTCTCTTTCTCCTCTTCTCCTTCTCCCTCTGCTCCGTCTCCTCTTCCTCCTCCTCCTCCTCATCATCCTCTTCCAGGTTTCTCTCACCATTCTACTCTCTCCCCTCTCCCCTCCTCCCGCTTCTCTCTCAGTGTGGGTCGGTCTGTGTCTTGTGGTGTGCTGGTTGGTTGGCTGTGTGTGGTCTCTTGTTGCTACAGGGGCGATGAGAACCTTTTGACCATTTGATTTGAGTTTCGCGAAGGAGGAAGGGAAGCGAAGCCAGAACTGATCATCATAAGGCGATAAGAGATATCGCAGAAGAAGAGGAGGCTTATGGTGCCGACGTAGGGGTGCGTGTCCGGGGAGGAGAGGGAAGGAGAGGTACGGAAGTGGCGGTGGTTCTTGTTTCGTGGTTTGCTGCTGCTGGTTACGATGCCGTGTGATCATCCCGGGGCTTGGGTTTCGATTATCGGAAGGGAAATGGTGGTGGTGGAGCAGATGTAGGGGGACGGGGGGACAGAGGAGAGGGGAGGAGAGAGCAAATGTACGGAAGGTTCTTTATCGCGGTAGCAGGAGTAGAAGATAGAGAAAGCAGCCAATTTCGCATGCTGGTCGGGTTGAGTTTCTTGCCGGGAATGCGATGCAATAGGAGGTTGTGTCTGTACAGTTGTTGTCAGAGTAGAGTCCGGCGGGTCTTGCAACTCAAGTTCTTGATGTTGATGATGGTCAGGTATGAGGCATGATAATTTCTGGTGAGGCGCGGATTGGCAAGCATGGCAACTGATCCTCCAAATGATCGGTTAGATCGAAATCTACATGTACATGATCTTTCTCCTTCTTTGCTCTAATCGTGTTTGTCGGTGCTTTTGCGGCTCGTCTCTTTGGGATTATGGAGTAACTGTGAGATTATGGAGTAGCTCGCTGAAGCTCAGTTACGGACCATGCACTGCCCTTTTTCAAGAAAGCTTAGCGGACTAAACATATCTGCTCAATTCGTGCTCAAGTGTCGTTTATCTCTTGAGCTGGAGTTTTCCACACATTTTGAAATGCTTCGCCTAGCTGTGTAGTCTCTGTACAGTCCCTATATGCATCCATCCACCTAGGTTTGAATCATCCAAGGGGCAGAAGGACGCGAATTGTAGGATCGACATTTCACAGTAGGTTAGTCGACAATGGGGTCGCGTAATCTGTATACTCTATGTTATTCAGCTCATGCTGAAGTGAGTTCTGTTGTGCATTGTATTCTGTCAGATGTATATATATGAAGTAATAACAACCCCATGGATTCAAATTTTGATTCTAAAGCCGTGCATTAACATCGTTTTGGGTATCTTGAATGCTGAGTAAAGAGATCATCACCCTGAGAAGAAAACCTGGTGTCTTCAGTCACAAAGACTGACTTAGCAAGCACTGACTCTGTATACCCTGCCCTCAGACAATCGACACACATCCCCGTTCGCACGCACCCCTGCACCCACGCTTGTACGCACGTACCATCACCCCTACGCTTTTCCAGCTCAAGGTTCCATCTCTTGAGTTCTTCCATTTGCAGCAGGTATGTGCAGCCCAGCACACTTATCTACTGTTGCCACATAGGCTTTTCTGTTGATGAACGAGCCTCTCATAATTCATATCAAGTCCGGATAACAACCTTCTGTTCTGGGTTCGTCGGGTCTTAGCAGCTGATATCGGGAGTCTACTCTCTTCCCCTGGTCTCTTCGGAGAACCGATACATCACATTGCTTGTCACCATCCTCGGCAGTAGGAGTACTAGCATCATGGTTTTCGTTTTGGTTGTGTCGTCTGGAGAGTGAGGTATGGGGCAAGGGAACGCATACAAAGAGGAAAGAAAACTATGGGAGAACCACGGAGCACATCTAGTACACCTTCAGGTCGATATTTCAGCGTATGTCACATTTTTTTTTCCAGCATGTACTGACGTTATTGATTCCTGTTAATTTCCCCAGGTAATCTTGAGGAGCATCGCACCTGTCTTAGCACAGTTGCCGAAGTGGATTGAATTGGGAGCCTACTTGGAATTCAAGGATGACGAGATCCGTCTGTGTGAATTGTGTCACGAAGTTTGTGAATTTATCTTCTTCAAACTTCTCCAGTACAAGTAAGCCGAGATTTCCCCATCCTTGAGGTCTCTGAGTATTTGGATTTTCTCATGTTTCCTGTTTGTGTGCCGCCTTCGTTTGGTGGTGCAAGTTTCTGACGAGCTCCCCTCTTATTTGGGAACAGCTCTGAAGGTCTGGAACTTTGCGGAAATTGCCTCGAGAAAAATAAGGAGAAAGCGCCATGGAAGGTCTACCTACGTGAAGGCCTTGTCATGCTTTTGAGTTCACTGAACCACATGGTTTGTGCACCAGGTTCGGGTGAACTTCTCGAATTGGATATAAAAGAGAACAATTTACCAGGACTACCTCTTTCTGCCCCTTTACTCTCATCCTCCAATTCCGGCTTCCAGTCGTGCAGTTTTGACCAACTCTCTCCTTCCGGTCCCTTCCTCATATCGTCCCCTTCAGAGCCACTGCCTATTGCACCTCCGTCTGAGCCAGTACTGTATAGGTCGAATTCAGAGTCCGAACCTGTGCTCTACAGATCGAATTCAGAATCATTGCTTTACAAATCGAATTCAGAGCCCGTGCTTTTTACATCAAATGCTGAGCCAGTGCTTTTCACTACGAATTCAGAACCTTTGGTCTTTACACCAAACACAGTACCTCAGGCGTTCAGTCCAAGTGCAAGCTCTTTGACTTACACGCCACTATCAGAGCCTTTGAGTTTTCCCTCGAATTCTGTTTCTCTGGACTTTACTCAAAGTCCAGAGCCCTCGGCTTTTACATCAAATTCAGAGTCCTACACATATACAACAGATTCTCTACCATCAGAGTTCACACCAACCTCAGAACCTTCGGCTTTTACTCCCAAGTCAGAGCTTGTGTCCTTCACACATATAGCAGAGTCCTTGCCCCCCGTCGTGTCAAATCCAGAGAAGGTGGCTAAAGCTCCAACTAAGAGCTGCAAAAAAGTTTCGGATGGTGTACTGGTAGATAGAATGCGCACCATTGTCCACCAGGATTGTCGTATAGGGAAAGAGCTTTTTACGACAGGTATTGAACTTGCCGACCGTTACAATTCTTGCTACAACCATGAGACTATCCATGTCCGAAGGGTTTTTGAAGCAATGAAAACGCTGGGGTTTTCAGCGAGCAAGGATACTATGCAGGTCCAAGTGCAACAAGTGAGGAGGAAGGTGAAGCTAATCTACGGATTAGCCTTCAAGTAGATGGAGGACTAGTGATGATTCATTTTCTTAATAAAGATATAGCTGACTTTCAGAATGCAGGGTGTTGCCCGCCAGGAAAAGTGCTTGAGTGCTCTAACAAGGTCTAATTGGGAAGATTTCATCTAGTGGTGGTGAGACCACCACATTTGAGAGGACCCTGGGCTTGAGTTTTTATCACCACTAAACTAAGTTCGACTAGTTAACAACCTTCAGAACTGAAGTACAGAGCTTGACAATGACATCTGCTTTTACTTTCTCGTCTAAATTACTTGATGACCTCATCACTACCCAAGAGTCGAGTGATATTCTGTGTTAGCTGCACTTGAATTGTGCTATGTACGTTCACTCACCAGCCTCCATCTACCGTTTACATAGACTTGACCAGGTTCTTGTTGTCTGTTGAATTTTTCTCCTCCATCACCTATGTAGCGGCCTCGGAGGGCATTGCTGCCCTTCCAATCCGAATGATAGTCTATTGGAAGATGTGAATTGTGTAGTAATATCTTGGGGATATGTTAGAAAGAACCAACTCTTCCCTTGTCTGATTCCTATCTTGATAATCCATGGACTTCCGAAGGTGGGACACATCCATGGGGCTGAGGGCGGCGTCTATGTCGGCTTCTTGCCTGATTGGGCCCCTTATCGTGTTCAAACCGTTTCCTCGAATCTCACAATGAACTGCGTCATATTGTGCCAGATGGCGCCCTGCACTGAACTAGCTATATCGCGAGAAGTCTAAGATTCGAGTTATCCTGTTTACAGACGGGTTCATGTTATGGATGAGGAAACGCCTCCAAACTTATAAATCACCGTCACGCATAGGTGACAGCTACATCGCACCGGGTAGGAAAATTTTTTTCCTGGGTTCCGAAGTAACTCCGTCTCGGTTAAGCATTCAAATATCGTCACTACATCCATGACGGCCAGTAGGTTTACTCCTTTCCTACAGCAGCAAGAGCCTTCACTGGGGTGACTGGCACCCTCCGCCTTAAAAGGCATGCATAATCGTGCTGGCCATGATTGACAACTGAATCCTATGGACTCGTAGTAACTCTTGCAGGTCGCAAAGGACTTGAAAATTATCGCAGGCGGTCCCCATGACCAGATCTAACACCGTCATGTGGCCCCGCCAGCCTGGGTCACTTGATTAGATCCTCTTTGCAGGTAAACCTTCTCGCAGAAGGATCGGAAAATTTATCCACCAACAGTGAGGCGTTCATCAGTCTGTGACTTAGTCTCGATCTTGCCTGTCTTATTCGCCGTCGATGGGCGTGTGAGATCTGGAAAATGGCGACATCGAACCTCAATTAATCTCCGCTGCTTGTCCCGGATCAGGAGAAAATCCTGGAAATAGTAAGGCAGACCACCAAGAAGTCTGCACAGAGATAGTTGAAAGGAGGTGTAAAGGCATTGATAAAGATAGAAATGCAGTGGCAAATGAAGCAGCCCACTAACATACAACCAGAGCACTCGTACTGTCCCAGCAAATATCTCTAACAACAAGAAGTTCCCCAGCACTATTGCAACTCGGCATCGGGGCTGCATTCCACATGTCAAATCCCTTCTTTTGTTGCTGTCAATTTTCGATATTTATTTCTCGCCGAAACACTTGTACTGCGTGTCAATCCATTCTTGAGCTATGGTGGTCACTGAAGCAAACCTGTTGATTGCTGTAACGAAACTTCATCATGAGCTCAACTTCCATGACAAAAGTACTATATGTACCTAGTAGAATTGGAAAGATCTCTACTTCCAGTTGATCAAAGAAGAGCTCAATTGCCGTAAACCTTCTCCCAGAATATCAAACAAAAGTGCCTTTACTACATGTATTCCGCTTTCTTCGTCACTCGAAAGAACAATTGCTCTGTATCACTCAACTCCTCTTACTCCAATGAAAAAGGTCTTTATCCCGATCTATGCAATGGATTTGGATTCTCAATCGAGCAAATCATTCACCACACATCTCTACTTCATCAAAGAATGTAACCTCGCCAAAACTCATGCTTCATCCTAGTTACCGTAGGAGCGCGAACGAGCATGAACATCAATCACTCCGTCCCCACCATGTAAACTCGTGATACATACTCGCGGCCCACCATTTTTCTCACAATTTCGAAATGCTTGAGTCCTAACGTGTTCCATGTTCGTGATTATGCGTGCAATGGTGCAACTCCACCCTCCAATTGAATCGGATTATATGTTATTCTAATTATCCATCTATCCATCCATCCATCCATCCACCACTGCTGCTGCTGCCTGGTACCACGAAGGGACCCTGTTCTGACCGACCATAAGCCCAGAACCGGTTTCCTCCTTTCTTCTCAACAGCGATAAAGTCTTGGTCACACGCTTTCGCAGGCTCTCAGGAACTGAACCCATTGACATTGCCAAATGACACATGACAAAACTCCATATCCATAAGCGACTTTGAGCGGGTTCCTGGAAAAGGGGTCCCTCCGGTTCCCGTGTTTTCTTCTCTCTTTGGTTGACTTTCAGATTCCCTATCTTCTGCCTACATTTTTTCAACCCCAACGATCTATCGAGGTAGTTTCTGTCACTTGACTTGAAGTTTGCATTCATTTTCTGCTCAATTTCATCTCCTTTACGTCTCCGTCTCTACTGTTGTGCATCTATGTGGGATTCCTTTCTGAGGTTTCCTGCTTATTGTATAGCATATGTTCCAAGGTTTCGACTTCAAAGATCTCTATTACGGGTTCACTGTCACTTGGCTTGAATATTGGCTCCATATTCCAAGCTTCAACTCACCCTTCTTGAATGTTTCAGATGTAGTTCTTGTGTTCTAATTGGGATTCTCCATCTACTTAAAGTATGCTTTGCTTTTAGTGAGAAGGGAATTTGACACCACATGCATCTCCACAGCAAATTCCAGCAGAAGAATCCTGGTAACCGGCAAAGGTCCCCTCCTTCGAAACTCAAGAAAGTAGTGAAGATCAACAAGTGAACCACGACTCTTTAGTATTGGAGCCAGGTTTCAATTTGGGTTCAGCATCTGTAGAGATGCGAAACTCACTTGACGCTGTTTGATGCAACAAATGCATATGGAATTTGAATAATAAGGAATAATGCAACAAATGCATATGGGAAACTTTCATATCTTTGTAATTTTCAACTCATAATTAGAAAGATTTCTCAGTCTTTCTAATTAGTGGTACACATGGGAGTTCATAAAAGTGAAAAAGTGACGGAATACAGATGATGTGACGGAACCAAATCCCTCTACTTTTGACAGCTCTGATGTGTACAGTAGCCAAGCCAAGCTAGTTCAGAATATCTGGTGACAAATGAGATCATCGTTTGACTCGTTTAACTACTACGGTTAGTCTAACCGCAGATCCTTGCACACGACAGTTAAAGTCAACCAAGGTCTTCTTAGAGAAGCCAAGCCATAGAAGAGTGAAGATTTATTTGCTTATCTATCCTCACGAGGGGCAGGAATTCAAAGTCATGATATAGTCACCCCGACTACTGTAGTAGCATCATCAATCTTGGCTCGTGGGGAAACAGACAAAGTTCATTGCATGACAACGCATTTCATCAAATTTTCTGGTTTGATTATAAGTAAACTACTACTTAATTTTATCTTTTACTACTGAATCTAGGTTCAAGGTAGGGGTTATCATCAGATCGAGATTCATTTCGAATAATCTTTCTTTTTCCACTATGCTGCATGGCTAGCTGTGAGAACATCATGCAGTATCTTTATGGGGACATGCTCAAGATACATGATTTACTGTTCAATGTGATAAAATAGAGATGATCTCGATGATAATGGTGGTTGTTCTGAAGAGATGCATGCAAGTAATTTACTCCCAAGATATCGAAATCTAGGAATAAAATAGCACTATATCTATTAAAATTGTCTGTGATGGTCGAGTTGAGAGGATGTTGAATAGAGAGGAGCTTTACAAGGGACACAGAATAATACTCGAGAACACGTTCATAAACCTTATCAGTGGCATATCGTTAGTATATTCAAGAACTTTAGGACACATAACATAGACAGTTTACTTTACTCCATTTTGGACATGTTTTCTCAAGAAAGTGAGCTAGAGGAAATCCTGGAAGCTGCAATTGCTGTCAGTTGCATGATCAAAAGCTCAAAGAAGTTAGAAAATAATGTTTCTGAATTGTGTAAGTTACTCAATTTTGCCTTTTCAGTTTAAAAGTGAAAGCTAGGCTACGTTGCCAATCGACGAAAGCACTTAATAAGTCTAGAAGATATGTAACGTTAACTTTATGAAATCTAACAAAAAAGGTCTTTAAAGCTCTTTATAGACATCTGACGCACTTGACGTGTTCTTTCTTATGAAGTAAGTTTACGGTAAGTTGATCAGCATTTCAAGTACGATCGTTTATGGAGAAACCTTTGAAATGTATAAGTTTCTTGAGTGATTCCTGTGTTTTAAAGTGCAAATTTTTATTACTGCAAAGTAATGTTCATTTTTATAAAAATAAAATAAAATAAAAAACTAAAATTGATCTGATTAATTCTCTTTTCTGAATGTACTCATCACATGAAGAATAGTTTAACTTCAAAGAAAATGTTGCAACATATCTTATAATCAGTCCACTGGACCACAAAATTTGTCAAAGCGCATGTGCGAATTAAACACCTTCTCGTCATGATGGGATTCATCAATGCAAGAGATGTGACTTCTCTAAGTACTTTCTCAAAACTAGAAACACATATTTTAACACTGCGCAGAAATATAACCAAGGCGTCAACCTTACACACAGGTGGAAATTACTCCCATTAATCAATTGCTTTGAAATGTTCTTTATCATACTACCGACTCCACCCTGTTATAAGTCTAAAAGACATATTCCTTTTTCTTCAACTTGGTTTTGACCACCATTCGTACGTTCCTATATTTTGAATAACCAGTATATTCCATGATTACCATCAATAATATGTAGAAATTCGACATACGAATAAGAATAACAGGAATATTTGACTTGGGCTGTTCAAAATTTTCCATTTTTAACACAATCTAGGTAAAAGCCGTCCCATGCCACCTCGTGAGAGATCATTGACAAAGTGCTAGTTCGAGTACAGTCAAGTCAAGTCAAGTCAAAATGGTACCAGAAACTAACAATAATAATAATAATAGTTACTCTTGGACATAGGGGAAGGAAGGACTATTCTTTTATAGATATTTTAACTGCCAATAGAGAAGGAACAAGTTGTGTCTTCTAGTGTGTACTTGATGCTATGAAAAGCCTTTGCTATAGTCTTCTTCTAGGATGTCGTTTCTTGTTTGAAAGAAAAATGCAAGGGATAGTCTTGAAGCTGGTTCGCTAGGTTATAATTCAGACTTGGTAGAGAAGGTTGTTGCCTATAGTTGTAAAATAATCCTCCCCCCCTCCCCTTGCATAGGCTTAATGATTCCTCCTCGCATTTTTTTCGTCAAAGAACGCGTCAGACATGCATTTCAAGTTCCTCACAAGCGAGAGGAGAATGAAATAGAATGGACTGGATTCTTGAGTACACCAGAATGGTAAGTATGTGGGTTGTTGTTGTTGTCTGTTTTGTTGATGGGTTTGTTAACACGTTTTGTTTGTTTGAATATTAAACCTGGTTGAGAATTTTGTACGAGCTCTTTATGTGCTCACCATTGTATATTATACCGTTGGTGCCTTGGAATTCTGCTTTCCTCTCTTTTTCCTCGTTCAGTTTTGAGGTTTTAAAGTCTTTCAAGTTGATGGGATTCCTTTTGGAACCACAACTGAAAATGGAGTTTTATTTGACGTCGGAATCAAGAAATCTTGTCCGTTTGTCACAAATTGTTTTAAAAGATATTGTTTATGTAATAATTGGCACAACGAATCCTATCTAGCGGTGTCGTATCTTATCTAGTAGTGTCCTATCGTTCGGGAGAGTGTGGAGACGGGAAGGGGGAGAGAGTGTGGAGACGGGAGGGGGAGAGATGTGAGAGGAAAGATCTATACTTTCCGAGTGCTCTCTTGCATATAACACTCGAGTGAATAGTCAATTCTGTTTGTTTTTTGATTTTGGTTCCATTGGTATCTAGATTGAAGACTATAGAAAATTGAGTAGAAAGTTATAAAGATTTTTAGGTTTTTTATGGTTTAGAGTGATCATTGCAAATTGAGAGTGATGGGTCTGGAATTTTCATTTCTAATCTCTTGGTTTTCATGATTAAGTTCCATTGGAATTTAGTTTATAGTTTATAGTTTTTAGGTTTTGGGGAGATTATTTTCTTATGTGAGTTGGGATGTGACGGGTTGTGGTTTTTCAGGTATGGGGAGATACGGACAGGAACATCATGTGTTACTATTGTTATTCTTGTGCTAGCAATGGTTACACTTCCCCATGTGAGGTAGCTTAGAGCGGCTCGGGATACACCATGCACGATGTGTCACTAATGCTTTATCTCGTAAGGAATAAAGACCTATATGAGAAGGATGCACAAGTACTATGATTGGACCACTTGGGATGCTAACATGAGATGAACGACCACATCAATGGCAATGACACTCAGGATTACACATGCTTATTCTATTCCGTTGTTGACTGTTCCAAGGATACCGATCGAGTCGTGGGAGAGCTTCTTAGGCGGGTTGCATTTTGGCGTTATTTGAGACTAGTTCCATATCCACTTCTATTCCATAGGCTACCCCACACACTCCATGATGAGTCAAGATAGGCTTTTTGCCTACCACTTGATTCTTTGGCACGTGATCCCTTGGATGAGTTAGCATGGTTCTTATGCCTCTTACTCCCTTGATGGTGTCTTTGTTATGCTAGAGGGGGATGTGCGGGGCATAGAGAGATGACTGCTGGATTTTGTCAATTTCAAGTGGAGGATTGGGCGGACCTTCAAGAGGAGTCTATTAGGGCTACACTTTTTAGGAGACAAGTTTCACCATAGGATACCATAGAGTCCTACAATGGTGTAGGACATTGGGTCAAGTGGGAGAGTTTAGTAGAGCAACACGAGCGCTACACCCTTTATATATGGCAAGTCCTATTGATGAGACTATCTCTTCTCTATGCTCACTACATTCTATCGCAATAGAGCGACTATAATTAGGGGTCTTAGATTATCAGCCTAAGAAGCCTTTATGTCTTGATATGTCACTTTTTGCATAGGTATTGTGCATTGCCCCTTGCCTTTCCTCAAGAGGCTTGTTAGGGATGGTTTATGAGCACCTTAGAGATTGCTTTCAAGCAGATGATCCTTCTAGTGGTTTTACCAAGTTGTTTTAGGTGGCTACAATAGTAGCAAGAGGAGGCATTCCTATGTCAATTAGTCGGGTGTTAGGTGCTAGTCAATCTCTCATGTTGGAAAAGGACACAAGGGACATTAGATTGATTGCTATTGGAGAGATCTTTTTGCGTTTGGTCAATCATACCATTGTCCTTCAACATTGTTCTTACTTTTGACAACACCTCAATCCATATCAGTTTGGAGTAGCTACACATGGAGGATGTAAGGCTATATCTATAGGCATTAGGGCACTCCTAGACAACCATCCAGAGTGGATCATCCTACAAGTGGATGTTGAGAATGCTTTTAATAACATCTCACGGGCATCCATCTTTAGAGAGCTTAGGGAGGCTGGTGGATCCTTGGCAAATCTTGTTCCTTTTGTGTGGTCTTTTTATGGCTCTCTAGCTTCCCTTTACTACCAACATGATGGTTCACAAGAAGAAGTCATCGTCTTGGAGTTAGTTGTAGGTATATGTCAAGGAGATCCTTAAGGGGATCCTTATTTGGCATGGCTCATTTTAGAGCTCTCCTATCTACTACATTGGCCATGCTAGGTTGTGTATTTCACTCCTTGGCAGATGATACACACATCATGGGCCATGTAGATCAGATTAGATAGGCCTTTGACCACTTGACTACCAAGCTACATCTAGTAGGCTTGAGAGTCAAGTTGTCAAAGTGCAAGGCATGGTCCCCTTTAGGTATTCCTCCCAACCTTGAGCTTATAGAGGGGTGTATCACATCTACAGGTGGACTATGTGTTCTTGGAGTGCCAGTACAATCTAAGGATTTATCAAATGCTTCTTAGATGCTGCCCTTGTAGAGGATGTTCTCCATGTGGATGACCTTATGTTACTAGGAGATCTACAAGTAGCATTTGGTATACTCTCCTCTAGTATTGCTTGTTGAACAACTTAACTCATATGCACAATTTCTCCCTCCTAGTCCTTCCTATCATATTTGAGAGCCTTTGATAAGAAGATTATGGGGAGTTTTTGGTGATATTATTGGACCAGGGACTTTTGAGTGTGTGACAAGGGATTTGGCACATAGACAAATAGCTCTGCCAATCTTGTGTGGAGGGGCTAGCTTGCTATTTATGGAAGAGATGACACTTATAACATTTTTGGGTAGTTGGGCTCTCTTGGCACCCCTGCTTTCCTCTCATTTTTTGGTTATTGATAGGCCGATCTTGGAGACTTATATGAATAGAGGTAGAGGGAGGATCCTTTTCTCTCTAGATGTTATTGCGGAAGATGAGAGATAGTTTATCCCCACGGGCATGAGATGAATTTCCATATTTTGCTTCACTATCATCAGATTGGACTAGAGGTTTACAGTCTTCCTTGCTGGAGCGACAATGTGAGCATAAGTTACATTCTCTCTTAGTTGACTCATCCATTCCTTAGGCTACGAGAGCACGTCTCTGCTCTTGCTCAGACAAGGGTGCAATCTCTTGGACCCTAGCTCAATTGTGCTCAATAGGGCATTCAGACTTGCACCATCTACTTTCTCTACAGCGATGAGGTTTTGCTTAGGTTTGGTCCACCCATTTTCATTTTCTTTACTCACTTGTGAGTGTGGTTCTACACTAGATGAAGCAACGGTCCATATGACATGGTGTCCTTTTGGAGGACAGAAGATAACTACCCGTGATGCTATTAGGGACATTGTGTTTTGCAATGACACAAGAGAGTGAATACTTGGCTTGGAGGAAGCGATTGTATGCTTTGTAGACGATATGTGTTAGGGCAAACTTATACTTGGTCTAAGATGATCAGGTGACGGTAGCAGATGTCGTGGTTATAGACCTGATGCAAGATACAGTCTTGGAGGGAGTGATCACCCATCCCCTTGGATGGGCGGCAAGTGCAACAGCAGGTCGTAAGGTCTCCAAGTATAGGGGCATGCAGCAAGGTCACCTCTTTGTTCCTCTAGCCTTGGAGTTACATGAAGCAACGGATACAATGTTTGACACATTTGTTAGGGAGTGCGCAAGAGCTTATCAACATTAGGCGCCAGGGGGTACCACTCTCACTCTCATACTTTGTAGCATATTTTAGACAAAGTGTGTCCATTGCTCTATAGAGGGTAGTGGCTGGTACAATCCATAGGAGAGCAATCACACCAAGTGATGCTTCTTTAGATGCTCCAATTGTTTGTAGACCAGACAACTTGCATAACTCAGATATCTTAGGTGCAGTGGGGCAGATTTATCATATAGACTCTATTGGGGCTTAGCCCCATTTTACCTTTTTCATCTCTCCCTTGTATGGCTTGATGGGGTCTTCCCATCCTTTTTTTTCCTACATGGTTGTCCTTCTCTCTAGCGGTGTCTTGGCAAGAGCTATGTCTATGGACTTGGATTCTGGCAGTTGGATTTTGGTGTTGCGGCATACAGATTTTAGTGATGCGGTATACAAGCAAACATGTGAGAGGCAATAGTAGTGAGATACAACAATGGAGAGTTTGATAACAAACAGACAAGTATTTGACCAATACAAGGATTCACTCAGAGATTGTGTGGAAGACAATGATCCTCAAACAATGAACAATGAGGGGTGCATGAGGGTAGGTGATCTATTGTATATGATAGAGAGTGTAAGAAAAAACTATCATTACTCTCAATAATCATCTACAAATCAGATTTGGCAAAGTTTCATCAGGCAAGGATGAGGCAAAAGACTTCATGCTTGGCAGAGAGACTTCACAATATGCAATATTTTTGGCCTTCAAGACAAGGATGGTGACCATTCAGGCATATGTGAATTGGGATCAAGAGCTCAAGGAATACATTCAATTGCAACAAGCCTTGTTAACATAACATACAAGAGTATCCGTTGCTTGTGATAGTGTCTAAGTTCTGGATGATTACAAGAGATCGTTGTAGGACTACTTTTCAGTTGGGATAGGAAGTAAAATATTGGTGGCCATAAACCTTCAATTGTGGGACTAATACTCAATTTTACAACAGCTAGAAATTACAAAGTCATTGTACCAATACTAGGTCAGAGGAGTTAGTAGGTTGAGGAGCAACAATTGGTGGCAGTTTTGGATGGGGACCTTGTAAAGCTATGGCCATTTTAGGGATTTGAGCAGATTTTTCTTGTATCAGTAGTTCTTCTTCCAAAGAGTTCTTATATCACAATGTTCTTATACAAAATGGTTATTGTACCAATAGGTTCTTCTACCAATGAGTTCTTGTACCAGATGGTTCATGTACACAACAGAGCTTGCAAGATGGTGACTCTCTATTGGTAGTAGATAGGTTCTCTCCACATTTATTCTTCAATTTTACACCCATCCATTTTGTTTCAATGTGTGTTTTTTTCTTAAGTATGTACATCTTGGTGTTGGATTTGTTTGTTCTTGTTTTTTAGTTCTTAGGAGTTGGGGGACTCTTCAATTAATTCTTTTAGGATAACTCCACTTTGTTCTTTTGCATGGGTGGCTGGAGGGACTACCATAGGCACTGCTCCTCATCTAGCCCCCTATACCTCTTATGAGTATCTAGGGGGGGGGGGTCGATCTAGGCGACATATTCTAGCATACCTCTTTATGGGCTCATATTTCCCTTGGTAGAGCCACTTCTACTCCTTTTCCACAACCTTTGCAGTTCCCTAGGAAGGACCCTACTTTGGTTGATTCTACATGGTGGATCCCCCACCTTCTATCCCCATAGTTCTCCACCACCATCCACTACCTCTCTTAAATCTGTCGGACTCAAGCTTCCACCTTCTCTTTTCTTTTTGCAAGCATCTTCCCCCCGATTTTGTGCCCTTGGATGCTACTTGTCTATTTGGTGCATATTTTCTCCTTGCTCTATCAAAGGAGACATCATGTGTTCATCCCATAACCATTGGAGATGTTTTCTTACATTTAGTGCCAGAAACCATTTGTCTTCCAGTTACACTACTCCTTTTTTCCTTTCTTGTCTCCTCATTAGTATGCAATTGCCATGCCAAGTGGTTATGAGGTGGTTATTGTAGGCATGAGCACTTCCTTGGACTTCTACCCAAATTGTGGGGTAGTCCAAGTGGATGACTCAAATGCCTTCAATACCATTTCTTGTCCAATCTTGTTTTGAGATGTTTGCTTGGCTGAGGATCAAATTCCTTCCTTGATTTTGTTTATGTATACTTTTATGGCATTGAGACATTTTTGTTGTACAACCACCATACTACCACTAAAGAGTTGACTTAGTTAGCATTTGTAGAAGGTACATGCTAGGGAGATCCTTTAGGAGCAACAGTTTCACAACGAGGATGTTGCGTCTTAAAAGTAGGTAGGTTTGTAATACCAATAGCTAGACATATGATCTAGAGATGAAATTTGGTTTGGTAACATATGGGAGGATTTTGTATATGATGGACTAAGTAGATCAGATAGAGGTATCACCAAAAGAGTACTTCTAGTAATATGCCAAAAATTGAAATATGCTTGAAGACTTTAGAATCAATAGCTAGACATATGATCTAAAGGTAGAATTTAGGTTGGTGACATCTAAAAGGATATTTCACATAATGGATGAAATAGATCAGGTATAGGTATCACCAAAAGAGCACTTCTACTAATAGGGAAAAAACCAAAATAGGCCTAAAAACTTCAGAAGGCAATTTTGAAGGCCTAAATGGATGAATTAGGCCTAAAAATGTATAAATTTCTTCCCCAAATGGAGAAGAGGCTAGCCTCTCCCTCCTCCTTGGTTTATCTCACCAAGAGCTTTCCAACAATACTTCATCCATGTGATTCTAAGATTCCTACAAGAAGATTCCCTTTGGTCAAATATGATTTGACCAACCAGATAGGACCAAGATGGACATGTCACCCATCCAAGCAAGTAATCTAAGGGTGGAGCTTGCTGATAGGTCACCTATCCATGTACCTAATCCAATGGTAGAGCTTCCTTGCAAGAGATCCTCTTTTGCTATATAATAAAGAGAAGGTGTTCACTTCCCTTGGGCACCGGAGTTTGAGTGTGAAACCTGTGTTTTCTCTTCTGTGTTTCTCTACTATCCTTGGAATATCACAATGGTATGAGAGCAGATGTTTCAATCCAAGAGAATGGATCATCCCTCTTGGAAGAACATAGGCTATTGAGATTGAATAATTTTGGAGAGAAAAATCATAGAGCAATTGATAGGCTAGCATTTTTTTAGAGAGAGGATGGGATGGAAGCTCTAGAGGACAATTTCTTCCACCCTATTTTCCATTCTTGAATCCATTTCACATCAAGATCATGTAAATCTAGTGAGAACAAGTGAGAATTTATGTTGTTTACTATTTTGGAGCAGAGTTCATGGACATAATGATGAACTCATCAAACTTGGTGATTCTACTTGTAGTGATTTATAATACAGAGTGGGATTTGACAATCTACATTTTTTTGTGATTGATTTGAATACCCCAAAACCTTTCTCTTTCAACACTCAAGTAGAAATTTATTACTTTGTTAGACTAAAAGTAATGTTTAGAAATTTCTTGGTTAGGAATTTTGGTGAGGAATATTATCAAAGAATGATATCTTCCAAAGTCCCAATCTTAGTCCCAATAGTTTGTGCACCCTCCTGAGTGATCATATTAACTCTCTATTGATGTAGGAAGGAGTGAGTGAGCATTTGCAAGAACCATGGATCCGTAATTGCAAGAAATGGTGCAAGGAATGCAATGGATGTTGAAAGAGTTTTGGGAGATCAAGATCACCAAGTAGACATTACAAAATCAAGTACAAACCTTCAAGAATGATCAAACAATACAAGAAAGAGAACCATCTCAAAGCCTAGTACCTATGACTGAAGTACTTGGAGAGGCACCCATGCCTATGACATCAAACCCAACCAATGATGAAGCCACATTGTTACTACGGATGAAGAAGACCTGCAATATCAAGCCTTACAAGGGGCAGTGTGCTATGGGAGTAATGGAGATTGGATCTCAAGAATGACTCAATTGTTCTTATGATTGTTCTCAAAGGAGATTAACAAGCATGCGGTAAGCATGTTTGCATATAGGTACTTGACCGATAAAGCCTTCAAATGGTATGATGCTTGAGAGTGATCAATGTTGGCAGAAAGAAAAGAGGTCACATGGACAACAATGCAAAAAGGACTTCTGAAGAACTTCATGTTGGTGGATTTTGTGCAGATGGCCCAAATCCGACTACATGGATTGAAACAAAAGAATAGCGTACAAGAGTACATGGAAGCATTTCTGGATCTACAAGTTGTAATCATTGACATGAGTCCAAGAGAGGTTCTTGATAATTTCAAACAAGGGTTGAAGGACCAGATTTGCCAAGAAGTCATGGTAAAAAATCCTAACATTTTGTTTGAAGCCATTGCTTGTGCTCAAAGAATAATAGGGACACTTGGAGGAGGTGAAGGTGTAGTTCCATCTCAAGATTATCGGGTGAAAATGCCACACGTGGGTGAACCAACACATATGGAATTGAGCAACCTTTGACTTCAAGATAGAGGAGCACGACTGCTTCAAGGAGAGCGGGGACGGGTGGAAGAACGGAGAGATGGAGTCCCACAAGGAGAAGGAACTTGAGGAAAACAACTGCTACAATTGTGGTTGTATTGGGCACATACTTATCAACTATCATGCTCATCTCTTTAGAGGCCCTCAACCTCTATATAGGTGATCTTTGAACAACATAGAGCAACGCATTGAAGAAGAGGATGCAAAAATCACCTTGAAAAACAAAGATCACCAATAAAGGTACCTCATGGCCTTATTGGCTCAATAGGGAAGTGGACAAGCAAAAGGAGGAAAAAGATGAGTGCGCAAAGATCTAGAAAGGCAAACTCACAATTGATTGTCATGAATGGGATCCTAGAAGGCAATTAGGTGAGAGTATTGATAGATCCTATAGCAACAAATAATTTCTTATCTCACTCAATTGCAATAAGATTGGAGATGGATCTAGAGAAAGATGAGAGCAAAGAAGTAGAGTTACCTAATGGATAAACAGAGAAGATTGATTTGTTATCTAGAAGGGTAACATTCTTTGTAGGAGAATATCAAGAAGCAATTGATTGGTGAGTGATATAATTGCCTCATTATGATGCAATCTTAGGCATGCCTTGGATAGAGCAATGCAACCCTATGGTAGATTAGAGGAAGAAAGAAGTGAGCACCTGCCAATGGATGATCATTGGGGTTAGAGAAAAAGCACATAGGCAGAAATTGCCTCTCTATGTCATAAGAGCAACAACTATCTATAAGACATATAGATGTTTCATGGGTCTTATAAAAGAAGTCTAGAATGTACAACTCAATGGAAAAATTCCTAAGAAATTGAAGGATGTGGTAAATGAGTTTCAAGATGTCTTCCCATATGATCTACCCTCAAGATTACCACCAAAAAGGAGAGTAGATCATAAAATTATGATACTTTTGGGGAAGACACCTCCTTGTAAGATCCCATATCATTTATCACCTCAAGAGTTGGAGGAGTGTAAGGCTGAAATTGAGATATGTTGCAAAAAGGGTTTATTCAACCTAGTGTATCACCATATGGGTATCTTGTCTTGTTTTTGAAGAAGAAGGATGATATATGCTGTCACGCCATTTGTAGTTCCGCATCTAGATGCTCGGACACTGGAGTTCCAGTGATGGTAGTTAGAGTTATTCTAGCTGTTTCTCAGGGACTACTTTCCGACGGTTAGATTTCGTGTTCGGGGTACTGACTTCACGGTGGGGCCCACCGTCACTTTGCACCGTTTGCACCGTCGAGTGTGCCGTCAGTAGGACCGTTAGGGTTTCAGGGCTAGCTCGAGTCCAGGGGGTATAGTTTCGAAGTGAGCTCCAGAGAGCTCACTTCTCTGATGTTGAGCCTTCGAGTTCCTGGCTATGGTGGACAGAGGCCGGCGAGCGTCACCTGGATTCTCTATGCTTGAGTGGGTGTGGCTTGACTGTAATCAGTGCCCAGTTGTTGGCAGTTTATAGAGTGACAGATCAAGTACTGATCTGAGTTGAGTTGAGTTGAAAGTGTTAAGCAATCTGATTACATCAGAGAAGTGAAGTTAGGGGGAAATCGGGTGCAGGAACGTTGAGTGTTGGTGGTATCTCCAAGCTCGGTGGATCGTGGTAGCTCAATTCAGGTTCTATGTTTCCCTATTGTGCAGAAGCTCGTGTAGTTGATGCAAATTTGGCAGTTAGGCGGATGGTGTGCGGAAGCGCTGGCCAAATTTCGAGCAAAGAAGGAGCAATTTTCGAGCAATGTTGTGATTTTGAGCTCAAGAGGTGAAGGCAGGACCAATTCGCTACGAGTTGGGCTCAGAAAGTGAAATTGAAGGTGGAGTTGGAAAGCTCTTCTCATGAAATTTTGATTTGGAAAAACCCGTTTTGTCAATTTGGCTCGAGTGGAAAGGTAGCGGGGGATTTGGCGGACATCCATCTTTAGGGTTTACGTCAGATTTTGGGCCAGAATTGGAGGAGTTTCGCTGTTTGGCCAGATTTGGAGAAGTTTCGCTAGTTTGGAGGAGTTTCGCAGATTTGGAGAAGTTTTGCCAATTTTGGAGGAGGTTCGAAGTGGCAACAAGAAAGGCCTCATTTGGCTGAATTTCGGCCTTTAGAGGCTTCGAGGCATAGGGCTGTGGGCTATGAGAGGCTACGAAGGCCTAGAAGGGCCAGCAAGCCAGCTTGCTGGCGTGAGGCTAGCTAGTTTAGTGTAGATCTTGGTCATTGGTTGGCAAAATCTGCCTTTCTTGCTAGATTGTGCGCAACAGGGTTTGACCCCTAGATCTCTTGTTCCTAGACTGGTGCCCTAGCCAACTGGTCCACCTTCACTTGTTGTCATAGTGATTGTGCCACTATTATCTATACACATGTAGCTTTGGCTAGGAGAGGCAGTTTGATCCCATTCTTGGTGATCATCGTAGCTTAGGACTTAGATACGAACTACTCTTATGTCAAATGCCAAATGGTGGCAGAGTCAGTCCCGTGTTGTGTTATGAGATGGAGGGTTTTCGTTTAGATTTCTTGTGATTGGATCCCCTCCATTCTCTGCTTCCTGTTTGTGCACCACGTTTGTGTGAGGTGCCTTGACTTTTGAGCGTTGGTGCTCTGGTGTGCTCTCGGTGGTGAGGCTGGAGTGATGACCAGTCAGACTACCTTTGTTTCTCTCCGGTGAGGCAGGAAGTGATGACCTACAGACCGTGAGAGTGCGTGTTATGATGGCAGGTTACAGGTTGCCCTTCCCCTAGTGTAGTTATCTCGGTTAGAGTTACATTAGTGGGTGGTGTCTAGTTGGTGTTGGCACTTGGCGGGGCACTTGCAGTTGCGACTTGTGGTTGCAGTTGGTGGTTCGGGTTTGCTATTGCAGTTACGTGGTCACGACAGAGTTCTTTGGAGATTCCAGAGGAGTTAGCCCTGCAGTACGCAGTGGGTTTACTCGGAGTGGTGCTTGGTATCAGCCTATATCTCAGGTCCCAGTGAGGGAGGAGATTGACTCTGAGTTGGAGTTTGACACAGGAGCTGATTCAGTTGAGAGTGCACTTGGTGTGTCCGCACTGTTGTTGTGGGACATGGACGAGATTTATGGGGCCTCCAAAGGCCCTAGGCGTTACTCTGGTACAGTGGGTACTATTGAGTTGGATGACTTCATCCAGGAGTTTGATAGTCGGTGTGATCTGCAGCAGATGCGGAACCCGACTTTGTTCACACCCTTCATGGCATGGAAGGGGTTGTTTCAGCACTTGGAGGGTCCACCGATGGACGACTACCATGAGTTCAGGAGAGCTCATTTGGAGGAGATTGAGTTATGGAGACAGTATTGGTCTCCACACTATGTCTTTATCACTTCAGATTCGGTGGCCAGGAGTAGGTCGGCTGTACCTACGAGTTCTAGCTCGAGTAGTGTTGGTGGAGCTAGTGGAGGTGCACTAGCTGGAGATAGTGCTACTACGAGTGGAGGTACCGCTGGAGGAGGTGGTGTGGTACCGGGGTTTAACCCCATGGTGGAGTTCTTCCTATGTTTGAGGCAGAACTACCAGGGAGTGCGGACTGACAAGCTGAGGAGCTTGCAGGAGTTCCAGCGGAAGGCTGGAGAGAGCCTACGCGAGGCATATACTCGCATGAGGCGGCTGATCAGTTTCACTCAGGGAGTTCCTGAGGCCCAGGCAGTCCAGTTTTGGTATGGGATACTGGACAGGGAGTTGCGACGTAGAGTTCGTGATGCTACGTTGTTGCAGGCTACTTCGCCCACTTTGGCAGTAGTCTTTGGTTTGGCTGAGCGTATTGAGCTCAACATGGTGGAGGAGAGAGTGGTGACAGCTGGATTTGGTAGAGAGACCTCATCCACGGTTGTGACTTCTTCTAGAGTGCAGCAGAGTGCACCACGCCCAGTTGGTTTTCGAGGACAAGGTGGACAGTCTGGTCACACTAGTGACCGGTGTTTTGACCTACACCCGGAGTTACGGAGTGGTAGGGCTGCTATGGCAGGTAGTAGAGGAGCTCCAGTTCATGGAGGACGAGGTGGTAGAGGTGGTGGTAGAGGATCTACACCTAGTAGGGGTGCAATACCTGCCCTTACTTCTGACACAACTATGGCTACTCGGATTGAGCAGTTGGAGCAGAGATTGGCTAGTATGGCTATTGCTCAGAGGAGATCAGATTCGGGTACTGAGGCTTCCACCTCATATGCTGGTGATAGAGATGCTTTGGACTTCATGTGCGGAGCAGCACAGGTGGATGCATCTACAGCAGTGACTAGGAGTGTAGTACGTGCTCCAGAGCATAGAGGAGTATCAGTGGAGTTGGACCCACAAAGAGGAGAGGTTGGGAGACAGGTTAGACTTCCCCAGTCTTTCACGCTATCTGAGGCATTGCAGACGACGTCCATGGTTCCTAGACGTCCCAGTGCAGGTGTGGTAGGTGGTGATGGAGTACCTGATGGAGTACCTGCTAGTCAGCCACTTGCTACTACACAGACTGAGTCTAGCATGATGTTGGGGGCGGCTCAGCTGATTATGCGGCATCCTTTATTTTCAGCCAGTGACATGTTTACATTGGGAGTTGACCCAGCCCCAGTGTTCCGGTTGGCTGCCACGTTGTGTGAGAGTAGGGATGGTGCAGTTCCTACTACTAGAGCAGAGGTGGTTGGTAGTGGAGCTGACTTGGTTGAGGAGCATGGGATCCGTTCAGCGACCAGTGGTTTATGGCAGGCAGTAGCGGCTAGACTGGAGGAGTTGCCAGCTAGACCGGCCTTTGAGAGAGCGCGGTTTACACCTGGTGTTGTCCTATTGGATAACCAGAGGGGGATCTTTCGTTTGGTGGGACCTTCAGGGAAGGTCTATACACCACAGAGAGTCTTGTTAGACTCTGGTGCGCAGCCCCTTATGTTGGGGAAGGCTGCAGTTGTTGGTCTGGAGTTACGGAAGACCGATGTGGAGAGGTGTCCATTTCAGATCCAGACATCTCTAGGTGGTGGTTCGACACAGTACATCACACGTGGGGAGCTTGTTGTCCAGGTTCAGCCTAGTCATCCGACTGATAGCTCAGTGGTGAGAGCTCAGGCTATTGCAACGATAGCTGAGTCATATGATGTGCTAGTTGGGGGAGCAGTGTTATACCCTATGGGTTTCAGTATTGACTATTGGGAGGAGACAACCTCTTATAGACCTGGTTGGCAGTCTGGTGAGGGACGGGTATGTCGCCTACCAATACGCTTTAGTAGTGGCAGTCTTGGCTCACTACAGTCCGGGACCATGGCAGCATCAGTTTTGGCTTTCAGCGGTGCAGTTACTTGGCCTGGTGACTTGTTGGAGGGGAACACCCATGCAGAGGATACTCCAGTACCAGAGGAGATCACTCGGCTATGGAGTACAAGTGGGATTGTTCCATCCACCTTGGATGTTCCATTGTGGAGTTCAGAGGAGGCATTGTAGCAGCATGCAGATCAGTTGGTGCAGCAGGCTTGGAGTGGAGCCTTCGTACCATCAGGGGATGAATGTGAGGATGAGCCTCCAGAGGCGATTGCTTTGACACCTCTGGATACCACACTCATTGCTTGGCAGTATCCAGTAGAGGGGATATGTCTATTAGAGTTGTTTGGTGGGATCAGCACCGGACTAGCTGCGGTGTTACAGGCGGGTATCCGAGTACAGAGGTACTTGTATGTAGAGAGAGATGAGACTGCTAGGCGAGTCTCTCTACATCATGTGGCACACTTGGCCTATCGGTATCCGGAGTTATTACCGATGTCAACAGTCAGAGGTTACCAGAAGGCCTTACCAGGAGACATTTCCTTACTGGGGGCGCATGACCTAGAGAGACATGGGCCTATTCACTTGGTGATTTCTGGATGGCCATGTCAGGGACATACACGTGCGGGCCGCGGTTTGGGTCTTCAGGATCCTCGTTCTGGTGTGTTTTGGGAGATGTTACGGATACTACGACATCTCTAGGTTCATCAGTCTATTTCTCCAGCTTACCTTTTGGAGAACGTTCCATTGATGGGTGATTCTCGCACTAGAGTGGTGGCAAGTACACATCAGGTCCATTCTTGGATGGGACCTGCTGTATTGTTAGATGCAGCCAGAGTGGGATCATGGGCTCATCGTCTTCGTCTTTGGTGGACAAACCTCTTACCCAGAGAGGTTCTACAGCGTGCTTATGATGGGATTCAGCGATTGGACCACATTCTTGTTGATGATATCTTGGATGTTGGGCATCAATCTCAGACAGTGGTAGTGGCTGATAGGTCACCCATGGCAATGGTGAACCTAGTTGGACAGCCTAGAGCTGCATTTCCCACACTCATGAGTTTCCCAGGTTCTCATGCTTTTCGAGAGGGAGGACCTGGACTTGTTTGGGACTCACAGTTACAGCAATTGGTGGAGCCCAATGCTGATGAGAGAGAGCGGGCGATGGGTTTTCGCACCAGTATTACCGCTGTTCCAGCAGTGTTAGAGGCATCCAGGCATCAGGTGTTAGGTCAGGCTATGGACCTGAACTGTTTGACCTGGATTGTGAGCCTTGGTTTGGCAGAGCAGCGTAGGATGTGCTTGATAGGCATCACCACTCGGACACTTGTGAGCCCTGTGCCTATCGAGACGATTCAGGCACATGTTGGGGGCGATGGACCGAGTGGACATGGTATTCTTGGGACACATCCAGTAGCTACTAGGAAGAGTGGTCTACTTGGAGTCCATCCAGGTGAGCGTGGGCTACTTGGATTACACCCTTGGTCCACATGGGATGCAGCCAGAGGACGTATGGAGCTTGCAGCCAGAGTGGAGGGAGTTTTTCACACAGAGGTTGGGACCTCTAGTGGTCGGGAGCATGACACCATTGCTCCCAAGGGCCCAATATAGCAGCCAGTCAGTACGTCTTCCACTCCTACTACAGTTACAGAGGATACTTGGGAGCCAGATCTTGGACCCAAGCTTACTGGAGAGGAAAGACGAAGGGTTTGGAGGTTCTTGAGGAGTCACACGAGTTGTTTTGCCTTCAGTATGAAGGATTTGGGTGCTCTGAAGGGACCTGGTATACGGATTGAGCTGACTAGCGACACATCTGTTTTCTGGTGTCCTTATCAATATAGTGAGATGGAGAGGACATTGATTCAGAGCCGGAGTAGTGACCTTTTTGAGGCTGGTTTGGTGGAGATTTCACATGGAGAGTATGCATCAGCGACAGTGATGCCAGCCAAGAAGGATATGCATGGCAACTATACAGATAGGCGGATGTGTGGAGATTACCATCCTATTAACCGACAGACCAGGGCTGATCGGTATGCCATGCCTACACCGGAGGAGATTTTTGATGCGATTGGGCATGCAAAGGTCTTTAGTACTTTGGATCTTCGAGCGGGATATCATCAGTTGCCGATCAGGGAGGAGGATAAGTCCAAGACAGCATTTTGGGCTATTGATCCTCACGGCAAGGATGTGTTATATCAGTGGAGGTTCTTACCATTTGGGTTAAAGAACGCTCCCGCTGAGTTCCAGAGGGTCATGGATAGGATCCTAGCTGGATTGGATTTTGCTCGGTGCTATATTGATGACATTTTGGTGTATAGCACTACTGTGGAGGAGCATGAGAGACAGTTGTTGGAGGTGTTTGAGAGGTTGAGATCTCATGGACTCAAATTACATCCTGGGAAGTGTAGGTTCTTCCATGAGCAAGTTGAGTATTTGGGTCACACTATCTACCCCGGAGGACTTGGTGTTTAGCAAACCAAGGTGGAGGCTATTGCACGTATTCCTCGGCCTACGGATGTGAGCAGAGTGCGAGCATTCCTTGGGTTGGCGAACTTCTATCGCCGCTATGTTAGAGGATTTAGTGCCATTGCCAAGGCCTTGACGAAGCTGACCAAGCTTACACAGGAGTGGTGTTGGGGAGATGAGCAGGAGAGAGCTTTTGTAGAGCTCAAGGAGAGGTTGACATCTGCTCCTATTTTGAGGAGACCGATCAAGGGACGACCATTTCAGGTTCACACTGATTGGAGTATGTTGGGGCTTGGAGCGGTGCTCACCCAACATGATGATGAGGAGAAGGAGTTTGTGGTGGCCTATGCTAGTCGCTCCAACAATTCAGCGGAGGTGAAGTATAGTTCATATGAGGGAGAGTGCTTGGCAGCAGTTTGGGCAGTAGCACATTTCCGATGTTACCTATTTGGTAACCCCTTCACTCTCATCACTGATCATCAGCCGCTGAAGTGGTTGATGGAGTCCGACAAGCTTTTAGGGAAGCTTGCATGATGGGCTCTGATTTTACAGGAGTATGATTTCACGGTTGTTCACAGACCTGGAGTGGTGAACCGTGATGCAGATGGGTTGAGTAGAAACCCATGTCCCAGCCAGCAGGATCAGACCGGAGCACGTTGGCATGGTGAGACAGATGAGGAGATGGTGCCAGGTTGGCATGCATCAGCCTTTCTGTGTATATTTGCAGAGACATTGGTGGTATCTCTCTCAGCGCATACAGGAGGAGTTATTGAGGTCACAGATCCAGAGAGTGAAGATATTGGTATAGTTCAGCGAGACATTCATGATGATGTCTTAGTGATGGACTATCTTTGCACAAGTGTTGTGGGTGGCACAGTTGGGGCCAAGGAGAGAGACCGTGTTCTTCAGCGAGCCAGACGGTTCAGATTGGAGGGTAGACACCTTTTGCGTGTATGGGAGGATGGTAGAGTGCGAGTAGTACCACTTCTATCACAGAGACCACAGTTGGTCCGTCATGCTCATGAGGAGCTAGGACATTTTGGAGTAAAGCGTACATATAGCTTACTCCAGAGTCATTATTGGTGGCGCGGTATGCAGACCGAGGTACAGCAGTTTGTTGCCAGATGTGTGGTTTGTGACCGAGTTAGAGCATCATTCAATGCTCCTACGCCACAGTTACACCCATTACCTATCATGGGATTGGGTTACCGTTGGAGTTTGGACTTTGCCGGACCTTTACCGCTGACTGTGAGACATCATCGGTATGTTTTGGTGATGGTGGAGCACTTCTCCAAGTGGATTGAGTTGGTGGCACTTCCTGACAAGTCTAGTGAAGGGACAACTTACTCGTTCCTGGATCGAGTTCTTAGTCATTTTGGTGCACCAGCTGAGGTTTTGACTGATCAGGGTACAGAGTTCTTGGGAGAGTTTCAGGTCTTGTGTGACAAGGCTTTGATTGATCATCGTACTACATCCCAAGATCACCCTGAGGCAGATGGCTTAGCAGAGAGAGTGGTTCAGACGGTGAAGAGAGGATTGCAAAAGTATGGTTTGCAGAGATGCCACTTGGGAGATTGGGATCTCCAGTTACCTTGGTTGGCCATGGGCTATCGGTTCAGCCGGCAAGCCTCCTTAGCATCCTTCTCTCCATACTTTCTACTCTATGGACGAGATCAAGATTTACCTGCAGCCATTCGTCGAGATGCTACTGTAGTTTTGGACTTGGATGACCTTGATGTATGGATGAGCGCATGTTCTCAGCGGGCAGAGATCTTTCGGAGAGTGATGCCGATGGCCTTCGAGAACTTGGCGATTGCTCAGCATAGAGATACTTTACGCTATGCTACCATTCGAGGAGGAGGTTATAGACCCTCAATCCGTCGATTTCATCCAGGCGACTATGTATATCTACAGCAGACAGCACCGACGACACTTGATGTTTCTACAGGCCACACTATCTTGAGAGTGCGCGAGGTTTTGCCATCTGGAGTCCTTGTGTTAGAAGGACGTGATGGTGTTGTTTGGAAGGATCATGTGCGCAATTGTGCGCCATGCCACCTCCCAAACATTGATGGTACTATGGACCCAAGCTTGGCACTTGTATGTGCAGGCTTGAGGTGTATGTTATGTGGCTCTTCTGGTGGAGCTGCTACTATGTTAGTGTGTGATAGCTGTTCGAGAGGATGGCATATGGCATGTATGACTCCTCCCCTCACGGTGGTTCCTCAGGGACAGTGGTTATGTCCTAGATGTACTTGACCTATAGCTAGTTCATTCTTTATATGGTATAGATTGCAGACAGGCGACTAACGATGGGGCTCCATAGCACCCGGCCTCTTGATCTTTGCCCATTAGAGGGTATACCATATACTTAGAGTAGATGGCTATCTGGAGTTAGAGGGACCTAACCGCCAGCTAGGGGGGCAATTGTGGCACTTTAGAGTCTATGTATGACTTATGTGTGAGTTGTGCTTTTATAGTGTATGATGTTGACAACGATGTATGTTGTGTAGCGATGTATATACGCACGACAGCTGTCACGCCATTTGTAGTTCTGCATCTAGATGCTCAGACACTGGAGTTCCAGTGATGGTAGTTAGAGTTATTCTAGCTGTTTCTCAGGGACTACTTTCCGACAGTTAGATTTCGTGTTCGGGGTACTGACTTCACGGTGGGGCCCACCGTCACTTTGCACCGTTTGCACCGTCGAGTGTGCCGTCAGCGGGACCATTAGGGTTTCAGGGCTAGCTCGAGTCCAGGGGGTATAGTTTAGAAGTGAGCTCCAGAGAGCTCACTTCTCTGATGTTGAGCCTTCGAGTTCCTGGCTATGGTGGACAGAGGCCGGCGAGCGTCACCTGGATTCTCTATGCTTGAGTGGGTGTGGCTTGACTGTAATCAGTGCCCAGTTGTTGGCAGTTTATAGAGTGACAGATCAAGTACTGATCTGAGTTGAGTTGAGTTGAAAGTATTAAGCAATCTGATTATTGTGGCACTTTAGAGTCTATGTATGACTTATGTGTGAGTTGTGCTTTTATAGTGTATGATGTTGACAGCGATGTATGTTGTGTAGCGATGTATATACGCACGACAATGCACATTGACTATCGGTGCCTCAATCAGGAAATAGTGAAGAACAAATACCCCTTACCCCGTATATATGACCTGTTTGATCAACTCAATGGAGCAAAACACTTCACCAAACTGGACTTACGGAGTGATTATAATCAAATTTGGATTGTAAAGGAAGATGTATACAAAACTGCCTTTTGAACCAAGTATGGCCACTTCAAGTACCTTGTGATGCCATTCGACCTCACCAATGCACCTACCACTTTCATGAGTTTGATGAATGATATATTTTGACCATATTTGGATAAGTCTATTATTGTCTATTATTTGGATAAGTCTATTATTGTCTTCCTAGATGACATCTTAGTATATAGTAGGACAATGATAGAACACAAACAATATCTAAAAGAAGTCTTCCAGATACTAAGATAGAATCAATTGTATGCCAAGATAGAATCAATTGTATGCCAAAATCTCAAAGTGCAAGTTTGGCAAGTCTAAAGTAGACTACTTGGAGCATTGAGTAAATATAGAGGGTATCCAAGTATTAATAAATAAAATAAAGGTCATTAAAAAATAGAGCGCTCTAGAAGATCAGATTCAACTCAAGAGCTTCTTAGGGTTGACGGGATTATAACATTGGTTTGTCAAGGACTTCTCCAAGGTGGCACAACCTTTAACAACACTACTTGGCAAGGGGAAGAAGTGGATGTGGGGAATCACACAAGAGTTGGCCTTTCAAGAATTGAAAGATGCCTTGCTACATGCACCAATCTTGAAATGGTATGACCCAAAATGTCCAATCAAATTGGCTATCGATGCATCAGTGTAGCAATAGGGGCAGTCCCACAACAAGAGTGGCATGATTAGTGGCATCCAATTGCTTACTTCTCTTGAAAGCTGTTACCAAAAAAATACAATTATCACACCATAGAGCAAGAAGAGTTGGCCATTGTCATTACAACCAAGCATTGGAAGTACTATCTTGGCAAGAAGGTGTTTGTAATGGAGACAAACCATGAACCTCTAGTCTACCTCAAGACACAAAAGACTATCTCGTCACTAGATTTGGTGGGCAGAGTAATGACAATGATTCAACATGATAATCACCTATGTGGAAGGCAAGAAGCAACTTGTAGACGCATTCACCTATATATTGATGGCAAAAAATTTGGTGGTAGAGGTTAAGATGAACCTTGAATTCTGGCCAAAGATTCTAGTTGTTATAAAAACAGATCCATAGATAATATGGGCTCAATCATCCAAAGGCATCACCAACAACCAAGGACTCACTTTTCATGATGGTAAATTATGGATCATGAATGCCCCAGAATTACACACCACCATCTTAGCGGAATGTCATGATTCTACTATTGCAGGTCATGTCAGAGTGGACACGACCTTGGATGCAATTCAACGACATTACTATTGGTCCAAGATGAGCAATGATGCGATGGAATATGTTTGGAGCTACCTAATTTGTCAACAAAACAAAGCCTCTATTCAAGCTCGTGCAACCTCTTTCTACTCCTATGCAACATTGAGAAGAGGTGAGTATGGATCTAGTCTATGAATTGCTCAAGACCACCTCAAGGTTTGACTCCATCATAGTATTTGTTGACCAACTCAACAAAATGATTCATGTATATCCTACCACCAAGGATGTGATGGCTCCACAACTAGCTTAGTTATACTTAGATGTAGTATTTTTCACCATGGCTTGTCTTGCGTGCTCATCATCGATAGAGGCACTCAATTCATGAGTTTGTTTTGAAGAACACTCTTTGGTCTCTTCAAAACCAAATTGGCCATGTCTATGGCTTACCATCCACAGATCGGTGGTCAAACAGAGCAGGCTATTTGCACTATTGAAGAGATGCTACGGGGCTTCACTCTAGAGGAGCAAGAAAGGTGGGACACCTTACTTCCATTGGTGGAATTTTTGTACAACAATTTGGTAAATGCATCCACACAGGCCACATCATTCTTCCTCATGTATAGAGAGCATCCTTTCACACCCATTGAGCTTAATGAAGATCCGCCTAGTGGATACCAAGGTGGATGTTGTCTAGATTTTTGTTTTCAAAATCCAACAAGGAATGTAGAATGCCAAACACAAGTTGCAGATCGTCCAAAATCAATAGAAATAGTATGTAGATGCATATTGCCAACACATGGAGTTCAATGTTGGAGATCAAGTCTAGCTGTCAACAACCAACCTCACATTAGTGGAAGCTTAGACCTCATTTTGTTGGACCTTTCTCATCCTTCATCAAATTGGAGTAGTGGCCTATCACCTAGAGCTACCACCACACATGAATATCCATCCAATATTCCATGTGTCCTTACTATGAAAATATGCATCATGATCACTCCATTTTTCTTCCATACAAGAAACTTGACTTGGCCAAACACTCATTGATGATAGGAAGGAATATGAGATCAAACGCATGCTCCAAAAATAAATCTGTGGTACTTGATAATATTGTGTAGAATATCTTGTACATTGGAAAGGGTACCCACTATAAGAGGCAACATATGAGCCAACAGCCAACTTGACCAATGCACCAATGTTAGTGAAAGCTTTTGAGCAACAACTTCATAGCGAGGACATTGCGGCTTAAAAGGGAGGAGGTTTATAATACTAATAGCTAGATATATTGTCTAGAGGTGAAAATTGACTTGGTAATATCTAGAAGGATGTTAGGTATGATGGGCTAGGTAGATTAGATAGAGATGTCACAAAAAAACACTTCTACTAATAGAGCAAGAGTCAAAAACAACTTGAAAATGTAATACAAATAGCTAGATATGATCTAGAGGTGAATATTGGATTGGTAACATATGGGAGGATATTATAGATAATGGACTAAGTAGATCAGATAGAAGTATCACCAAGAGAGTACTTCTACTAGTAGTGCAAGAGCAAAGAATAGCTTGAAAACTTTAGAGTCAATTTTGGAGGCCTAAATGAATGAATTAGGCCTAAAAAATGTGCTGATCCGCTTCAATAGATGAAAAGGTTGGTTCTTCCCCTCCCGTTAGGTTTTTCTCATTGAGAGCTTTCTAACAATACCTCACCCATGCAATATGGAGATTTCTATAAGAAGATTCCCTAAAGATTCCCTCTGATCAAATATAGTTTGACTAACAAAATAGGATCAAAACCGACATGTCACCTATACATGCAACTAATCTAAGGATAGAGCTCATTGACATGTCACTAATCTTTGTATATGATCCAAGGGTGGAGCTTCCTTTAGCGGAGTACCCTTTGCTATACAATATAGTCAAGGTGCTCCTTTGGAGCATTAGAGGTTGAGTGCAAAATTGTGTGTTTTTTCTTCTATAGTTCTCTTCAAGTCTTCTATCCTCAAAAGATTACAATTACCTTGCATAAATGACCTTTTTGATCAAATCAATGGGGTGGAACACTTCACCAAACTTGATTTAGCGGAGTGGTTATAACCAAATTAGGATCATAGAGGAAGACATACACAAAACTACCTTTCAAACAAAGTATGGTCACTTTGAGTACCTAATGATACCATTCAGCCTCACCAATGCACCAACTACTTCACGAATTTGATAAATGATATATTTCATCCATACTTTGATAAATCTATTATCATTTTCCTTGATGACATCTTAGTTTCCAGTAGGAAAATGAAGGAGCACAAGCAACTTCTACAAGAAGTCCTCCAAATCTAATGACAAAACCAATTGTATGCCAAAGTCTCAAAGTGCAAGTTTTGCAAGTTTGAAATAGTTTACTTGGGGTATAGAATAAGTGCAAAATAGATCAAAGTGTTAATAGATAAAATAAAGGTCACTCAGAAATTGCTTGAGAAGATCAAACTCAGCTTAAGACTTTCTTCGGATTGACTAGGTTCTATTGTCAATTTGTCAAGGACTTCTCCAAGGTAGCACAACCCTTACCAAATCCAATGTTCCATGTTTCCTTGCTACATAGATATGCATAACAATTTCCCCACTTTCTTTCCATATAAGAAGTTAGACCTTGTCCCACACTCATTGTATAAGGCACAAAGGAATACAAAGTCAAACGCATTCTTTAGAAATGCATTTGTGTGACCCGCTGTCTATGTGTAAAATATCTCATACATTGGAAAATGTGCTCATTTTATAAGGCAAGATGGGAACTTGCAACTAACTTGACCAATGCATTGGTGTTAGTGCAATCTTTTGAGCAATAGTTTTGCAACAAGAACATTGTGTCTTAAAATGGGAAGGTTTGTAATACCGCTAGCTAGACATATTATCTAGAGGTGGAAATTGGCTTGGTAATATCTTGGGAGATGTATATATGGTGGTCTAAGTAGATCAGATAGAGGTGTCACCAAAAGAGTACTTCCACTAATAGTGTAGAGGTCAAAAACACCTTGAAAATTTTAGAGTCAATTTTGGAGGTATAAGTAAATGAATTATACTTTGAAAAATGGAAGATTCCCCTCCCTTTAGGGTAAAGTTATTTCTTTCTCCTTCCAATGTTTGTCTCATTGAGAGCTTTCCAATAGTGCCTAATGTTGTTCTGAGCTTCATATAAGAAGATTCCCCAAATATTCTCTATGGTCAAACTTGTTTGACCAACATAATAGTACAAGGATCAACATGTCACCAATCCATGCAACTAATCTAAGGGTGGAGCTCACTGACATATCACCAATTCATGTATCTGATCCAAGGGTGGCTCCCTTTGAGTGGTTTCTCTTTGCTATATAATAAAGACAAGGTGCTCCTTTGGGGCATTAGAGTATTGAGTGATGAAGCCTTGTATTTCTCTTATGTTTTTCTTGGAGTTTCTCCTATCCTTGGAACATTACACCTTCTCCCAGGTTGGGGAATGCACAAGTGGCCTACTCCATCCTTTTGCAATGTTATGTCTTGAGAGCATCCTATTTGGCACACACATACTCTCCCATATTGGTCCTCCTCCCATATCTATGGTCCTTTGATAGTCACATGCGCCATACCTTCTCCACACTCTTAAGGCCTTGTATGCTCCCACAATTATAAGATGATTGGTCCCATTTGCAGATAGCTCTTCCCATAGCCATGGAAGAATGCGGTATCATATCATAGGAGGCTATTGCACCGGTAGCTTACTTAGGAGCGTGGGCCCTAGTGGCTCTCCTTTTGACATACACATTTTAACAAAAGGAGTGCCCATTTTTATTGCTACCCATCATGATAGTCGACTTACCTTCATCATCAATTTTATGGTCTCCTTTGAGAGGCAGCACGAGGCTCACTATAGAAGAGAGGCACTTTGGCTTTCTCACCCACCATGCTTACCTCTTATTTTTAGCAGAGGATCTTTGTCACCCTATAGAGGTCACATGCTTTGAGTCTTAATTGTCGAGCATCTATAGAGAGTACTAATGTTCCATTAGTGCTCTTCCCTCACACTTGTCAGACATCTCCTTGGAGTATCTCTATCACACTGTTTAGTTATAGGTTCCTACTTTGCTCATTTTACATCATTGTAGAGTTTCTAGTGTTGGTTTCCCTTCATAGTGTTGTGTTCCTCTTGTGTGTGTGCCTTTAGAGTCTTTGGCTCTCCTTGTCTATTGTTCCATTTTGGTGCCGCTGTTTGTAGAGTCTTTGGCTCTTTTTGCCTATGTGTGCAGTTTTGGGTGCTTGTATTCCATGTATACTTTTCCTTCAGGGTACTTTATTGGGATCTATAGGGGTTTGGTGTCCCGAGGTTTCATATAAATAATATAATAATAATAATAATAATAATAATAATAATAATAAATAAAATAAAATAAAATAAAAAAACAAAAATAAAAATAAAAAACCACTTTCTCTATGGCTTGTGGAGAAAACATTGTCATAGTAGTCATATATAGTAGCCTCTTCTTAATCAATATAATATATTTCTCAGTGGTAATAAGTTTGTTTTGATATATACATAAATAGTAGTCAAGGTTTATCACCTGCTTGTTTTCCTTTCTATATGACATAGATATTAAGTAGGTCAATAACTGAAAAAGTAAGGAATGGCCTTTGCAACTCCTTGGAGAACCATTACACTTGGGCCCTTTTTCTACATTTATTAAGTATTCTTTAACTTCCTCATGGAACGCGAAGAATCTTAATATACGAGGAAGTTTAGAGATGGACTTACCGGTACCCCGATTTTGGCCCTTGGATTTAACGGCACCCCAAGTTGGCAGAAAGATGATCCCAAAGCTTGACATGGGCCACCAGCATGGCAGCTGCATGATTAGCTGGCAACTTGATATGTACCAACGTGGCAGCTGATTGTCCTTGTTGGCAGCGAATGCGGAACTGGTTCAGGTCTTTTATTGCAAGGCGGAGTTGCTTCTGACCAGGCCATTCAGGCCAATTATGTTTTCAAAAGTTCTCTCAAACTGTGGTGATGTAAGTTGACTTTGCTTCTACGAAATATTGAAGGAAAATACTAAAAAGGCGACCGCGCAGAGAACACGAAGGAGAGGAAGGCCCCATCGAGCCGTACAAGGGAGAGACGAAAAAGGTAAAAAATGGGGCTAGGAAAAAGGGAAAGAGGAAAGGTAAAAGGGGGCTAGGAAAAAGGGAAAGGGTAAGAGGAAAGAGGGCGATCGCGTAAAAAACACGAAGGATGGGAAGTATTGAAATATTGAATGCTTATTACAGGACAAAGTCTAGTTGTCCGAAAGGTTCAATGCCCGCACGGACTAACTAAATCCACGTCAAGGTTGGGGCAATGTTATGTCTTTTCCCAACTTGGGGTGCCGTTAAGTTCAAGTGTCAAAGGTGAGGTATTGTTAAGTCCATCTCTGGAGGAAGTTGCAGTCCCCATACATACCATGACCGTGCTAAAGAAATGCGTATCTTCAGCACGGTCTACTTAGTCTACCAATCACATTTTATGTAAACTAATCCACGATAACCGAAAGCTCGATGTCGTCGTCTCTCGCCACAGTTTGTGAATCTTTGTGACACGGACTTGACTCAGTCTGGTCGACTACGTAGTCGGGGAAACATATACTGTACCTGGAGTGGTGGCCGTGATGGTCACAGTGGTCGGAAAGAACCGGCATCCATCCCGGTTACATTGCCAGTGGGCAATGGGATAGCTAACAGAAAAGCAAAAAACTAGCAACCTTTTAAATTCCTTCACGGCTCGGATACACCCGGCTCACAGTGTCATTCATGCCGGCAACGTTTTGAGCGTTTCCGTCTAGACGACGGATTACGTCGGAGAAAAGCCGGTAACGAATAGCAGCCAACGTTTAGCAAACCCGAAGGCTTGAAGATCTGGAAACACGCTTGGGACCCCACGAACAGCTTCCCGAGCACTAGGAACTTCTAGGGATAGTCTTCACATAGACCAGGAAATTCGCAGGAAGACCGCTGCTTCCGACTTCCCGCCGGGAACTCGGGATCATCCCGCCCGGGATGATCTACCCAAGTACTGGATGGACCGTGACAACGTACGTCTAACATTCATAGTATTCATTGTCAATGATAGTAAGAAAAAAGGGCGACCGCGTAGAAAACACGAAGGAAAGGAAGACCACATCAAACCGTACAAGGGTGAAGCAAAATAGGTAAATGGGGCTAACCCCCATTTGATAGTCGGGAAAATGAACCACGTAAAGATCAAGATCGCGCGAGGCGCGACTCAGCGCCACGCTTTCGCTTTTCGCTCGGTACGAGCGCACGCGCAGGCGCTCTTTCTTGACTCAGAGGAGCACTGAACACAGTGATTCTCTCGGGCCGGTCGGCAAAGAGTTGAATATGGTATTATGATTCTCGATCACTGTTTTGTCGAGATCCCCCGAACACGAGGATTCGTTCAATCTTTCTCCGAGTTGCTTGATGATTCTCTTTCATCGCTTAGGCAGTTGCGATTGGTTTGAGTGCCGGAGTGAAGTGTCGCATGTATTAGATGTAAACTGGATGGATAGAAGTCGGCGTCAATTGTGCTGGCGTAGTTCGAAAGTTACACTTGGTGCAAGTTCTTTCGCTGAGGTGCTTCTCATCGAAATGATGCAGTGCAACATAATCCTTCAGAGTACGTGAATCAGCCTCGTACTGAGCATTTCAATATACATGAATAGGGATAGCAGTCAAAGAAAACTTGTTCATGCACTACTGTAGAGGCTGCCATCTTAAGATTTTTCCCTTGACAATCAAAGGGGGCGTAATCAATCCAGTTAAACAGCTGCAGTCACTAATTAATGGTTACCTTTATTAGGTCCATGCAGTTGGATCGGATGATCGAAACTAAGCAGTGCAGCGAGCGTGTATAACTTGATCGATCAATATGCTCCTCAAAGCCAATAAGGTTGATAGCTTTACAAGTAACTGCTTCATTCAGGTCTTTGGATCAACGCTGCCGTCGCTCACAAGCATTGCAAATTCACTGTCTTATCCCTTCATCCGAAGTACTGGTTTCTCAAAGCGACCAAGGTTGCTGGCAATAGCAGTTACTAATTTATCCATTCAGAGGCATCCGAAGTACTGGTTTATCAAAGCGACCAAGGTTGCTGCCAACATCAGTTACTAATTTATCCACTCAGAGTCGTGAACGGATGAAACAGTAGCATTTGAATGTACCTCATGCACGAATGAATGTACCTCATGAATGTTCCTCTAAGTGACATGTGTCTGTACTAGAGGATATGAACCGTTGTTTTCACAGTCAAAAGGTTGGCAACTGTAGATGAGGTAGTAGCAATCCCGACTTAGCTAACACGGTACTCGAAAAAGCCATCTCTTTGTGCGGACAGTACAAGTCGTCTCATGACTGCAGTGCATCGAAACCTTATCATTACTTCACAATAGATGGCTCATCCTTACTGATCGAAGCCTATCTGATTCAGACTTCTGCAAGAAGCACATTTTTCATCTCTAACATAATGATGAGAAATCCCATTAGGAACCTCATATGCTTCGGTGATCATTGTTAAAATGGTGCCAAGTAGAGAACAATCTACACTTGACCAAGCGACTTTTTGAGTGTGAAGTCATGAAGTCTTGGGACAGAATCTCGTCGAAAGCTTTGATGGTTTCATTCAATCCATGTCCATGCTTTCTTCGGATCTGGTGGTGGAGTCTAGCTCTTAAAATTTCACCCCGTTCTCAGAGGACGTTAATTGTAAGGCCAAAGCATATCGGCCAACGTGCTCCCGTTACTCCCGTTTCCGCTGCTAACATTTCTCGATTTCCGGAATTTTGGAGATGGACAATGAAATGTCGGTCTCCTCTTGTTGCTTACCGTACTAATGCGAAAAGACAACAATTTCTGAGAAGACGAGAATATTGTCTCTGAAGCCAGATCAAACTATCGATTTCCCATCCATTCTAATATTCTCGTCCACCATAATAATTTCCGTATCTGCGAAGGTGCCTTCCGTTCCTATCAGCGAACGTGAAAGGATCTCCATTTTTACATCGCAACAGTAATCGCTCAGAGACATTTCTCTCACAAAATCGCAATGGTAATCGCCAATCGATATTAGTTTCAGTAAATTCCAACTGAAATAGGTTAATGATGTTGCTCTTAAAACCGAGTTGCTACCAGTCAACCCGGTCTCAGAACCCTAGTTACGAGCCCTTCGTTACCATACAGAAGTGGCAGCATATTGTGAGCTGTAAATCTAATTCGTGTTGAATTTGCTAAGTATTAGCTGCTCGTGTCATAAAACTCGGTGATCTTGTTAGACTACACCATCACAGGCGCTCTGCAATAACCTCCCCTGAGCGCTGAGATTAAGACCTGTCAAAATATGGGATCCGAAAAACCTTTAGCGATATCTTGTGTCTTGTGTCTGATATCTTGTGTCATGGTGGTTCATCACATCCATTTGTACGAGAATAAAGAGACGGCATGCAATTTGAATGACTCTGTATTGTCCTTCTCTACCTCTCCCCATTCCCGCCATCGTGTTGCGCGTTCTCTACCATACGGAACACACCAAATAAGACACAGCGATGCATCCCTCGTCATTGATTTCAACGATTCTAGTGGCGGACTGCATAGCTGTTGTCTTCCGGGTGGCTTGTTAGAGCAGACTAAAAAATATACGAGAATAAATTTCTATGGCAACATGCCATTGAGCTAAACACTAGATCGTCCTTCTCTGCTTGTTCCCTTTACCAGCATCGATTTGCAGACTCTTCTCTGCGATATGGAAGTGACCGCATGTCTTCGACCTGCTTGTAAAGAAACCGCTAATCTTAGGTAAATATCTGCAATTTTCCTTTTCTTCGCTGTTCCCTTATCTACGGTATTCTTTTCTCGTTGATGCACCTACATTGTGCATTGCTGTCATGCTTAAATGGTGGCTTGTCACAGCATCCGCGAAACTGTAGGTGATCAAGCGGGCAAAATGCTGAATTTCCGAAACGGCTGCTGCCTATTAATCTGCTGTCACCATAATATAGGTGATCCCTCCCTACGTATCCCCTCATTATATTAACCCGTTGTTTACGGGTTAATATTTTGAAGGGGTTACTATTTTGAGGTTACTATTTTTGTAATTTTGAGGGGAATGACAACACATCCTTAAGCTGAAAATCTAAAACTGAGATTTCAATTTGCGCAGACCTAAAGGAGCATCATGTAGCTGCTGTCTGCTGTCACGGGACAACTCGCGCTTTCAAAATCGAAATATCTTCTCTAAACTCGCAGATTGAGAGCTGTCCTAATTTGAGACGCGAATAATCGTTGCCGATCTGTTTTGACCATGTCACACACCAAATAAGTACAAAACTATGTACCATTCTGAATTATATTTGCCGATGTAGTTGCGGGCTCCATTAGCTGTTGTGTTCATATAGCGGCTCAGCACGGCGTAGATCGAATTACACAAGGATAAGGTGATAGCATACTATCGGATCAAAATAAATCATCCTCCTCTATCACACAGACAGCATATCTTGGAGCTGCTTTAGTGTTGGCTTATGTTGTACGATGGCTTGTCGCAGCACTGACTAATTAAACGTGATTAATGGCGGAATAAGCCAACCATCAAATTCGCCTGCCTTGTATTAATCTGGTAATAAATCTGCTGTCACTACAACATTGTGTTGATTTGTCTAAATATTCCCTCATCAAGTTACAACTCGCAGTCTACCTTACGGAAACGGCACATATCCTAGAGTAGAAAATCTAAATTTTGATTGCTCAATTGTTTGTCTGGATCTAAAATGACTGTTTCATGTCTACATTACTGGGATTTCGATTGACAGCCAGAATGCTAGAGTTTGGGACCCGAAAAAGTATCGTCGTAATGCAGGGCAGCAGCAGCTGTTGCCTTCGGTGTCATGGGACAAGAGGGAGCTTTCAAAATCGTGTTTGCCTTTTCTACACTCCGGGACTGCTGACGCAATTTTGGGACGCAAGTAATTGTTGCCGATCTGTTCTCACCATGTCACGCACCAAATAAGAACAAATAGATAATTATTCGCCGATTTGCAGTCTGCATTCGCCGTTATGGTATACATGGTGGGTTAGCACAGCTCAAACCAAATTACACGAGGAGTTGCAGCACTCCATTGGACCCAAGTTAAATCGTGCTTCTCGAACTCTCCCTTACCCGGCATCGAGCTACAACCCTTCCTGCCCGATGTGGAATTGGCAGCTCGGGGGGTTTCCTCCCGAGCATGCTAATATTAATTTCTCGGATGCAGCTGCAGTTACCAGTTATCCTGGCAAGTAGGCTGTCACAGCACCGACCAGTTGAACGTGATTAAGCTGGCAGTAAGCCAAACATCCAGATTGGCATTTTCCTAGTGTTCCGCCAATGTAATCTACTGACAATATACCGTGATTAAGCAGGCAGTAAGCCAAACATCCAAATCGGCATGTTTCCTATCATTCCGCCAGTCTAATCTACTGTCAATATACCACTGGTACATTCCTCTCTACGTCTCTATTTATCAACTGACCCATGGTCGTCTAACGTCCGGAAGAGGCAAGATATCCTTGTGCTGAATTCTAAATCTGAGATTTCATACTCAACTCCTAATTTAGGTCTTGACTCGCTGTTTCCTGTTCTGCATTACTCGGAGTTCGACCTACCGCCAGGACGGCACAATTCGGCACCCGCGAAAGTATTGACGACATGCAAGGCCGCAGGCAGCATCAGTGGCTGCAGTCTGCGTGTCCCCACAAGTTCCGGGCCAAACACCCACTATACATAAGCCCGAACAATCCCACTTCCCCAGAGCGGTGCATTCCCCTTCCGCAAACGAAAATCCTCCAGGATCTTCATCGTATACGTGGCACCAACTGCTATTGGATGCTTGTAATCCTTTCAGTCTTCGACACGTAGCCTCTCTTGAGTTCCCACGTGTCCAGGCTCCCACATAGGGCGCACGCCACGCCACTGTGTCTTGCTCCCCTTGGTCAGTTCGTTACGCTAGCAGTCCTCCGCTCAAGCACCAAGGAAACCGAGGCACCAAACCCAGTCGCAAAAATGAGACCAGCCCTTCGTTCTCTCAGTGTGACAGCGCTAGTTTGTTTTCCCATTGTTCAATTTTTCCCACTCAGTTTTCTGTCTGCTAATTGAGACTAAATACTCCCCATTTTCGCTCGAGTGTTAGAAGGTGCAAATTTGGAACTTTGCGGTCCAATGGCGTGCTGCCACTTATGGTAGATGGAGAGGAGCTTTAACTCGAGAGAGAGCAAAGGGCGGAGGTCATTTATATTGGGAGATTCCCAGTTTGAAGGTTATTTGTTGAGTGCTGTGTTTTACTTCTGAGTTGAGGCTGCTTCTTCTGCAAGGCGTTCTGGAGTTGAGCTAAACAGTTTGTGAGTCGAGTTGGAGTTGAGATTTTGAGTGTAGCGTATACGTTTGGGAAGAGCACGAAGAGGTGAGGGCAGGAGGAGGCTCAAGAGTACGTCTTTGTTGTCGATGAGTTTTATGTGTTGGAGTATGAGAAGAGTACGATGTTTGAGTTTCGCTAGGGCATTTGAGACTGTAAGTGGCGTGGAGCAAGCGCGTGCGGTGGGAAGGCGTTTGATTGGCAGCAGTAATTGACAGTTTTGGTACTGGTGCGAGTGGTGGTGGCGGAACGGTGGATTAGTATCCTGTGAGTGAGAAGCTGAGGCGGTGGAGAAGAGAACAGAATTGCGTCGAGGAATGAAAAATGGGGACATTTCCGCCAGTGATGTCACTTGGATACCGATGGAAGTTGGAGAAGCTGTGCAGCGGATTGTAGGAAGCGAAGAAACAGGAGCAGGGAAGAAGATTACCGACACGGTTAGCAAAACAGCCAAGATGAAAGCTAGAGCGAGGGCAAAGGCTAAGGTTACAAAACCTGCAACAACAACAACTGATATTGGAGCAGCAGCAGACAATTTGCCTCCAAGTCCTACAACTCCTTCAGCACTTCCAGCCAGGAAGTCTCAACGGACCCGGCAACCACCAACGAGATTTCGTGCTCTGGTACCTAGACCTGAAGGTCAACAGCAATTACAGTCATTACCAGTGCCGATGGCTCCTGCTTTTGTGCACGCTCCAACAGCGAGTGGTATCCAAAGCTTGCAGCTTCCACCTGGTTGTGGAAACTTGTACTCGGCCGGCTGTCCTGGCATTCCTGTTTCCATCCCCTTGGCTACTAATGCAACTTCATGTCCACCGGCTGTTTCCGGTATGACCGTGGGCTATGCTGCTACTCCCACAAGGGTGAGTGAGTACTATGCTGGGCTTCCTGCTTCCATCCCTTTGAGTAGTACCACTTCATGCCCACCAGCTGTGGCCTCTGTATCATCAGGATTTCCTGCGTTTCCCTTACCGGCCGAGAATAATCCGATCATTCCAGCTGCTGCAGCTCGGGGTGTTGGTGCTCGGGGTCGTTCGAAGTCTGCGCCTGTGACTAGGAGGAGACCCACGCTAGCATCCAAGAGGGGCATCGTAAGGCAAAAATCGTCCCCATATCCAAGCACTGGTCAAGTCCATGCAGCAGGAGGAAATGAGAGTAGTTATACCTTGCCTACCACAACCGTAAGAGGGGCCTCAACTTCAGGAGCTTCAACATCTGCTTCACAGCCAGCTTTTGATGGAATGGAATCAACTCAGTGGTGCGAACCGATTCAGTCCAACTTTTCCACCCAAGGGTTTTCCACCTCTGTGAATGCTGATCAGCCTGATCAACTAATCAGCCAACAACTGAATCACATGATGCAGGCTCGACTGCCACCCCCTATTGTTTATACACCTGCGCCATCTACTATTTTCACATCCGCCTCGTCTGTCAGACCAACACAAGATGGCGAGAAAACATGTTCTGGAGTTGACAGATTCAGTTTGATGATTCCGTCCTTTGCGTTTGGTCATCTCCAAAGGAAGCCCTCTCGTTTACCTCCTGTGAAGCGTTCTCTCCCGGGCCGTCCGCCTTTCAGTCCTCGGACACCTTCTTTACACGAGTATCATAATCTATACCATCCTGGTAAACGGTCTCCAGCCCTGTCTAAAAGTTGTGCTCATTGTCCAATGCCACCGGACCTTGACCAGCCTGTTTCTGTACCGAGCAGAGCTTCCTTGAACAATCGTGTCTTTCCCAGACGCGATTTCGTGAAGCCAGTGGTTCGGAATGCGTCACGAAGTCCAGTTCGGAAAACCGCCCCATTGTATATACCCTCACCACCACGTTGTAATCAGCCCCTTAGATCCTCCAGTCTTGTTGATTCTTCTACCGCTCCTTCTCCTGCTCCTACTTCACCTTCTCAGCCTTCCTCTCCTACTGTACCTTGGCTCCTCCCTCCCTCTCCCGAACAGAATAGACCGTCAGCACCCGAGCAGAACAACCCCCTCAGACAAGGAAGTGGAGATGTGAGCAACTCTTTCGGCATGTCATGTGGAGAATTGAACAACTCACCAGGTCAAACGCGAAGCCAGAGCAAGCGAAGACTTCGGCAGTTGCAAAATGGTGTCAGCAAGAAAATCTGTAACTGGGCCGAGCACGCAAATCTGATAGAGGTATATCAACGCTACAGAACGTTTTAGTTGTAACCGTCCCTTTAGAACTTCTTTGCTGGTCAAACTTATGGTTGAACTTAAATTCACATGGAGACGAGAACATTTGCAGCACACTGATTCTTATACATAATTTTGCAGGAAATGGATGTTCCTGCGACTACTGAAGGTGGGGAAAATGAGACACGGAAGGTTGTCCGTATCAGTAACGAGAGACGCGACCAACTTGTGAGAGACTTGATGGAAGTTTGTCGCCTAGACCCTACCTTCCGGTCAAATTACTTAGGTAATGTCCATACCAAGAGCCTGAGTATATCAGGATGTAAAGAACCGGTTTACCTTGATGCATTTGCAAATTGCATTTGGAGCTTATGCAGAGTCTGTTCTCATGTAGGAGCCTCGTCATTTTACTTGCATTCAGATTTCATGGACGTGCTTGGCTTTAGCTGTTGGGGTTTTTGAACAGCTAAAGCCAAGCACGTCCATGAAATCTGAATGCTACTGTCATCTCAAAGCTTCAGGTTTGAACTTCGTAGGTTGTATGCGTTTCTAGGGTATACTCGAGGTCGAAACTTATTCGTGGTGTGTTTTGATTGCAGACCTAGTGATGCAGTTGTCTGTCAGCGGAGTAATGGTAACACCGTCTTTCCAAGTGATCTCAGAGGTAGAAATCTACTTTATTATTTGTGCATTTGTATTCTTGTCTTTCACTGTCTGGACTACAGAACATCTTGGCGGTGTGATAGGATGGGATTTTGATCCTAGGAGTAGAAAGACTTGGGAAATGAGCTGAATCTTCTTTTCCTTTTAATGCACGCACAGCTGAATGAAAATTGCGTTGTTTCTGATCAGACTGCTTGTAATGCGCAGGGACCTAGTAAGCACGCGCAAGATGTTCTGAATTGCTGGCAAAATATTCCTACACCAGCTGAGGAGGGGGAGGCATCTGCATCTCTCGAGTTCTATAAAGCTGTGGGAAAGGTACTTGAAATCTCTCTTAATCCTCCAATGTCGATTTAGATGGTTCACGCTGGTCCATACCCGCTTCGAATGAGCGCTTGTCCCTTCATTAAGTGTTGCCTATGGAGTAAGTACTTCGTGGAGTGTTATCTTAAACTTATACAAAGATTACAATATTGTGTGCAACAGCTTCACGAGGACGGAGGAGCAGAAATGGAAAAATTACCTCAACTGACTGAAGCGACTTCATGTTCTCTGAGCAAAAGGACGGATGGGGCTTGGCTCCTAACCCTTCCTGCCGAGAAGAAGGGAAAGGGAAAACTCAACGGAGATGAAAGAGCTTGATACACAGCTCATCTCCGCTAGTAGCTTAGGATGCTTCTTTAGATAGTAGGCAATTCAAACCATCGATTAGAGCTGCCTGGGGAGGTCATTCAGACCCAATCTGTCCCAGGTTGGCGACCACTAATGTACCCTGGAACAAGTCATTAACTTGCAGGGAACATGTGCGGAATACAAAATGCTTAGTGTCCTGTCCCTGATCTTGCTGTGGAAATTTTTTGTTGATCCTCACCAACAACTCTACATGAGAATGGTGGTGTCAAGACCAAGGACGGATAGGAATAATTTGCACGACGCCGAGTGCTTTGTTAATACGCTCGCATCAAACATGATGTTGGAGCAATTGAGTCTTTGATCAATGAAGCTGATACCCCTTCAAACGTCCCTATAAATGTAAATATGTTACATGCTTGAACTGAGGAGCCATTGTGGATATCACCAAAGTTGAATTGCAAGTACTGCTTTAATCCGTGATCTCTTGCCTTTATCATGTTTATAGTCTATCATATCTGCTCTTCTTGGTATCCCCCCTGACGCTCCTCCGCGTTGACGCTGGTGAGAGAAAACAAACTCTCATGGCAGTGGACATCCAATTCCATCCAGCTAAAGTTGCACCAGGTTTGAATTAAGGTGGTGATAACTGCAGACTCATTGCCGGATTTCTCACATGAATGCTAGCGAATCTCACGGCGAAAGTACTCACAAATCAGGGTGGGGGCACAGGAAGGAGAAAGGAGGGGAACTAAAAGTCAACTCACGGATACCTGATTTAAGCCTGAAACTCGAAGCAGTAAATGGAGACGTCAAAAGCCTGATGGTTGCTTTTTCGACGGTGCGATCTCCACGTTATGTGAATAGACTAACGTCGGCTAGAATACATATCACAGGGTAAGTAACATGCTTAACATTCTTTTCAATTCAAGAGACGCCCTTGTTGCGTAATTATTTCGAAATAGAGGAGCATACATTCCAGGTTCAAGTTCCGACCTTCTCGGATAAGTTACTTAAAACATGCAAGGCACAGAGAAAGTGCACTTACTTTTAGTCGGGCCTTTTTCGCTTTTCATTCGAGCTTTAATCATGCGCGCGAAGAATTGGTGGACTACAGTATTCACGGGGGAGCTTATGACATCTTACTGCGATACTGTTGAGTGTGTAGAGAGACTGGGCTCTATAAAAGATGTGGATAGATGAAAGCCCCGACCCACCTCACTCTGCCAAGTGGGCAAATCGGGCTGGGTAAACGACCTTTCAAGCGTATCCTTCAAGGCCTGCTCTGCATTTCCCGATAGTCTCGAATCGTTTTCCTTTACAGCTGGAAATAGTTATGGTTATCATCGATATATGATCAATGTTGTGAAGACAGGAACTTGGCTGAGACTTATCCACCGACCTCCCTAGGAAACATTGTAGGAATTCTCGAGGTTGATGAGGGAGTATCTTTCAGGTGTTTATATATTTCTTCGATGTTTCTCCCTGCCTGATATTGATGCATGGCGGATCTTTTCCACTCACACACTGACAGTGAATGCATCATCTACTGTTCTCTTGAAATTAAAGTGAATGTTCGTATGGAATCTATCTCTATTCCGGAGGTTGACGAGGAAGTACATCTAAAATGTGTGTATATTCATTCAATTATCCCTCATCTCTCAAATGAATGTATGGTGGACCTTTCCGCTCACTCCATGCCAGTAATTAAGTCATCTACTGTAATTCTTGAAGATCAAGAGAACATTGTAGGGTATTTCGAGCTTGACGAGAGAGTATCTCTCAGGTGCATATACTTTCCTTCAGATCCTGCTTCTCTGATCTGAGTGATGTTTCCACCCACTGAACAACAGTGATTTCATCCATCTATCCTTGAAGTTTAAGGATTTCGTTCTAGGAATTCCTGAGTTCGACGAGGGGGTATCTCTCAGGTGTGCATATATGCCTTAAGCGTTTTCCCTCTGATCTGACTGTACAGCACACTTTTCACCACTCAGTGACAGTGGTCACATCACTTAGTCCTGATTAATAGAGAAGGTTGTAAGGAATCTCGATGGAGTATCCTCAGGTGTGTATATCCATTTCCCTTTCCTCCCTGGGTTTCAGTCTATGGAGATCTTTTCACCCACTCTATGACAGGGATCGCATCCATTAACTCCTGAAGATCAAGAACCGGTTCAGGTTTTATCAGTTGCTAAATAAGTCGGCAGTAGAACCGAAGAGGTTAGTGCATGTTTAATGCACATACAACTTTTATAATAGTAGAGATAAGGGTGAGGAGGATCCGATTCCTCAACCAGTCAGACTAGAACGATCCAATCAGTGATCCACAAAGCCTGTGGTTGTCCGAACTGCAAGGTTTAAGCCGTGGTAATGGGCAAGAATACTCGGGATTAACACCAAGGAGCGACTGTAATTGGGTACAGTCTGGCTTAAGCCTGTGTATCTACTGCCCGTCATTATTGTACCTATGTTGCATGTCCTGAGATCACTCCTCATCCAGTGATAGATCGGCGGTCATGCAAACCGGATGCTGTTGCTGCTAGAGGAGCCCACAGATAACTTTGGGTTTGATCAGGTGAGATTTCAACGGAAGGCTATTGCTAAGGTGACGGCTCCTCTAGCAGGTGGCTGCTCAAATTCGACGACTGTCCAATGGTTGTTACCAATCAGGAAACGACAAGTGGCGCTTTCCAATTCAGTCCCCATGTTCTAGGTCAATTCCTTCCATATGCTTTGGGCGTATGCTGTACGAGGAGAAAATGACTTGTAACTGTTTGGGCGGAACCTCAAACTGTCAAGATACTGTATGCGGAAGGTAGGGTGACACCAATCATAAGGAGGGTGCTTTTTCACTTGTACAAGAACTACTCTTCTTGGGCTGGCAGGTTTTTTGGATGTCGAGAGGAAAATTTATACAGTTATACAACTGGCTTCCTTGCGGTGAAAAGTTCAGTTTTTGTACTTGCGTGTCCACTTTTGACAGGCGGTTGTTGAGTTTCATGGTTCACTTACGGTCAGTCGCTTTCTGCATGTTAGAAAGGCACGTTGAAGGGCAATTGACAACAATGAGAAGGTACAGACAGCATGAGTGATGTTGTTCTCAAAAGTGGGAGCATCGCACCACCGTAACTCCGCGACGGCCCTTGCTTTACATGCCTATGAGTTGTGATTGAACGACACAATAGTTTACTGGTCAAGTTTCAGAGCTGACGGAAGCAATAAATTACACAAGTTTCTCGTCCACTGAGGTGGAGAAAGACGTTTCATATTCTTAGGTGAAAAGTTCTACTGAACTTTTACATTTTACAGTTTTACTGTAGCTTACTCCAAGATCCAACGCTGTCGAGAGCCGGTGCATTGTAATTCCCCTGTAGATAGTGACAGGAAAATATCTGCACTACAATATCTGTGAAAAGACATGCTGTAGCTTGGCCATGTTATCTTTAGCCACGTTCTATTCATCTTAGTAAGCAGCTCTAGCGGAAGGGCACATGTTTTCCAAAAGGAGAGTATTTAACTATTTGGTCGTATCTGTACGGTTATTGAAATCCTTAGTGACACTGCCCTTGCCGCAGATTTTACTTGACTTGGTCATTACGCAGTGCTGCACAACGCCATCAGGTGCGGATTTCTGAAGGGGATATGTCGAAATACAGTTTGGCTCTGCCTTATCTCCTTTAGTTGTGAAAAAATCATGCAATAGATGCCTTCAGTTAGTGATAATCTCGCCATCAGTTTTACAAGCAGAAAAAGGTTGAATATTGCAAATACGTGGACACCCTTTACAATGCGGTCATACTTGGGAGATTCCGGGTCTAGTTGGAAGACTTCAAGGTTCCGACATACGGAGAGGGTGGTGGGCTTTAGAGTACCATTAGGAAAATAGTGATATATACACTCGTGTTGAAGGCGTGTACGTTTCTTGTACAGGCTCGACAACTTGCATTCTTTAAGGCATGGGCTTCCACAGTTGAATCTCCTTGAAGTGAATCTCGGAAGCACTAATCAGCATTCTCTGAATGATTGAACTCCTTTCTATGGGGTTCCGACCTACCCAGGGGGCTAAAGATCGGAACCGATTTCTCGCTCCAGTAGTATCTCCACCAGTATCGGAACTCAGAGAAAATGGTAATCTCTCGTCGTCAGAGATGATGGTCAGCTGACAAAGGGAACTCCTCACTTTCCACCGTCTGCCAGTTACAGCGATGCCATCCTTCAAATACACCTCTCTGATCTTGAAGGATGTATAGTTGCATCCGAATCCAGACTCCAAGGAGCTCCAGTCGCACAACACGGTGAAGACTCCCCGGTAGCCAGCGGGATCATGAGATTCAGATTTGCAGTGATCCCCTGGTCGAAAACATGAGATCTACTATCTGTATCATCAAATTTTATCTTTTTCATTACGTTCCGCAAATCCCTTCCGAAACTAAGCGAACTAACGCTTCGCTGCAGAGATAGTTCTGAGGACTTAGAACTCGATAACCCAGAATTATGCCTAAAAAATCCGGCCCAGAAGTACCTGCACATTTGAAGGATATGATTTAACAGAATCGCATAATTTCTATGAATTAGCGTGTACAAGCTCAAGCTTTTCTACGATCTGCTTAAGCTTAGCCTGGAACGACTTGGACCGCCTGAGTGAAGGATCAAGCTGCAAAGCACTCGAACAAGACATCTGCGCGTTCAAAAAATCCCCCATCTGCACATAAGCATCCGCCTTTCTCAAATGAGCCGCTGCCCACATTGGTGCAATCGCCAGAGCCTCCTTGGCATCCTCCAACGCACCAATAGCATCTCCTCTAGCAAGTCTTTCTGCAGACCTGTTCCCATAAATAAAATGAAGCCCACCAGAAGGCCGCAACTCAATCGATTCCGAATATAGCCTCTCAGCTCCCTCGAGGTCTCCAACCTGAAAAGCTTTGTTCCCCTGCTCCTTCAACCCTAAAGCTTTCAAATTAGTAGCAGGGTCAGCAGCTCCACACTGCAGCTCCAGCAGCCGAGCCGCATGAGTTGCAGTACTGCAGTGGCTTATTATCAGTCCCCCAGGCAAAACCACCAAGTTCGGACCCGAACCACATTTCCCCAAGCAACCGCAGGAATCAACCTGAACATTTGGAGGTGCTAGACTCCGCAGCACATCTAGGGTTTGAAGACTTCCGCTTCTCCGACATGCTCTTTGCGTGCAGACATTGACTTCATACTTCTCGCCTTCGACATTTCCTGCACGAATCTGTACTGGCCCTTCTCCTCCTACTCTGAGTGGCTTCCCTCTCACCTCATCAGACAAATCGTTTCTGGATATCGACGATTCTGAACTCGGTGACCTCCAGCTCCAATTGCTCCCAGAACTATACAAAAACTTGTTCGATGAAAATCTAGATAATCTTCCCGGTGTCGAATCCCACGATCTGATGCCGGAAAGTCTCCTCTCACTAAAGAAAGTGCACAAGGAAACCCCAGGTGTTGCTACTACAGCAATCTCCATGACCTAAAACCTACTGCACTGTAGAAAATCCTTTTGCCCCAAACCTATTCACAGACCAAGTCAGAAAACGAGCAATTTGTTAAAACTCTCCACTTCTTCGATAGAACCGCGTTTCTGTAATTTCGATTGTGACTTCTCCCCACTTCTCAGGAATTCTTGCACGCCCAAAAGATCTCGCAGTTCTCCCTCTGCACAGCGAGAAATCGGATAGAGATAAAACCCCATATAAAACCCGGAAGAACAGTCCAGAAACGCGCAATACGCCGAAATCGCCGAAACCCAAATCGATAACCAAAATCCCAAGGCAACTCGGGTCCAATGCGTTTCACCAGTAGAAATCTTAGAACGCTCTAGCTACTGATCAGACACCGCTCGCGAGGAAAAGCTAAATCACCCCCGGGTGCCGTGGCGACAGCACAGATGAACAACAACGTAAGCAGGAGGCAAAGAGATTCGATCCCTGGTTGGGCCATTGAGAGTTCCGCACCGAATAGTCCGTCTACTTCTGCTGCTGCTTCCTCGTCTGCCGGTGGGAGCCGCCTCCTACGGCCCATCGCCCAGATAGGAATATTCAGCATTCATATAGGAATATCCTGTATTCGTTACGATCAATTTAGGAAATCCCAGAAAAGAGCAATTGAGTACTCAATTGTAGTGAAAGTCTGAATGACGTAAATATCGAATATCTTACTTGCGTTACTTCTCTTTTTAGTCAAGGTTAAATGACTTAAAATATAGTTCAAAGTGATAAGATTTGAGAACTACTACATATATGTCTCTTGAAGTATATTCGAATGTTTCAATATTTAAATGACCTGAAAATATTAAATTAACTATTTGTAATTTTCCCGTAAAATAAATATACATTTGAATGAGAAACAAAAGAGAAGAATAACGATTTCAGTGAGCTACTGAGGTTGATGATTTACTATCTACAAGGGTTCCAATACAGTTGCCGAAATTGATTCGCATGTAAAGGCATTCTCACGGTCTTACAGGACATATAAAGATAAAAGCGTGAATTTTAATGTGTTCTTTAATGATCCCTCATTTCGACTATGGCTTTGGTGCAAGTAAGAGCAGTCGTGTAGATGGGTACGTATCGGGTGCACGTAGGTATGTATGTGCACATATAGATGGGTACCGGTACATATTAGTGTCAATTAGTGTTTTTAATGTTCACTACCCGGAGATTATGGGGGGCATCCAAGGGGTACGCTAACTCTAAACTCACCCCTAGCCGTAAAAGTTTGATGGGTTTTACACTGGAAGGTTAATGAACCTGTTTAGTGTTTTTAATTGCAAGTGGCATTAGAATTTGAAAAGAAAAAGCAACATGTCGGAACCTTAGGAAGCTAGCTATTTAGAGGGTTTGGACCTAAACTCAAAGCTAGTGTTCATGTCTCTCTCCTCATTTCGAATTGATTTGATGTCTCGTGGTGTGAACACCATTGCTCTCTTCCACGTGTTTTAACGGTGAGAATTGTTCAAGCGAGTTTAGTGTGTTTGCATATCGCGAGAACTCTTCTTTGAGAATTCATGAGGAAATACGCATCCGGCAATTAGAAGTGAAAGAAATAAAGAGATCACTTTCTCAAGAATGAACTAACATCATGCAATCGCAAGTCTCCATAATCATGTCACTCCTCCTCGAGCCCTTGCTTGCTATCCCACACTTTAAATCCAACTAGGAATTGGACCGAAATATCGTCACAGATTCATGTCTATTCATTCATTCATTCAGAAAATGTCTATCGTATTATTTAACATTAGGTTTTTGAAATTGATTTGTTAGACTCGCTTGGTTTTCACCTTTCTTATTCTTATGAGTTGTTTTGGTAAAAGTCCTCGTTCATGTAATTTAACATTAAGTTTACGAAACTGATTACTAGATTTGCTTGGTTAGTAGGGTTGTTTTAGTTGTCCGCTCGTGCCCTCCTTCCGAGGTCATGTGCTCTTCCTTCTTGTTTGTACATCTGAGTGCCTTATAATCTTCTTCCTTTTCCTTCCGGTATATTACTTAGCTCGGTTTAACTATTTCATACAGTAAACTTGTTACACCTACTTGTGTTAGTTAATCTTGAATGAAGAACTTAAAGTTTCTGTTATATGAATTAAAATCCCAACCAAATATAATATTAGTAGTTTTGTATATCCAACACAAAGATCGACACTAAAAAGTAGATTACTAAAATTATCTCTCATCTCTGGTCCAATCTACCCTCGGTTTGGTAATTAGAGCGTATACCTATTTAGTATCATGCACACTAATTTGATCTGGTTCTACAGTAATGCTTCTCAATGAAGATGATTCTTAAGGCGGTTCAACCTATTATGTCCAATCTTAGTTACAAACTAACTGTTTAACTTGGTCGGGTCTCCTGAGATTAACTTGACCTAGTACCGCTTCGAGCCCTGATGGCCGGATGCGGTACACGTAGGCAACGTAGTCGCCATCCGGTCGTGAACTGCGAGAACTGCAGTACTCCCCGGCAAACGTTCGCAAGTGAAGGAATCCGGCCGTCCTTCGTGCCGGTAATTCCGAGCCGGCTGATTAGACGAAATGTTGTCGCGTTGACCTCGACTAAACACTAATATATAGTATTTAAAAATTTAATTTATTTGTTGAAAGGCGAGCATGTGTCAACCTTAATTACGAAATTGAAGGTGAATTTGATGATTACAGCCTGCATGTTATTAATGTTATTAACCCACTGGAAAACAGAATAGCTGTTAATTTAAAGGAAGAACGAAACTCAGTCTAAAGGTTCATATCATTATAAATCCAGTTTATGAATTCATACAATGGATACGCAAAAAATCCACGTCATTTGAATAATAATTGGTATAGTTTTAAATTCAAATTAGTATCAAATTTAAATAAATTAAAATCATTATAAAATTGTATTCTACTGAAACTATTTTTTAATTGAAATTTGAATATAAGAATTCCTATTCTATTTTAAAACTAAACTAAAATGTGAAATTCACCCCGCTAGTTTACTAAATCGACCCACGCTATTTAATTGTAGGTGCAGTTGCCCGTGACTTTACATTACCACATAATGTATTAATTATTACAAACTTGACTCTTGTGTCACAATCTCCTATATTAATTACTAATCTTGATAAATCATAACTTGTTTACGATCAGCTTCAAACTTGTTGATGCATTTATCCAGTCTAGATCATCGAGTCAATTTGGGAGATATCAACAATACTATAAAACCCAGAGCACCAATCACTCGCTACTCATGAGAAAAGACTCTATATATGGGTCATTCACCCCCAAAGTTCTCTTTCCTTCGTTTCCCTCTACATATTATTTCCTGTCTATTCTCGAATTAGGATTTATGTTCTCGGTAGCGCTGGCCAAATTTTATCAAACCTTTGAGTCTTTTTGGAATACATGGTAATTTCTTCAGCCAACGTAACCAAGAGCTTGCATAGATAGGTGAGCACCGTCTTTTATAGCAATAGAAATGTTTAAAATTATAAAAATATAGAGGAATTGTTCAAAGGACAGCAACTCTCAAATATTTAGGATTATAGAAGTCTAGAGGAGCTGCTCAACAGAGCAGCAGCTCCCCAACTTTTAGTTTAGAATTACAATGGTCTAGAGGAGCTCCCTTGGTAAAAAGCCTTACATATTATTTTCCTGGGTATGATCAAAGATTCAAAAAACAAAATTGCAAACATTGATGCCTTTGTCTGACCTCTTTGCTTCGGAGTATCTTTAAAGTACATGTCAATAAACAATATTATCTATAAATCTTCATTTCAGTTTTGTGATCTACTCACTTCCAACAACTGCAAGTACTTGCTGGTTTGACCTTCCGAGTTGAGATAAAAGCGTTCGAGAAGATATGCTATTGACTATAGCTATGGAGGTTTGAGTTGAGGAAAAACTAAGAAATTAAATCGAACTTGATCTTATTCAAATGTCTCTTCCACCCTAAACCCTACTTTTCCTCTATTGTCTTCTCAGCAATCTTATTCAAATAGTATTCTTATTCAAATGTATCTTTTACCTGCACTTCCTCAATGACCCTAAATGTATCACCTACTCATTGAGACTATGGTATGACGTCATTAGAATCTCAACCAGTATGGTATTATTAGTTACACAACGAGATTGTGGTACTAGTCACACAAAACTAAAGTCAAGTTTATAATAATTAATACACAAGAATGTGATAGAAGTGTCGAGTTTGTAGTAATTTAATACATTATATAACTGATGCAAAGTCAGAGAGACTGCACCGCAGGGTGGATTTCACATTACCCTTCTTTAATGACCCAATATAATTTTTCTTTTTAACACAAGGATCCAGCAAGCCCCCGACCTTAACCTATTTTTTGTTCTAATCTTTTAGCACGACACTATCTCACGTCCGTAGTCTTCACAACACACACACCAATGCGAGGCCCCGTTACAATGGGATTAACAATTGAGACTATTAGAGCACCTCAGAATTATCTACGCAATGATATGAGGAGTCATGTTTTCAACGAGTTAAAGACTAGATACATTAGTCAAAAACAAATTCAAAGATAATTTACTTGTGTCTTGGACCATTACAAATCAGACGGAAGTAATTCCTGTATAAACACAAATCAGCTGACAATGACTCCAATCGTATTTACACTTCCTCATTTAGAATGCATACTATAAGTTATTCATACATTTTGGTTCCATGAGGTCTAGGTTGTGCATCCTAGATGCTCTAAGATTCCCATTAAATGAGGTCCACGAGAAATCACATGGACCTTTCTTGTTTCTGATGCATATTTATCCCCAACAAGAATTCTGACATGATTCGGTTCAACAAGTCAGCCCAATAATAAAAAGTAATTCGTTGTGACTGTATAGGACTTGGCAAGGAAATCTTACCTCATTATTATCCAAAGACTTACCTTAAAAATAACCATGTATAAATAGCTTATATTACTGCTATGTAATCACATAACACTTCAAGAATCAGTAAAACCAAAACAGTTATGAATGAGATGTACTCATAACCAGCTCTTGATTGGACTCAACTTAACTTCAGAAATTGCAAATGTTTTTTTCCCCCTAATGGCACAAGAGTTGAAACAGTCCTACGTTTCAAGAAGCCATATCTGCAAGCTGGTTTTGCAAAACCATCTCCATCTCTAACTCCCAAACGAAAATATTATTTGTGGGAGTGTATTGTTTTCTCCTCATTGCAAACAGTAAACATAAATAAACGTCCGTATTTAGTCCATTTACGCAAGACTCGGTTCTAAAAGTGGAATTTGGTCATTTCACAAATTATGTCGTACTTTTAATATTCTACAGCGTGAATCTAAAAAATATTGTAGAGTTTAAGGATAATAGTATACGTATGAGGATGGTAGAATATGTCCATTGTGAGTAGTTATACAAATTTCACGGACTTTTATAATCTCAGCATGTTCTCTGGTAGGAATTTGTTTTGACCTCACAAACCAAAAGAGTATACGCAAAACCTCTTTTGTATCCTCTTGTATTACTAAACACATGATTTCACTCTTCTTGCGGGCATATTTCAATAACTTCCACATGTGAAGTTTCTTCGTCCCCGCACCATGAAATTCTCTTTCAGGTTACGCAGAGACGTCTTTGTTTCGCGTTTCTAACAAGATTCAAATCTGAGACCGAACACAACATTTTCCTGTCTGATGCGTTCCCATGATTGCTCTTGTCTATCCTCCGATAGCTTAGCATTCCAAATTGAATCTGCGCTAGAGTCTGGGAAAAAGTCTATAAAATTGGGACAGTCAGTAATGCAGATATCAAGGAACGATGCTTCCATTGATTCCGGTAGTCTCCTCTCAAATCTCTTGCAATCTATGATGCTGATCAACCGTACAGCTCCCACTGACAGATGATACAGATGGTTCTTGAACCTTCACACATTTTAAGTACCAAATCCTCTGGACTTGTGAACGAGCTTCCAGTGTTTCCAACCTACTCAGATGCAGAAACGACGCAGGTAACTCGAAAATTCCACAACCACGCACTGGCATTTCTGTCAATGAGCTTAGTTGGTCCACAGACGCGGGGAGTCTATCAAATCTTTTGCAATTCACCGCACTCAAGCTTCTAAGTGAAGTTAGTAATCCTAATGACTCGGGTATGCACTTGATCTCCTGTTATATCTACTGTTTCCAATTAATATCTTGTTAGTTCTCCTAGAGACTCGCCCATGCTTTCAGATTTGTAGATGAGCAAAATCCTTGACTGATTCAATTGAATGAACTCAAGTACTTTCCTCTAAACAGGTAGAGGCCTTGGAAACATCCCCGAAATCGCACATGTATGCGGGTACAGCTATAATTTCTTTGTTGCAGTTGGTTGACACACTCTCAGGTAAACGAGCCACATACGTTTATCTTTGATGTCTCGAGTGCCCTGAGACCCCCTATATTATCTGGTAGACAAACCATACTCGTACCACGAAAACCAAAACAGTATTTCAGAATTTTAAGCTGCCCTAGAGACTCGGGGAGACGTTGCAGATTGGAGCAACATAGTTAATCCAATCTTGTGAGAACTCGTAATCCTCTCTAGGACTCAGGGAGGGAGCTTAAAGTACTGCACGAATATATATTCAAAGGATGTAAGAGATGCCAAAGACCGAAGTGAATTTGGCAGCCTTGCCAGAGCAGGGAGCTCCGTCAGGTGAAGATAATCAAAGTTGTCCAGATGGGCGAAGGAATTCACAAAGATTGGAGTCTGTGAGACTTGTCTATCGTCATCGCGTTCAAGCGGTTGAGCCCATTGAAGCTTTCTGGCAACGCTTACAGAAGGTTCCACTTGCGATTGTGCAATTTTCGAGATACTTCATTTCTCCGGAACTGTTTGGCAATGCTCCCAAAGAACGACGATCTTCCAGACATAAAACCTTGAGAGATTTTAGAGGACAGAATACAGCAATCGAAGTTGGAAGAAAGAAGATAGTAACTTCTGTAAACTCGCACTATGGGGATTCAAAATTTCTAGATTTAAGAGAAGACCAAAAGTATCGGTGCAAGCGTGCAATGCTTGACGCATCAAGCCGAGGGAATTGCAGGCTCCACAATCGGTATATGCTATCAGGAAGTCCGACGAAACTGCAGTTGGAGAACAGCCAGGTGGTGAAGTCCTTCCACATCTTCCTCACGAAGTGCCACTTCTCCCTGGTTAACCAGCACCAATTTTCTCTAGGCCCTTTTGAACAATGAATCATGTCTAGTAAAGTAAGAGTGCAAGGAAATCGGACATGGTAACTGGTTTCAATGGTCTTTAGGTTGGATATTTTTAACAAGCGCCAAATTCTCCAACCTGAAAAATATATTTCAGGGAACAGTAGAGACTTTCTTCTCATCTACTCGTACATCACCCACACCTCGAGCTCCGAGTTGGTGGTCGTTGTTGCTCCCTGCGCAAGGATTATAACCGGTTTACTTCAATAACAACGACCACCCAACAGAATTTCAGTTCTCAAAATCGTGTCAAAAAATTAACAATCCTTGTGTCAAATGCTGACATTTGGCAAATTTTTGTAATGTAACAATCTCTCCTGCAAAGCTTAAACTTCAAGGAAAAAAGATTCTCAGTTTTTACCTTGCTTTCTAAATCTGTCACCGTGATGAACTCATGGTTTGTTTGCCAACTCCCGCAAACCACACGTAATCAAAGAAGGATTGGATCTTCAGAAGGACTTATTTGGCAAGAGTGGATTTTCCAATCCCACCCATGCCTACTAGCAAGAGTCCCACTTGGGACGTATTGGTATACTTGAATTAAACCATATCAATCACGGAGTCCACATATCTATAATCACCGGCACCGCAGGCAGTACAAGAGAACGCCCGCTGCTGGGCGATCTGTTCCTCGAGTAGAAAGAAACGTGGAAAAGCTGATAAGTCGATCTAAAAACAATTGTTTTCTTCATATTCAGAAGTGTTATAGAACGAAGTTAATGACTCTTCTATATGCACGCATGGTGAGGATCCTGAATGTACAGAGATATTGGACAGCAAAGAGTTCGTAAGCTGTGCAGGAGGACATGAGAGTATAAAATGTAAGGGAATTTACAAAAATGCCACTAAAATGTAAATTATAAAAATACTTAAAACAAACGGTTATTTACAAAAATACCACTGGTTGGTGTTGGGCTTTGGCGTTGGTTTTGGGGGAATGCGGGCCATGGCAGGCCTTAGGGGTTCCGCGTGTGGTTGCTCATGTTCACCAGCATACATGATGCATAGAGACACACGAACAAACTCCAACATGATCTTGGTTTCGTTTTTGCATTCCAGCCTCCAGCAGTAGCAGTAGTTCGGAACAACCAAGCGAACTCACTGTCTCTTGCGTCTGAGCAACAGGCACAACCTCTGCTGGAAGATTTTAGCCATATAATTAATTAGCCATAAGAAGTTATGAACCTGCACATTAGAAACCTCCAACACAGAACAGCTAAAATATTCATCTGGTTTCTTGCGCTTGCAGTCTGTCCAAGTTAACAAGAAATATCACGTGGAAGCTGGATCATAACAATCAACATGGAACCTGGATCATAACAATTAACTGACTCTGTAAACGCTACATTCATCAGTAATTTTACAAAGTTATAAAAAGGGATTTTTGCATGTTGTTAGCCACAGTTTTAAGTTAGTGACTTAATGTCTGATATGATATAAAGAAGCATAGGTGCTTATACAGAATCTGCCAACTGCAATGCTTTAGTGGATGGAGCAGATTTGAGATATGTGCATCTTCAGCGTGCAGCAGGTTGATCCATCTTTCGGACTCCGACATGAAGTCTAGACATCGCTCTGATTCTTCAATTCCAGTAACAAATTTACCTAAGCCATTTCAGGCACTCTTCAAATACAGTTCAGGACCTGAAGGATAATTTTATTCTAAAAAATATTTGGTACATGGACACTGTTTGCCTTTAGAATCACTATCACACCTAGGAAACTTAGCATTGTACTTTTGATCTCTTAAGTCTCTATAGTGCTAGTTACTGAATTCCATTTTCTCACATCTTGCAATCTAGATTTGTTTTGACGGTGACACACAGGTATCACTGACATACCTGTATAACTGATATACTTCCAGCCATGATCGGGCTTGTTGCTCAGACACAAGAGATAGTGAACTCACTTGATTGTTCTAGACTACTGCTACTACTGGAGGTTGGAATGCAACAACACAAACAAAATGGAATTTGTTTATATGTCTCTATAAAGATACCAAGTTGGTACCACTCGCAGAACCCCCAAGGCCCGCCATGGCCTGCACTCCCTCGACCCAACCCCCTAAATGAATGCCAAGGCCCGGCACCAACTAGTGGTATTTTTGTAAGTAATTGTTTGTTGAGAAGAGAAAAATATACAAGTAATGTTGAGTCTCTCTTCACCAGCAATTTAAAATGGTTACTAACGAAGAATGGCGACTCAAGATTAAACTTCCCTGCTTACACTAGCTTCCAGGAATATTAACTTGTGATACTCCATCAACACTTTCCTTCAAAGCTAATAGCAAATATATCTGACACCTAGATGAGATCTAAAATATTCAATTCAATTAATTCTAGCTAAAGCTTTGGTGAAAATATCAAAAACTTGTTGATATGTAGTAATATAATGCACATTTATTCCCCAACCTATACCTTTTGTCTATAAATTGATAATGAACCTCAATATGTTTGATCCTAGCATGAAATACTGGATTACTAGCCTGTTTAATACTATTGATATTATCTGTAGGTATGTAAGATTATAGTCTTATTAAATATGTCTCCCATATCTTGTAATAAGATGTAACCCAAATTGATTCACACGCAGCATTAGTGGCATCTCTATATTTTGCTTCTTTTGATGAAAAAGAAACAGTAGGTTGCTCCTTCGATGACCAGCTAATTGCAAAATTTATAAGGTTAAAAACATAACCTGATATCTATCTTCTTTCTTGAACTCTTTTTACCCAATCTGCATCAGTAGTTGAATAGAGAAGACCAAAATGAATGGTAAACTTAAAGTTACGTAAAAATTCATGGAACCTTGTCAAGATGTGCCTTCTTTGGTGCTTGTACAAATGTACTCACTAGTCCAACAATATAGGTTAGATTTGGTTTAGTAAGAGTAAAATAAATCTGACTTCCAACAATTTGTGTGAAGATATTCAGATCAGTCAACAACTCACCCTCTTTGGCACTTAAACTTAACTAAAGTTGAGAGAGAAGTAGAAATAGGGTTACATGCAATCATACCAAACTTCTCCAACATGTTGAGAGAATCTTGACAATCTTGACATTGAAGTAACCAAAAGTCATTGCCACCTTGCATAAGCTCTATACCCAAGAAGTATTTGAGTTCTCCCAACTCCTTCATGTTGAATCTCCCTTCAATTGATTATTTACTTTCTAAATGAGATCTTGACAATTACTGGTGATGATCAGGCCATACACTTAGATGGGCAATAAACCAGATTGTCACTAGCTTGTAGTCTGTCTGAACTGCACACTCAAAATACAGTGGATAAAAGATAGAAATTTATCTTGGCATTCTAAGCTCTCAACACTTGCTTAAGTCCACACAGAGATTTTTTCAATAAGCAAACTTTGTTTGGACATCTTGGATCTTCATATCCAAGTTGTTGGATCATGTAGACCTCATTCTCCAAATCTCCATTGAGGTGGTTGGACCATGTTGATCTCTCCCTCCAAACCTATATTGAGGAGAGTGTTATTAAAATCCATCTGAGCTTTCACTTATTTAAAGTGGCTAATGCATAGAGAGAAAAAATCAATGACATTTTGGCAATAACGTTAATTTCTCATCAAAATCAATTTCATATTTCTGTGATAGCACTTTGCCATGAGTATTGCCTTGTACACATTGAACCATTAAATTTTCTCTTGATCTTACAAATTCACATGCAACAAATTGCCTTCTTAGAGAGAGGATAATCCACCAACTCCCATGTTTGTTCTTGATACAGTGCTGCAACTTCAAGCTCGATGGCTTGCACCCAATATACATGAAACATTGCTTCTTCAAGAGAATTTGGTTCTCATTCTTAGAAAGCTTTTACCATATTTGTATAGTGTTGGGCTAAAAGCACTTCAACTTGAAAATGCCTAACTAGATATTTGACCCATGTACTTGACCTTTGCTGAGGCATAGGTTCAGATTGAGAAGTACTACTTATAGCTCCATGTAAAGAAATTGGAATTTCTGAATTAAAGTGGTTGATAGATAATCTGTTCTAACAAAGAATTAGAGATATCACTAGATATCATTGGACAAAGTAGGGAGTAAATTTCCCAAGGGTTGAGAGAATTGGACTAAAGGCTTCTAAACAGCCTGTCCTGACCAAAGATGTATAAATAGATGACAATTGTAGTGCTCAATAGAAGAACCGGTGGCACTTGAAGTAGTAGCTTGCAGAACAGAAATAATACTTGGACCACTCAAAGGTGTAGAGGGTAAATCAGATGGGCAACTTGTAAGAGCTTGATATCAAGATTTTAACTCCACAAATAAGACATCTCTACTGATAATAAAAATACTAAAATCAGGATTATAACACCTATATCCTTTTGAATGAAAAGCATATCCAAGAAAGACATATTTTTTGTACTTTAGGATCTAAATTTTTCCTCTTCTCACAAAGAACATGAAAAAATAAAATACAAAAAAACACCTTCAAATTTGATAAATCAAGTTTCTTTTATGTAAGCACTTAAAAAGGTGTCATTTTATCCACCACTACTTTAAGAGAAATGTTCATCAAGTAAAATAAATGCTTTGGTCCAATAGCACGTGGGGATTGTCTTCTTCTTGTTGCCTTCTTATAACTTCTACAATATGCTTGTTCTTCTCCTCATCAACTCCATTTTTTTTGAGGTGTGTAGCTGCAAGTGACTTCACCCTTGATAGAAAATCATCAAAATTAGAAAGGAACTCTACCCCTCCATCATAAATAGATGTAGGATATTATGACAAAATTGCTTCTCCACAAGTAAATTGAATATTTGGAAACCAAAAGACATCTGATTTTGCAAAAAGTAACCCACTTATATCTTGAAATTTTGTCAATAAATGAGACAAAGTATTTGGAAGCTGTCTAACTCTTTTTTGAAGCAGTCTAAACATAAGCATAGATTAAATATAGCACCTTGGAGTCCTTGTACCATGATGTTTCAAATGCTATCTAGCTTGCTTACCAAATTGATAAGCATCACAACTCCTATAGAGAAAGCATAAGAGAATATTGGAAGATCTGTAACCAGATCTGAGGTAGGTATCATCTTTAATCTTTGCAAGTTCATGTGAGCCACTCTTTTATGCCATATCTCAATATCTGAAAGTGCAGCCAAGCCATGAATAAACATAACATTCTGATTTGTAGTAGTGGTGATCTTGATGTCTAACTTAAACATTTCCTATTTTTGATCCAAATTTACATCCTACAAGAATAGCACATTTCTCATATTTGTTGATAAATACATCATCTTGTTTAAATATACACTAAAAACCCTTCTCAGTAACTTGGCAATAAAAAATAAATTCTTGGTGATTGTAGGCACATGAAGGACTTCTCCTAAACCATTAAAATCCCCTGATGAGAATGAGAATGGGATAGTATCCGTATGAGTATTAGTATGCTCAATATCATCACTTGCATTCACAAACAATAATTCAGATAATGGTTCTTTGGAACTGAATGTACTAACTTGATGGATCATGTGGTTTGAACACCTGCAATAGATGAACAACTCTTCTTCACTCTTGGTCATCAATGCAGCAATATGAGTCATAGTTAGTAGATGATCTTTGGAATTCTTCTTGATAAAGTTCTGTTGAGTAAGTTTCCCTGTTTGAATATCAGCTTGCTTCTTAAAATAGGTCTTCTTATAATGAGTTTTTGATTTGCAATATTACAAAACCTATCCATGATGAACTTCCATTGTGCTACACAAATGTTGTTATGAAGAGCGACCTCTACCAACTGCACCTTCTTGAAGTGACTCCCATGTCCTTTGCCTCTTGCCCTACCTCTCCTGATCTTCAGTGACAGTACCATGGACACCACCTTACAACTGCATCTTTTCAAAGACTAACATTGGGACTAGCTTGTCGGATAGAGTGTAAGTATCTTTTATAGCTATAGATGGATAGAGTGTAAGTATCTTTAATAGCTATAGATGTCCCCAAACGTTTATACTCCTTTGGTAGACCTTGAAGAGTATGAAGAATTAGATCATTATCAACCTTAACTCTAATGCTATTCAGCTGTTCAACCAAACCAAGGATGTGATAAAATAATTGGTGATGCACAATTTATCTTTCTTAACCTCCATTAATTGCTGCTTCAGTTGAAGCTTTCTTACCTTTGATGTCTTAGAAATATTTTCCTGATACATCCCAAATCTCCTTGGGAGTATCAACACCTTGTATGTAATCAAACAATGATGGTGAAACACACAAAGAAAGATAGTGCATGATTTGATTAGCTAGTGCACTGCTTGATTAGCTCATTTCTCTAGATGTGAAGGAGGATCTACTGTACAAGTTTCAATCCCTATGACAACATCAAACAATTCTTAGCCTTTCAAGAAGAGATACATTTTGTATTTGCATATTGAATAAATTTTTTTTGTCAAGGCTTCACCCGTGATATCACCATACTTATCTAGTTTAGTACTATTGGCACAAGTCGATAAAATCAAATCACTTCGCAATTGAGATACTCTCACCAGTTTGGACTCAAAGGCTCTCACAATCTATCTTCCGATCTAATACTGTATTATAGTATTAGGTACCCGTTGTCCCATGGGGCAAGAGCAGTCCCCAGTGTTGTCCCCAATCCCCCAAGTTCCTGTCGGATTCCACCAGCCACTAGATTCGTGTTGCCGCTAGTGTCCCTCCCCAGTCTGATTCCATCAGTAGCAGTAGTTGCCTGTCATCCCCAGTGGGGCAAGGGCAGTCACAGTGTTGTCCCCAGTCCCCAACTTTGTGGCAGAGTCAGATTCAGTCAGCTAAAGACACCGCCTAAAACCATAGAAGACTTCCTGTGCTGTTAAAGATTACCAAAACTGGAATAGGAATCTATGATATAGAGCAAGATTACAAAGTGAAAAATGAGAAGTGTAGATACTTAAGTTCACCAAAGAAGGGTCTACACAAGTACTGCTCCAATTTATATAGGAAGAGAAAAGTACTCAAGTACGTTGAGCCTCTCTTCACTGGAGATTTAAAATGGTGCCTAAAGATTAAACTTTCCCGCGTACACTATCCGCTGGGAATATTAGCTTGTGATACTCTATCAACACCAACCACATATGATTCTAAGTTCTGGTGCCACATAGTGTATTCTTAACATATCCACTCTTGAGTAGGATAATAAGTCTAAACGATCATGACCATGGATGAAGAGGCACAGACCAGCTTTTCTGATTCGTTCCATCAATAACTCCTCGTCATCACTTCAGAATACGAGTGAGTGTTTGAAATGTGCTCGTTTCTTGAGCGTGCTTCCTATTTGCAAATGGATCTAGAAACAGAAGACCTCGTCGACTTTCGATCCTTAGGATTGCAGTCAATCTAGTGATATTCTCCAGGAACGCCACAGAAGGACCCGCCATCTGTGCCGTTTCTTGTGGATGCTTCTTGAGTCACAAGGGCTGATGTTTGTGTCCTCCCAGTGGATATCTCTTTGATTGTAAGAGCAAAGAAGTGAATGAAAAACGACGGGGTTTGAGTCTCACATGGTGCAACATTCAGTAAAAATATACGAATTCGTTGAAGTGATTTTATTATGAAGCTCATGACAGAACTGTGTAAGGAGAACAATACGTTTATATGTTTGTAATTGGAACAGATGCTACACCATTTGTGAACGGAAATACAGGTTTAGAAACCTCTCAAACAATCTGAACAGCAAACATAAGTTCGTGTGATGATTACAAAGAGTTAAGGTTAAGGTCTGCGTATCGGTCTCATTGCCTGCAGAGATTCCCGTTACCTTCCAACCATGTCTTCGGCACAGTGTTGCGAAGCTAGTGTCGCCCTCTGGATTGAGCAGATCCAAGTATGGAAACGACGGGCTTTTCCTTTGCTTTGGCATTCCCTAGAGTTAGGGAATCTGAAAGGGCTGTGGCATAGAAAAATGATCCTCTCAAATTTCTCAGCAAATCCAAATAAGGATACTGGTACATGTTGATGTGTTTTCCTCCCGTACCAATCTCTTCTGCTTTCATACACAGTAACCTATAAACTTCTTTTAGTACTAACCCTCAAACAGTACCTACAAGCACTACCGGACAATTCTCTCCCATCCGCGAGAATGATGAGAAATGTGACGAGATTCTATCCAATTCCGTACATCCGACCTTTTCTATCAGTTATGTCGATACTTCCATGGTATGCAGCTGCAACTATACGGGCATGGAAAAAGCTTCAGCGAGCAAACTTTAAAGAGAAGATGTTGGGTCTTCCCCCCGCTTCCAACACCGCAAATATGCATCTTCGTGATCATCCGATAGAAAACTATGAAAGAGTACAATATCAAGACCGATAGTACCGCTTTCAGGGATGTTAAGTTGGTACCGGCGATTGCACAACTGCGAAGACGCGTAAAACAGCAAGCAAAGGGTATCAGAGATGTGAATGGGTTGTGTAAAATTGGCTGTACAGAGCGAGTACACAGAAAAGCTAGAGAAATATTTAAGTTTGTCGGGGTTATTACTGGACGAATCCGTAACAACAAATCGGTGCACATTGCTGTCCAATTTGAGAAGAACGTAAACTACTAACATCACAACTCATACCACTGGCCAACATTATGATAACAGGAATCAGAGCTAGATTATCTTCTGTTTCGAATTGAAATCTGAAATCACAACTGATTTTTGGCACATCTGTTCACTCAGGGTGCTTAAAATTTCTGATGTACGCAAGCGGCAAGCAGATCTTAAAGATCCGCTCGAAACGCAGGATCAAAGATCTTCGATCATGCATAGTTTGATATAACGAGGCATACACGTAAGCTTTTGCACGTGGTTGGCTGTAGATCCTGCGCATAACCTCTCTGGACGAACAAGGCGTTCCCATTGACAATGATGAATCGCTTGTAATCGTTCTCAAGTCCCATTAATACCGCTGTGAAAATATGACATCCTTTCTTCACTGATCATGGTGGCTTCATTGTTTCTTCCTGTGTAGAAACAATCCCTAACTAACGTGGCGATCTTCATGGATCAGATTTCTGTATACCGAGATGTTACGATACAAAGCTTCCTCACCGGAGTCTCGGGCCAACTATATTTATATTACTAATACGCTAACTTTGGATCTTATAAACAGATCACTTTCATCGATATCTCATTTTAAAGCTGTATGGGTCTAGATGTACATAGCAAAAATTCAAAGCCAGGTGGTACCCATGATAATTCTTTAAAAAACGTTACGATAAAATTATTACTGATTGATTGCATATCTAGCTGATTAACTGCACATTAAACGACGCGAAACCACGGATTCATTCAGCGCAGTCTGTGGATGTGCAGTCTGCACATTAAACGAGGCGAAACCATAGGCGTCAGCTAGTAGATGTAGTTTGCTGATCTCCGAGTGCACCCTTTTCTCAACTTGTTACTCTTGTATGGTGGCCGTTCTTGTAGGTTCTTGTGAGACTTCACTCGCTCTGTGGTTATACCCACTGTGAGGTTAGTACCTGCATAGTCAATATAGCCCCTCCCTACATGTTTCTTAACAGAGTTTTCCCTGAGCTAGGTGGCGGTTAAACTTTGATAGTTGTTACATGCAGAGAAGCCATTCTTTTTCAACACACAACTGGAGCGGAGTTCAGCTCGAAGTGAAGCGAGAAAAATTAGATTCTCAAGTCGAACGAAGAATCCACCCGAAATTGCGGCTGAATTGGTGAAACTATAAATTTCAAAACCCAATATCTAAACCGATTTCCAGTCAGGAGTTCAACGCGATGCAAGCAAAGTAAAATTCTCAAGTGGAACGAACTAAATCTACATTAGTGTAGATTTTGGTGAGTCTAGAGGAGATAACACTATAATACGCAATGGATTTTCCCGAAGTGACACTTGGTATCAACTTGTATCTCATATCTTGATGAGAGAGTAGATTAACTTTGAGTGGGAGTTTGATATAAGAACTTAATATAAAAACTAATTTAATTGAGAATGCCCTTGGTGTCTGCACACCATTATACCATTATTGTGGAATATAGATGAGATTTATGGGATATCCAAAGGCTCTAATCACTACGCTGGTAGAATGGGTACCATTGAGTTAGATTATTTTACAAAGAGTTCAATAATTGGTGTGATTTGCAATAGATGCAAAATACAACTTTGTTCATATTTTCATGGCATGGAAGGGGTTGTTTCAGCACTTGGAGTGTCCACCAATGGATGACTATCATGAGTTTAGGAGAGCTCACTTGGGAGAGATTGAGCTATGGAGACAGTATTGGTCTTTAAACTACATCTCCATCACTTCAAGCTTGGTTGCTAGAGGTAGATTGACAATACTCACAAGTTCTAACTCTAGTAGTGTTGGTGGATCTAGTGGAGGTGCAAATTGGAGATGGTGCTACTATGAGTGGGGGCACCACTACAAGAGGTGGTGTAATACCAAGATTGAACCCTATGGTAGAGTTCTTCCAATGCTTAAGGCAAAGTTACAAAGGAGTGCGGATTGATAAGTTGAGGAGCTTGCCGTTCCAACAAAAGACTAGAGAGAGCCAATGCAAGGCATACACTCACATGAGATGGCTGATCAATTTCACTTAGGGAGTTATTGAGACCCAAGCATTCTAGTTTTGGTATGAGAGTCTTGGATAAGGAGCTGCGACATAGAGTACATGATGTTATGTTGTTACTGGCTACTTCACCTACTTTGCCTATGGTCTTTAGTTTGGTTGAGCACATTGAGCTCAACATGGTGGAGGAGAGAGTGGTAATATTTGGATTTGGTAGAAGACCTCATCCACAACTATTACTTTTTCTAGAGTGTAGTAGAGTGCACCATGCCATGTTGGCTTCTAGGGATGAAGTGGACAACCCAAATTCTATGGAGCAAGTGGAGTGCCTAGTGTAGCTAGACCCTTACCTTCATTTGCAAGTCAACAATAGCCAGAGAGTGGTGGTGTTGCTTGTTGAACTTGTGGTGGACCTCAACACAAGAGAGAGTGCACTTAGGGTAATGAACATGATACCTCTGGAACATCAAAGCCAACATAGAGACAATGTGACCATTGCCACAAATTTGGTCACACTAGTGACCAATGCTTTGACCTTCACTTGGAGTTACATAGTGGTAGGGCTGCTATGGTAGGTGGTAGAGGAACTCTAGGTCATGGAGGATGAGGTGGTGGTAGAGGATCCACACCTGGTAGGGGTGCAGTACCTAACCTTGTTTTTGATACAACCATGGCTACTCGGATTGAGCAATTGGAGTAGAGATTGGCTAGCATGGTGTAATATCAATAGCTAGACATATAGTCTAAAGTTGAAAAGTGATTTGATAACATCTTGAGAGATGTTATGTATAATGGGCTAGGTAGATCAGATAAAGGTGTCACCAAAAGAACGCTTATGATAATAGGACAAGAGCCAAAAGTAGCTTGAAATTGTAATACCAAAAGTTAGACATATTATCTAAAGGTGGAAATTAGCTTGGTAAAATCTTGAAGGTTGTTATGCATGATGGTCTAGGTAGTTCAGATAGAGGTGTCACCAAAAGAGGACTTCTACTATTAGGGCAAGAGCCAAAATAGTTTGGAAACTTTAGCAAATTTAAGAAATCTAAATGGATGAATTAGACCTAAAAAATGTGCAGATTCTCCCCTTATGGAGGAATGGCTGGCCTTCCCTACCCCCAAGTTTGTCTCATTGAGAGCTTCCCAATGGTACCTCACCCATGCAATTTGGATATTCCTGCAAGAAGATTCTCTAAAGATTCCCTTTGATCAAAGATGGTTTGATTGACATGTCACCCATGCATGCAACCAATCTAAGGATAGAGCTCAATTACAGGTTACTAATCCATGTATCTGATCCAAGGGTGGAGCTTCCTTTGGAGGAGTCCACTTTGCTATATAATATAGTCAAGGTGCTCCTTTGGAGCATCAAAGGTTGAGTGTGAAATTGTGTGTTTCTTCTTTTGTGTTTCTCTTCAAGTCTCCTATCCTCATAAGATTACAATGGTATCAAAGTAGGTGTTTCAATCCAAGAGAGCGAATCATCCCTCTTGGAAGAACATGGGCTATTGAGATTGAGTAAATTTTGAGGAGAGACACTGCAATGTAATTTGATAGATAAGGAGTGTAGAGAGAGGATGGGATGGAGGCTCTAGGAGGACAATATCCAACACCACATTTTCCATTCCTAAATCCATTCCACATCAAGATTATGTACATCTAGTATGAGCAAGTGAGTGTATCTTATTTTCATTTCAAAACAAAGTTCATGGATATAGTGATGAATTCACAAAACTTGGTGATTCTACCTATGGTGATCTACAATAAAGAGTGAGATTTGACAATCTACATTCCATTATGATGTATTTGAATATACCAAATCCTCTCCCTTTCGACACTCAAATAGAAATCTGTTATGTAGTCCGACCAAAAGTAATATTTAGGGTTCATAATTTTGACAACGAATACTATCAATGAGTGATAGACTCTAAGGTCCCAATGGTAGTTCCAATAGTTTGTGCTCCTTTCTAGAGAAATCATATAAACACTTTATTGAAATAGGAAGTAGAGATTGAGCAATGTTGTGTGTAGTAATCATGGATCTATAGTTGCAAGAGTTGATGCAAGGAATGCAAGGAATGTTGAATGAGTTTTGGGAGATCAAGATGACCATGGAGGCATTCCAAAGTCAAGTATGTACCTTCAAGAATGGTAAAGCAATGCACAAAGGGAAGTCATTCCAAAACCCAATACCAGCGACTGAAGCACATGGAGAGTCACTCATGCCAAGGACATCAGACCCAGTCGACAACAAGGCCACATTGTTACTATAGATGAAGAAGACTTGAAACATCAAGCCTTACAAGGGATAACATTCCATGGGAGTCGTGGAGAATTGGATTTCAAGAATAAATCAATATTTTTGATTTTTCACAATTGAAATCATTGATCATTCTACCTGTGTATTTGCATGTTAGTACTTGATGGATAAAGCTCTCACATGGTTCATTGCTTGAGAACAATCAATGTTGGTAGAAGGAAGGGAGGTCACTTGGATGACCATGCAAGAAGGGCTGCTAAAGAACTTCCAATTGGTGGAATTGGTGTAGATGGCCCAAATATGGAGATTGAAGTAGAAGAACAATATACAAGAATATATGGAGGCATTCCTTAATTTACAAGTTGCAATAACCAACATAAGTCTAGCAGAAGCTCTCAATAATTTCAAACAAGGGTTGAAAGAGCAAATCTGCCAAGAAGTAATGGTGCAAAGCCCTCATTTTTAAAGCCATTGCTTGTACTCAAAGAATAGCAAGGACAATAGGAGGAGCTGAAAGGGTCATCTTGATGCAACATAATTGGGTTGAAACACAACAGTTTGGTGGACTAGTCCCTATGGACTTTGATTCAAAGAACATATTTGATTCAAAGAACGAGGAGCACGACCACCCAAAGGAGAATGGAGATGGGTTGAAGAAAGAAGAGATGGGGTCCCACAAGGAGAAGGGACTTGTGCAAAATATTATTGTTGTTACAATTGTGGTCAAGTTGGGCACCTTGCCATCAATTATCAATTATTCCTAGAAGCCCTCCACCTCCATATAGGTGATCTTTGGACAACATGGAGAGAAGAATCGAAGAGGAAGATGTAGAAATCACCTCAAAAAACAAAGATTGCTAGTAAATTTACCTCACAACCTTATTGGCTCAATGGAAAAGAAAAATAGTGGGGGAAGGAAGAGGACAAGTGTGAAGAAACTAACAAAGACAAGCTCACAATTGATTGTTGTAAAGAGAGTCCTAGAAGGAAATCAGGTGAGAGTATTGATAGACCTTGGAGCAACAAAGAATTTCTTGTCTCTCTTTATTGCAATAAGGTTGGGAATAAATCTAGAGAAGGATGAGAATGAGGAAGTAGAATTATCTAAAGTGCAGACAAAGAGGATTGAGTGGTTACCTAGAAAGGTAGAATTCTCTATAAGAGAGTATCAATTGGAGTTTAGAGGAAACAATTGAGTGGCAAGTGATATAGTTAGCTTGTTATGATGCAATCCTAAGTATGCCATGGATGGAGCACTACAACCCCATAGTTGATTGGAGGAAGAAAGTAGTGAGGACTCGCCAATGAAAGATCATTAGAGTTAAAGAGAGGACATAGGCAAGAATTACCTCTATATATCATAGGGATAGTAGCTATTTGTAAGACAAATAGATGTTTCATGGGGGTAATACAAGAAGTCTAGAGTGCACAACTCAATAGAAAAGTTCTTGAGAAACTAAGAGATGTGGTCAATGAGTTTCAAGATGTTTTCTTAGATTACCTACTCTGAGGATTACCACCAAAAAAGAGAGTTGATCATAAAGTGAGATAATTCATGGGAAGGCACCTCCTTGTAAGGCTCCATATCATCTATCACCTCATGAGTTAGAGGAATGTAAGGCTCAAATCAAGGATATGTTGCAAAAAGGATTTATCCAACCAAGCATATCACCATATGGAGCTAGTGTCTTTTTTGTGAAGTAAAAAGATAGTACAATGCGCATGTGCATTGACTATTGGGGCCTAAATCAGCAAAAGGTGAAGAAAAAAATACCCCTTACCCTGCATGGATGACTTGTTTGATCAACTCAATGAGGCAAAACACTTCACCAAACTTGATCTAAAGAGCGGTTACAACCAAATTTGGATTGCAAAAGAAGACATCCACAAGACTATATTTTAGACAAGGTATGGTCACTTTGAGTACCTAGTGATGACGTTTGGCCTCATCAATGCACCGGCCACTTTCATGAGTTTGATGAATGACATATTTTGGCCACTTTCATGAGTTTGATGAATGACATATTTTGTCCATACTTGGATAAATATATTATTGTTTCCTAGATGACATTCTTGTTTATAATAGAACAATGAGTGAAAAAAAGCAACATCTACAAGAAGTTCTCCAAATTCTAAGACATAATCAATTGTATGCCAAAATCTTGAAGTATGAGTTGGCAAGTCTAAAGAAGACTACTTGGAGCAAAGAGTCAGTGTAATACCAAGAGCTAGCCATATGATCTAGATGTGAAATTTGGTTTGGTAACATCTTGAATGATGTTATACATGATGGAAAAAATAGATCAGATAGAAGTAATCACAAAAACAGTACTTCTACTAATAGGGCAGAAACCAAAATAGACTTGAAAACCTTAGATACAATAGCTAGACATATGATTTAAAGGTGAGAATTGGTTTGGTAAGATTTGGAAGGATGTTACACATGATGGACTAAATAGATCAGAAAGAGGTATCACCAAAAGGGGACTTCTACTAATAGAGTAGGAACCAAAATATACCTAAAATCTTTGAAGGCAATTTTGGAGGCCTAAACGGGTGAATTAGGCCTTGAAAATGTGAAAATTTTCCCCCAAGAGAAAAGGCTAACCTTCCCTCCTCCTACCTTTTCTTGTTGAGAGCTTTCCAACAGTACCTCACCTATGTAATTTTGAGATTCCCTAAAATATTCCCTCTTGTCAAAGCTTGTTTTACCAAGTAGATAAGACCAAGACCGACATGCCACCCATCCAAGTAAGTAATCCAAGGGTAGAGCTTTCTGAAATGTCACCTATCTATATGTCTAATCCTATGGTGGAGCTTCCTTGGAGGAGATCCTCTTTGTCTATATTATAAAGAGAAGGTGCTCCTTTGGGGCATCATAGTTTGAGTGTGAAACTTTTTTTTGTGCATCTGTGTTTCCTTTCTATCCTTGCAACATTACAATGGCATCAAAGTAGGTGTTTCCAATCCAAGAGAGTGGATCAACCCTCTTGGAAGCACATGGGCTACTGAGACAACATTTTTGGAGTGAAAACCCATAGAGAAATTGATAGGATAGGAGTGTTTTAGAAAGAGGATGGGATAGAAGCTCCTAAAGGAGCTTCCATTTTAGAATCCGTTTCACATCAAGGTCATGTACATTCAGCGAGAGCAAGTGAGAGTATACCTCATTTACCATTTTGGAGCAGACTTCATGGACATAGTAATGAATTCACCAAACTTGGTGATTCTACTTGTAGTGATATTATGATAGAAAGTGAGATTTGACAATCTACATTTTTTGTGATGGATTTGAATGTCCTAAATCTTCTCCCTTTCAACACTCAAGTAGAAATTTGTTATGTAGTGAGACCGAAAGTGATGTTTAGAGATTTTGTGGTCATGAATTTTGGTGAGGAATATTATCAACGAGTGATAGCTTCCAAGGTCCCAACCCAACGGTAGTCCAAATAGTTTGTGTGTAATCCAAAGTGATCATATTAACTCTCTATTGAAGTAGTCAATAGCAATAGAGTGTTGCAAGAACTATGGATCCGTACTTGCAAGAGCTGGTGCAAGGAATGAAGGGGATGTTGAAATTTTTTTTAGAGATTAAGATGACCATGCAAGCATTACAAAGTCAAGTGCAGACCCTTAGGAATATGATCAAACAATGCAAGAAGAAGAGCCGTCTCAAAACCCAATATCTGCAATCAAAGTACTTGGAGAGGCACACGTGCCTACCTAGTCAACAATGAAACCACATTGCTACTCCGGATGAAGAAGACCTGAAACATCAAGCCTTACAAGGAGCAACATACAATGAGAATGGAGAACTGAATCTCAAGAATGAATTGATATTTCAAATTGTTCTCAACATAGATCATCATGCATGCTGCAAGTGTGTTTGCATGTGGGTACTTGACCAATAAAGCCCTCACATGGTACAATGCTTAAAAATGATCCATGTTGGCGGAGAGAAGGGAGGTCACATGGACATTGATGCAAGAAGAATTATTAAAAAATTTCTAATAGGTGGATTTTGTGCAGATGGCTTGGATCCGAGTTTGGGGATTGAAACAGAACAAGAACATACAAGAGTATGTGGAGGCATTTCAAGATCTACAAGTTGCAATAACCAATATGAGTCTAGTAGAGGTCCTTGACAATTTCAAACAAGGGTTGAAGGAGTGGATTCACCAAGAAATCATTGTACAAAATCCTTGCACGGTATTTGAAGCCATTGCTTATGTGCAAAGAATAGCAAGGGCATTGGGAAGAGGTGAAAGAGTAGTTCCACCTCAACATTATTGGGCAGAAATGCCACACATGGGTGAACTAGTATCAATGGAATTGGGTAACCTTTGATTTTGAGATTGAGGAGCATGATCGCTTCAAAGAGAGCGGGGACGGGTAGAAGAATGGGGTGATGGAGTCCCATGAGGAGAATGAACTCAAGGAGAAACACGTTGTTGTTACAATTGTGGCCTATGAGCCGGCTTGTCTCTCATTCAAGATAAACCTCTGATGGCTATTATGGTAATGCACCATGGACTAAGATGGCAAGGAACCCCAACTCCATCATACTCCTCCAAGGCTAACACTCCAAGACTCAAGACATTGTTCACTAGAAAAATCAATGAGAGAGAGATAGTTGTAAATGAAAGGATGATGAGTACCTCCTCACCCCTTGTTTATATACTTGTGAAATAGTCATGCACTAAAGTTACTATTTAGCATAATAACTCAAATTACTAAGCTTAAAGTCAAGTAAACTCAAAAAGTATAAAGGAATATCCATCCATATGGGCATATTCCACTAAGCATGTGATCTTATCTTGACCCAACCACTAAGTCAAGGGTTCCTTCACATGGGTTATCCTTGGACCATAGAAGAATCCAAAACAAAAAAGCTTGCAGACCCAAGAGTTCTCAACTCTTTCCTCGAAGCCAAACACCTAGGAATAATACCAAGTCAACACATTAGAATCCAAAATAGTGGTACTCCTCCTTTCCACTTCCTCTAAAATAAGGTCCCCACTATTTTAGCTATAACTAAATTTAATTAATCATGACTAATGTAGAACCATCCTTTATCTTTATATAAATAATATCTCTCAAGTATTTGTAATACCAAGCTAAATATCACAATACCACCCATATGCATAAATGGGTGTTACAGGCCGTATTGGGCACATACTTACCAATTGTTGTGCTCATCTTCTTAGAGGCCCTTGACATTCATATAAGCAATCGTTGAACAACATGGAGAGACGCACTGAAGAGGAGGAGGTAGAAATCACTTTGGAAAACAAAGATTGCTAATAAACGTACCTTGTGGCCTTACTAGCTCAACAAGGAAGCAAAAAAGTGAGGGAAGGATGAAGACAAGTGCACAAAGGTCCTAAAAGGCAACCTCACAATTGATTATCTTTAATGGAGTCCTAGAAGGCAATCAAGTGAGAGTATTAATAGATCCAGGAGCAACATAGAATTCTTGTCTCGCTTTGTTGCAATATGATTGGGAATGGATCTAGAGAGAGATGAGAGCAAAGAAGTAGAGTTACCTAATGGGCAAATAGAGAGGATTGAATCATTACCTAGATGGGTAACACTCTTTGTAAGAGAATATCAAGACGCAATTGAGTGGCAATTGATACAATTAGCTCGTTATGATGCAATCTTAAGCATGTCATGGATGGAGCATTACAACCCTATGGTAGATTGGAAGAAGACATTAGTGAGAACCCACCAATGGTCAATTATTGGGATTAAAGATAAATCACATAAGCAAGAATTGCCTTTCTATATCATAAGGACAACAACTATCTGTAGACCAATAGACGTTTCATAGGTCTAATCAGAGAAGTTGAGAGTGCACAACTCAATGGACAAATTCCTTAGAAATTGAAGGATATGGTAAATGATTTTCAAGATGTTTTCCCAATGATCTACTCTCAAGATTACCACCAAAGAAAGAGAGTAGATCATAAAATTGAGACACTCTCGGGGAAGACACCTCCTTGTAAGACCCCATATCGCAAATCACCTCATGAGTTAGAGGAGTATAAGACTCAAATTGAGGATATGCTATAGAAAAGGTTCATCCAACCCAATGTATCACCATATGGTGCTCTTGTCTTATTTGTGAAGAAGGATGGTACAATGCGCATGTGCATTGACTATCGGGGTCTCAATCAACAAAAAATGAAGAAAAAATACCCCTTACCACCCATGGATGACTTGTTTGATCAATTCAATGGAGCAAGACACTTCACCAAACTGGACTTGCGGAGCGGTTAGAATCAAATCCAAATTGCAAAGGAGGATGTGCATAAAATTACTTTTCAAACTAGGTATGGCTACTTTAAGTATCTCATGATGCCTTTTGGCCTCATCAATGCACTTGCCACTTTCATGAGTCTAATGAATGACATATTTTGTCTATATTTGGATAAGTTTGTTATCGTCTTCCTAGACAACATCTTAGTATACAATAGCACAATGATACAACACAAATAGTATCTATGAGAAGCCTTCCAAATTCTAAGACAGAATTGATTGCACGCCAAAATCTCAAAGTGTGAGTTTGACAAGTCTAGAGTAGACTACTTGGGGCATAGAGTAAGTGCAAACAATATTCAAGTATTGAAAAATAAAATAGAAGTCATTCAAAAATGGAGTACCCCAAACGATCAGACTCAACTCAAGAGCTTCTTGGAGTTGATGGGATTCTATCATCAATTTGTCTAGGACTTCTCCAAGGTTGCACAACCTTTAACAACACTACTTGGCAAGGGGAAGAAGTGGACGTGGAGAATTGCACAAGAGTTGGCCTTTCAAGAATTGAAAGCCGCCTTGCTACATGCACCAATCTTGAAGTGGTATGACCCAAAACGTCCAATCAAGTTGGCTACAAATGCATCAAGCATAGCAATAGGAGCAATCCTACAACAAGAGTGGCATGATGGATGGCATCCAATTGCATATTTCTCTCAAAATTTGATACAAACAGAGTGCAACTATCACACCACAAAACAAGAAGAGTTGGCCATTGTCCTTGCAACCAAGCATTGGAAGCACTATTTGGGCTAGAAGGCATTTGTAGAAGAGATAGACTACAAACCTCTGGTCTACCTCAAGACGCAAAAAGATCTATCTCGGTGCCAGATTTGGTGGACAAGGTGACAACAACGCTTCAACATGACAATCATCTACGTTGAAGGTAAGAAGCAACTTGCAAATGCATTCACGTGTATGTCGATGGCAAAACAATTGGTGGCAAAGGTTAAGATTAAAACTAAATTTTGGCCAGAGATTCTAGTTGCTACACAAATGGATCTATAGATTGTAGGAGTGTAATCATCCAAAGGCATCACCAACACCCAAGGACTCATCTTTCATGATAGCAGATTATGGATCCTAAATGTCCAAAAATTTTGCACCACCATTCTAGCAGAATGTCTTGATTCGGCTAATGCAGGTCATGTTAGAGTGGACAAGATCTTGGATGCAATCCAATGCCATTATTATTGGCCCAAGATGAGCAACAAAGTGATGGATTATGTGTGCAGTTGCCTTCTCTATCAACAGAATAAAGCTTCTAATCAAGCTCTTACAAGGCTCCTTCAACCTCCACCCACTCCTACACAACATTAGGAACAAGTGAGTATGGATCTCGTCAATGAATTGCCCAAGACCACCTCAAGGTTTGACTCCATTGTGGTCTTTGTGGAATGGCTCAGCAAAATGATTCATGTACGCCTTACCACCAAGGATGTAACAATTACACAACTAGCTCAATTATACTTAGGTGTAGTCTTCTCTCACCATGGCTTGTCTCGGGTACTCATCACCAAAAGATGCACTCAATTCACCAATTTGTTTTGGCAAACACTCTTTGGTTTCTTCAAAACCAAGTTTGCCATGTCCACAACTTACTACCCATAAATAGATGGACAAATAGAGCGGGCTAATTGCACTATTGGAGATATGTTGCGCAGCTTCACCTTTGAGGAGCAAGAGAGGTGGGGCACCCTACTTTCATTGGTGGAAATCACTTACAACAATTTGGTGAATGCATCCACCCATATCACTTTGTTCTTCTTCATGTATGGTGAGCATCCCTTCACACTTTCTAGCTTGATGAAGATTCATCTGGTGACTTCCAAGGTCGACGCAATCAACACATCTATTTCTAGAATCCAACAAGGTGTGTAAAGTGCCAAGTACAAATTGCAGATTGTGAAAAATTGAGAGAAGCAATATGCCAATGCACACCGTAGGCACATGAAGTTCAATGTTAGGGATCAGGTGTGGCTATCTACAACCAACCTCACATTAGCTTAGACCTCATTTTATTGGGACTTTTTCTATTCTTTGTCGAGTTGGTGGTGTGGCTTATCACCTCAAGCTACCACCACACATGAAGATCTATCTAGTGTTCTATGTTTCCCTACTATGCAAATATGCTCCTTGATTGGACCACTAACATTCCACACAAGACATTCGACCTTGTTCAACACTCATTGATAGCACAGAGGAATATGAAGTGGAGCGTATCCTCCAAAAATGCATCCGTGGTACTCGCCATCCGCGGCTGGACTATCTGGTATAGTGGAAAGATAACCCCCTCTATGAGGCAACCAAGAAGCCCACTGCCAATTTGACACATGCACCAGTGTTGATGCAAGCATTGAGCAATAGTTGCACAACAAGGACGTTGCATCTTAAAAGGAGGGAGGTTTGTAATACCAAGAGCTAACCATATGATCTAGATGTGAAATATGGTTTGGTAACATTTGGAATGATATAATACATGATGGAAAAAATAGATCAGATGGAAGTATCATCAAAAGAGTACTTCTACTAATAGGGAAAAAACCAAAATAGACTTTGAAACCTTATATAATGTAAAAGACCAAATCCGAGGAGAGAAATAGGAGAATGAAAACTCACATTGGGACACTTGAATGAGGGAAAACTCCAAATGCCTAGCATGAGCTTTGGCTTTGGTATTTATAGGTAGCATACAAGGTCCTTGAGAAGCTTCTCAAGAAGTTTCCTCAAGCCGCTTTCTTAGAGTGCAAGCCAAGTTAACTAGGAAACTTCTCAAGAAGCTTCCTTCTAGAAGCTACCTACTTGGCGTGCAAGCTAAGCTAGTTGGAAGCTTCTAGAAGCTACTTACTTGAGGTGCAAGCTAAGCTAGCCAAGAAGCTTCCCAAGAAGTTTCCTAGATATTTCCGAAATATTCTAGGCTACTTTGTCTTATGTGCTCCTTCGTAAGCCCGACTAACTTCATCGCTAAACTCCATATTGTTACATATTCCCCCGCCGCTAGTTGGTGACGTCCTTGTTGCCAATGAAGCTTCAAATTCCTGGATGGCCGTCTGTGCATTCTGGAGGTGAGAAAGAGGTTCCCAAGTGGCATCATGAAGGGGATACCCTTTCCAAAGGACCTTGTACTCCGTATGTTGGCGATGGCCTCGTTGAATATGGCGACGTGCAAGGATACAATCAACTTTTTACTCCTCATGATCACTAATAGGGATAGGAAGAGGGGGAGGTTGGACTCGAGAAGAAAAGGAAGAGGGGTTAGGAACAAAGGATTTCAACTTGGAAACATGAAAGACAGGATGGATACGCATGTGATAAGGCAAGGCAAGTCGATAAGCAACACGAGAGACAATTTGGATGATCAAAGGGTCCTATCCAATTAGGGGCAAGTTTACAAACTTGGGTACCAAGTGGGAGAGGGAGGTTACTAGAAGATAACATGACTTTATCACCAACTTCAAAGGTGAGATCACAACGATGGTGGTCTGCATATTGTTTTAGGCAATTTTGAGCAACAAGGAGGTGAGACTTGGCTTGTTGGAGAGATTGGGATATAGTGGTCAAGAATGTGGAAGTATGAGGAACTTGAGATGGAGGAGGAGCAAGAAGAGAATCTGGAACAAGTGGATCTTGGCCAAAATTGAGAAAGAAAGGAGAGAATCCGATGCTTGCCTGCTTGGAATTGTTGTAGGCAAATTCTACAGTGGCAAGACATTCATCCTAATTGGTATGGTGGACATTGACAAAAGCATATAACATATCCTCCAATGTACAATTTGCATGTTTGGTTTGTCCATCAGTTTGAGGATGATAGGCCGTGGACAAAGCAAGCTCGGTGCCGAGTATTTGAAAGAGTGCTTGCCAAAACTTCCCGGTAAATTGAGGATCACGGTTGGAGATGAGTACGCGTGGCATCCCATGATGCTTGAAGACATTGTCAAAGTAGATTTACGCTAAGGTTGGAGCATCCACAATATCATAGGTTGGTACCAAGTGGATTTGCTTACTAAGCTTATCCAAAAACACCACGATGGCGGTGTGTCCTTGTTTTGTCTTTGGCAAGGATGTGATAAGATCCAAGCTCACATGCTCCCAACGAGCTGATGGAATGGCAAGCAGTTGAAGGAGTCCACTCGGCTTTTGGTTGATGGTCTTGTTACGTTAGCAACTCTCACACGATTGGACAAATTCTTGAACATCTCGTGTCATGTTAGGCCACTACCATTGACATTGGAGGGTACCTAAGGTCTTGTCCACACCCATGTGACCAGCGATGGGTAAATCATGGGCTTCTTGAAGGCGCACAAGTTAAAGATCACCTTTGATTGGAACATAGATCCAGTCCGCATGGAATAGAAGGCCTTCCTTGAAGGAGAAGGTGTTGTACTCCTTATCACATGTTGTTAGACGACCATGTACCATTTGGAAGAAGGGATCTTGTTATAGAGCTAACTAAAACTCGTTATGGATCTTGGGGTCAATTGACACCGTCATAATTGCTGCCACGATGAGAGGAAGAGACTTCAAATTAGGTTGTCGTGATAGAGCATCAAGGATGACATGGAACCGACCTAGTTTGTACTCAAGTTTAATGTTGAACAATTGGAGTTGCTCTTCCCATCGATGATGTCGACTCTTCATGTGCTCCAAGTGTAAGATCTGCAACAATGGCTTGTGATCAATTTGAATGATCACTTGTTTCCCCAAGAGATAATGCCTCCATACCTTGGTGGCATATACCATCACAAGTTGTTCCTGATCTCAAGTAGAGTAATTTCTTTTAGCTGTATTTAGTCAGCGAGACACAAAGGCAATGGGATGTAGTCTATATGGGAATTCTTGTTGCAAACATAGCTCCAATTGCAAAGTTAGAAGCATCAAAATCAACCACACAAGGTAGTTGAGGATCATATGGTTGAAGAATGGGTCTTGAAGACACTATATGTTTCAACTTCTGGAATGTTTCTTCATGCTTGGTGTTCCATTGGAAGCTCAAGTTCTCTCCCAAGAGGTCAGTCAATGGTGCAGCCACATGAGCATAATAGTGGATGAACCGCCGGTAAAAACTGGCCAATCCATTGAATGCCCGTACTTCTATAGCATCCTTTGGGGTAGGCCAATCAGTAATGGCCTTGATCTTCTCTTCTTCCATCTTGATCTCCTCTAAGGAGATCTTATGACCCAAGAAGGTAACCTACTTCTGCCAAAAGGCACATTTCAACTTCTTGTAGTAAAATTTCCATTGTCGTAGTTGTCTTAGGACTTCTTGTACATGATTCATGTGTTCTGCCTCTATCTTGCTATAGATTAAGATATCATCCAAGAACACCACCATTGACCGATCCAATAGTCCATCTAACACCTGATGCATCTTGATCCATGAGATTGTTGGAGCATTAGTGAGTCCAAAAGGTAAAACTCTCCACTCAAAATGCCCATACCTTGTGCAAAAGGTAGTCTTTTGCACATCCTCTCTATCAATCAGAATTTGCCAATAGCCGCTGCAAAGATCCAACTTGGAAAAGTAATGTGATCCACTTAGTTGATCAAGCAAGTTATTGATCCGAGGCAAGGGATATGCATTCTTCACAGTTTGCTTATTGAGCCCACAATAATCAATATAGAAACAAAGTACTCCATCCTTCTTTGGAACAAATAGTACCAGTGCTCTCCAAGGAGAGGTACTATGTTGTATGAAGTCCTTCTCCAACAACTTTGTAAGTGTTGTTTGCAACTCCTCCAACTCCTTTGGTAGAGCCAATAGATTGGTCTACTCATTGGAGTACTCCCTAGCAGTAATTTGATCTTGAAGGGCATACCTCGATCGGAAGGTAATCCCTTTGGCAGATTATCCGGAAACACGTCCACAAACTCCTTAACTATCCGATCAACCATTACTTGATGAGGCTCTTGGTCTTCCACAGATTGGTCTTGTGCAATCAGTTTGATCCACACCGCAAATATAGACTTATCTTCCTTTAAAGTTTGCTCTATGGCTGCTTTACTAACAAACTTCCCTTCTAAGGACTCATCTCTCTTCCAAGCCTGCTCCATGGTTGCTTTCTTGGCAAACTTCCCATCTTGGGATTCCATTTCCTTCAAGGTTCACTCTATGGCTACCTTCTCAACAAACTTCCCATCTTGGGGCTGACTATTCTTAAGTGTCTTACTCAGAGGTGCCAGACAACCTAATCAGAAATTCCTACCTTGGTGTTGTACTTGAATTTAGCATCGTGTCCAATCAAATTGAACCTTATGACGTTCAAGCTAAGATAGACCCAGAATGATATCATAGTGTAGAGGTGCCACTACAAACCTCATACACTCCAAATACTCCTTCCTAGTCTTTAAAGTAACAAGATGCGAGGTGCAAAATATAGAACCCTTTCTACCATCCGCCATCATCAAACTACTTTGTAGATTGATGATAGTGGATGAATTGCCGGTAAAAATTGGCCAATCTATTGAATGCACGTACTTCTATAGCATCCTTTGGGGTAGGCCAATCAGTAATGGCCTTGATCTTCTCTTCTTCCATCTTGATCTCTTCTGAGGAGATCTTATGACCCAAGAAGATAACCTCCTTCTGCCAAAAGGCACACTTCAACTTCTTGCAATAAAATTTCCATTGTCGTAGTTGTCTTAGGACTTCTCGCACATGATTCATGTGTTCTGCCTCTATCTTGCTATAGATTAAGATATCATCCAAGAACACCACCACTGACCAATCCAATAATCCATCCAACACCCAATGCATCTTGATCCATGAGACTGTTGGAGCATTAGTGAGTCCAAAAGGTAAAACTCTCCACTCAAAATGCCCATACCTTGTGTGAAAGGTAGTCTTTTGCACATCCTCTCTATCAATCGGAATTTGCAATAGCAGCTATGAAGATCCAACTTGGAAAAGTAACATGATCCACTTAGTTGATCAAGCAAGTCATTGATCCAAGGCAAGGGATATGCATTCTTCACGGTTTGCTTATTGAGCCCACAATAATCAATACAGAAACAAAGTCCTCCATCCTTCTTTGGAACAAATAGTACCGGTGCTCTCCAAGGAGAGGTACTATGTTATATGAAGTCCTTCTCCAACAACTCTATACATGTTGTTCGCAACTCCTCCAACTCCTTTGGTGAGAGCCGATAGATCAGTCTACTCACTGGAGTACTCTTTGGCAATAGCTTGATCTTGAAGGGCATACCTCGATCGAAGGGTAATCCCTTTGGCAGATTATCTGGAAACATGTCCGCAAACTCCTTAACTATCCGATCAACCATTACTTGATGAGGCTCTTGGTCTTCCACAAATTGGTCTTGTGCAATTGGTTTGATCCACACCGTTAATATAGACTTATCTTCCTCTAAAGTTTGCTCTATGGCTGCTTTACTAACAAACTTCCCTTCTAGGAACTCATCTCTCTTCCAAGCCTACTCCATGGTTGCTTTCTTGGTAAATTCCCATCTTGGGATTCCATTTCCTTCAAGGTTTGCTTTATGGCTACCTTCTCAACAAACGTCCCATCTTGGGGCTGACTATTCTTAGGTGTTTACTCAGAGGTGCCAAACAACCTAATCGGAAATTCCTACCTTGGTGTTGTACTTGAATTTAGCGTCGGGTCCAATCAAATTGAACCTTATGACGTTCAAGCCAAGGTAGACCCAGAATGATATCATAGTGTAGAGGTGCCACTACAAACCTCATACACTCCAAATATGCCTTCCCAATCTTGAAGGTAACAAGATGCGAGGTGCAGAATGAAGAACCCTTTCTACCATCCGCCATCATCAAACTACTTACAATCATTGGCTCAATAGGAATACCTAATTCCTTTGCTATTTGCATAAATATGCAATTCTTTGAACTTCCAGAATCAACCAAAATCTTACAACCCCGATTAGATATCATACCTTGCAAGTGAAGCAAACTTGCATAGGTCGAGCCTTCAATCCCATTGGAACTAATCAAGCTCCCAGTAGGCGGCTCAAATTTGCCTACTGGGATTCCTCATTTCCTTGATCATTCCGCTCCACAACCTCCACTTGGGCAACTTGTTGAGGTCGTCTATTCTTGAGTGGACATTCAGCAATGCAATGCCCCAATTGGTGATAATAAAAACAACCACCATTTTGTTGTAGTTTCTCCTTATCTGCCGTACCAAGTGGTCTTCATTGAATTGCATCAATCTCCATTGTTGCTAGCTCCTTCACTTGTGTGTAGTGTATTGGTAGGCTTTGTGGAGGTCGAGGTCGAGACCAAGTTGTTGCCACCAAGGAATCAAAACGTTTGGCCAACCGCGTGGCTTCCTCCAAGTGTTGTGGCTCTCGCATCATTACCTCTAATTTGGTTCTCACTTTCAAGCCTCTCACAAATCAATCAATCCAGAGCTTCTCCTTCCAATATATCTGGAATTTGCATGATGGTGTTTTGGAACAACGTGATGTAATTTCTTACACAGCCAATTTATTTCAACTCTGCCAACTTATCTTGTGCAGCTCATGTGGCATTTATAGCTTAGAACCGACTAATTATTGCGCTCTTGAATTTTGCCCATGTCAAGATTGGTGTAACCATTTGTCACTCGGCTCGCTCCACTCGGAATCTCCACCATAGCTTTGCTACTCTATCCAATTGGCTAGAAGCCAAGAGAATCTATTTTTGCTCATCTTGTAGATTGGTAGCTTCAAAATAACATTCACAATCAAACACAAAATTCTCCATTGCACTTGGGAGATTCTTGCCTTCAAATACCTTGAGTTTAGGGAATCTAATCCAATCTTCTCCTTCTTGAATTGGTACTCTCTCCACTTGCTCTTGTTGTCGAAGATCTCGTTCATCCAACAATCGACTAAAGTGCTTGATTTGTTATTGCATAGCAAGGATAACATCAAGTATTGCCGCCATGGTTGCTCCTCCATCACACCATTCCCAATCTATCTAATTTATTAACACATAGAAATAACACGTCCACCGTTCTCCATAAGTTACAACCCGAAGCACCAAGGGTTCCTCAAATATGGTGATCATATGCAAAAAATCTTGTCCAAAGTCCGAGGTGATGAACTGTGTGAAATGATGCTTGGGTAGTATTTGGATGTGAAAATCCCAATGGTTTGGTGGAAGTGGATTTGGTGGTCCATAAATTCCATCCATCCCATTCTTGCTCTGATACCAATGTAAAAGACCGAATCCGAGGAGAGAAATAGAGAATGGAAACTCATATTGCGACACTTGAATGAGGGAAAACTCCAAATGCCTAGCATGAGCTTTTGCTTTGGTATTTATAGGTAGCATACAAGGTCCTTGAGAAGCTTCTCAAGAAGCTTCCTCAAGCCGCTTTCTTAGAGTGCAAGCCAAGTTAACTAAGAAGCTTCTCAAGAAGCTTCCTTCTAGAAGCCGCCTACTTGGCGTGCAAGCTAAGCTAGTTGGAAGTTTCTAGAAGCTTATTACTTGAGATGCAAGCTAAGCTAACCGGGAAGCTTCCCAAGAAGCTTCCTAGATACTTTCAGAATATTCTAGGCTACTTTGTCTTATGTGCTACTTCGTAAGCCCGACTAACTTCATCTCTAAACTCCATATTGTTACATATACAATAGCTAGACATATGATTTAAAGGTGAGAATTGGTTTGGTAACATTTAGAAGGATGTTACACATGATGGACTAAATAGATCATAAAGAAGTATCACCAAAAAGAGACTTCTATTAATAGAGTAGGAACCAAAATATACCCAAAATCTTTGAGGGCAATTTTGGAGGCTTAAACGGATGGATTAGGCCTTGAAAATGTGCAAATCCCACCCATCCAAGAAAGGGTTGGCCTTCCCTCCCCTTGGTTTGTCTCATTGAGAGCTTTCCAACAATACTTCACCCATGTGATTTTGAGATTCCTACAAAAATATTCCCTAAAAGATTCCCTCTTGTCAAAGCTTGTTTGACCAAGAAGATAGGACCAAGACCAACATGGCACCCATCCAAGTAAGTAATCCAAGGGTGGAGCTTGTTGACATGTCACTTATCTATGTGCCTAATCCTATGGTGGATCTTCCTTGGAGGAGATCCTCTTTGTCTATATAATAAAGAGAAGGTGCTCCTTTGGGGCATTAGAGTTTGAGTGTGAAACCTGTGCTTGTGCGTCTATGTTTCCCTGCTATCCTCACAAAATTAGTGAGTGCAAAAGGTATCCAAGTGCTAAAAAATAAAATAGAGGTCTTTCAAAAATGGAGTGCTCCAGAATATTAAAATCAACTCAAGAGTTTCTTGGAATTGATTGGGTTCTATCAACAATTTGTCAAAAATTTCACACAAGGTAGCACAACCTCTAACAACACTAATTGGCAAGGGGAAGAATGTGTGGAACCGTACAAGAATTGGCCTTTTAGGAATTGAAAGATGGATTACTACGTGCACCAATCTTGAAATTGTATGACCCAAAACGTCCAAACAAGTTGGCTATAGATGTATGAGGTGTAGCAATAAGAGTAGTCATGCAATAGAAGTGGCATGATGGATGTCACCCAATTGCATATTTCTCTTGGAAACTATTACCGGAAAAACACAACTATCATACCACCAAAATAGAGGAGTTGGCCATTGTGATGGCAACCAAGCATTGGAAGCACTATCTTGGCAAGAAAGCATTTGTAATGGAGAAAAACCACAAACCTTTAGTCTACCTTGAGACACAAAAAGATCTATCTTGTCAATAGATTTGGTGGGTAGAGTGGAGACAAAGGTTCAACATGACAATCACATATGTGGAAGGCAAGGAGCAACTTGTTGATGCATTTACCCAAATGCTTATGGTAAACAATCTGGTGGTAGAGGTCAAGACGAACCCTAAATTTTGAGCAATGATGCTTATTGTTATGAAAATTGACCCATAGATTGTAGGAGCTCAATCATCCAAAGGTATCACCAGTACCTAAGAACTCACTTTTTGTTATGACAAGTTATGGATCATGGATGACATTGACATAAAAACCACCATCCTAGCAAAATGTCATGATTTTGCCATTGCATGTCACATTGGATTGGACAAGATCTTGGATGCATCCAAATGCCATTACTATTGGCCCAAGATGAGCAATGATCTGATGGAGTATATTTAAAGTTGCCAACTTATTCAACAAAATAAAGCTTCTAATCAAGCTCTAGTAGGACTTCTTCAACCCCTTCCTACTCCTACACAACATTGGGAACATGTAAGCATGGATCTGGTTTGCAAATTGCCCAAGAGCACCTCAGGATTTGTATCCATTGTAGTCTTTGTTGACCAAATCAGCAAAATGATTCATGTGCATCCTACCTCCTAGGGTGTGATTTCTACACAATTAGCTCAGTTGTACTTAGATGCAGTCTTTTCTCACCATAGCCTAACTTGAGTGCTCATCATGGATAGAGGCACTCAATTCACCTGTTTGTTTAGAAGAACACTTTTTGGTTTGTTCAAAACCAAATTGGCTATGTTTACAACCTACCATCCACAGACCAATGGCCAAATAGAGCAGGCTAATCACACCATTGAGGATACGCTCTGAGGCTTCATCCTAAAAGAGCAAGAAAGGTGGGACACCTTACTTCCATGGTGGAATTTTCATACAATAATTCAATGAATGCATCCATACATATTACACCATTCTTCCTCATGTATGGAAAGTATCCTTTCACAACTTTGAGCTTGATGAAGATCCCTTGGTGGATACCAAGGTGGATGTTGTCAACACTTTTGTTTCTAAAATCCAACAAGGAATAGAGAACACCAAAAATAGGTTGCAAATCACCCAAAATTGACAAAAACAATTTGTAGATGCACATTGCAAACATATGGAGTTCAATGTTGGGGATCAAGTCTAATTATCAAAAACCAACCTCACATTAGTTGGCCCATTCAAGCTTAGACCTTATTTTATTGGATATTTTCCCATCTTTTGTTGAATTGGCGCAATGGCCTACCACCTTGAGCTACCACCACAAATGAAGATTGATCTAGTATTCCATGTTTCCTTTCTATGCATATATGTACCCTGATTGTGCCACTTTCCTTCTATATAGGAGATTCCACTTTGTCCAACACTCATTGATGACACGGAGGAATATGAAATCAAACATATTCTCCAAAAATGAATTTGGAGTACTCACCATCTGCAAGTGGAATAACTTATACATTGGAAAATGCACCCACTATATGAGGCAACATGGGAGCCAATAGCCAACTTGACCAATGCACCGATGTTAGTGAAATCTTTTGAGCAACAACTTTGCAACAAAGACGTTGCATCTTAAAAGAGGAGAGGTTTGTAATACCAATAGCTAAACATATCATTTAGAGTTGAAAATTGGCTTGATAAAATTTGGAAGGATGTTATGTATAATGTGCTAGGTAGATTAGATAAAGGTATCACCAAAAAAGTACTTTTAGTAATAGTGCAAGAGCCAAAAATAGCTTAAATTTGTAATGCCAAAAGCTAGATATATTATCTAGAGGTGAAAATTGGCTTCGTAACATCTTGAAGGATGTTATGCATGATATGCTAGGTAGTTTAGATAGAGGTGTCACCAAAAGAGGGCTTTGACTAAGATAGCAAGAGCCAAAAATAGCTTGGAAACTTTAGAGCCAATTCAAGAGGTCTAAACAAATGAATTAGGGCTAAAAAATATGCATACTCTCCCTCTTTGTTGAAGAAATAGCTGGCCTTCCCTACCCCCAAGTTTTTCTCATTGAGAGCTTTCCAATGGTACCTCACCCATGCGATTCACCTACATGAAGATTCTCTAAAGATTTCCTTTAGTCAAAGATAGTTTGACCAACCAAATAGGATTAGAATTGACATGTCACCCATGCATGCAACCAATCTAAGGGCAGAGCTTACTTATAGGTCACCAATCCACGTATCTGATCTTAGGGTGGAGCTTCCTTTGGAGGACTCTTCTTTGTTATATAATACAATCAAGGTGCTCCGTTGGGGCATCAGAGGTGAAATTGTGTGGGTCTCTCTCTTCACTAACATACTATCCTTGGAAGATTTCACATGGCCATAGCTCAAAAGAGATCAAATTTGGGTGTTAAAGCTTCTACTTATGTTGGTGATAGAGATGTCTTGGACTTCATGTGCAGAGAAGAAAAAGTAGATGCATATGTCATAGTGACTAGGAGTGCAATACATGTTGTGGAGCCTAGAGGATCATCAGTGGAATTGGACCCATAGAGAGAAGAGGTTGGTAGACATGTCAGACTTCCCTAGTCTTTCACACTCTCCGAGGCATTATAAATGACATTCATGGCTTGTAGACATCCTAATGCAAGTTGGTAGGTTGTGATGGGATGCATGATAGACTAGCTGCTAGTCAGCTACCTACTACCACACAAATTACATCTAGCCCAATGTTTGGGCAGTTCAATTGATTATGCACTTACCTTTGTTTTCAGCCAATGATATACATACATTAAGAGTTGACCTAGCTCCAATGTTTTGATTGGCTACCACACTTTGTGAGAGTAGGGATAATGAGGTTCCTACTTCTAGAGAAGAGGTGGTTGATAGTGGAGTTGACTTGGTTGAGGATTATAGGATCTGCTTAGCAACGAATAGTTTATGGCAAGCAATAACATATAGATTGGAGGAGTTACCAGCCAGACCTGCCTTTGAATAAGCATGGTTCACACCTTGAGTTGTGCTATTGGATAACCAAAGGGGGTTTTTCCATTTGGTGTGACCTTCAAGGAAGGTCTGTACACCATATATAGTCTTATTAGACTCTATTGTACAACCTCTTATGTTGGGGAAGTCTATAGTTGTTGATATAGAGCTATGGAGGACCAATAAAGAGAGGTGTCTATTTCAAATCCAAACATCTCTTAGGAGTGGTTTTACATCACATATAGAGAGCTCATTGTTCAAATTGGGCCTATCAACCACCTCCGTACCAGCATTCGTAGTTCCACCGGTAGAACTCGTGGAGGGAGAAGGCAGACGGAGAATCTGAAGTGGACAAATATGAAGAAGAAGCTCCACTAGAAGAGGCGTAGGTTGAAACTGATGAGGAGGGTCCAGATCTACAGTTAAATCTAGAAGGAGAGGATGCGGGGCCTGATGAGCCTCCACCGCCAAAAGGCCAAGATGTTGGTGAGGTAAGGGCAGTCAGGTGCACATGCCTAGGACCGCATGCGATAAACAAAGAGGAACATGCTCTTTCTTTCTGTTTCTTAGGTTTTTGCCAATTATGGTTAGAAATATGGTTTGTTAGCAATTAGTTGATTAGCGGTTTGGGTCTATTCTCCAACACTCATCCAAAGCTTCAATCAAATGCCTGGATGAAAGTGTGTATGAGCACATCTGATGCTTGACAAAGGCAGCGAATCCCGGTTCACCAGAATCACAACTCACAATGGAAAATGTGGGCTGGCTTTAGAAGTGGATTCCTTGAACATAGTTCAACACTTAACAAAATATGTTGAGGTAAGAGGTAATAGTCAATTACAATAGGATAATCGACCAATCTATTGAGTTTGATTGTTGTAGATTGAGCCTATCCAAACAATCAATCTACTTAAAAATATTTTGATTAGAACAACGTCTAGTCGGGTGAATCCCAGCTTAAGTGCGGAACAAAAAAGACAAGACAAAGAGAGAATTCCATGGTATTCTTTGTTGGTGGAGCAATGTTATACCCTATGGGTTTCAATATTGATTATTGGAAGGAGAAAACCTCCTATAGACCAAGTTGGCAGCAAGTGAGGGATGGGTATATCACCTACCAATACGCTTTAGTAGTGGTAGTCTTGGCTCACTACAGTCAAGGACCATGTTTTTTTTACTTGGCCTGGTGACTTATTGGAAGGGAACATTTATACAAGGGATACTCTAGTACTAGAGGAGATCCTTTGAATTTGAAGTATGAGTGAGATCATTCCATCTACCTTGGATGTTCCATTGTGGAGTTTTAAGGAGGCCTTGCAACAACATGTAGATCAATTGGTGCAATAGGCTTGGAGTAGAGCCTTTGTACCACTAGGTAACCATTGTGAGGATGAACCTTTGGAGTCTATCATGTTATCACCTTTGGATACCATACTCATTGTTTGGCATTATCTAGTAGAGGGAGATGTCTATAAGAGTTGTTTGGTGGGATTAGCACTATACTAGATACAATATTATAGGTAGATATACAAGTACAAAGGTACTTGTATGTGGTGAGAGATGAGAGTGTTAGGTGAGTCTCTCTATATCATGTGGCACACTTGGCCAATTGGTATCTTGAGTTGCTACAAATGTTAGTAGTCGGGTTTACCAAAAGCTCCTACTAGCAAACATTTCCTTGCTAAGGATGGAGGATTTAGAAAGACATGGTCCCATTCATTTGGTGATTCTGGAATGGCCATGTTAGAGACATACACGTGCTAGCCAAGGTCAAGGTCTCCAAGATTCCCATTTTGGTATGTTTTGGGAGATATTATGTTTAACTATGACATCTCCAAGTTCATCTATCCATTTCTCCAACCTACATTTTGGAAAGAATGTCCCTTTGATGAGTGATTCTCACACCCGAGTTTTGGTGAGTAGGTTTAATCTTAGATGGCACCTACCATGTTGTTGGATGCAGCCAAGTGAGATCACGATTCATCATCTTTGACTTTGGTGGACAATCCTCTTACCTATAGAGGTTCTACAATGTGCTTATGATGGGATTCAATGAGTAGACCACCTTACTATTGATGATGTTTTTGGATGTTGGATGCCAATCCCAAATGGTGGTAGTGGCAGATAGGTCACCAATGGCAATGGTGAACCTTGTTGGACATCATCACTTTACCCACACTTATGAGTTTCACAAGCTCCCATGCTTTTTGAAGGAGAGGTCTTGTACTTGTTTGGGACTCACAATTATAGCAATTGGTGGAATCTAATGCCAATGAGAGGGAGTGGGCTATGGATTTTTGTACCAATATTATTGTTGTTATAATAATGTTAGAGGCATCCATGTGTTAGGTATTAGGGTTAAGTCAAGTATGGACCTAAACTGTTTGACTTGGATTGTGAGCTTTGGCTTGGCAGACCAGCACAAGATGCGCTTGACATGCATTGCCACTCAAACACTTGTGAGCTTTTTGCCTTTCAAGACAATTTAGGCGCATGCTTGGGGTAATGGACCAAGTGCATAGGTTATTCTTGGGACACAAACAATGGCTACTAGTGAGAGTGATCTACTTGGGATGCGACTAAAGGACATATGGAGCTTACAGCCAGATTGAAGGGAGTTTTCCACATTGAGGTTGGGAACACTAGTGGTTGGGGTTGTAAAAGATCCAAGGCCAAATAGGAGAACATTGCGATACTTGAGTGAGAGAAAGTGTGATACTTGAGTGCGATACTTGAGTGGATGCCTAGCATGAGCTTTGACTATGGTATTTATAGGGAGCATATAAGGCTCTTGAGAAGCTTCTCAAGAAGTTTCCTTGAACCGCTTTCTTGGAGTGTAAGCCAAGTTAATTGAGAAGCTTCTCAAGAAGCTTCTTTCTAGAAACCATCTACTTGGCATGCAAGCTAAGCTAGCTTGGAAGTTTCCCAAGAAGCTTCCTAGATACTTTTGGAATATTTTAGGTTAATTTGGCCTATTTGCTACTTTGTTAGCCCTGACTAACTTCACCACTGAACTCCATATTGTTACATATTCTCCCACCACTAGTTGGTCATGTCTTTATTTCCATTGAAGCTTCAAAATCTTGGATGACCATTTGTGCATTTTGGAGATGAGGAAGAGGTTCCCATGTAGCATCATGAAGAGGATACCCTTTCCAAAGGACCTTGTATTCCGTATGTTGTCGGCGGCCTTGTTGAATGTGGCAATGTGCAAAGATACAATCAACTTGTACTCTTCATAATCATTGATAGGATAGGAAGAGGAGAAGGTTGGACTCAAAAGGAAATAGAAGATGGGTTAGGAACAAAAGGTTTCAACTTGGAAACATGAAAGACAAGATGGATGCATATATGACAAGGCAAGGCAAGTTGATAAGCAATAGGAGAGATAATTTTGATGACATCCAATTAGGGGCAAGTTTAAAAATTTGGTATCAAGTGGGAGGGAGAGGTTATTGGATGAGAGTATGACCTTATCACCAACTTGAAAGGTGAGATCACAATGATGGTGATCCGCATATTGTTTCTGCTAGTTCTAAGCAACAAGGAGATGAGATTTTGCTTGTTAGAGGGATTGGGATATGGTGGTCAAGAAAGTGGACGTATGAGAGACATGAGATAGAGGAGGAGCAAGACGGGAATCTAGAACAAGTGGGGTCTTGGCCAAAATTGAGAAAGAAAGGAGAAAACTTGATGCTTACCTATTTAGAATTATTGTATGCAAACTCTGCAATTGCAAGACATTCATCTCAATTAGTGTGGTGAATGTTGACAAAGGCACAAAGCATCCTCCAAGGTACAATTTGCACATTCAGTTTGTCCATCAATTTGAAGATGATAGGCTATGGACAAACCAAGCTTGGTGTTGAGTATCTAGAAAAGTGCTTGCCAAAACTTTCCAATGAATCAAGGATCACGGTCAAAGATTGGTACACGTAACATCCCATGATGTTTGAAGATATTATCAAAGTAGATATGTGCTAATGTTGGAGCATCAACGGTGTCAAAGGTTGGTGCCAAATGGATTTTCTTACTAAGTTTATCCACAAACACCATGATTGTTGTGTGACTTTGCTTTGTCTTGGGCAAGGATGTGATGAGATCCAAGCTCACGTGTTCCTACCAAGTAGATGGAATGGGGAGTGGTTGAAGGAGTCCACTTGTCTTTTGGTTCCTGGTCTTGTTGCGTTGGCATTGTTATGTTGGCAACTCTCTCATGATCAGACAAACTCTATAACATCTTGTATCATGTTGGGCCACCACCATTGGCATTAGAGAGTACCCAAGGTCTTGTCAACTCCCATGTGACCAACAATTGGTAAGTCATGGGCTTCTTGGAGGCGCAAGTCAAAGATGACCCTTGGCTGGAACATATATCTGATCCTCATGGAATAAAAAGCCTTCCTTGAAGGAGAAGATATTGTACTCCTTGTCGCATATTGCAAGACAACCTTGTACTATCTAAAAGAATGGATCTTATTGTAAAGCTGACCTAAACTCATTTTGACCTTGGAGTCAATTAACACCATCATAATTGCTATCTTGATGAGAGGAAGAGACTTCAAATTAGGTTATCATGATAGGGCATCAAGGATGACATGGAACCAACCTGGTTTGTATTCAAGTTTGATGTCAAAAAATTGGAGTTGCTCCTCCCATCAATGATATCAACTCTTCATGTGTTCAAAGTGTAAGGTTTGCAACAATGGTTTGTGATAAGTTTGCATGATCACATGTTTCCCAAAAGATAATGTGTAAAAGACCGAGATTGAGGAGAGAAATAGGAGAATGGAAGCTCACATTGGGACACTTGAATGAGGGAAAACTCCAAATGCCTAGCATGAGTTTTGGCTCTTGTATTTACAAGGATCATACAAGGCTCTTGAGAAGCTTCTCAAGAAGCTTCCTTGAGCCGCTTTCTTGGAGTGCAAGTCAAGTTAATTGGGAAGCTTCTCAAGAAACTTCCTTTTAGAAGCCGCTTACTTGGCATACTAGCTAGGCTAGTTAGAAGCTTCTAGAAGCTACCTACTTGGGGTGCACGCTAAGCTAACCGGGAAGCTTCCCAAGAAGCTTCCTAGATATTTCTAGAATATTCTAGGTTAATTTGTCTTATTTGCTACTTTGTTAGCGCTATTAACTATGTTGTTTAACTCCATATTGTTACATAATGTCTCCATACCTTGGTAGCAGATACCATTGCAAGTTGTTCCCAATCTCAAGTAGAGTAATTCCTTTCAACCATATTTAGTTGGCAAGATACAAAGGCAATGGGATGCAGTCCATATGGGAATTCATGTTGCAACACAACAATTGCAAAGTTAGAAGCATCAAAATCAACCACACAAGGTAGTTGAAGATTATATGGTTGAAGAATGGGTCTTGAAGACACCATATGTTTCAACTTCTTGAGTGCTTCTTTGTGCTTGGTGGTCCATTGAAAGCTCAAGTTCTTCCCAAAGAGATTAGTCAATGGTGCAATCACATGAGCATAATAGTGGATGAATCGTTGGTAAAAACTAACTAATCCATTAAATGTCCATACTTCTATAGCATCCCTTGGAGTAGACCAATCAGTAATGGCCTCCTCTTCTATTTTGATCCCCTCCAATGAGATCTTGTGACCTAAGAAGGTAACTTCCTTCTACCAAAAGGCACACTTTGACTTCTTGTAGTAAAATTTCCATTATCATGATTATCTTAGGACTTCTTGCATGTGATTCATGTGTTCTACCTCTATCTTATTATAGATAAAAATATCATCCAAGAACACCACCATGTACCTATCTAATAATAGTCCATCCAACACTTGATGCATCTGATCCATGAAGACTGTTAGAGTATTAGTGAGCCCAAAAGGTAGAACTCTCCACTCTGAATGCCCATACCTTGTGCAAAAATGCAGTCTTTTGCACATCCTCCCTATCAATGGGAATTTGCCAATAGCCACTACAAAGATCTAACTTGGAGAAGTACTATGCTCTACTTAATTGATCAAGCAAGTCATCAATTCAAGGCAAGGGATATGCATTCTTCATTGTTTGTTTATTGAACCCTTGGTGTTGTGTTGTGGTTTGCGTAGCCTTTGAACAAGTAAACTAATGTGGATTATCTCCTTATCTCCTTGTATGATGGATCCCATAGTTGAGCTACTGCCATGTGAGCAATCTATGTATATGTATATGATTGGCCATATGGATTATGGTGTTGTCTTCTTTGAGGGTTCTTATGTATATACATGGTGAAGAGTTAGGTGGAAGGTGTTTTTTAGGGGGAGGAATGTCGAGCGGGAGGAGGACGTTGAGAGTGAGAGTTGTAGCAAAGTGTGGATATTGGGCGTTAAAGAGAGCAATTGATTAGGAGATATCCTATGCTCCCGACTGCTATTCCCAAATCCTTTTCTTATCAAGCTTTAGATTCTACACCTTGATGACTTACAAGATTGGATGGTGGCATGTTTCATGCATTTATAGAGTCAATGATGGAAAACCCAGATCCTATTGTCCTTCCGGTGCTTACTTACAAGATATTATAGAACTTGAGAATCTATGTGCTCTTGTAGTTGGATAATGACTCAATTTTTCTCATGAGCTTCAAGATGTAGTTATGGGGTCTACTTGTCAAAAAGTGAAGAGGCTATATGACAAAATTGCAAGAGACTGGATTCCAAGAAAAAAGTTGGGAGTTTTTGGACCATCAAGGGAGTTGAGGGAGGGTATTTGGGGAGTGGAGACCATGGTTGGAGAGAAGAGCTAACAAGCTACAATCTGAAGACTAAAATTGAGTGATTTGAGTCAATTCTTTGCGAGATATGATCAATAGAGTCAAGGAGGTAAAATTTATACCCAAGAGCACAAGATAGATTATTTAGAGAGCTTTAGAGGCATCTTCATGATCTATCAATTGGGTTGGTGAGTTGATAGAGTGCTTGTAATGATGAGCTCAAGAAATTTTTTTATTTTGATCAATCTCAAATCAGATCTAGCCAATTGAAGTTGGAGATTTGGAAAGTGAGGAGTTGGAGATGACATTCTGATCAGGTTTGAAGATTTGGTCACTCTTGAAATTCCGGTCCAAATCACCTTGTGAAAATTTTTAGTATTGTTAGTGTGGCTAGGGTTTTCACTTTTATGCAGAGGTTTCATGTGAATTTCTCAAATAGATAATTCAGGGCCTTGGATCAAGCATACTTGGGTCTGTAGAGCTCACAAGTTAGCATAGCTCAAGAAATGATCTATATCTAGGATTTGGGGTAAATGTAAATTTTAGTAAATTTTAGTACCTTAAAATTTACTAAAATTTATAGAGGTTTAGACAAGGGTGTAACAAGCTACTATGAAGAATTTGGTTGATTTTTGGGTCCATTGAGAGTGAGAGCTGATGCAACAAACTTTATTGAAACTACTATTGAAAGCTCATGAGAGCATTTCTATATTTTATTATGATTGAGTGCATATTCTCCTATTTATGTATCTATGACTAAGGATTTAAGTTTCTAGAGTGTTTTTGAGTAAAGGGTGCACCTCTGATCCAGAAATCTAGAGAAAATTACCCAAAACCAGGAGCAAACCCTAAATTAGGGATTTTGAAATTAGGGTAAAAATTATAAAAAAACTGGCAAAGTTTGAGAGCTTGTCAAGGGAGTTATGGTGATCAAATTGTAGCTTATTTTTTATCATTGGAAAGCTTATCTCATAGGCTTTCCATTGAATCCTAGAAGACTATAATACAAGGTACATAAAGAAAGTTATGCACATCTGAGTTACATAGGACTTTCCTCATCAATAAGACATAGGATTACTCTACTTGGAGTACAAATTGGATGAAGGCTGAAGTACATATTGGAAGAAGCTTGGAGTATAGGTTGAAATTGGCTTGATAATAGAGCAAGACAGCTCCAAAGCTCAATTTTGACAAAAGCAAAGAGAGTTGTTGCTAGATTCTTGTGATTGGATCTTCTCTGTGTTTGCATGCCTGTTTGTATGCCCAACTGGTTTGGATTGGTGTGCAGGCATTACGCTTAGGTTCTTTCCTTCTAGGAGTGTTGTGTATTTCTCCTTGGTAATGCTAGAAGTGATGACCAACAAACCAAGAGTGTGTGTTATGATGACAAGTTAGGTCACTTGTTACTACTCTATCTGATAGCAAGAATACCAAAACCTAGAGTGAAGGGTTCTACTAGTTGGGATCTATGCATGCTCAACTAGTAGGGATAGTTTTGCTCTAGCCTTTGATCTATAGGCTCCATAGCTAAGCACCATGTGTGTTCCTAAAGAGAGAAAAAAAAGTATGATTTTGATAGTCAATACAACAATGAAGTCCTCCATCTTTCTTTGGAACAAATAGTACCGGTGCTCCCCAATGAGATGTACTATGTCATATGAAATCCTTCTCCAACAACTCCAGAAGTGTTGTTTGCAACTCTTCCAACTCCTTTTGTGAGAGTTGATAGATTGGTCTACACACTAGAGTACTTCCTAGCAATAACTCAATCTTGAAGAGCATACCATGATAAGAGGGTAATCCCTTTGGTAGATCATCCGGAAATATATCCACAAACTCTTGAATTATTTGATCAACCATTGCTTGATGAGGTTCTTGATTCTCCTCATATTTTCCTTGTGCAATTGGCTTGATCTACACCATGAAAACAAAGTTATCTTCTTCCAAAATGTAGACATCTTTCTACCATCTGCCATCATCAATCTACTTCCAATTATTGGCTTGATAGAGATATATAATTCCTTTGCTAATTGCATGGACAAGCAATTTTTTGAACTTCCAAATCAACCAAAATCCTACAAAAATCATACCTTGCAAGTAAAGCAAACTTGCATAGGTTGAGCCTTCAATCCCATTGGACTAACCCAATTCCCAATAGGCAACTCAAATTCTCCTACTAGGATTCTCTATTTCCCTGATCATTCTGCTCCACAAACTTCATCTGGGTGACTTGTTGAGATAGTTCATTTTTGAATGGACATTCAACAATGCAATATCCAATTTGGCAATAATAGAAAAACCACCAATTTTTTGTAGTTTTTATCTATCCATAGTGCCAAGTGGTCTCCATTGAATGACAACAATCTCCATTGGTGTCAACTCCTCCGCCTATGTGTAGTGTATTGGTAGGTTTTGTGGAGGGTAAGGTTGAGACCAAGTTGTTGCAACCAAGAAATCAAAGTATTCCGCTATTTGCATGGCTTCTTCCAAGTGTTATGGTTCTTGCATAGTTACATCTAATATGGTTTGTGACTTCAAGCCCCTCACAAATTGATCCGCAGCTTCACCTTCCAATATATTTAGCATTTGTATGATGGTGTTCTAGAATTGTGTGATGTAACTTCTTATAGAGCCAATCTACTTCAACTCTACCAACCTATCTTGTGCAGCTTGTGTAACATTTATAGCTTGGAATTGACCAATTATTGCATCTTAAATTCTGCCCATGTCAAGATTGGTGTAAAAAAATTTTGTTCAGTTTGCTCTACTTGGAATCGCCACTATAGCTTTGCTACTCCATCCAATTGATTGGAAGCCAAGAGAATCTATTTTTGTTCGTCTTGAAGGTTGGTAGCTTTGAAATAACAATCATGGTCAAACAAAAAAATTCTTCACTACTCTCAAGAGATTCTTGCCTTAAAAAATCTTGGGTTTTGGAAATCGGATTTGGTCTTCTCCATCTTGAATTGGTATTTTCTCTATTTGCTCTTGTCATCGATGATCTTGTTCATCCAACAATCAAGGTGCTTGATTTGTTGTTGCATAACAATAACTTTGAGCATTGCTGCCATGGTTACTACTCTATTACCACACCCACAATCTATTAATTTATTAACACATAGATGCAACATGTCCATCATTCTCCATAAGTTACAACCAAAAGTAGACAATGTGATTATAATTAAACAATCCTGCCCAAAGCGTGAGATGATGAACTATGTGAAAAAATACTAAGGTAGAACCTAAACACAAAAATCCCAATGGTTTGGTAGAAATAAATTTGGTGGTCCATTAATTTCATCCATCCCATTCCTACTTGGATACTAATGTAAAAGACCCAAGAGCAAATCGGAGAATGGAAGATCACATTGGGATACTTGAGTGTGTGCAACTTCAAATGCCTAGAATGAGCTTTGGCTTTGGTATTTATATGGAGCAGACAAGGCTCTTGAGAAGCTTCTCAAGAATTTTCCTTGAACTTCTTTTTTGAGTGCAAGCCAAGTTAATTGGGAAGTTTCTCAGGAAGTTTCCTTCTAGAAGCTATCTACTTGAGGTGCAAGCTAAGCTAGCGGAGAAACTTCCCAAGAAGCTTTCTAGATATTTTTGGAATATTCTAGGCTAATTTCACCTATTTGCTACTTTGTTAAGCCTAACTAACTTCATCATTAAACTCCATATTGTTACAAGGGGCATAACACTATTGTTCCCAAGGGCCCAATGTAGTAGCCAGTCTGTAGTCTTCCACTCCTACATTAGTTACAAAGGATACTTGGGAACCAAATCTTGGACCCAAGCTTACAAGAGGGGAAAGACAAAGATTTTGGAAGTTCTTGAGGAGCTACATGAGTTTTTTTGCTTTCAAAAAAGATTGGGTGCTCTAAAAGGACCTAGTATTTAGATTGAGTTTACTAGGGATACACTAGTTTTTGACATCCCTATAGATATTGAGACATGGAGAGAGCATTGATTCAAAGCCAAAGTAGAGACCTTTTTGAGGCTGGTTTGGTAGAGACTTCACATGGAGAGTATGCGTTGGATATAGTGGTGCCATCCAAGAAGGATATGCATGGCAACTGCACAAATAGGCAGATGTGTAGAGATTATCATCTTATCAACCAATAGACTAGGGCTGATTAGTATACCATGCCTACATTGGAAGAGATCTTTGATGGGATTGGGCATGCAAAGGTCTTTAGTACTTTGGATCTTTGAGCAAGATATCATTAGTTGTCAATCAAAGAGGAGGATGAGTACAAGACGTTTTGGGCTATTGATCATGACAGCAAGGATGTATTATATTAGTGAAGTTTCTTACCATTTGGGTTAAAGAACGCTCATACTTAGCTCCAAAGGTTCATGGACAAGATCCTAATAGGATTGGATTTTTCTTGGTGCTATATTGATGATATTTTTGTCTATAGCACTATTGTGGAGGAGCTTGAGAGGCATTTGTTAGAGGTGTTGGAGAGATTGAGATCTCATGGACCCAAATTACATCCTAGGAAGTGTAGATTCTTCCACAAGCAGGTTAAGTATTTGTGTCATACTATCTACCTTGGAGGACTTGGTGTTTAGCAGACCAAGGTAGAGGCTATTGCACATATTCCTTGGCCTATGGATGTGAGTAGAAAGTGAGCATTGTGGGTTGGTAAAATTTTATTGTTGATATGTTAGAGGATTTAGTGCCATTGCTAAGGCCTTGATAATGTTGACCAAGTTTATACATGAGTGTTGGGGAAGATGAGCATGAGAGAGCTTTTAAAGAGCTCAAAGAAAGAATAACATTTGCTCCTAGTCTTTGGAAATCAATTTGAGGATGACCATTCCAAGTTCATATTGATTGGAGTATGTTGGGGCTTGGAGTAATGCTCACCCAACATGATGATGAGGGGAAAGTGTTTGTGGTGGCCTATGCTAGTTGATCCAACAATTCAGCAAAGGCAAAGTATAGTTCATGTGAAGGATAGTGCTTGGCAATAGTGTGGGCAATAGCACATTTTTTATGTTACCTATTTGGTAACTCCTTCACTCTCATCATTGATCATCAACCACTGAAGTGGTTGATGGAGTCTGACAAGCTTTCATGGAAGCTTGCATGATGGGCTTTGATTTTATAGGAGTATGATTTCATGGTTAATCACATACCTAGAATGGTGAACCATGATCCAGATGGGTTGAGTAGAAACCCATGTCCCAACCAATATGATCAGACCGGAGCACATTTGCATGGTGAGACAAATGAGGAGATGGTGCCAGGTTGGCATGCATCTACCTTTCTATGTATATTTTTTGAGGCTTTGGATGTATCTCTCTTAGTACATCTAGGAGGAGCTATTGAGGTCATAGATCCAAAGGGTGGAGATAGTGATACAAATCAGCAAGATATCCATGATGATATCTTAGTAATGGATTATCTTTGCATTGGTGTTGTGCGTGGTATAGTTGGTGCCAACAAGAGAAACCATATTCTTTGACAAGCTAGGTAGTTTAGATGGGAGGGTAAACACCTTCTTTGTGTATGGGAGGATGGTAGAGTGCGAGTAGTACCACTTCCATCTCAGAGACCACCACCACTAGGTTTGTCATACCCATGAGGACCTAGGACATTTTGGAGTAAAGCATACATATAGTTGATTCTAGAGTCATTATCGATGGCTTGGTATGCAAACTGATGTATAGCAATTTGTTGCCAGATGTGTGGTTTATGAATAAGTTAAAGCATCATTTAATGCTCTTATGCCACAATTACACCCATTACCTATCATAGGGTTTGGCTACCATTGGAGTTTGGACTCTCTTGGACCTTATTGTTGATTGTGAGACATCATCAATATGTTTTGGTTATGGTTGAGCACTTCTCTAAGTAGATAGAGTTGGTGACACTTCTTGACAAGTTCAGTGAAGGGATGGCTTACTCATTCCAAGATTGGGTTCTTAGTAATTTTGGTGCACCCTTTGAGGTTTTGATTAATCAAGGTACATAGTTCTTGGGGGAGTTTTAGGTCTTATATGATAGGGCCTTGATTTATCATTGTACTACCTCTTGAGATCACCCTAAGGTAGATGGCTTAGTAGAGAGAGTGGTTTAGACAATGAAGAGAGGATTTTGTAAATATGTTTTGCAAAGAGGCCACTTAGGAGATTGGGATCTCTAATTACCTTACTTGGCCATGGGCTATTGGTTCAGCTAGCAAGCCTCCTTTGCATCCTTCTCTGCTTACTTTCTATTCTATGGATGAGATCCAAATTTATCTACAGCCATTTGTCAAGATGCTACTATAATTTTGGACTTGGATGATCCAAACATATGGATGAGCGTATGTTCTCAATGGCCAGAGATCTTTTGGAGAGTGATGCCAATGGCCTTTGGGAACTGGGCAATTGCTCAACATAGGGATATTGTACACTATGCTACTATTTGAGGAGGAAGTTATAGATCCTTGATCTATTGATTCATCTAGGTGAGTATATAGCGGTGAGTATCAACAACACTTGATGTTACTAAAGGCTACTATCTTGAGAGTGTGTGAGGTTTTGCCTTCTAGAGACTTTGTGTTGGAAGGAAGTGATGGTGTTTTTTAGAAGGATCATGTGCACAATTGTACACCATGCACCTCCCAAATATTGATGTTACTATGGACCCAAGCTTGGCACTTGTACATGCAGGCTTGTGATGTATATTATGCGGCTCTTTTGGTGGAGCTACTTCTATGTTATTGTGTGATAGCTATTTGAGAGGATGGCATATGGCATGTTTGACTCCTCCTCTCATGGTGGTTCCTCAAGGATAGTGGTTATGTCCTAGCTGTACTTGAACTATAGCTAGTTCACCCTTTATATAGTATAGATTGCAAATAGGTGACTAATGATGGGACTTGATAGCACCCGGCCTTCTGATCTTTGGCCACCATAAGGTATACCATATACTTGGAGTAGATGGCTATCTAGAGTTGAAGAGACCTAACTGCCAGCTAGGAGACAATTGTGGCACTTTAGAGTTCATGTATGACTGATGTGTGACTTGTCCTCCTATAGTGTATGATGTTGACAATGATGTATGTTATGTAGTGATGTATATACGCATAATAGTTGTCACAACATTTATAGCACCAAGGTTACATTGCTCAGACATTGTAGTGGTAGGGTTGGTAGTAATAGGTATTTTGGTAACTACTCATGGACTACTTGTTGGCAGTCTGATTTCATGTTAGGGCTATTGATCACATGGTGCTACCCACCATCACTTGCACCATTTGCACCATTAATGTGCCATCAGCACCGCCATGAGGGCTGGAAACCTAGGTCGAGCAGAGGGGTACGCCTTCAAAGTGCAACTTTATAGAGCTCACTTCTCTGATCTTGATCTTTCAAGTTCTTGGTTATGGTGGGCAAAGGCCGGCAAGCGTCACTTGGAGTCTCTTAGCTAGAGTGGGTGTGGCTTGACTATAATCAATGCCCAATTGTTGGCAAAGTGTTGAGTGAATGATCAAGTATTGATCTGTTTGAGTGTGATTTGAGTCGAAGAAGAACTGATTATTGTGGCACTTTAGAGTTCATGTATGACTTGTGTGTGAGTTGTGTTTCTATAGTATCAGATGTTGACAAAAATGTATGTTGTGTAGCAATGTGAATACGCATGATAATGAAGAATATTGATATATGAGCAAAAGCACTTCAATGAGTGGAATCATTCATGTGGAACTAAAGTGTGCAACTCTAAGGGATCTATAGAGGTCAGAAACAATATAGAGATAGGTTGCCAAACACCTAGAATATTGCAAAGTAACACTAACCTATAAGATTCAATAGCGTAGTCATTAAGGATTCCTATAACGTTGTGCACTCTAGAAAGGATGAAATGTTGTCTCATTGTTGTAGTTGTCAAAGTGATTGGACCTATGGAAGATGTTACTCCTTGTTTGCGTATTTTGGTACACTATCCATAAAACACCTAATATTGCTGATTTTGTACAACATGAACTTTGTGAGGTGATTGCAGATTGTAGAACTTATGAATGCCTTGACAATAGTAATCAGTAATTTGGTTGAGCAACAAAGAAGTTGAAGTGACCACCTTGGAGTTTGAGGAATCATTATGAATGAACCAGCATATTCACTAATCCTTTAGATTAATCTATAATGAATGTGAGTTTTTTTTGTTTATCTTTTTGCACTACGTCAAGTACTACAATGGTGACATTACACTCTTATGGGAATGACTTTGCCTAAGAGGATTAAATGCAAAACAATAGATTGTCATCATAGTGACACTTTTATCTTATTTTTAGTCATCTCCAACTTGTGTCCTTGTGGGACCAACTAGTTCTTACCACAATATTCACAAATTTGAATAACAAAAGTTCATTACAAATACTTCATTTTGATTATTATTATTGAGTAGAGAAACTCTTCAATGAGATCATTTAATGCTTGTATACAATAGAGAAGAACACAAGTTCTAAAGAGTATGCAGAATATTAATCAAGAACTTAAAGCATTGATGGTAAATTGAATTTTAGCAAAGAGAGAGAGAGAGAAAGATATAAGTGAGTAAGGGTATAAATTTGAGTCAAAATAAAAAAAGGAAAAGATTTAAGGATCTCAAATGAAATGCTTAATGGAATGTATGAGATGGAGAAAGACCACTCTTTGACAAAGAGTGTGGATACTTTTCTTGTGTAAAATAAGCTAATAAAACCACAATTCTAGTTTGCTTTGTTAAAAAAATTGTTGAGATATAATCTTATTGTTGTTAAAATTGTTAACTTTTTAAAAGAATCAAACTTTCATTACTTTGATTATTTTAAGAATAACAAGAATTCACTATCTACTTTTAGATGTCTTATACTCTACATGCTTTACTAATTTCAAGACTTCTAAGTTACTTATGTGTGTAACACAACCAAATTTGGTGATGTGTACTTATATTATGCTTACGATTAGTTACCGTCCTTGATTTAACCAAGCACCACTCAAAATAAGTGCAACACAAATTTCCATATTGAGTCTCCAAATCCTTAGTAGAGCAAGAAGGGTTAGCTGCATGTTGAATTTCTTATAGGTTCTATTTTCTTCTTTAGTGCTAAAAATTAGTCTCATAGATGCAATATGGACATTAAGGAGCCTTTGAAACTCTTTTCAATTTCATTTCAAACTCCAGTGCAATAATACTTTCATCTTTACCTTCATTTTTTATTATTTGAGCATTCATGAAATAGGTCAAATAGTCAAAAATGAAAGTATTTATAGTGAAATGACTTGTGTTGCAAATAAATAAATAATAAATGGTTTATCTGTTACAACTATGGAATCCATATATGCGTTTACAAATTATAATTACTCCTAGCAGGCTAAAAGATTTCAAATATATTATATCTGTTTGCGAGGGAGATATAAATGTGAAAAATATTTTATTTGCGTAACTCCTTCCACTTTACCTTCGACTATATTGTATGGGCAGTAAGTGAATCCGAGTTTGTCCATTATAATAATGTAGACAAAATCTCTATCATTACACTGGATGCATTCATATACAGTACTCCAAATTTTAACCCAACCTTTGTTGATTTTCTTGATATTTTCATTCTAGAACTTTACTTGATAGAATAGGAAACTGATTCACTTAACAAATTCAATTTTGAAACAAGAGTCATTAGATGCATAAACCAATTGAGGTCATTGATAGCAATTGAAATGATCTTTGCCATCGAGAAGAAATACACTATGAAGAGAAACTAAATAAAGAGAAAATATCGACCCTCCATGAGAAACTTTGTTTGGATATTTATTTATCAAGGATAAATAGGAAGAGACATAGATCCTCTAGAACGCTTATCATAATAAGGAAGACACGTGGATTAACAATAAATAATTATATAATCTACTTGCAGCAAGTTAACTCTATGAAGATTCAAAAGTACTCTCAAAAAACAAAAAGAATGATAGATATCAGAAATTCATGCCATATTATATAAGTATCTAAAGATATCATATTTATTTACTGTTAATTCTCAAAAGAAATGAACAGAGATAGAGACTGAATATTCGAAAATAATTATCTACGTGATACTAAATGCAAATATTATAAATCAAATAGACTAAATATATTAATTACATAAAGAATTTTAAAGAATTTATATATGTTTGGTACAGTGATGGCCTTGCAATTATACATTCACATCTATTAACTTGCAGCTATCAAGGCGCGACGGTATTCTGTAAATTTATTTTCGTTGCCGACCAGTGTTACCATCACCTGGGGTTAATAAGTAGCCATAGTTAGTCAGCGGGGGTTGGCGAGCAGAATTCACGAAATCCTGCTCTGGAGAAGATCATTTGGTAATCAATTAGCCAGTCGACGATGTGCCTAAACTCAGAGGCCGAGTCGTGAATGTCTTCTTTGGAGGGTCTCGTCAGCGGTCGAATGGTGTCGCTGACAGAAACCCAGAGCCCCACAGCAGCGTTGCATCCAGGGTTTTGGGGCCCTCCAGTTGAGTTTCAAGGTTGGACTCAGAATTTATTCAGTGGTGTGTGAAAATCAGGAGAGGAGACTAGATTGTGGGTTTGTTGGATATGGAGATAGTAATGTTCAAATACTTGTGGGTTTAAAATGCTCTGGCTGCCACCACCTTCTGCTGCGAGAACTGGTGGTGTTGCCGAACGATTGATTACTGTACTGATTTTGAGTTCAGGTGTAATGGATGGTTTATGGGTTCTGTAGTGGTTGATTCCGGGATTCAATTGTTGTGCGAGCCAAAGAGGTGGAGGAGATCGGTGAGTGTGGAAGTCTACATGGGTGTTGTAGGTTTGGATGGGTTCCCTTGATGTTTACGGGTTGGCAGCCGGAGGGACGATTTACGGCTGGAAATTCTCAAGCTTTAGCTCCACTGGAAGCAGCGGCACTGGTTGTGGCCAATTGCACCCTGTTGGAGCTAAAGGGAGGTTGACCATGGTTGGTGTGGGCAGTTTGAGGTGTCTTCGTGCTTCAGCTGTCAGGAGTAGTGGCGTTTCTGGGACCGAAAGGTTGGACACTCTCAGGGGAAGCTGCTTGGGGAAGATTTCGTCCAGGAGATCTGGGGGAAGCAGCATTGTTGGAGGCAGTGGATCTTCAGTGGAAGGAGTGGGCATTATCCAAGAGTGTACTACCTCGAGAAGCTCTTCAATGTGTGGAATGAGTCACCGGTTTATTTATTCGACTTCTTCTTTCTTCGGTAGCCTCGTATACAATGTACTGCAAACTTTGAACTTCGTGTTGTTGTCTCGATCTTGTAAGTTTTATTTATGTAGGCGATTGGACCTTAATCACCGAAATTTAACACGAGTTGTCCTATAACCTGTGGAAGACAGAAGGGTTCTTGTTGCAGAGCCGCACCGAAACTTAATTGTACAAAACATCTCTTCTGGGGAAATGGGTGCAACTTCTCCAATATATTGACACTACAGAGAGTGACGGCTACTGCTGGTGAGTCTTAAGTCTGTCCTGCTAATGTTAAATGTTTCGAGAAAAATCAACATGTGTTCATGCTCGTTAAATTGATCTTAAAAAAAATGAATCCTGTCACAGATTTTGAATTGAGGAAGAGGTCACTGACACCAGTAGAGAAAATCTGTACCAAGAATTCGACCAAGAGTACTACTGTCTCTGCAAGCCTGATCCATCCACCAAGTGCCACCACTGATTCCAGGATCATCCACTCAACGGCTGTTGTTCATCCAGATGCCATCATTGGGGAGGTAACGAAATTGGTTGACTGTATCGATTCTCCGTTTGTCTCTCTTGATCCGCTTAATATATGTGAACCTGATTCTTTCTTGTTATCCTTAACTCATGAACTGTAGGGGGTCTCCTTACTGGTTCTTGTAACTGGTTGGACCTCAATCATTCAACATCTGGATCTACACTCGGTATTTTCACTTTCAACCTAATCATTCTCTGTGTAGTGTGCCTCTTTTGGTTCAGTATCAGTCTGATCATCCACTCTGATATCTTTTGTATACAGGGAGTGGAAATAGGCCCTTTCTGTACAGTTGGACAGAAGGTGAGGCTTGGGAATGGCTGTATCTTGCACCCTGGTAGCCATGTTGCTGGCGATACACAGTTGGGGGAGAACTGTGTACTTTTAACGTGAGTATGTTATGTCGTTTCGAAATCTACTCCTGTGAATATTGTGTCTCTGGTCTTAAGTCTGTCTGCGATTTTGACAAGATTATGCTAGTTGTCTCTAGAAATATCTGCAGATTTTGTGTATGCCTGAATAAACTGCCCGCAGAAATATCATCCTCATTTTCTCCTTGAGCATCACGTGCCGTACCGTTAACAGTTTGGGGTATGGTTGGGTTATTGGTTGGTAGTGGTGCAGTGGTCGGTGCAGATATCCCGGGGAAAACTGTTATCGGGGACAACAACTCCTTTGGGTATCATGCTGTGGTTGGGGTAAAGTGTCAGGATATGAAGTATAAGGTTTACATCCCATCCCTCTGCCATTGGAAATGTACTTTAGCATTATGGAAGATATGCAGTTAGTTGTGGTCCATCTAACTTCCTCTTACTTGAAGTCTGAACTGTCTGAATATTGTCATCAGTCCATTTCTTACTTGCACTTGCGGTACGCAGGAAGGGGATGAATGTAGTTTGTACATTGGAAACAACAACGACATTCGAGAATTCGCGAGCATTCATCGATCTTCTAAGGCAGATGACGACACGGTCAGTCTCACTTCTGCCTCAAGAGTCTTGTCCAACTGCTATTTTCAAGAATTTTGGATCGTCGAACTTGGGTTCGGTTAGAAGTTTACTGAATCAGTCATCACCACCCACTGGTCTTCACCTTTTGTTAACTTGATTGGATTGTTGTGTAGATCTTGGGCAGTGATAACCTTGTCATGGGCTCTTGCCACATCGCACATGACTGCAAGGTCGGAAATCGAAATATTCTGGCCAATGGCACACTTCTAGGAGGCCATGTGGTTTTGGAGGTATGCTCTCCCTTGCCATTACTCTCGTTCGATTTCTGCCCTCAATTTCTCTGAATAGAAACCCTTCAAATACATAACGTCTTTTGCCTGCATGAACTATCAGACTCGATTATCAATCTTCTGCATATCCATTTTCAGGGTTCTTAAATGGAAACTCCGAGCAAAAATGTTGAAGAGTGTGGAACTGTGCTGCAGGATCTGGTGCACACAGGTGGGGCAGTGGCAGTGCACCAATTTTGTCATATAGGGTCGTACTCTTTTCTAGCTGGAGGATCTATGGTGCGTATGGCTCCTTGAATTTGTGCGAATGCATCTGCACGGTCAGCACTAGGAGGGATTTGCAGAAGTTGCTTCCTTAGTGAAAATATTCAAAAGAAATTCCTAAACTTCTTGTTTCGAGGAAAACGAGACCCTGTTCGATTTGTGAGAGTGTAGTAACTGTGTTCGATCTTTCTGCGGACCGTTTCTGAGGTGGCTGTTATTACAACGGGTTTCAGGTGGACAGAGATATTCCCATGTTCATGATGGTGGCTGGGGATAGAGCCGAATTGCGAGGGTTAAACTTAGAAGGCATGAGAAGATGCGGCTTTTCAGATCTCGAGGTATAATACTATAGTGCGGACAGAATCAATCCTTTCATGGGTTACTGTAGGGTTCTTCATGATCTATGGAGCAGCTACCATTAGAAGGTCCTAGAGTTGGATACAATATACAGTCTATGAGAACGATCCGGTAACTAAAAAAGAATGTTGTTACAGGTTCGAAGCATACGTAAGGCGTACCAAAAGCTATTCATGAACAGCGATATGAATGCGGGTGGAGTGGAAGAGAGGCTTTCTGAACTGGTAATTTCTTCCACCACTCTTCATCTTATCAGATACATTTATCTGTGGGAAGAAGTGTGATATTGTACGCCCCTGGCTATAGTCGTCTTTCTGAAGTACGTCATGCCTTATTCCATCCAGTTTCTAGTGTTCCAGTGCTGATTCTGTACTGCATCTCGTGCGGAAGCTAATCCATGATCCACACGATCAAGTTTGTGTGATGTATAGTACTGAATTGGCTGTGTGGTATAGGAGCAATCGGACGAGTTTTCTGCTGTTCCAGCCGTTGGTTTGATGTTACAGTCCGTTCGAAATTGTTTTGGTGAAAAGCGTAGAGGACTTTGCAGGTTCAGGCACTGGACTAGTGTTTGACTGGTCTTGTGTTTGGGACTGTTCGGATGTGAATTTAGATTGTAAAATCACATTGATTATTTATATATTCTTGATGCATATCCCATCTGTGTTTCAGGTTCTGTGAAACCCGAAGAAACAACTCGTACCCTGAGTCCGCTCGCGTTTGTATGTCAAACTCAAGAAATGTGATCAGACTGCAGATAGAGTTGCATTTGTACTGTGCAATGTTCAGACGTAATGAAACTCTTCTGATACTTTCCAGAGGTTGGACATTGCATATCCCTAAACTGCCTATTAAGAATTATGACCACCGACTTGGTACAAGAAGAGACCATACAACTACATTATCAACCCAAACCTGACGGTAATCGTAAACTTAGGTCCGGACAATAACCACACAGAGATTGAACTCGTCTGATGTATAGCGATAGCCCACCACTCAGATCTGTGTTGCTGCCAACGGTCGTGGAAGAATATTCTCTCATTGCTCCTGACGCTGATTTCAAGGGGGTCTCGTGAAAGCTTGGCAAGAGATAAAACGTCTTCTTAATCATTCCTAGGACGACATCCTTAGAATCAGCACGCTCTTGTTGCATGTTGACTCTCTAGTCCCATCACTCGTGTCAACAGATGAGGTTCTCCTTTGCGATATCATTACACTGCACATTAAAGTCGGGGCTGCTCTTGTCTGGGGCCACTGTCGTCTGACGGCTTTGTGCGTCTTATACCAGTCGCCGTCACGTGTTCCTCATCGCGAAGTACTGAACAAACTCGTTTCCTGCACTGGTTTCGAAGGCGTTAAAAGACATCCAGGGACTGGCATTTCTTCCTGCTGTGCGCAAGAGTGTCCATCTAAGAGAACGGGATCCTTACCCTCGCGCTCCATTCCTGATGATAGATCCAATTGTATACATCCAGAGTATCTTTGCATCCACAGAAACCTTGTCCGTGAAGATTCTGAAGCGTGATCAGGAAGCAGCAAAAAGGACAGGATGAAGTGGCTTTGACAACCTGCATCTGGAAAATCAGATGAACGCCTCAACTTGACGATACAAGAAATCCTTCCCACAAGCTCTAATTGCACGCATATCCATGATATCAAGGTACTGCGAATCACACTGATGTGATTGTGAACGTGAATTTTGAGAATAAGTTTTAGGTGTTTAAGTTTTAGTTTACGCATTTTTATGTTTTCCCAGGTGGGGACCTCACCTCGGGAGGCATAAAAATGCGTGGGGTGGGGGTGGGGGTGGGGGTGGGTTTAATGTGTGACCTGTTAATGTGAACCACTTCTGTGTCGGAAACTCAAGATTCCAAAGCCTTATCCACTGGTGCTATCGATGCAGGCTCCCTGACAATTAGGTAGCGATGAGCAGTCTTCCGTAAGACAAATTTCAGGACAAGATTCCAGGTGATTTGGCTATTTGCTGTGTCCAGAGAGAATATCGTCGTCAATCTTCGTCCCACTCCTTGTCCTGATATCTTTGTCTTGTCTCCCACTGTGAGAAGATCCTACTAAACCAGCCTGTCTGTACTCTGCAATAGAAGAAAATCACTAAGAGTCCAAAACAAGTTGTTGCTAGATGAAGAAATGTGGATGTGCATGCTCCACTAAGTACGAGCAAGTTTGATGACAGTAGGTACCAATTTGACCTTCTCCCTTTTGTTCCATTGTGGGTGTGAGAGCTTTCCCTTGGCAAAACAGGAAATGCTAGCAGCAGTACTTGTTTCTGTCCTCTCCTGAATCTCACATGAAAAGTGAAGCACTCATTTGAGACAACCGTGGATATCATAAGCTTTGTTGGGATTTTGCTGTTAGCGTCTTCTGCATTCTACGCCCTGGGCTGAAGGTTTTACAGGCTGTGTGTCATCATGAAATGTCCGGCAAACTCTCTGCTGACGTTTGAAATCTGCTGGAGTGATCATAACCCACCGGTGCAGGAAGAGGAGGTGCAGAGACTCATCCTCGACAGCAGGAGCCACATCTTGTCCCAACCAGATGTCCTTTCCACATGAAAATTTGGTCAAGCCCATCACATCAATGCCTAGACCTGTAGTATACGTTGCATGGATGCAGCAACATCTTGTGGCGAGTGACGAGAAAGATTGAATCTTTATCCCTTGGAAGAGAGAATCTGAGTCAAAGCACTGTAACTGTTTCGACCATTGAATGGGTCACAGGATAAAAGTAAAGCCGAGTCAAAGAATTTTGACTAGAGGGAGAAACACAATATCAACTCCCCGTGCAATGTGTCAAGGAGTTGTTGATCTGCCCTTAAGAGTGCAGCCAAACACTATAGCCGAGTGAGGAGATAATGCCCTGATCATCAGCTCGGCAGTCACGAAATATACTTTCAGAACTACTGTGCTTAAGCTCACCCTGAGTTTTGATAATTTTTTCTTTGATCTCACAACAAATCAATGGGTATAAACCGCTTAGCACAATGTTATGATGTATATATATGCCCAAATTTAACTCCTCATTTTGCAGGTGATGAGAAGGTTTGGTATTCTAAGGAGTTGCGATTTCACTGTAGGTGGTGAAAGACCTAGTCTATTTCCTCCTTTGAATGATGAGAGAATCAATCATGGTGAGTGACTGAAGCGTACCGAAGTGTACTGTCTCCACCGAGAGGACTAGATGATAGCATCAGCGCAACTGTGGTAGAGGAGATCAGGAAAGATTCGGTCGTGAAGGAACGGAAACAGTAACACTCCCGACGCCCTCAAGGCTTGCATGATCCAGTCGGCCTGTGGATTCTATATTTAAATCTGGAGAAAGTAGAAGATGGGCGGTCGTCCAACATTTGTGTTGCATTTGCATGTGACATGCATCAGAGTTGCATGAATCAGAGAAATGTATTTCTGTTCCATACTTCAGTCATATGACTACGCCGACATGCAGGGCAGGTCCAGAAGGTTTCGGAAAGCAGTCTTGGATGAATGTAGAAATAGAGCAAGGAATTCTAGATGAGATTCAATCATCCATTACCATCAAACAAGAAGCAGGCAATCGATTCCTCCTTCTGTTGGGGAAACAGAGCTTCAGAAAATTGCGGAAGTCGGGGTAACTATTGGAATTGTACCAGTTGCCATTATTCAGATGTATCTCTTGTAACTCACAATGGTAGCAATTATTGTACAGACGATGGGGCCAGTACTTGAATAACACTCATGCAAATTTCAATCGATACACGATCTGATGGTCTAATTGAGAAACAGCAGAATGAAATTGACAGCTCTAGCTGTGCTCAACTTCGATAATAAGAAAACTCAAACTATCTTACATCTGAGCAACCAAATGCTCGTGGTAGTAGATCGTCTATTTCATCACACACACACACCTTGACACACAAATTTATGGAACTTGTACCTTAAAATAAGCTGCAGCTGGAAGCAGCAGTGTTTCGATATATTTCTGCACCAGTATGCCGAAACGTGACTTAAATAATCATGATGTGGCGAGGATGCGCGTGCAGCTAATAATGCTAAACATCGAATCCTCAGACATAACTAGGTGTCTGCCTGCACCTCCGGAGATATAATTATCAAGGTAAATCCTGTCAACTCCTGTTGCACTATTCAATGGAGAATCGAGACTTCAGCTGATCCAATGGACGTCAATTTTATCTTGCAAGCACTAGTACTCGTACTACTACTAGTTACTCCGTCGTCTGCAGGAATTTCTGATAATCAGAATGGTTTCATGGGCAGTTTCTACCACATATGCACCAAGTAAGTCATGGCCACAGCTACCACCCCTCACAGATTCTGCTTCCTAGTTCATAGTCTAATCAATGGTCTATCGAAGGGTTGAATTTTGGAGAAGAAGTACATGAGATCCAACCCGGATTACAACTGTGTCCTAGCACTGCACACTACATACCTATATCTCACTCGCTCTCGATCCCTCTGTCTGTCTCTTTTGCTTATCGACTGCTTTCTTCTTCCTTCCTTCGTAGAGCTCTAGTGCTCTCTTCGCCTGTGATTTCACAGATGGGGCAGTCGAGCATTTTAAGTTTTGCAGCTTCTGTAATGCACCCATCTTTCGTACAATTTTTCGGGTTTCCTCCGAGTTGGAAATGTTGGCAATGGCGCCGGCAGCATACTCTTGAACAATGGTGGACTGGGAGCCCAGCAGAAAGACCAAATTGGCAATGGCCTTAGGCGTTGTGGCAATAGCAGAAGCACTGTCCCTGTTCAGAGAGAGACTGCTCAGAGCTCCTGCTGCATTCTGATGGACGAGTGTAGAGTTGGACTTGAGAAGGTTAACAAATTTGTCAAAAGCTCCAGGGATTGCCGAAATTCTGCTTCCGATTCCAAAGTCATAGGAGAGGTTTGCTAGTGCTCCGGCTGCCTTTTCTTGCACCAGTCTGTTTTCAGACTCCAAAAGATCCACCAATCGTTCAAGAATTCCACTAACCTTGACAACCTCCTGCTTGTTGAAATTAGTGGTGTTAGCGAGGTTCCATAAAGCACTGGCTGCATCAGCCTGAACTGCAACAGAGTCGAGGAAGATCAGCTTTGACAGTTTCTCAATGGCACCGGGTTTTGCAGCAATCTGCTTTCGATTCCTGGCACAGTAAGACAGGCTTTCGAGAACTTTCACTGCATTCTCCTGTACAGTGAAGGATTCGGAGTCCAGAAGAGTCACCAGTCTAGAAATGGCATTTTCATTCTCAGCAATCTTCATCTCATACTCATCTGGGATTGAGAATTTCCACAGAGCATGCGCTGCTTTGCTTTGCACAGTCATGGATGTGGAGAACAGGAGCTGCACTAGTTTGGACAGCACTCCCTCGTGTACGGCAATTTCCATTAGGGTTTCTGAGATTTTCTGTCTCCTGAGAACATCAAGAGCTCGGATTATGTGATGCTCGAAGGACGAGTCCAACAAACCTACAGACCAGCCGATCAATCCTGCTGTAGTCACCAGCACCTCTTCATTCTTCCTAGTGCTGGAACTGGACTTCCTCATGAACGGAAGTTGCAAATTATCAAAACTATCTATTAAAATTGCTAGTCTCTCTGAAATGTCCGGGACACTTGCAGCCCTGCACCTCAACTCCTTGTCACTGCAAACATGGCATAGAATGGCACCGGCACAGAACTCCATTGTAGGCAATGGGGATGAGAAAACCCTAACCAGCTGCTCCACTGCTCCTGGGGCAGCACCAATCTTTAGCCGATTTTCATGCACTATGGAAAGCTCCCAGAGAACCCCAGCAGCGTTTGCTTGCACCTGAGGAGTGAGGTTCCCGTTTCCCATGAGCTGTAACAGTCGGGGAATTATACCCGGGAATGAGACCCTACTGAAGTCAATATGATTGTTGCTGTGGAGCAGCTTTCTGAGAATTGCCACCGCTCTGAGCTGGACCTCTCCACCTGTGGACACCATCATGGTGGCTAACTGCTCCAGAGACCCAGGAGTGAGGGTGATTTTTTCCCTGGAGGTGACGCAGCTTGCTAACGTCTCCAGGTTTATCATAGCTTCTTTCTGGATCGCTGTAGCAGGCGAGCTGAGCAGCTGGACTAGAGCTTCAACACCTCCCACTCTACAGAAGTGACCAAGTTCATCCATGGTGAATTTATGAGTTGGGTGGTACTTGTTGGATCTCATTCTCGCCACTAGCTTGAGAATTTTCTTCGGACAGGGCCTAGATGACATAGTCTCCAGCTCCTGGAGAGTTTCTCTGAGCTTCTGGAGAGGAACGTCGAGGTTCCTAGAATGGGTTGGCCCCGAATGAGGTGGATGGCGGACTAGATGATCATGGGACGAAATGTTACAGTAAGTGTTGTATAGAGATACAGCTTGTCTGATCTTGTTTCTGGCTCCTTGGAGACGGTGTTTTAACGTCCGAGCCAGGAGCATGGAGAAACTGGCTAGGAGGTAATCATCCAGAGCGTCCCGAGCTTCTTCCAGAGCTTTGCACATGAGTTGGACGATTCTGAAGAAATTTCGGTCGAAGAGAGTGTTGCCAGTGTTGAGAGCCGGCAGCACTTCTGCAATTACCGACGGCAGGAAGCGCAGATCTGTTTGAAGCTCCCATGCTACCTGGTCTTTGAGCTTAGCGTCATCGATCAAAGCGTCCACCTGATTGTAAAGGCTGATCAAAGCCCAGACCACCATTGCTATAGCGACTGTATCCGCCTCCTGCATGGACACAACATCCACCCAAGATCCCCACATTCTTGAATCTTTCCACTCCTAGTCTGCACTGTTTTGATACGTACCCACTCTCCAGATTCACCATACTCATCAGGAGCTCCAGGTTCGCCTCCTCCTCCTGAACTTCTTCATCACTGCTCCTACCCTCGGCGCCAGCACCAGCACGAGCAAAATCAGCAGTGGCACTAGCAGCAACAATCTTGTCTTCCAACTACACCCAAATTGTGGAATGGCAGTGGCAGCAACAATTTTGCTGTCCAACTGCTCTCACTATGTATCCACCATGTTCTATCCTACTCATCAGATGTTTACGACCTCGAACATACACACGTGCTTTTCAAATTTGCCCACATGGTAAAAAGCTGGGCTGGATCAACCAACAACAACAACTCTTGGAGCTTCATACTGCGTACATGAGTTCAGATCGATCGGTATAGCATGTCCCCCTAGATCTGTTCTACAACAACCGCAGCAATATCTGCAGCAGGATCCACATGAACGTGCTCGATGAACCACCCAACTCTCGGTATAATCCTCTTCACGGAAGGTAGCACTCACTGACTAATGACGAATTACCCATGGCTATCTGATTCAGCAGTTATTCACTCTACATCATTTTCATGATCTCCCACCCATTTCCTGAATACAATACATGAAGTCTGTTACGATGTCACTCGTACGAAGCTCCTTCCCCATAGCCCTGAAGCCACCACTCAGAATCCGACCAGCCTTCTTGTCCTAAGTTTCTGTAACTGACATCATTCACGTCATGTCAACTTTATTCCCTTCGGTAATTGAATTGAGCCAGAAGCAGGACCAGTAGCATATAATGAGAAACTTCTCTAGGTAGCTAACTAGCTAACCAGCCAGTTAGTCCGTCGGTCTGTTCTCCTCAGCATAATCTCCAGCAGCAGGAGACGGAGCTAGCTAAACTGTTTGACGAACAACAACCTCATCCTCATCCGCATCCGCCGAGGGAAGGTGCTGTCTGTCAGATTTCCAGAGGTGGAGAGGCACAACCCAACAGCAACAGGAGAGGATGATCTATCAATTTGATGCTGTTCGAATGCTGCTGCTGCTCCTGCAGCAGTCTCGAGTTGCAGTTCATCTAGTCCCCCCCTGTTGTTGTTGCTGCTTCTCCATCCGAGGCCTTTGTCTTTCATGGCGGCGGTCGTTCATCGTCGCCTTGTCTGAACGAATCTCCCACTTGTTGTATTTTTTCTCTTTGGACCTGTGGTAGGGAGGGAGGGAAATGTTTCACTTGTAAATCGGTGCGCAATTTCCTTTTCTTTCTTTTGTTAGTCGGGTCTTCGAATCTCCGTCTTCTTCTGCATTAACGTTCTTCTACCTCTCTTCTCCTCATTTCTTCTCCACTGTCATCCCCGCATTGGAAGGCGTGCTTAATTTCTCCCACTTGTAGGACGGCTGCTGCTGATGCTAGATCAATTCCACCCCATTTCTTCTCTCTTTTCGATCCCGTAAAATACCTCCTGTTCTCTCCTTTTCTGCACGAGAGCTTTATCATAGTAGAGAAATGGGAGGAAGGACGAACCGCGTGGACAAAATGAAGGATGGGAAGACCCATCAAGGTGTACAAGGGATAGATGAAAAAGGTAAAATGGGTCTAAGCCCCAATAGAGTCTATATGAGAAATCAACACTATTGCACCTAAGATATTTGAGCTATGCAAGTAGTGTGATCTAAAAACAATTGGATCCGAAGAAGCATCACCTAGTGTGATTGCTCTCCTATAGATTGTACGGCATTAGTGAGAGTGGTACACTCTGGTGCCTAACATGATAAGCTCTCATCCACTCCTTGGCAAATGTGTTGGACGTGGTGTCCATCGCTCCATATAACTCCAAGGCTAGAGGAACAAAGAGGTGATCTTGTTACATGCCCTTATACTTGGAGACCTTACGACCTATTGCTACACTCGCCACCCATCCAAGGGGATGGGTAATCACTCCCTCCAACATTGCATCTCATGTAGGGTCTATAACCACGATATTTGCTATTGTCACCTGATCATCTTGGACCAAGTATAAGTCTGTATTGACATGTGTCGTCTGCAAAGCATACGAGCGCTCCTTCCACGCCAAGTATCCACTCTCTCGTGCCATAGCAAACACTATGTCCCTAATAGCATCATGGGTAGCTATCCTCCAAAAGAACATTATGTCATATGGACCGCTGTTGCATCTAATGTAGAACCACACTCACAAGTGAGTAATGAAGATGCAGATGAGTGTACCATACCTAGGTAAAACCTCATCGTTGTAGAGAAAGTAGTTGGTGTGAGTCAGAATACCCTAATGCACGGTCGAGCTAGGATCCAAGAGCCTACACTCTTGTCGGAGCAGGAGCAAAGATGTGCTCTAGTAGCTTGAGGAATGTACAAGTCAACTAAGAGAGAATGCCATGTATGCTCACATTGCTGCTCCATCAAGGAAGATTGTGAACCTCTAGTCCAATCTGACAATAATGAAGCAAAAGATGGAAAGTTCTCTCGTGCCCATGGGGATAGACTACCTATTGTCTACCGCAATAACATCTCGAGAGAAAATGATCCCCCCTCCACCTCTGTCACACTACAAGTCTCCAAAATTGGCCTTTCAACAACCACAAAACAAGAGGAAAGTAGGGGTACCAAGAGAGCCCAACTACCCAAAAATGCTATAGGTGCAATCTCCTCCATAGATAGCAAGCCAACCCCTCCACATGAGATTGGCAGAGCCGTTTGTCTACATGTCAAATCCCCTATCACACACTCAAATGTCCTTGGTCCAATAATATCACCAAAGACTCCCATAATACTCAGATCAAAGGCTCTCAAATGTGATAGGAAGGACAAGGAGGGGGGAACTATACAGATGAGGTAGGACGGTTGACAAGCAATACTAGAGGAGAGTATACCAAATGCTACCTACATATCTCCTAGGGTAGGTCATCCACATGGGAAACATCCTCTACAAGGGTAGCATCTCAGAAACATGTGACAAAATCCTTGGATCCTATTGGCATTCCAAGAACACGCAGTCCATCTATAGATGTGATACACCCTTCTAGAAGCTCAAGGTGGGGAGGAATACCTAAAGGGGACCATGCCATGCACCTTGACTCTCAAGCCTACTAGATGTAGCTCGGTAGTCAAGTGGTCAAAGGCTTGCCTAATTTGATCTATAGGACCCATGATGTGTGTATCATCTGCCAAGGAGGGAAATACACAACCTAGCGTGGCCAAAGTAGTAAATAAGAGAGCTCTAAAGTGAGCCATGGCAAATAAGGGTCCCCCTAAAGGATCTTCCTAATGTGTACCCACATGTTACGGTGACTCCCTCTTGTGAACTACCATGATGGTAGTAAAGGGGTGCATGAGAACCATAAAAAGAGTGCACAAAAGGAATAAGACTCGCCAAGGATCCACCAGTCTCCCTAAGCTCTCTAAAGATGGATGCTAGTGAGACACTCTTAAAAGTGTTCTCAACATCCACTTGTAGGATGACCTACTCCGGATGGATATCTAGGAGTTCTTTCATGCCTAGAGATATAGCCTCAAATCCTCCAAATGTAGCTACTCCAAACTTATGTGGATTGAGGTGTTGTCAAAAGTGAGAATGATGTTGAAAGACAATGGTACAATTGACCAAATGCAAAAAGATCTCTCCAATAGCAATAGGTCTAATGCCCCTCGTGTCCTTCTCCATCACAAGAAGTCAACTAGCACCTAACATCCGACTAACAAACATAGGAATATTTCCTCTTGCTAGTTTTGCAGCCACCTAAAACCACTAGAAGACTCATCTGCTTGAAAGCAATCTCTAAGGTGCTCATAAACCATCCCTGACAAGCCTCTTGAGGAAAGGCGAGGGGCAGTGCACAATGCTTGTGCAAAAAGTGACCTATCAAGACATAAAGGCTGCTCAAGCTGATAATCTAAGACCTCTAGTGGTAGTCCCTCTATTGCTATAGGATGTAATGAGCGTAGGGAATAGATAGTCTCATCAATAGGACGCGCCATAGACAAAGAGTGTAGCACTCATGCTGCTCTACTAACTCTCCCACTTGACCCAATGTCCTATACCGTCATAATCAAGTGGACTCTATGGTATCATGTGGTGAAACTTGTCTCCTAAATGTGTAGCCTTAACAGACTCCTCCTGAAAGACCGTCTAATCCCCCATTGGGAATCAACAAAATCTAACAACCACCTCTTTATGCCCCTCTAGCATAACAAAGACACCATCGAGGGAGTAAGAGGAATAGGAACCATGCTAACTCGTCCACGGGATCACGTGCCAAACAATCAAGTGGTAGGAAAAAAGCTTGTCTAGCCTCATCATGGAGTGTGCGGAGTAGCCTATGGAATAGACATGGACATGGAAAACTAATCTCAAATAACCCCAAAATGCAACCCGCTTGAGAAGCTAACCACTTCCACGACTCGATCGATATCCCTGCAAAGATCAACGAAGGGATAGAAGAAGCGTACATAATTTTGAATGTCTTTGTGGTTGCTCGCCTCATGTAGGCATCCCAAGTGGTCCAATCATAATCCTTGTGTATCCTTCTCACTTGGATCTATACCCCTTGCGAGGTAAAGCATGGTGTATCCCGAGTTGCTCCAAGCAGCCCCACATGGGGAGGTGTAGCCATAGCTAGCACAAGAATAACACATGATGCTCCTCTCCATATCTCCCCATATTTGCAAAACCGCAACTTTTTATATCCCAACTCACATAAGAAAATTTTAAATTCTTATAACTATCTATTCCCATCTCCAAAATTTTCAAACTAAATTCTCATGGAACTTAATCATGAAAACCAAAAGTTTAAAACTATAAAATTTCAACCCATTGTTCTCAAGGTGTAATGATCACTCTAAACCCTAAAAAACTTTATAACTTTCTACTCAATTCTCCATTATCTGCAATCTAGATATCTAAATTGAAAAACGAACAGATTTGACTATTTACTCAAAAGTACTATATGCCAAAAAACACTCAAGGATATATAGATTTTTCCTCTCACATCTCTTACTCTCCTCCCCCGTCTACACACTCTCCCGAACTCCTCCTCTCCACACTCTCACAAGGCTTTTTTCGGCTTATTAGAGAAATCGGACTTGATCTTAATATTACTACCCGATCGATTGGGTTGTTTTCTCACTCCCATGGAAAAGTTCTCTGTCAAAATTATGGATAAAGAATGGAACCAACGAATGATACCAGCCTTTTCGGGCTATTTCGGGATCTTTGCAAGGATTCTACACCACACTCGTGCCATTTGCGGGAATTCGCATAAAATTGCCGGAATCTTTCAAGAAGCTCACCTGATACTTCATAGGGACACCCGGGATGACCAGGAATCTGCCGGGTTGAATCTACAGCGTTTGCCGGTTGTACTACCACCGGTTTGGATATCTTGGCTGTCGCAGCATTGCATGAGATCAGGAAACGACAAAACTTTGGTCCGCTACAGGACAAATCGATGGCCAACGGTATGGGGTTCTGTCTGCATGTATCTTTCAGGGTCGTCCACAATGGAGTCAATAACGCGGTAATGGAAACAAAAGAGTGTTGTATTTGGGCCTAGCCTCATTCTACATCTTTTGTCTCTCCCATATAAGGCCTTGATGATGGGGTCTTCCCAAAGTCAGTGCTCTATTGAGAAATGAGAAGACGACCGCGTAAGATAAACGAAGGATGGGAAGACCCCATCAAACCGTACAAGGGAGAGACAAAAAAGTAACAAAAAGGTGCTCTATTTGGGCCTAGCCTCATTCTACATCTTTTGTCTCTCCCGTGTACGGCTTGATGATGGGGTCTTCTCATCCTTCTTGTGTTCTAGGAGGTCGGCTTTCTTCCTCCTCCCAAAGTCAAAATGTATTATTATTTTCCAGACTGATTTAACTCTACTATGCGTCTTAGTTTTTCGTCCCTATTTGAAGTCACCAGTTAAGACTTTTGGAGACTCTATCTATGGACTTTGAGAATCTCAACGAAGTCTTCATGTAAGTTCAATCGCATGTGGTTCAGATTTTGGTGTTTAGCTTTAACCACTTCGTTAGCCTAGATGAACTTAATCAATTTATGTCAAATTCACCCACTTAGAAAGCGTGCATCGCAGCTTAGGTCTTTGACTATAAGAATGGAGTTTAAGTGAGATACTGCAACTGAGAAAACTCTAATTTCGACTTTCGAGTGCCTCTACTTTGTTCTACTGATCTAGGGTTGATATAGTGACCGTGGTGTAGAAAGTATCCAGTCTTTGGCATGGGAATATATTTTAGATTGGTGATTTTCGAGGTTCAGCTGAGGTGCATTCGTTTACGAGGTTGGTTCTTTTCTTCTTCTTTCTTCCTAATAAAATTTGAGTAATATACTCAACAGTGACAAGCTGCATGTGATGTATTTACGACGTACAACGAATAGGTTGAATATAATAAAAGGTAAAAGAGAAACATCCTCAAGAAGACTAATGAATCTTCTGGACAAGAAATATATAGTTAGTTGGGGAGCGGTATCTACCCACTTTCCTTTCTCATATGATTATTATACTATTAGAGATCGGATGTGAATTTTGAAGGAGAGACGAACTTTAGCTCACAAGGTCATTTTTGTGGTAATAAAAAAAAAACGAAAAGGTACAGAACATGGGAAATAATTCATTATCTTGGTTTGCAATATAAAGGTCTTGCGTTCTCAGTTATTTTCAGCCGATTGGGAAATTTAATTCTTTGCCCCACATCTAACCCCAATGCACCATGAAGATACATAACATGTATGCAAGTTTCAGCAAACACAAATGATTATAACATGGGCACTAGGAAATAATTAGTTGATAAGTTTTATATTCTCAACTTTGGGTGTCACTCAGATTAAGAAAAATCTTACCGTGTGCAATAAAACATAGTATCCAGTGGTCCATATGTCTTAGCTCACGTAACTTCCATATATTATATAGATGGTATCTCTAAACTTGGCTTGTTGCCCTGAATATCTATTACGTGAGAACCTTAGATTCTACAAGAGACTATGTCTCGTCAAACATGACCCACACGTGTTTTGATGGAGCACAATATTAGTGTAGCACCTTGTTAGATCATGTGGTTTGCGACTGAAAGGCAAAAGAATAGGGATTACTTGTTGAACAAAAATCTTGTTTTATACAAGAACGTGATGAGCAGAGTACAAGAGATTTGAAAACTTCTGGTAACGAGGGAATATCTTAATATTTCAACTCCGCTACTTGAGAGAAGCATAAATTAAACTGGTTCACTTCTTTAGTCTTTGTTCCAAAAGGATGAATAAGGTAGAAATAGGTCATTGATGGACACGAGCATTATGGTTACTTATAATGATTGTAGGCATTGTAGAAGAGAAGGGTTGCAGAGGAAGGGTATTTGCTAAATTCCGGGGGCTCAGATCACTATCCACAAAGTCCAAATAGTAAATACAGTAATATTCGTCTTCTAATTCAACACCTTGCACGGAGTATCCTTTGGAGAATTTTCTGCTAACCTTATTGCTAGAATTTATAATCAGTCCCTTGAAATATTTTTTGACAAAATGGAGAATTAAAACTGATTCTGGAAAATAACGTCTTCCAGTGATAATATCTTTCTGGTAAAGGGAGAAATGGCGCATTTTATGTGATGAGAATTAATCATGATGAGAATATAAAGATAAAGATACTTTTAAAAATGAAAAATATTATGAATATTTGAAGGAACAAGAGAAAATGGACAAATCTTATACATCGTTGCCACTTGAATTACCAATGCTGCAACCCCTCCGTTTCAAATATATTGATGGAATTAAATTTTATTGCATATTGATGCAGATTAGAAACGAAGCAGTGCTTAATGGACGTGACATGTTTGTTTGTGTAAGGGACTAAAAATGAGGTTTTCAGAACAATAAACACGGAAATTACAAGGGTTAAAAACCCTCCCCTCTGTCAGTGACGGTACCTCTCCATACCCGCGTGAAGAATATGGTACCCCCAGTTATGCTCGGACCTTTTATCCTGAAGAGACCCATGAGACCTCCAAAACCAATAAACTGTTGTAGTATCCAAGTTGCTCCAAGTTGCTCCAATTATTCTAGGCTGAAATTCAGATGCTGAACCTAAACTGATTGACCAAAGATTATTATGAGCCCGTCATTGAAATGAACAGAGGTTGATATTAATCATCTGTACCCTCCAAGTCCAGTGATTCTTGCCTGAGATTGAGACGGCTTTGATTTTATGGTTGTCAACTCAGCCCATGTGGACAACTGACTGGAGAAGATGACGAAGAGTTAGTACAATGTACGCGTCTACAGCAGAAGCATGGACATTTTGTTGGAAGGAACTCTGAGCATCTGAGCTCAAACTTCCGTCACGTGGGTGATGCAATGGGTGGTTTTGGGGATTGGGTTTGGCACGAGGAATCGGGCTTCTGCAGCTGCTGCTTGTCTTGGGATTTGAAGGTATCGATCTTGGGCAGTGGACTTGGTTCCCCTCAGGTATCCTTCGAGGGCACCTGAACCATTCAGGTGGCAATGTTGTAGTCTATGTGAAAAAGGTGACCGCGTAGCATAACAAGAAGGAATGGGAAGACCCCATCGTTCTTGGATGAAGGGGAAAAAGCCGACCGCGGAGAATACCAAGAAGAATGGAGAATACCAAGAAGGATGGGAATACCTCATCAAGCCTAACAAGTATGAGACATAGGGGGTAAAATGGGGCTAAGATATCTTATCTTAGGGAAGAGAAATCTACTCTAAATCTACTCTACTGCACTTAATTTAATTTAAGATATCTTAGCTATGCAAGTAGTATAGTTTTCAAATTATTGGAAATATCTATCACCTCATATATCCACAAATTATTGGAGAACCTATAACCTAAAATATCCGAGCAAGTCATATGGTATACAAATTATTGGAACATCTATCACCTCAAATGCAAGTCTATGAAAGTCATATGCTTTACAAACTACTGGAACATCCATCAAGGATAAGACGTAAGAGGGGAAATGGGACTAAGCCCTATCGGTATGAGAAATCTGCCAAAGATATCTGGGTTTACTTCTAGGCGGTGCTGGAGTTCTTTCAGGTAATTGTAATTGGTGCAAAAATGTTGAACCGGAGTTGCTATTGAATCGAAAGAACGGTCGATGTGCAGTGGTTCTCTTGCTTAGGTTGATTTTCTGAGTCTTGCGTCCGTGGTCTTCTGTGTTTGTGTGCCGATGAAGAAGTGAGCGCTTTTGCTAAGGAATTTAGTAAATGAACCTGAGCTGAAATAGAATTCAAATTTGCTTGAGCTATGCCCTCGTTCTTCAATCGAGTCTTGCTTCTTGAGGGGTATTTGGAAGATGAGAAGGCTGGAGCTAAACCATTTGAGTAAATTTATAAAGCAGATGTGAAATTGCGTATAAACTTCTTGATGTGCAGTTGTTTTGTTGTAGAGAACTTGGGTTTACTCAGTCCTGTTTTCTGGGTTAGGTCGATCTGAAGGCGGAGTGCTGGAGTTTAACATTTCTGTTGTCTTAGACTATGTGCTGATGCACTGGATTCATTGACAGCACAGAATTAAAACCTGCCGGGAGTTTTAAAAAGTTACAGAAGTGGTGGACTGTGTGATGCTCTGGAGCTATGGCGATGGCTGGGATTGCAGATGTGGGTCTGTGGCGTGGTGTAGCATGGTCGGGGCTGGGAAAGTCTGTTAAGCGAACCAGCGGTGTGCAATTTGCGAGTTGTATGCAGCAAAGGATACGGAAGTTCGAGGTTTTTGCTGATCAGCGCCGTGTAGAAGAAGTTAAGAAGTCTATTCGAGAAAAGACCGGGCCTTCACTCAAGGCTACTGGGATCTTTGATGTTCGTTTGGCTCACTATGTTCAAGACCAAGTCCGGGAACCAGCGGTAAGCTTCGGCGACGAATTCTATGGCAACTACAGTTTGAGCTCCGCGTTCCAGCAGTGTTAATTGTACTGTTCAATGTTGTGTCGTCGTGGTACTCCTCCTAATGTGTTATTGCGGATCACGTCTTTAGTTTCATGAAAATTCTCAGTTGTCGGCTGCAAATCTATCAGAAACGTTTGAACACACTGTTTGCACATTCCGCTCAAGTCCGTTTAGGTTTTGACCATTTTCAATTGCGGAGAAAATTCCGGAGAATAAGGAGTTTTTCACAGAGAGTTGAGAGTACCATTTCAACTGAATGTGGACTGTATGTTATTTTACAGATATTGCGGGAACTACGTGAAGAGACGGAGAAGACCCAACCTAGTTTTGCTATGCAGGTTTGTATTGACCTGCTTAGGCTCGTAGCCATGCTGATCTGGAAGTTCTTCACAGTCCACGTTCAGTTAGTTGACGTGAAATTCTACTGTGATTGTTCTTTTGCCCTTCATACTCTTCTTGCATTCTTTCCGTGATATCCTATATCAGCGATATATCAGCTGTGCAGGTACGATTTGGTTTCTCTGTCAGGTCAGAACTAAGAGCAATTTCAGTAGTTCTCAGTCCCTGCATTCTAAAACGGGAGCTGACAAGGTGGAATGAAGAAACTGCTCTTCACAAGCGCTTGACCTGAGGTCTGAACAAGTCGATTGTTGGTCGAGCTCGATGTTAAAGATTCAACTTGAACATAATTTTTGCAGGTTGCACGAAGCCAAGGACAACTTTTGGCTATGCTGGCTCGGTTGATGGGTGCTGAGAAATGCATCGAAGTAGGAGTATTTGCAGTAAGCTACCATGATGTCGATATCTAGTTTCGTATAAATTTTCCGTATGAATGTTTTGAAGTAGTGAGAATACTACGAATGATACTAGTGAGAATACTACGAATGATACTAGATCAATGTTGTTGCATGGCATATGTCGATCCTTGTTTACAACGTATTCCAGTGAAGGAATGATCAATGAAAGCTTATGGCGCAGGGCTATTCATCGTTAGCTGTCGCGTTGGTGTTACCAGATTCGGGTCGTCTTGTGGCCTGCGACAGAGATGAAAGAACAATGGCTTTTGCTGAAAAATATTTCAAGCTGGCAGGTGTTTCTCACAAGGTAGATCCTCTGCACCCTCTTTGATTTAGGATTATCCATGCTATTCATACCTTAAGCTTCCAATTGACAGAGAATTGCTGGGAAAGTTAATCGAATAATCTACATCTAAATATCTGCCATTTTGTCGGGGACATACAAACTCGCTCAAGTTCAATCACTTGATGCATTGTGAGTATGCAGGTGGATATAAGACTCGGGATGGCTGTTGACACCCTCAATCAGCTGCTTTTGGAGGGCGGTGCTGGAAGGTGAATCGTCACTTCTTCCATCTTCAGTTACAAAACCTTATCGACATTTTCATGGCATGTTGCATCACTTACGTCGGCTGCTGATTGTCCAGCTTATGACATAGTGGGAGTTTAACATTTTTGTTTCAGCTACGACTTCGCGTTTCTGGATGCAGATAAGAGAATGTACCCTAAGTACTATGAGCTACTGCTACAACTGGTATGCAACCTTTACCTTGCACTTCGTTAATCACAGGGAAGAGCTCACGAGACAAGAAGAAACCTGGAAGTTTTGTTCCCTTTTTTGACTGCTCGCCATCTTAACTAGCTAGAAGTCGGACCACAAGTGCCCGAAAATTAAATAAATGATGGGGTTAAATTCTGTAATTTCAAATCTTTCACGATAAGCTGTGGGATTGTGACAAATAAATGTATAAATGTGGGCCCACTTCTTTTAGAACTTCGAAGTGACTTGTTTCCAACTGTTACAAAGAAATTGATTGCTACTAAATGTGAATGCAGCTTGCCAGCACGCAGCCTTATCTCACAACACACCATTCCGATGCTAAGTTGATTTGTTCTCCTCTACTGCAGATGAGGCCAGGAGGATTAATTATGGTCGACAATGTCCTCTGGCATGGAGATGTAGCTGATCCCGAGGTAGGTTTCAAACCAAGCTTACGGGATTGAGCGTGAGCATCTTGATATCCTAGGGATACTATCTGGGACTGACATTCGATCTATTTTGCAGATTGTAGATGTTAGAACTCAAACTATCCGTGACTTCAATGCTTTTTTACTTACAGACGATCGGATTGACTACAGTCTGGTATGCATGTTCATCTCCTCGTTCCGTTCGTCCATAATCCAGTTAGCCATTTTTACCTTTGGATAACCTGATTAGGGCTCATTCGCTGGGAGTTTGAGCTGAAGAGTATATATAAGGTGTATAATATACATGTAATCTCAATAAAGATTGTCTACGAATTTTCTAATATACAAAGGTATATGTAGGTGACGATTGGAGATGGCATGTCCCTTTGCCGAAAGAAATGACCCTACTGCAGCAACATACAAGAGCCGAATTCCTGGACTACGGGGCTTGCGATTCTTCCAGTTCCCGAGACTCTCCTAACTACAGTAGGAATCTCATTACACTTACTCCATGGTTGAGCCCTTTTTCACTCCTATCAGAGTTTAGCTCCCACCAGCTCGAACTTACTAGGATATCTGTACACATCAAGTCCGGAGTAAGGATCAAAGTTCATGCAGACTGATTGTCTAGGCTGCCTGTTCTAACCGTCAGTTCGATATACGAAAGAGGACTGAGACTTCGATGGCAATAGAACCGTAGTTCTTACCTCCATGTGCACTTCTAAATCAAGTTATGGAAATGAGTGGATCTCAATGTACTTCCTAAGCAAAATCCTCACTTGACGTTGTTGACGGCCTTACCTTAAAACGAATGCAGTACCATGGAAAGTTAAACCCTTCTCACAGTTTCTATATATTGCATTGGAAACCACAATATAAAGTGGACTCTAGCAACATAGGCTCCATGGAATGAAAAGTATTGCACTGTGAATCGTCGCTCCAATACAACTTTTTATATGTTCTCTTCTAAATCCCAAAAAAGAGCTTGTGACATCGGCAAAAGACGAACCCATCGAGTAAACTTCTCTTAGATTTCTTTTTACTCCAAAACCTAAGTCGAATCAAGATGACTGAGACATGAAGCAAGTGGTAGCATAATCACTCTTAGGCAAGCCAAGCAGTAATCAAGAGGTGGAGAAAGATGGGGAAGACGTGAAGCAAGCTGTATTTCAATAACATTAAGCTTAATCAGTGGAAATCGTAAGAGTCTGGCCTGACGCAGTTGACGTTGAAGGTGGTCAACAGCTCGCCTTGCTGTCAACTGCCAGTTCCGATAGAGCTCACTAAAACCCAGGCCCGACAACGAAAAGAAGTTCCGATTCATTGGGAGGCTTATCCGGTATCTTCAGCTGGTTTCGCTTAGGAACCCTCTGTAGGGTTTAAGGAAATCAAACCAGAACTCATTTGCAAACTCAATCTCTTTCAACTGCACAGAGGTTGAGTTTGTTGTTGTGCAGTGGTAAGAGAGGCGAGGTAATATGGCTATGGCTCTGCGAAGCACATGTGCCCGAGTGCACAGCCCGTTGCAAGGAGTTGTGTTTGCGGGCCGCTCGAAGCCCATCGGTTCCCTGAAAGCTGCCGCGACTGTTGTAGTGACTCCTCAGGTATCACACGAATTGGATTAATTGGGTTCCCCGTGTCTTTTCTCTACTTCTCTGGCCTGAATTCGAACTTCACGTGGTTTCTGGATCTCTTTATCGACGTATGTTGTTTGAGGGGAGCCCTTTTTCAGCACCGGATTATATGCTTATGAATGGGAATTTTTGGATCGTTTATTGCATTTGAGGATGGTGGTTTCCTGTCTCGGGGTCACAGATTCATCGTGGAACGTTGTCTGCTCCCGAAGTTCAAAATGTGGAATTTCTGCTTTCTATAGTCGTACAGCTGAAAGTGTTTTGTGCTATGTGCACAAATTTACTTGAAAGATGTGCGGGACTTTAGATTTTCTTTTCTTTTAGATAAAAATGGCCGCGAATATGATATCTGCTGTGGCCTATTGTTCGCTTATCACGCTGTATTTGAATTGAGCTTTTATCCTAGTTGGTATCGATGAATGTCATAATTTCAGCTCGTTCACGAGCTTATGTCGTCCTACATGTCATTTCTAGAAGATCTTCGGTATCACGGGGGAGGCTGCTCAAAATGTCGCTGATTTCTTTCTTACTGACTCAATTGCAACATTCGTTTCTTCTGAAGTCATACCGGTTGCTGCTGGAGAAATTCGTGTTCCGGAGGACAAGTCCCGGTTTAAATTTGGGGCCTCCATATTCTTATGCTCAGAACCGAAGAGGTAAATAAATACACCGAACGTCTTGAAGCTCCAAGCAAAGTGTGCTAGAGATTGTTTCTGATCGTCGAAAATTCAGTTCCAGTAATAATAATGTCTGTGAGGCACTTCTCTGAATCAGTTGTCGCTTCTGTGGTAGCAGTGATCACATGCTTTGCGAGTCCAATTTTGGAAACCGAGGTCAAGGACACTGGCGATTTCGTGGAAGTGGGATACATTGCTGACACACATGGAGTACATGGCGAACTTCACGTGTATTCTCTTACTGATTTCCCTGAGGAACGCTTTGAGAAGGTAATAGGATGTTTCCATGTAAAGGTTGACAAAGGACTTCGTAGAGGACTGCTAAATATCATAAAACTAATATTATTCCTAGTAATTGGAACCATCATGGTTGTTTGAAGCTTTCCACGGTTATGTGCAGACTTTGCTTCCTACAGAAAATTAAACTTCAAAGCTTCCGGCAACTCTTGGCCTGATGAACAGCAGACCCTGGTCAATAGATATACCTGAAACCAGATAATAATGTTCGGCAACTTCAAAGATTTACTTATAAAAATTGTTTCGTGCTTGGGTTCAGCCAGGTAAACGATGGGTGCGCTCCAAATCTATGGGTAAACCTGTGTATCATGAGGTTGAGCTTCTGGAGGGCAGAGAAGTCGGCGGGAAGCGTCCTTCATGGCTTGTCACTTTTAAAGGGTTCAACTCGATTGAAAAGGTGCTATTTCATTTCTTAGAGATTGGTGTGAAGTGTAGTTGTATAAAGAGAGTCATCGTATTCTGACGAGGAAATTTTCTGGACAGAATTATATATTTTAGATCACTTTTATTTCAAGCGCCAGTAATCTAATGTTCTCATTTTTGTAGGCGGGTGATCTCGTTGGCTCAACCCTGCTAGTGACAGAACGACCTTCATTGGACGATGATGAGTTCTATATTCCTGATCTCGTCGGTATGACAGTAGTTCTTCAGGTAAATGCATTCACATTGCCTGACACCTCATAACGATGGTCGTAAGTGTCACTGCCAAGGTTGGCGTAATTATCTTCCAGAGTAGGGCTTGCGATGCTTGTTAGGTTTCTTACCGCACTGGAAATCAGAGATTCTGGGAACCTATTTTGCTAACGGCATGCAGTTGCTGTTCGTCGTGACAGGAGAGTGGTCAAAAAATTGGTGTGATATTGGATGTTTATAATACTGGTGGTGATACTGACCTCCTACAAGTCAGCCGAATTGATGGAGCTTCGAATCAAAAGGTCTGGGTACCATTCGTCAAAGAAATTGTCCCCATAGTTGACAAAGAGCGAAGGCGGGTTGAGATAAATCCACCAGCTGGGCTTCTCGAGCTGAATACTCCTGTTGAAAGCAGCGATGAGAAAATCAAACGAAAGCAGGTTAGTATTGCATGTCTTTTACGAATATGTCTCTCTGTAGTTCGTAATGAATCTTGCCAAACCATTAGAAACTGGAGTATTTTGCCTCTGTGAAATTACCCAGTAGCTGTTGGAACATCACTGACACTCTCCTTGGGGTGCTGTTCCTGCACATATCGTCGCGTCCCAACATCTCTCGAGAGTTGTAAAACTATCTGCTTATACAGCTGTGTTCAACTGTCTGCAGGGAGTCAAGGAGAAACGGAAAATACGTGATAGGTTTGCAGGGGTGAAGAAAAAGTTGACTGCCATGGGGCAAACGCACATTCTTGGGGGGATGTCCTGTGGTACTGAAGATCAAAAGCAAGCCTTAGTGGATCAGTTGCTAGGGATGGACTTTGCTTCTTTTCAGCGTGCAGTCCAAGATGTTCTCCCTGTATCCAACTTACCGGTAAGGTGAGTCTACACAGATGATCTGTGATTGTAACCATTGTGGTGCTTGCTCATACTTCTAACCAAGAAATTGACGTGTTTGAGGAGTACATTTACAGATTATGAGGCACTTAACAGCACTTGGCTGTAAGATGTCCCCTGTATGTCAATACTTAGATGGAAAGTACATGTTCGGTGCCAACTCAGTCCAACTTGTGCTCCATGTGTTCAGGCAGCAAGACAGTGATTTCAATCCAGGTCCACCTTCGGACTTCCCAAGTGTAAACTGGCAAGAGCTTGATGCTTGGCTTGAACAAGGCAACGAATCAGAGGATACTGGGGAAATGGTACGATGGTGGAAAGAAGGGCTACAGTTGATAGCTGATGGAAAAGTCGCTGTGGCCGTCCTCGCAGGGGGTCAAAGCTCCCGACTAGGCAACTCCCATTCAGCAGTGAAAGGAGCCATTGACTTGGGTCTTTCTAGCCAAAAGTCCTTATTTCAGTTACAAGCAGAGCGTTTGCTTATAGTAGAAGAGATGGCGAAATTGGTACGTTTCATTAGTACAATTTGTTTTCCGTGGTGTTTCTCGCGAACGTCTTTCGTATTGTAACCAGTCCTACCCTCAGCGCACAGTGATTTACTCACTATCACGCTTCTGCCACTTTCCAAGGAGACAAACGTTGTAGGAAGTTATCTGAATCTGCCTTTTGTATCTAATCAGGTCACACAGTGTGAAACAAGGCCACGCATACCGTGGATTGTGATGACAAGTGATGCCACGGATATGTCTACCCGCGAACACTTCGAGGAGAACGAGTTTTTTGGGCTCGAAATCAATCAGGTATGTCCTTTGATTTATTTTTGGTCTTTGCCTCATTGCTCGTGTTGTCACTGCTCTATGACTTCTATTAAGTGCCACGCACTGGAACACATCGATTATCAGTTCTTATATCTATCTAACTCTGGATCTTCGTGCTAATCCAGGTTTGGTTTCTCAAGCAAGATAGCTTGCCCTGCATCAGTCTCGAGATGACTGAGGGTCAGCACCGCATTCTTCTTGAGAGTCCTTGGAAGGTGGCACAGGCACCGAGTGGAAATGGGGGCCTTTTTAGTGCCCTAAACGCACAAGGCATAACTGACCGCCTAGCAGAAGAGGGTGTAGACTTTGTACAGGTAAGAAGCTACCTATCTATCGTCTGGATCAACTTAAGTCCTTGTCTAAATATATGCTTGCTAGAAGTTTTAGATAATTAAAATCATCACTTGCGTAATTAGAGTCAAACAATAAAGTTTGGAAGTACCTGAGCACGAGGGTTCTCGGATTAGTCAATCAATATACGCGACAGATGTGGTTATAGGTGGCTGTTGGATCAACCTTATGTTAGTAGCTATATCGCCATTGGATATTGGTAGTTTAGATATATTAAGCACCAACTATGTACATCTAGTTTTGAGCTTCTTATCACCGATTTTCATCTCGTTTGAAAACTTTCTCTTGAATTGTGAGCGATCTCATCGTCGAGGCTGTTGAACTATGCAGGTGTACGCTGTGGATAATGCCCTTGTAAGGGTAGCGGATCCAGTATTTTTTGGTTACACGATTGACCAGGAAGCCGACGTTAGTATCAAAGTGGTCACCAAGACATCTCCAGAGGAAGCCGTTGGTGTAATTTGTATAAACCATGAGATGGAGGACAGAGTGGGCTCTGAACGCTCGAGCCTCACTACTTATGATGACAAACCTCATTACAGTGTGCTGGAGTACAGCGAGATTCCAGAAACACTGAAACATGCAACTGAGGATAATAGTCAAGGAAGTAGACTCAAGTTTAGAGCTGCACATATATGCGTGAATATCTTCTCTGTCAATTTCCTGAAACAGCTCGGAGCTTCGGAGAATAAGCTCAAGTTTCACCCAGCATTGAAGCAAATTCCGCATGTGAAGGAGGAAAATGAGGAGTGGATTGACGTGGTACCTGAGAAAGCAAATGGGGTCAAGCTAGAGCGTTTCATATTTGATTCCTTCAGATTCTGTGATCCGAACAAGGTATACAACTTCAGCAGTTGCCAGTATTCTGACATCATTATCTCATCCGCCTTGCAGGTGACTGCAGTTTTAATCTGAAATCAATCTTGTATGCCGGAAAACTGACTCTGCCTCTCCCTCTGCCCCTGCCACTCCTCAGGTTGCATTGCTGGAAGTGAAGCGGGAGGAAGAATTTGCACCAATCAAAAATGCTGCAGGTTCAGAAGTCCCTGATAGTGTTGACACAGCGCGAAATATGATTATCTCCTTAAATGAAAGATTATCACCTTTAGCCCTCTCTTACTCCGACAATCAACTTAGAAAACTTAATGTGGCCTACATGGGAGGGCACTTAGAAGGAGATGTGGATGATCTTGTTGATACTACTGCCACCGAGCAGAGCTCACTATGAGCATTGGCATTTTGGAAAATTTATATAAGTGAAATTTACTGCCTCTTTACATTTTGGATATACCTCACGGTTGGATCATTGTCCCACCACATGTGTGCGAACTCAAAGCAGTGGGGTTCAGGACCACTACGTCTCTGTAACTTGATGGTGAATCTACTAATGTTATTTTACAAGATGCAGAGAACTCGTGTTTGGTGTTTGATTACTTTAAAGACACAGATCTCTGCACATTACATGCGCCAGACCATCTCAAAATCGATCGAGGGGTTTAAATGTTGACCACTATTATTGAGGAAACTGAACCTGCAAACTCTGTGCCCCTTGAGGTTTGCACGGAGTGCTGCAGGAAGTAATGTCCCACCGGGAGGTACTGAAAGCTGCGAAGAAAGTTCTGTGATGTGCAGTAGGGACCGCGTCGTTGGCAGAATCGTATCTGAGATACATGATTAGATGTTTCTGCTCTTCCTTTAAATCCATTGGTCATGTTCAATGAGTATGATCCCAGTAGTACCTTCTGAACGTGTCCTTTGACGGCTGGATTATGACAGAATCATGCGCTTCGGTTGAGAAAAATATATTCAGCAGAGTCTTCCGAGTCCTCGCTGTGTCAGCTCTTGCAGAACGAGGAATATAATGCACAGACAACTGTCGTGCAACTGCTTGTAATCGTTAAAGCCTCAAACATATCAAAACCTTCTGGATATGTCTCCAGTCAAAACCATGAGGAGCTTGCACGACCAAGTGTAAGGCTGCAAATACAAATTGCTACGTCGACCAGGACAGTAAGCTCCCCCATGACTGAATTGTAGAGGACGCAGGAAATTTTCACTTCTCGTTGTAACATGAGTGTTGAAATATCAGAATGGTTCTACACCATCACAGAACTCAAATTGCTAATTTAGGGTTTTCCAGTTCCATAGTGGTTTACATTTGCGTTGACTGACATGAGACGGAATTCTGGTGTAAGATTGGCGCAATCTTCAAAGGTAGTACCAGGGACGAACGTGCCGGTATATTATTTACTATAAAGCCGTGAATCCCAAGTTGTACAAGCAATCAGTCTGGTTTAAGGTCTAACGAAGGCAGCACTTTCATGACTGGAGATCAGTCAGTCTCGTGAGACATGTAGTCTCCATTGCACGTTGTAGAATAGACAGGAATGAGAATCAAGACCCGACTACCTATTAAGACATCTTATAACATTTATCATACAGATCGAGCATACCGCGAAAAGAGGATGAAGTTTTGAGCTTTGGGCCTGTCTTGCTTTCGTTCGTGAAGAGTTTCTGTTAAGCTTACAAGCATGAATGGGTTTGATTGGCACGAGTATATCAATTGCGAAACGAAACTGGGAAGACAGCAAGCTGTCACTGCGATGAAGAAGCATATCCGGGATGATATGCGTTCAATCGGATGTCGTTCATGACATTTCTTTTCTTTGACTTCGTGCAAGCATTTGTGTTCGAAGTTTGGTTTGCCTCACGAGAACTCTCCACACACCGGAGAGCGACAAAAGTTCCAAAGCCCTGACTTTGGACTCGGATAAAGCTTTTCTGGTGCCAAGAGAGGTTTGCGTGGAAAGATCGTGAGAGTAACGCAGCGTGGACAAAAAATTTAGCTCTGGTGGTGCTCTTCGAGAGGGGCCCTGTCACTACACTGGAGCACTGAGAGCGCTGCCACTGCACGAAATAGAATGTCAGTGCCTCAACTTGATTTCAATCATCACTCATCACCCCCAGGGCCCAGCAGCAATCTCTCAGATGATGGATGTTCATGCGACCCTTGCTTGCACATTCTCAGAATCAATGCCCGTTACACTCTCCACCACCGCTTGTGAAATCAACCTCTCAACTCCTCGCTGCAAACAGTATTGCTGTCGGCGCCATGACGTAGATGAAATCTCTGGATGAGAATGGCGTGATTCAGCACAGTTCTCCATCATTAGCCCAAAGGTAACTCGAGAATATCGAATTACCACATAACATGATTCTAACCTCGCTCTATAAGTTCCCAAAGCCACAGCCTTGCAGAGCAATTGTAGAAACTGCTGGCAGCTCCGTAAATACATGCAAGGCTGATTGCGAGGTGAATGAAAACAAACCTTCGATCAAACCATCATTTATTGCGGCCTAGAGAGATTAAACGAACTCAGTCAAAAACCATCAATGTTGGAAGACAGCTCTACTAACCATCAATCAAGGTGGAAACATGCATAAGTTTTGGCCATCGAGTTGTGAGGATGAGGATCTTCTCATTGCCGTAGTTGTAATCAACTAATTTTGGGTTCAAGCTCAATGACTTTTACATTCGCTTTAACATCAAAGGTTATCTTTTCTCTTCTTCTGATTAATAATCCACGTAACCGACTGATTGATTGATGGATGGATTGATGGATTGATTGATTGATTTCAGCGTGATTAAATTCACTCCCTCGTGGCTACCCTCGTGGCTTTTCTTGCAAGATTGATTCGATTTAGGATCCCTTTACAATATCAGCACCATCACTGCTGACAGCATCTACCTTAGAAAGCGTCTCTGAAGTTATCAATCCCGGTGGGACATTGACTGAAAAGCCTGATCCTGGAGGACCCAGAATTTGCCAATATCTCGTAGACTTGTACAACTCTACGCGAAAAAGCGAGGTTGATATACAGTACAAGATATGGCCCAAAGTATCGAAGATAAGTAGTGCACCAAATGTAGGAGGTTAGTTTAATGAATAAGGATATGTTATATAAAGTTTTCATATAGATTCTCACGGGAGCTGTGTTTTTGCAAAATGCTGGATAGTTGGATAGTCACGATAGGTGGCTTATAGAAAGTCGTTGCTTTATGGGAAATTGACCATCTAAAAGTTGACCTCTTCAACGGAATAAACTGTAGATTTGTCCGTCTCCGAGTGGTGAAGAAAGAAAAACTGTAGGACGTATCGTTGATGAAACTCTTCAACCATTTCATAAGATTTCAAGATGCAAGGGTAATAAAACTCTTGTAAAGGTCCGTAGATTCCAAACAATATTGATTACTGTAAAGATAATCTACCATCCTTGGAGCATGTGAGAGGAACCAGACAAGTTCCTTTATATACCATGTGACAAGCAACTGTGACTGTGAAACTTTCAGTAAATTTTCATTAACATGATGAATGTAAAGTAGAAAAATAAATCGTTTGGTTTAACAGTTTTCAGTTCTGTAATTGATGATTTAATGAGTGCTATTATATGTACAGAATGGATATTAGGTAAAGCTGGTGCGGTAATTTGAGCCAAAGCTGACTGACTATACAATCCATGCAAAATACGAACACAGCTGTTTGTGTATAAAGTGATCTTGTATGGTCGATTTGGGCGTAACGATATGTATTCTACAGAGCTTGAGTTTCAACGTGTGAAGAAGACATGGGATCTGGGTTTGAAGAAGAACGTTAGATAGTCATGGAAGGTATGAAGCATCTCTACCACCACCACCACCACCACCATGATCTCCCCGCCAAAAATGTTGATGTTTCTCCTGAAACATTCATTCGTCCCTACATCGATGTTTCCGCTCGACATGCAATATCAATTGAATGTATTGGTGGCTGCAGAAGATGCAATGCGGTGGACATATTCTCCTCACAGCTTATTTAATAATACTTCGAACCTCTGGGTGGAGAACATGGCTTGTTACTCGCCGTGGTTTGCATCAGCAACGAATTTCATTGATTAGCATGAACCAACCAACCAGCTGAGGCGAGTGATCAATCTTGAATTTGTGTTTCTGCACGTGCCTAGCAAGTGAACAAAGGCACCAACAACATGTTCGTCGGTCTATGATGATGATGAGATGCACAGGATGAGCTCAGTAATAGATGCCAAATCTATAAATTTGAAACAGCGAGAAATCAATACTCCAGGACTCCTTCAAAAGCACAACGGTCTGTGTTTGATATGATGTAGATCCGTATGTATTTCACGAGCTAATAGTCGTGGTAATCGGGACTTCGATCATGATAATCAACCCGCTTATTAAACGACCCCACTGCTCACAACGCTGAAACAACTCATCAAATTCAGACAGCGAATCAATGAGATTTCCAAACTTATGATTCTCGATCTACCACTAATCGCTGAGATTTGAATTCCAAAACGAAATATCACAAGGAGGAATACCATTAATGATGGTAAATTAAGTAATTCAAAGTAGTTTCCCGTTAAGGAGTCTCATCGTAAATGTGCCGGGGCGACCTTTACGCGTACTTCTCCATAGATGCAGATGTGGGCGCATGAAGGGTTCTTTGATTGCTACGCCTGTGAACTTATTATCTCTTTTTGTGTTTTCTTGCATAGTTGAGCCTTGACTTTCGTCTATAATTAATAGAGAGAAATTGTCCAGAAATCATGGCTGGGTGGGAAGGTTTCTGTGAGAGTAAATTTTGTATATGAGCGTTAAACAAATTCCTGTATACAATATCTACTAGAAATATCTACTAGAAATATCTACTAGAAATATGGGAAAGGTAGAATCCACCCCGAGAGTTTTTCCATCATTCTATATCGTAACATAAGGTTGTGCCATATCGTTCTCTTCAACCCCCTCTATAGTAGCCCAATTTTATTACAAAATGCTTTTCAAGGCGCCTAATATACACATCTCAAAGTTCTAAGACAAAGAGTGTATCACCATGGACTACTTAGTAGAGAAGGGGGGTGGCGTGATGGAGAACTGAAATCCCACGTCATTCCTGCAAGTAATATCCTTCTCCTCTGGACAGATGGAACATTTGAGTAGTGATGTAACGTCCCCTAGTCGAAGCATAAGTCTGCAAAGGTGGCACCTAAACAACATCTTGTTGGTGACAAAGATCATAGGAGAAGCTAATATCTGCTACCTAACAAGATCTTGGTCCCAATGATGGTTGAAGCAGGCAGATATGAGGGTTGTATAACCTATTAGACGCAACGATTTGTAGGATGCTTATGATAACTAACAGTTTTGTCGAGAGAGAGCTGTACAGATAATTGGAATAAAAGGATGTAAATTATCGTAGCCGAAGGGGATGAAGACAAGAATGAGAAAGGTGACGGAATAATTTCTGCCATGGCCAGTGGAAGGGATAACCTAGTGCTGCAATATGCTGGAATGTTCGAAATTTAGAGCAGTGGAGGGAAAATAAGTGATACGATATTGAGGTGTACAGCTGAGCAGTTTATCCCAGCAATATCAGGGGTTTTGAGACCAAGACTAATTCTCCTGATTCAGAGTCCGAGTACAAATATAATTAAGTAGAAACATCTCTACTCAACAATGTGTTCGAACGTTTGAAATCCGGAACAGTTTGGAGAGTAAATGGCAATTTTATCTTGCCTGTACAGTAGTAGTAAATTCCTGCATGATCATGGGTTTTGAGTCCAAGACTGATTCTGATCATTCTTGGACTTTCTCCAGATTGTGATGGCTCTAAATAAGTAAGTCTGAGAGGAAATCGTTTCATCCTTCATCTCAACAACGTGCCTTAATCTTCGCCATTCGTGGTAAAGTTGACCTTGTTGTGCATGGGAACCCGGATAACAGAAAACGTGTGGAATTGAGAACCTGATGAGAGCAGCAGTTTAATCCTCGTCTGATACATTTGTATGAATGCGAAGATAATACAGGAGTAATCATCGACTTCTATACGCTCACGATAACCTCAGATGAGATCTTAGAGCACTGAGTCGAGCACGTCACTCTACTATGTGTAGGAGATGAGCTGCTCCAAGAATTTTGGGGGTAGAGCTGCCAGATGGCGACGTATGTAATCAATACATAATCTCGATTCAGTCGTCATGGCACAGTCTTACAGATACTTTGGAAGCGGCGATCGGATATGATCCCAGCAATCCTGTGGAAACTAGAATGGCTCAGATTATTAATAATACCTGTTTCCAATCAATTTGAGAGTGGTAGCATCGAAAGGCCTGATATCATCGTTTGCAGCATCCGACGATTGGTATGGAAGTCGATACAAATTGAGTCATTGAGATTTAATTTAAGCCTCGTCTGCAGCAGCTGCTGCTACTGCTAGTACTTTTTGGCGGTGGCTTTAGCTTGGCTACAGTACCCCTTCTCTCCCTCATAAGTTGCGCAGCTGTAAAGTAAAAGACGACTTGGTTCAGTTGTGGGAGTTCTGGAAGATGAAGTGTGGGGAAGGAGTATGGGCTCAAAGTCCGAGAAAGGGAGAAAAGCAGCATCAGGTGTCATAGACGAAGGCGAGAAAGGAAGAGAAAAGAGAATGGAGCGAGTTCTATGGGACAATTAGGGACTGGAGATGTACAAACACCGGTATGAAGAGAGAAGATTACACGCGAGTTCCAGGAACTAGCTCCCTGGCCTGCTTTCCAGCAGAAAGGCGATTGGATTCGCTACGGCTACACCTGGAAATGATTGAGGTTATCCTTAGAACCAAGAGCCTGCTAAAAATCTTCTTCCATTACGGCTCTTCCCTACTGAAGTCCCTGACTAAACCTAAACATATCAGTGAATAGAATAGATAATAGAGGAGTGGTGGAAGGTGACATTCTTGAGATAGCTGGATATAGGGGTTCTTTTAGAATCAGCTGACTAATTTTAGACTAATTTTTGGAATCATTGATCGATTGATCCGAGGATACGCTTGATGAGTGACATTCTTGGATAGCTGGATTCTAAGACATGGGGATTGTGTGGTGGTGACTTTCTTTTGATGTGCTGGCTGGGAATGGTCGGCCTGGCAGAAAGCTGCTGCAGCTCTCTCAAACTGGACTTCCTTGGGCAAACGACGAAAAAAATTCGACTTCGTGTCCAAAGATTAATTTGTAGCCCATCTGACATCTCCCGCCCTGTAAGATGTGCTTCATCATGTGTAATTTGATGAAAGGAGAGAGATCAATGAAGACGCAGGAAGCTGCAGAGTTGATGTACACCAACAGAAAGTACATTTGTACAGTTCGTAACGAATAGCATGTTGATCTGGAAGATATTATCATGCATGGATGGATGCTCTCCGTATCCCTTGTACGGGGACCGAGGAAACCTGTAAATATATTCTGATGGGTTTGGCTCCCTTAAGAAAATTCAGACACATTCAAGGAGTGTCGAGCAACTCCGAACCCCAGGGGTGGCTCACTCGAACCTCATGAACAATGGAACAATGTCCTCTCCTACTGTACAGTTACCAATTCTTGGAGGTTCCAAACAGATAAATGGGGGGAGGAGCACACATTGAATTGCTGTATACAGTGTACACTGTGTCGTCTTGTTGAAAGTTATTCAGTACAGTATCACTCTTTCGAGGAAGTTCTTGGGTACGGCTCCTAACACACTTAATTTACTCACCTAGGCGGACATGTTCCTCATTTCTAGAGCCATGAACTGAGAAAAAACATTCGGGAAAATTATTTTAAATTGTCTCACATTCGAACCCATATTTGCTTGTGCCATGTACTGTAGATAGCTTAAGTGGTAGCACTCTTAATAGAAGATTCTCCGGCCTTCAACAAACGATGAGAGCAACTCCGTTCAGTAATTTTGCAGCCTCAGTAATATCATGTACTCTACTGTACTTCTTTGTCTCCTGAACGAACTCCGTTGGAGCTCCCGTGCAGGATGAACGCATATTCAACTCATTTTAGTCAGTGGACTGTGTGTTGTACTGTATCACGCAAGAAACAATATTAAATGGCTAAATTCAGGTTTGAACGGGTTATTTGCGTCGTCAACATGGAGATACCCCTACGTATGCGGAGTGAGTGTATGGAGTTTGGTGAACGGTTTTTATTGAGAAAGGGATACGGGTTGATCAAGAGAGGTTCGTTGAGGAAGGTCTTGTGTCCCACACGGTCGTTCTGTTCGGGGCCGAGTCGGGTCGCACATACGTATCCCACGCTAGCCTACGAGCAGCAAAAACTTTGCACCCACTGCCCCACTTTATCATTTGTGCCATGACCGTCCATCCATGCGGTCCCCTGCAGAGAGAAGGAGAAATCTTATTCTCTTGGCAGAAGCACCCTTTCTAACCATAGCACTCAAAGGAGGAAAAGCAGGTTCCTCACGACCTGCTGCCACACCGGTTGCAGCTGGGCGCTGTGTTTCTTCGTTTCTTTTCAGGAAAGTCCGGTCTTTCCTCCCACCGTCCTTTGTGACTTCTGAGTGCATGACTCGCTCAAATTCTCCTCTATGCCAGGCAGAGGGAGCGAACAGGACAGGTTGAATGGATGACTGTATTTGTGAATGTATGTGTGCTGCCGAGTGTGACCTTGAGCATATCCATTGCCAGGACCTCTCCTGTGCACCCACTCACTCTCTCTCTACATCTCTCATAGACACATGGCTGTTTCCTAAAGGCAAGCCTCTTGACTGCGGCCGTCACTGATTGGCAGAAACAGCTCCTATTGTCTCGCCCACTTCCACTCGCGCACTGTACTCTAGTACTGTGCTCAGCCGTAACACACACATACTCTACCAATCGGATAATCATGCTGAGGTTGCTAAACACCTCCTTTCTGTGCAACACAAACCTTTTTCCCAGCATTGTCATGGGAGCCCAGGTACGAACGTCAAAACGAGATCCATCGCTCTAGGTAAGCTTATGAGGACTGTACAGTAGCTGGACTGGACGGGACTGGCAAACGAGTCTCCGATGTTACGGAAATGCAGATATACTTTCCAGGTATCTTGGACATGAGTAATACTCTTCAGGATAAATTACTCTGCTAATCTACTCAAGTTACCACTGTCAACCCCCGAACTGATGCACAAGGACGCCACCTGTTTGGCTGCGGAGGAGAGCAAAAGACCATAAACTACTCTTAGATTAGAGGGTAATAATTGTGGGAAGAGACGCTGGCGAGCTAATCAGGTGCTGCTGGATATTCTTCTTTTTTTAACCAGCACCCGTAAAGCAAGTCTCCTCGGGGGATCCAAAGCAAGTGAGCAGACAGAACGGGCTGAAAACGGGCAAATCGATTAATGGATATGATCATGAGTCTAGTCCTAAGAGCTGTTCGTTTTGGAGTAGGTTGACTCCCTGGAAACGTTACTCTACGGGAGTCTATGGAGGTATGCAGATTACAACAATAAACGGTACTGAAGAGAAGCACAATGCTCTTCTTTGAAGAACTTATATTCTCCCCGTACTTCCATTCCTCAGGTTTGATGGAAAGATTGAATAATCACTTTTAAATATCGATCGTGCTCTGAATTTTGACTTGAAAGTAAATTGTTTTGTCAGCTCGGAAAGAATGTTCGCATGTATCACAAAGAATATCTCAACTGATGTCTGTTACTACTATCTAATAGTCCGAGACTTTTTATGCGTTGAAGATATTTTGACAAATCAGATCAGAGATCACCAAGTGATGACTACGTTATGATGAAGGAGAAATGAAGGACACTATCGAAAGATAGGCAGTTCATTGAACCCGAGGATGTATTCCAACGGTAGAAGTATGTTTCGACTCGAATTTGAATATACCAAATCAGCACGAATTGGCTTGAACTCCGCGTGAATACTAATGAGATATCGTCATCACGGGTGGTGGTGGACCTTCCCTTGAATATTTTCCCGTCAAAGTTGAACTGGGAACTGCTATTGTTGGTGACATTTCAGACCCAAAACTCTGGTAAATCGTCTGGAAATGGCTGGAAGATTTACGAAGGCGTGAAAGCTAGCAGAAAGGTGCCATGTCTATCAACCTTCAGAGGTATATCTTGGGGCCGAGGCCGATAAGATAGACGATGATACTAGATCTCCTCGACGAGGATCGAACATTGTACGCCGTATCCAACCGTGTTTTCTCTCGTGAGAGAATAATAGAAGCCCGGCCCAGTGACCCGTCCCCCACTTCTGTGCTCTACACGTGATCATCATACTCTACGAGTATAACTGTACCACCACCTCACAGATGTAATCTGAGGGCTCCTCTCGGCTTGTCTCATGTTCCTTGAACATCCTTGCCAAGCAAGGTGTTTATCGCTCCATATCTCTCTCGTCACTGGTCTTCACAGCGTATCGAAAGCTCACGGCTAGCAACCCTCGTGCTAGCTATTCCTACCTATCGGCACGATAGGATAGTAGCTACCCACCCCAATATAACTGTACAGCGTCCTGCTGCAACTCCTCGTATACTCCAGCTGCATGGATAGTAGCAGTACAGCATACATACCAGCATACTTCGCCGCAGCGAAGGCTTAATGGAACTACGCCTCAAACCCTATCCTCTTACCGATACTATTGGGCTTAGCTCCATTTTACCCTTATGTCTTTGTCCTTGTACGGTTTGCTTGATGGCTGTTCCCATCCTTCTTGTTATCTCACGCGGTCGCCTTTTCCCTTAAACCCTAGGAATGAAAAACTTTGGTATTTACATCCCCATTCCAGGTTAGTGAGCATTCGGCGTCAGGCGAAGCCAGCGAATGGGAACTACTTTGATATCCGGGTCGAGCAGACTCGCCCACATGGGTACTCGGGATTATAAGCTCATCATTGCAGGCCACATGTCGTGTGAACCTGTCTTACAAAAACTATTATCGTCGCCATTTAAATTTATTGGCTGATTGAGTTTATCTCTACACAACTTACCATACTCGTATACCGTCACTTTGCACATTTGTAGAGAAATGTAGCGAAGTCCTCAACGGATCCCCATGGTGGTGAAACAGCTTTGGGCCCCATGGACGAAGCCTGGTAGGCCCTCTTTGGTCGGCCGGTCGGCCCGTTGTTTGAGAATCTGCAGGCCATCCAACGAGTCACCATGTCCTCCTTCCCAGTTCTTATTTCTCCACTAAATTTCCTCCCGTATCTCTCACCCAAACAGCACCAGCTTGTACCCACTAGCTTTTCTTCTTTTCTGTCCTCCTAGGACAACTCGATAAGACAAACAAGGAGCCTTGCGGTGGTTTCTGGTGTCCAAAAGAAAGATAGATAGATGACCCCCGGAAATTCATCTCTGTTGGATTTATTTTCGCAGACATTAAAGGCATAAAGCAGATTTGGTTATATATAGAGAGTACTTACACTACCTGAATCATCCTCGCCTAACTTCCAATACAGTCGTCAATCCTATTCTAAGCTCGCATAACAAGTACTTTTCGTTGATGCATCTACTCTAATACTATTGGGCCTCTGGCTTCCTAATGCGGTGGCTGGAGTCTACGAGTTCCTGCCTGACAAGTTAAAATATTGTCTTCCCTTCATCATCGTGGAGTCACCGAGGTCTAAGAGCGGGAAAAGGCCATCGATTTGAGACAGTCGATTTAATCTAGCAATCTTTAATTAAACCGTAATTGAACTTTCGCCAGGTCCTTTTCTGTGGTTGGCGGCCTTTTCGCTTCGGCTCTCAGCTTGTTTTGTCGAAGCCTTGACCTCTGCCCGTCCCGAGTCGGAATACAGTATGTATGTCCTCTCCTTGTCTCCTTGCTACCCTTCAGCTTTTGACACACTTTGTACGATCGGTGATGGTGTCTCTCGCCAGTCACTTGACCTGACATGGCGAGCATACTCCTGCTCCTGGTGCTCTGTCTACTGCATGTTTCTTTAAGCTCTGAGTGAAGTCATCCCCCATGCAGTTCAGATCCTCAACTCCCCCATCTCCACAAGGGTTGAACTAAGCTACGACCAACAAAGTCTGCCTGTCTTCTGTCTCCTGTCAACTCATCATATGCACCATCTCTTTCGCCAATAAATTTCCCGTTCTCCGTCTCCATCGTTGTCCCCATCTTCCCTCAAGACGTGCCCAAGCGCCCCCATCACACGCTTGGTGCACCTTTATAGATCCACTTAAAATCCCAAATCCTTCACGTCGGCAGCAGCTCCTTCCTTTTCTATATTTTGCTTCGGCCACGTACAATCATTAAAGGATGAACCTATACATTGTCTAATCCCTTTAAGGTCAGGTTCTTCATGTGGTAAAGAGGCCGGTACAAGCACCCGTATCTTAAGTTTTATACATAGAAGCGAGATTTCTTCTTATAGTCTTTCAATAAGTTGCTGTAGGCAGAATTTAGAAATGAGCAGCGATCTGGGACTGAGGGGACTTGTAAAACGAGTTGTTTCGATCAGTGAAGAGGCGCCTTTCAAGTCTTGGGCAAAGAAAATGAGATATTTGGTCTCTTGGTCCTATCCTTCGAGAGCGGTGGATCGAATATTGAAACTGAGCATGACGAATTCATCTATAGTGTACTTTGTGACAGATTTATTGCGCTATAATTAATAGGTAGTTTAGGATACAAGTGACATCTTAGATTGGACATGTCATATCCGTAAAGAGACTTTGCGGATTTGAATTCTACCCTTAAGGTTGTGTATTGTAAAATATGTTAACATTTCTGGACCTGTTACGTCTCCAAAACGAAAGTAAAAAGTGGATTTGTCTTGACGTTATGGGGGAGTGATTCTTGGGAGTCAAGCATAAACACTTCTACTGTTAAGAACTTCAACATCTATCAGAAAACTTTACCTTACATATGTTGAGTGAGAAATAAAATTAGTACGAGCAGAGTTGCCCTTCTTCACTCATACCATGTTATTGGATTAGGCTTTCCCCCTTCTCCAAGGTTCCCCACTGCACCCTCTCGTGGGAGTCTGCAAAAGCATATACATCTCCAGAGACTTCAGGTTCGCTTATGTACAGCTTTTTCATATTTGTTGTGGAGATGCAGGTTGAAATAATTTACGGAAGGAAGCCGCTGAAGTTAATATCTAGTTGCAGCAGCCGGAATCGTAAAGATAAACATTTAGTAGAAGCCAATAAAGAATATATGGTATAATGGAGGTCGTAATTATTAGAGATTTTCTGTTCTACCGCACATGGTGTATAGATAATGTGAAATTGAAAAGAAATAACTATCAGCCCACTAGAAAACTGGTGGAGAGAAAGGTGAATAAATGAGAGGCAGGAAAAGGGCACTTTTTCCAAATGGTCCATTATATTTTCGAGATCGTGTACGATTTTAGAAAAGAAATGAAAAAATGATAAAATAAAGCAACTTGAACAAGAATAAACGGGCCATAATGTGGAAGAAAAAGACTACAGTAATTCATAAAGAGCCAAGGAGAAGTGGACCTCAAAAGTCAAATATATATTCCGAGTATCTACTCTGAATAAATATCTAAAGGTTTGTAGGAGGATTTGGTCATTGACCCCGACCATCACTCCCCATTAAATTGTCGTTTCCATAGGTGCGAAGATCTTACGGTTTTGAACAAGTTTTGGTTTCTAGGTAAGAGAAGAATCTTCGATGAGTGAGACTACCGTGCCTACGTTGTAAGTTGTAGCAAGAAATTCACAAGAATTGGAAGAAAGAAAGATCCTGTTTCGTCCTTGTAGCAAGATTCGGGTGTTCGTTGTCTTCCTTCTTTCCAAATTGAAATTAAAACGTGGATTTTGACCTATGATTGCTGTTTCTGGAGTATTAGTTTACATGATGTTTGAATCATAACGTAGGGTCTACCATAACGGTAAACATTCGAGGGATATTGATTATTGATGCCATTGTGAGAAACATTGATGGTTTGTTCTTGAGTGTATCCAATACATATGACTTATTGGAGCTGGTAGTATCGATCACGTTGTGTGCAAGAGTAGAATCTCATCCTTTGGCTTATATTGCGGTTGTCTCATTCTTCGGAGGGGATGTTTCAGTAAGCACGAACATCTCGATTTCCTGTTTGGATGAACTCAAGTACAATAAGCAGCTTTTCCCGATAAGTTGCGTAAGTTACAACAAAGCCTCAACTGTACAGCACTCGAACTCGGTGCCAGTGATGATTTGATTGATTCTTGTAGAAGTTCAGGTGTCCATGCTGCATAAGAGGCTGCAGTATTTTGATACTTCCGTTCAATTTCCATGGTGGGTAACAAAAAGAAAAGGATTATTGCTCTGAGTTAGATGAACGAACAGGTATCTGGAATTGTTAGTCAAGGTATTCATGATTGCATGCGAGTTTCACGAGTGATTCAACTGGATGCTATGGCAACTTGATTCATTTTCGCATGATCAACCAAAGTGTGCACTGTCAGTCAACTAAAGCAACTTGGTCCTCTCCTCAACCGGAGATCTCACGCCTTTGTCAGTTGGTGGCTATGTGAGTTACTTCTGAAGGTCAACGCCAAATGCACATGCAGAGGTGGAGAGTCTCGTTGCAGCTCCTCATATCATGACATGAGGTATCAAACGACATCTTGGTTGAGGAGATGTATTGTACTTAAAGTATCCATCACTGCTAACATCGTTTGAATGGAAGTGTTTAGCTGGTCAAGAAACTCTTTGGTCTGCATAGGCACTAATATATCCTGACAAATTTGAGCGTGAGAGATTTAGTGATACCGTTGAACACTAGATGAACACTGGGCTTATGTTCCTGCTAGTAATTCAAAGCTAGTAAAAATTTAGCTTTGAATTTACTAGCACGAACATTAAACGGAAGAGTGGAGATTAAATATTAACGAACGTCCTCATGCCTATTAAAGATAAACAAAAGTTTTCCGGCACAATCAATAATAATGTAAGGTTAACTCATCGGTCATCGATTGACTCTTTGGATCTAGATTTAGGATTACGTTCTAAGTTCATCAGTTCCCGCTTGAGATATTGAATTGAAATTGATAGACATAAATGGTATGTCGGATCCAACTTATTATGGAGGTGGAAGCGAGCACACTGTATTAGAGTATATGCAAAACGACTGAAAGGGGGTGCGCTCTTCTTTTTATTCCCTTCACTTTGCAGGTCAATCTGTGGAGAGTTCTTTCAAGCGTACACAACTGTCAGTTCTAAGCAATATAAAGTTGCACTGTGATTGCAAGTACTTGGGATGTTGTCCTTCTTTACCAAAAAGGTTTGCACAGTACTGTGTGATCTTGACCTCCTAGAGAAGCCATCCCCAGAATAACTGCGTGGCACATACATGATGAAAGGCCCAAGATCTTTGAACTTTGAGAAGAAAGGTCACCGGAAATAAGAGATTCCATGTTGTATACCACGTCATTGCCTAGCTAGACCTGAGAGAATGATCTTGGGATGCGACTTCATGCGGATTTGACAGCTAACCCGATAACACTGAAATTGTCGATTGCGCATGTCCTCATCCTTGAAGTCTGTTTGTATGTCCTACATCTCTGTAAGGTTGAGATCTCGTAAAATACTCTCCATTTCGCCGAAAGAGATGATGAGGTAAGAAAGTCAAGAGAAGAGAGAAGGAGGATGATTTCTTCATAATTATGAAGATGATGCAAATCGTTATCTAATCTACAATACAAAGTGTTTTGTAGACGAAGCCATTAGATGTAAACGAAGGTCTCTCGAGAGCAGTGTTGGAAGGATCGATCCTTTCTACTTTCTAACGCAAAATCTTTTCGTTATTTATGAGCGCTTTAGTTCCCCGTCCCGGTTATGATTGGTGTAATCTCATGCATGAAGATGTGCGTTACCTGTTCCCTTCAATGTGCGGTGTCGAAACTTGATTTTATATTTTCGAAACGTCGCGAAACTGTTCAAACTTCTAAGTCTCCAAGTGAAAGGTAGGAACGAAGGGAGGATTGAACATAGGGAACTTCTGCGGCGAAAATGACAACATATTCTTCCGTCTAAAGAGGATGGAAGCATTGAAGAATGTGTATCTTCTTATCCTACACGGTCGCCTTTCTTTTTCTTTGCTTATGTGTGTCGCGTCTCGCGATGGAAGCATTGAAGAATGACTTTATCCTGCTCCATAATGATGAATGTGGCTCCTCTTACCCTCCTGTCCCCTAAGTGGTCTCCTTGCCATTTGCCTGCTCTTGTATGGAGATGAAGTGGAAAGAGCGCATAGAAAGTAAGCCCTCCAAAACTTGGCGCTCTCTACAGAAGAGAAGCTCGGCAGTTCACGTTAAGGTAATTTGAGCAAAAGTAGTAAGGAGAGCCAATACAGAGCAATTATCTACTTCATAACTATACAATGGAACTGAATGTACTGCAGTTCACTATATATATATATATATATATATATATATATATATATATATGAAGATGGATGGAGATTCAGGTTCAAGTATAACTCCAATATGTTTTCTTCTGTTTTACAGCACGAAAAACATAGACATATACTGAAATCCTGCCAACTACGGTACTGTGGTAACCACAAACATCAATGGAGGCTTTGCAGTGTTATAAGCATCCCCTGTTATCTGCAGATAGTTGGATGGATGAAAAAGCGGGGTGGCGGGAAGTGGAGATCGTCGTTCCTTGGATGAGATCTGAAGAGTGAATGGATGGACGACCAGAGAAAGAAGAAGATTCTCTAGACGACACAAGACAGAAGATCACATCATCTCTCTCCTCTCTCTCTCTCTCCTTCCCTCACCCTATAGCCTTTATAGCCCTTTATTTCTGGTGCACACATAATCATTAGGTCTTGTTTGCTTGTCTTAGAGTGAATGATTTCAGGTATCAATATTGAATCATTACAACAGTACTCATGAGATGTTTGGTGAACAATGTCCTCCTCTCTTTCTCATAAACGGTCTCCGAAGAAATATCCACCAGTCATCTCGATTCCACAAGTTTAGTGGTCTTTCCAGATTTCACCCATTGCCCATATAAACTACACATATTCACGTGAAAAGGTCGAGATATTGTCAGGTTGCCACGAAATCGTCTTCAATCTGCAACAGCATCCGATGGACTGTAACTCGGGTTAAGTCAGTTAACCCGACTTAGTTCGACTCCCTCCGCCTCTTTTAACATACAGATAGATAGGACTGTTCTTGTTCGCTTAAGACATGTTTATGTGGCCATTTAAGGCAAGATCGATCTGTGGTACTCGTATTAATCTTCCCCCTCCCCCCTCTGCCAACTGCCGTCGTATGGCCGAGTAGTAGTGTCACTTCTTCTCCGCGTCGTCATGGCAGATAAGGCAATTACCGGTATACGAAATGCCGTTACTTTTGTCTGAAAAACCGGGATCAGCGCATAATAAACTCCTGACGGAAATACGCGAGCGTGTGTAAATACCGACAATAGTGGCCCGCTGATGCCGTAATGTGACGGAAGTAGTCAAAGGTTGTTCGTGACGAGGGAACAAGTCGTGAGAGACGACGAGGTGAGCCGCGACGCTACGTGACGAGATCGGACCGGTCATGAGTTCATGGTCGTCGTCGTTTTCTCCTCCATCTGTTCTCCTCCTGTATATTACAACAACTACTGCTACTATCACAGTGTAGACGACGAGTAGTCGGGACTGGTGCTGAGAGTGAGAGGATAGGACGACACACAGAAAGACAAGGAGAAAAGAGGTAAAGGTAGGAAGTTGTCGTTCTCCCAAAGATGGGGCTTCTCTCCGCTGCGGTCGGGTGGGTGTGTGTGAGAGGCTCGTAGTTACTATGTAGAAGTAGACAGAGGGAGGGGGATTGAAGACTGAAGACCTTTTCGTATTCAGAAGTTTCAGCTGCTGTGAGGGAAGGAGAAGGAAATGGTGGTAATCCAGAGATTTGTGAGTGAGTGGTGACAGGAGTTTTACGGAGTTTTGTTTTGAGCCGGGTGTGATTTGAGAGGGAGTGAAGGAGAGCTGGAAAGCTTGTTGTGAAAAGGATCTAATTCATTCACTCGGGGGCGCTGTGGAATCAGGGATTAGTTTGGTGGTCAGAGTCAGAAAGTGCTGGCGTAGTGGTGGTGGTGTACTTGTGGGTAGGTTGTTGTGATAGAGAGTTTGGATAGAAACGAGGTGACGTGAGAGGAGGTGCTGAGCTCGATCGACTTGGGGAGCGACCGACTTGGAGACATCTTGAATTTTTGGGGCCCGACGAGAGAGAAGAGAGAGAGCGGCCGTGGGAGATACTCATCCCTTGGCGCATGATGTAGACGTTAAGTTCGTGTCCTGCTTGCGTGTTTACTATTGCCGGACTCAATGTCGCTGCACGTCTGGATCTGGACTGATTGTAATGTAGCGGGACTCGAGCTGAAGAAGGAAGGGCACAGAGTCTGGAAAACAGACGGTGGACCTGTACGGAGTAGAAGGTGGACGTGCGCATCGTATAATCAAAACCAATGTCGCAGTGAATCTGAAGACCACTCGGCGCAAGCAGCAGCAGCAGCAGCTGGGGTTTAGATAGGTAGGGACGATACGGAGGCAAGGAAAGGGAAATAGAATCCCTGCGGCTATGTAGGTCTGTTCCATTAGTAGGACGAGTAAGCAAGATCAAGGGCTCTTCCGAAGTTTTTAACCTGGATCCTGGTAATGTGGAAGAGAGGAGCCGTGGGTGTTTATGCGAGGGACACTGGCCGGGCTATGTCGAGCACGCATGGGTTTGATGTTGTACTCAAGACTGAAATGGTCATTAGGCGTGAGTCTTGCAAGAGCAGACCAGCAGGGTCACGCCCGAAAATGGCTTCTATTCCGCCCATACACCGGTTCGTACCCCATGTCTGACATAACTTTGTTTTTTGATAATACTGGGCGTGTTAATCAATGAACAAAGATTTTGGGCAAGCATCCACCTCTATAGCTGAGACGCCAGACAACGGGAACGTTCAGTACCAAACTCACCATCATCTCAGGAGCCACGTTCACCTGACCAACAACATTCATCTGAGAAATCTCCTCCACATGCAAAGGCATAGAATACTGATGGAGGCTCGAAATTCAGCTGAGCTTCCGCTCATGAAAGAGCTGACCATTTTGCGGAGAGCACGCTCGCTGCGTGACCCGTCAACCAGCCCTGCTTGGAGCTCAGCGTCTCATGGAAGCAGAAAAATCAGAGAGGGGAGTGCGATGAGAGACGAGGCTCGAGAAACGAAAATGGCAGGTAATGATTTTAGGAGAGAGGCGAGGAGACTCCACTTTCAAGAAAGCGATTCCACTCCTAAGGCATCTAAACGGGAGAAGTTGGATTTGAGGGGTGGAACTCATCATTGGGTTGCAGACTGTTTCGCCGAGGAAGCTCTGGAGGGAGGGTTTGATCAAAAGGAGAATCATGTTCTGAAAAACGAAATGAGGGATACTTACAGTATTACTAGTAGCGGAGAGCAGCGAGGCGAGACGAAGAGTAGTAAAGGAAAGAAAGGGCGAAGACTCGGTAAGTCCAGAAGCTACCCCCGATTTGGAACTGTAGTTTCCGAAGACGATGACCCCTCCAAATCCCAAGCTCGGCGGTCTAGAGGCTCGTCCGACCAGCTGTCGGAGAAGGAAGCACAATTTGAAGGGTCAATTTTGGGGGAGAGAGTAAGCGATGGCCATGTTCGCTCGCTCGAACGGGACGTCGTGGAAGACGAGAGGCTCCAAAGAGGTTCCATTCGTAGGCCTGACAGTGGCTGGGAGGAGACAGAGAGGAGAGCTGAGATAGCAAGAAGAGTCATATCTGAGACATCAGCTAGTCAGGTAAGGCAACAGAGCTCGCAGCTCTCGTCTCCCGTCTTTTCTACCAAGGCTAACTCCCAGCATGATCAAGCTATATCCGGGCTGGACTTGGGAGGGCCTGACAGCGAAAGGGACGAGTACGGAGACAGTGACGAGGATGAAATTAGCCTCAGGCACGGGCTGAAGCAGCTCTCATCATCTCATATGAGCTCTCATGCGCAATCCCCTCTCTTATACAGAGATTCAATGACGAACACCGATCGCAACTCACGAGGGGGGAGGAGGAAAAGCAACAAAGGCGCGGGCTCCAGAGATGGTGCCCGTCACCGCGAGGGACTTAATCTGAGGGTCACGGGAAACACCCAGGGAAGACTGAGAGGTCGGAGATCGACGTTGCGCCCAAACATGACCCCCGACAATGCTTCAGTGTTCGGAATGGAAGGGGAATTGGAGGTTTCGGAGCTACCACGGAACGGTTGTGGCATACCTTGGTATTGGACGAGAATGCACAAGTACAAAGGAAGGAGGTTTTTGGATATAGCCGGGAGGAGTTTGGCTTGTGGGTTTCCTGAGAGTTCGAAGAGGAAGACAGTGAAGATAGATAAACCCCATGTACCTGTCCATCGTCGAACCATGATTATTGCCGACAGTCCGCTCGATGAGAGATCGGGTTTCGCGGGGAGGGACTCGGAATTGGATACTCCCAGCAATTTCGAAGGGAATGACAGTCCTGGGTCTCAGAGAGCGGATGGCAAACTACTCACTGCCGATCGCTCTGGAGAGCTTATATTCGGTTCTACTAGAGAGGACCTGAGTGGTATCTTGGTGCCCTCATCCCCGGCTTACGAGGAAGGATCCCCTATGCAACAAATTATCACAGCCCCAGAGGAACCGAGAAGTCTGAATCAGAAATACCGACCGAGATCATTCAGTGAACTTGTTGGTCAAACCATGGTAGTCAAGTCTCTGACGACTGCTATTCTAAAGGGAAAGATTGCCCCGGTTTATCTGTTTCAAGGGCCCCGTGGAACAGGAAAGACTTCTGCTGCAAGAATTTTCGCCCATGCGCTTAACTGTGTATGCGACAGTTCTGACATTAATCGCCCATGTGGGTTCTGCAAGGAGTGCACTCACCCTTCACCGGACATTAGAGAAATTGATGCTGCAAGCAACAACGGTGTAGAGAGCGTCAAAGCCCTTATGGGCAGCATGCTTGCAACTCCGTCCACTTCCCGGTGCAAAGTTTTTATCATCGATGGATGTCACTTGCTTACGGCAGAAGCGTGGAATGCGTTTCTGAAAGCTTTGGAGGAACCTCCTTGGCATGTCGTATTCATTCTTATCACTACAGATCCGGAGAAAATTCCTCGAAATGCCATTTCACGCTGTCAGAAATTCCTCTTCTGCAAAATTAAGGAGGCAGACATTGTAAATAGGCTGCAGATTCTGGTTCGGATGGAAGGGCTTGAGGTAGACGAGTCCGCATTACACTTGGTAGCTGCTCAGGCTCATGGATCCCTTAGAGATGCAGAAATGACCCTCGATCAGATAAGTTTATTGGGCAAGCAGGTCACTGCGGCAATGGTGCAGGAAATGGTAAATTAATCTTTCTTTTCTGCTTTCTCCTGGCTGCCTTGCATACGTCTGAGCTGGTATACAGATAGAACGATGATCGATCTAAGTCCCAAATTGACGAACAGACGAGCAGGCATACAGTAGAAGTATTCAGCTCTCTAAGCAACATGCTCAACGGTTTACCTGCACATTTCCTTCCATGCATGGCTTCATCGCGAGTAAGTTGCGAAGTCATTGTTAAGTAGTTCGTAGCCCTGATAATTGTTGTTAGCATGTACCGAAGCTATAACCAATTCCTATTGCTCTGACTAGACAGCTAACCGAGACCGGAACTGATTTGTCTCATTTTCAGGTTGGCCTGGTCTCAGATGACAAACTGATCGAGCTGTTAGACCTAGCCTTGTCTGCAGACGCAGTTAGTACTGTGCGCTGTATGCGAGAGTTGCTTGATGGAGGTGTAGAGCCTCTGGCATTGGTCTCTCAACTGGCAACTCTCATTACTGACATCCTGGCAGGGAGTTTCATAATACCACGGGATAAGCAAATGCGTGGATTCTTTTTCAGACGATGTGGTAAGGTTCCATACGCTCAACCATCATTTAAGGTCCACGTAGAGTTCAATGTTTGCTACTTCGAGATTAGTGTCAGGAATGAACTGCCAAAACATTTCGACATGTGAACCCTTCATATTGAGTGAGCCACTTAATAGTCAAAGCCATTACGTATGTTTGCAGGTAAGAAGGAAGAGGCAGTGAGGTTGAGGCAAGCATTAAGAATCCTATCAGAAGCTGAAAAGCAGCTCAGAACGTCAAGCGATCAACCTACGTGGTTGACAGCCGCTCTCCTCCAATTCGCCCCCGACAGATCGTATCAGCCATCTTCTGTGGAAACAAGCGTTTTGGCCAGTCCAGTAGCACAATTAAATGATACCAGTGAGAAAGAAACAGTGGGGGAATCCGTTCAACCCTGGACGAGTGAGGAACAAATCCATTATAATCATGACAACAGTAGAGATGGAATGTCTAGGATGGATGCGTCCTTTGCAGAGGCAAGGAAGAGAAATGGTGCGATGGCCAACTATGTAGAAGCGAAGGTACATCCAGCTGAATCGCCGTTGATAACCGGAGTGAGTACAAGCCCCGGTGACAGAAGGTCAGGTAGGCCAAGCAATGCAAGGTCTGATGAGCCCTTGTTGCCTGGAAGTATTGATGATCTCACGCAGAAAGACTATACTGTGATGAGTCAAAGAAAACTAGAGGAGGTATGGCAGAGAGTTGTCCAAGGGAGCCGATCCAACGTGCTCAAACAGCTGCTTCACGGCCAAGGGAAACTGCTCTCACTTCTCCTTGCAGAAGGTTCTTTTTTACACCGCTCTCTACCCCTGGCGTTTGGTCTCATTGTGATAGAATCTTAGAGTGGACATTTTTCTGGTTGATGATTGTCAGTGGTCTCTTCATCAAGGGAGTCGGTTAGCGCGATGACAATGTAATGACTGTAAGGAGAAGATGCTTGAGTCAGTTTGGTCACCCTGAATTCAGACAACCACACACCGGCTCCTCTTGTCAGAGGGGGAAAGGTTCGTTAATTCTATTCACTCTTGCTTGTTGGTACATCTTCTAAGGGCAGGCCTGACATTTATATCCATGCGTTGCTGTGCAGCTTTTGCAGTCGCCCACTTGGAATTCCGACACCCTGAGCACAAAGCACGCGCAGAGCGCTCACGGTCAAGAATATGTAACGCGTTCCAGATGGCCTTAGGTTGTCCAGTCGAGCTGCAGATAACACTGGCTTGCATGCCAGGTGAACAAGATGGTGGCAGACCATCCTTGAACTTCACTAGCTACGAGGATCAAGCTCAGATGTTCGAGACCTGGCAAAGAGAAAAGTCAAAGAGTAAGATCTCCACACCAGATGGGAGAACGTATAGACGAAGGCACAGAAGCTCGAGAAATCAGCGGTCAGCAGATTCCATGGAAATATCTCATTCACTATATAATGCAGTTATGGGTGATAGCAAGGGCTTCAAGCCAGAAATACTCCCTGTCGTTAGTTCATCCAAATGGGGAAGACCAGGCAGTCAAGAGGAACGACAAGATGGTGTTTGGTACCGAGATGGTAAGCGAATTCCTGGTCCTTCCCACGATTTCCAGCATCACCATGACCATCAACGAACAAGATATGCCCCTGGGTTCACCAACAGAGCACCCTCAGGAAAGATGCCCTTGAAGACGGCCATCCACCAGTTTGATGACGGTGTGGACACTCCTAACCATGATCTCCAAACGGACATCGTGTGTGGCTCCTCCCGGAAAAAGAGTGTGAAGTTCCGGGATGTCAATAGTGGAAATACCGCCAGCCTCGAACGACAAGACACTGAGAATGTGTAAGTAGTGGATTGCATACACACCGTCCGTTTGGGCTCTTTTAACTTCGTTCACTCACCTTTTAGTGTCTAGTGTGACTTCACACTTACTACTTCCGCTCAACAACCCTCGCCTATTCGTGTACCTGAGCTTCATACTTATATCGACTCACCGCCTTTATGTTGTTTCTCACCAGTCGATCGCCAGAGGTCAGGAAGTTCATCATATGCTCTGCGATCTCGTCGTGTTTCCCCTCCTCGGGATCTAGGAGGGTGGAAGCTCGCCTCAAGCCAGCTCAAAGCGAATCGCGCCTTCTCTGTTGGAGGGTGCAGAAATTGGATGAAGAGAAGGTGAGCTCTGGGTTTTGTCGACGTAGGAAGAGGGCACATAGTTTGTCCGCAATTTTCTTTCCCGGCATTGTAAGTCTGATTAAAGTCGAAGCTCTCTTTGCCCTCTTTAAAGATGACTAGAAGCCTTAGCTACTATGTTGAAGTTGTTTCCTTGGGAATGTCCGGCTGAAATGTTGTTGTTGTCTTGAACAGATTAAAATTCAAAGGCGCAGACGCCAAAGAAGGGTCAGATTTCTCCTCAGGCTTGTACCTTGTGCAAGATCCACCACTCCACAGCAGAACCACAACTAGATTTAGAGCTTGATGGATTTTTTATGGCATAACTCGAATGGTGAAGGTGGTCCGTTTGTTAGTAGTCAGACACAGAGCAACATGTCGACGATTTTGAGACTCTGATGAGCATGTACCCAACCTGAGTGCAACGCTAGCTGCACACTGTACTGAGAAGAACAGTGCCTGCGCACGCCTTTCGCTTTCAGACCCCATGCTAGCAGATTAGAGGAGATTCCTGAAGTAGGAATAGATGTTGGACTTCATACATAACGTGTTTCATATCAGTCAAGAGTGCTGGCAATTAGAGAGTAATGACAGAGGGATTCGCCTGCCTGCATCCCTCCTCTCTGGAGAAAAGCTGAATTGAACTGCGGCTTCATCAGCTTTTCTTCAGAAAGAGCAACATTGGCTCTCCACCACTTTAAATTGCCTCAACAACTGAGCGAGCGAGCAGTCATGGAAAAAGACAGCACTCAAATAGGCCCGGGCTTGCAGGTTGGGAAACCTTAGGTGATGAAAAAGTTGTACCTTTACCTGCATTCACAATTGACGTTTCTGAAGACACATTCACTGAAGAAGCTCGTAAGGAAAGGTCTTTTGTAAAATATGAACTGTGACTCATTGTCACTGCCACCCACATGTCATGCTGAATTTGAGACTAATAACCACTTACCGCTCTAGCTGCTTGCTGCGTTTACCCAACAACCTCGCTTGTCTCTTGGCTAATTTATCATTTCTGCCTGGTTGTCTGTGGCGTCATATGATGTAGGCAGCATCGCCCTCCTTACTTGGCGATATTAGTTGCCGTCCTCTTCTGAATTCTCGGTGGCCTTCATTGTTCAAAGAGAAACTCTCATGTAAAGATGCTGATGGTCTCTCCCACTTTCAGGCCTCACTCTTGTGTTGTAATTCCCACCCAGAGCAAGATCTTGGCTGGGACACCAAACAGTGGGCCCTGTGGTTCAACGCCTCCTTCTCCACTGAGCATCCCTCCTCTCTAACCTCAGACGACGAGTTCTACACCACGTTCCCTGTTCATCATCGACAACAACTGTGACACAAACTGCACGCCAACGTGATCATTCAACTCGTTTACTGGGCGCTGGAGGAAGACGAATAAAACACCACTGAAACGCTTCGCTTTCTCTCGGAACAAAATTTTAGCTTTCCACTGCTCACAGCTGTTACTGCAGGACCAGGAAACGAGATCATCAACCCTTTGCGATAGTGGTTACCAAAATCTGGCAGCGAGTTTGTCGAGAAGCACAGTCCTGCAGTTTGCAACCTGCGGACAGTCTACTGAAACTCGGACTTCCAGACACCGAAGACCATACCCAATTCCATTGGGATCTACGACCCTGGGATCTGTACAATGATATGTGTTCTTGTCATTACTCTGGTGCGTACACACTGGAACGAATTTACCGTACTCTTTCTCTGAACTTTACACTGGAAACGCAATACAGTATTAGACCACATTCTTTCAAGGGGATGCATAACGCCAGTCCTCGAGTAAAGAAGCACCCACTTGGAAGGTAGTTCGCATGTCACATAGACTCCAGTATTAACCTACCGATAAGTAGTAGTAGAGTATAATGATATCAAATCAGGTTGAGGTACCTGCAGCCTTGCCCTGCCCGCAATCAGGTGATGCACTCAAGCAGTAGCGCTAGAAGATTGTTTGCCAAGAGCCGGCTGTCAGCTTCACATTCGAAATCGATTCTTTGCAGTCTCTGACAGACCGCATTGAATGCACAGTTTATCGAGCAGCTTACGGTCAAGAAACGGTCATTGCAATTTGCTAGACCCTCCCTCCACAACCTTCGTTCATGCTATTGGCTGCTTTCTGAGCCAAGCTTAATGGAGTCTTCCCATCCTTCTTCTTTTTTCTACGCGGTCGTCCTTCATTTATTCACTATGTGAGTTCTATTAATTCAATTCATGTTGGAAAAGCGGTCAATCTATTCTAACCAAATTCCCTTACTTTATGCTTCTGGTCCCGGTAATCATTCCCCAGGATGGTTGAGCTCTCAATCCACATTCTTTCTTCTCCCTTTTCTTGGTGGATGCAAGTGCTTTGAGTTGGTTCTGTCTTACTTTACTTGATTTTTCTTTAGATTTTCTGAATTTTCCTAGAACTTAAACTTCAATTTAAGATATATATATATATATATATATATATATATATATATATATATAGCAAGTAAAGATTATAGAATGGCTAATTAAGATACATACAAGAGAAAGGCGCCAACGTAGAACATATGAAGGATGAAGGATGGGAAGACCCCATCAAGCCAGTACAAGATACATACAACAACTAAAGACTTTTGAAATAAATAAACAATCTAGAGGCATAAGTTATATTCTTAAGAAATTAAGAAGTTTGAGTTTAATATTTCTCTTGAATTTTTAAATTTTTCATTTTTCATTATTTCTTTTCTTTATAAGTATAGTAGCTTTTTTCTCATATATATAGAAAAAAAATTATTTTTTCTGTATTTCTATATCTCTCTCTTATTACTAAAATAGTAGTTCTTCTTGTTCATAATTTGAGAAAAATTATCTAAAACTAAAGAATTCTCATCATGATATTATTAGCAAATGGATTTATAAAAAAACTAAATTGATCAAAGTGGATCTTCTCTTAGTTTCCTTTTACAAAGGAAAATATAGTCGTAAATCAATTTTATTAAGTTAAAATAAACATAGTTGGACGAAGTAATTTAATTCTAGGTTTGAATAATATTTAGAAGATTCCTTTAACTCTAACAATACTTCTTTAATTCTTGATAAAATTACTTGGAGGATGGATCTTATCAAGGATTTGCACTTGTAGCTTTACTTTTGTTTTGATGTTAAAGGATAATTTAGGAATATATCAAAAAAAACCAAGATAAATCATAAAACTAAATACATATTCACTAGAGTAAACTTGAATATATAAATTTATAGTGATACATTTAAAAAAAAAAGTAAATATACTCATAATTAAGATAATTTTGTATATTAATAAAGGAAAGTAAGATCATTAAGCAAATAAATAATGAATTTTAAATTTGCTTAAAATATAAATGTATAACATCTGTTTTGTAGTAACAAAGGAAAGTAAAATCATTAAGTACATACAAAAAAACATAACCATAAATTATATTAAATTATAAGATCATTAACAATGTAAAATATCCAAGTAATGAGGAATAAAACTAACAACCATTTAGAACTTTGGTAGATCTATAATTGGATATCAAATTGCTGATTAAATAGATAGCTCTTCCCTCTTAAATCAAAGTTTAGAATTATAGAATACATATGGTGTATATTACTTGAATCTTACTTGTTTTATTGTCATTAATATAAGATCTATATTTGAAAAGAGAGAAAAATTAGCATTCACTCAGAAAAGACTAAATAAGAAAAAATTTCAAGTATTATGCACTAAGAAATTATGTTTATAAGAAAATAACTAAAAGAAACTGAAGCAAACATACAATTGTGATATATGGATATGGTACACATATGTAATGAAAAGACATAATTTAGTTCAAGAAAAAGAAAGGATAAGAGAATGAAAATTAGTATAGAAAGTGATAAATCTTCAATATAAAGTATGGTAACTTTATTTGTATCATAAAAAAGGAGTTTATATGTAACTAAAAGATTCAAAGTTATAAAATAAAAGATGAAAGTGAATTGATATCTCCACATCCATTTACTATATATATTTCCACATTCATGTCAATAATTCAAAATCTCCCACAAGTTAGAGAATTCTAAATTAGCATATGGTTCCATATCCCTCCCAAATTTGGCTTTGGATTCTCAAGTGTCTCACAAAAGCATGCATCTTGCTCAAAGCAAGTGTGGGAGCTCAAGCATATGTTGGAGCTCAAGGAAGTGCTCAAGAGCTTGTTTGGAGCTCGTTTAGTTGATAAGTCACGACTTCCTTCACCTTGTAGTGTGCCATTTGCTTTGTCTGAATTTTCTCTATAACTTTAGTGTGTGAAGTTATCAACAATTTTGTATACTTTCATAGAGTTTAATTTCTCTTTCCTCATTTTTCATAGGTTGAACAGACTAATTGGCCAAGCCATCTTGAAGGAAAGAAGTTAGTAAACTGAATTTTAAAACCTTTTTTTTTAGCTGAATACACATTCATCACTAAGCAAAGGTAAGTTCAATGTACACATGATGACTAGTACTCTTGCTACCATCAAACTAAATACACATACTTATCTAGGTTTTCCCAAAGAGTAGAAAATCACCATAACTTAGCACTCTAATCTTGCTATTTTATAGCACAATATATTCTTGTCTTGTTTGCTTTCAAAATTAAGTATTGCTACTTGACACTCTAATCTTGCTTTTTTGTACATTTGGTAGGGCCTTGATTGTGATATTTTTGCTTCACTATAAGGTTTCACATTAGGTAGTGCTATTTGAGATATTAACCTTGCTAATCTTTGTTTTATAGTTGGACAAACTTGGGTCAAGTATATGTTTGTAACACTACATCATTCACAATCCAGTTGCAATATTGTTAAATCAATGTGTAGCCAAAGCAATTTATTGCAAGTGATTTGGGAATGTGATGTACTTGGAAGTGTATCTTGGTAGTGTATTTGGAAAACTTAGTTCATAAATCCTTTCAAAAGAACCTTGCATAAAATTACCAAACAAGACTTTGATATATCTCATAATTGTCTATAAAGTAGTCAATGAGACTTGATTATCCATGACACAAGCAATCAATGGATCATGAGTGGAAAGTGTAGATGGGAACAAACTCAAGAATGCAACCAATTTGTGAATGCATAAATAACCAAGTAGAGCATACTAGAGAGAAATAGTCATAAAAAGCAAGAAAGAGAAATATCATGATAGTTCCAACTGCATAATGCATAAGTAGCCTAGAGAATGGTTTAGAATACCTTGTAGTAAACATGATAATTCTCCTCATAACCTCCAACAATGACACTCATAGTTACTTGAGCATGATCAAACTAATGCCCCTTAACCATTGTTAATGCCTCAATTCTATCAGGTCTACTAATAGGTTGTTGGAGGTCTCTATAAATCTCCAACCAATAGAGGTAAAAAATTTCACCTACAAAAACCATTCAATAATTATAAAACTCAATCATCACTTCTTCCTCAAGTTTTAAAAGAATTCTATGTTGCAATAGACTACACGTACAATTGTATTAGAATTAGCAACTTGGAAGTAGAAATTCAGACATTTGCTACACCACCTTATAACTCAAAGTGGATATATATTTACCTCCAATTTATTGCTCAACCTTTTGGTAGGAAATTATCCAAACTTTGATGAGAGCATACATTGTATGATATGGCATTATTGTAAGTTGTTCAATTGTTGCATACAATTGACCAATTTCAGGAGTCACAAGAAGTAGAGGTGACATAATTTGGTTAAGAATTACTATATAGTAGATCCACTTGGTCTCTCAAAAGGTTTGTGCCTTTGTCTTGTTTCTGAAAATTATTACAAAATTGCTAGTAAAAAATGATCCATCTTTTCTCATACATTTTGAGGCAATAAATTTGGGCACAAGAATATGAATATGATTTTCAGGTGTCCCATGGAAAGAATCATCTAGCTCAAAGTAGTTGTGTGAGCTCAAGTAGGTGTTTTGTAGCTTGTTTAGTTAGTAACTCACAAAAAGTCATGACTTTCTTCTTATGTTTCCTAGTTCTTGGTTTTCTTGGTCTTCTACACATGTTTGGTTTTTTTTTTGCATATTCTTGCTTCCTCATTAACTTGACATCTTTCCTTGGTTTTCTTGTCTTTTACACATGTTTGGTTTTTGTTCTAAATGTCCTTGCTTCCTCATTAACTTGAATATTTATTTCTTGGATAATGATATAGAGCTTTGACAAGGAAAGATTTAGATTGAGTCTTGTATTATAGTTTGTCAAGTCCCTAACATATGATCCTCATATTATACTCCACAACTGTTATCACCTTTAGCACTTATAGATGAGTTTATCCAAACCTTATCTCATATAATGCTCTCTCCACCAATGAGCTTCAATACATCTCTAGAAGTCCTCATCCCAAAACCAAGGGCTAGGCTATGAAGTAGACAATGCTGCCTTCACCAGCAAGCTTCAATTCATCCATAAAACTCCTCATTCAAGAAACCAAGGACTAGGCCATGGAGTAAAGCTATGTCATAACACAAAGCAGGTCAAACAACAAGGCCATTTCCTTCAAATATGATAGTGGAGGCACTCATTTCAATTGACTTGACCAAACAATTAAAACCCAAAAATGAAAGACTAGTGCATGGCATGGCAAATATACATTCCAAGTTGTCATTCATTGGAGGATTGAAGCCCATGATCTAATAATCACCAATCCTCAACACCATCATCCTCCTTCTCACATCATATTTGACTACTCGATAGCTAGATGTTTTAGTGCAAAAGCTACTAAAAAGGTTAGGATATTAGTTATGGCTAGGATATATTATTGTCAAATTTTAGTAGCTTTTTGACAAGAGTACACTTCCATTTATATCACTCCAAGGGATATTTATTACAAAAAGGTAAGTATCCATAGGGAAGCTTTAAGAGGGAAGATTTAGTGCCACAATTGCTCACTAGCTGCAGTTAAGTCCCTCTAACTCCAAATAGTCATCTACTCTAATATAGAATATGCCCTATAGTGGGCCAAGATCAAGAGGTCATGCGCTATCAAGCCCCATTATTAGTTGCATGTCTGCAATCTATATCACATGAAAGATGAATTAGTTATAAGTCAAGTACATTTAGGACAAAATGATTGTCCTTGAGGAACCATTATGAAGGGAAGAAACAAGCATGCCTTATGTCATCCTCCCAAAAAACTATCACACACCAACATAACAACAGCTCCATCCAAAGAGCCACATAACATACATTGTAAACCTACATGTACTAGTGCTAAGCTTGGATCCATAATGCCATCAATGTTTGGGAGGTGATATAGTGCACAATTGTGTACATGATCCTTCCAACATAACAACTTTGGAAGGAAAAACCTCATGCATCCAAGATAGTGTAGCCTGTACTAACATCAAGTGTTGTTAATGTACTATATATTATATATATAGTCACTTGGATGAAATCAATAGATCAAGGATCAATAATCTCTTCCTTAAATAGTAGCATAATATAAGTTACCCTTATGTTGAGGAATCACTAAGTTCTCAAAGGCCATTGGCATCACTCTCCAAAAATCTTTGCCCATTGAGAACATGCACTCATCAATATGTCCAGATCATCCAAGTCTAAAACTACAAACCATCATGTTGAATAGCTATACGTAAATCTGGATCTTGTCCAAAGAGTGGAAAGTAAGGAGAGGAGGATGCTAAGGAAGCTTGTTGGCTGAACTAATAGCCCATGGCCAACCAAGGTGGTTAAAGATCCCAATCTCCCAAGTGGCTTCTCTGCAAACCATACGTATGCAATCTCTTCATTGTTTGAACAACTCTCTCTATTAAACTATCTACCTCAATGAGATCTTAAAGAGATAGTAAAATGATCAATCAAGGCCTTGTTATACAAGAATTGAAACACCCCAAGAACTCTATACCCTAATTAGTAAAAAAAATCAATTGGTGCACCAAATTGACTAAGAACCTGATTCAAGAATGAGTAAGTCGTCCTTTATTGGACTTGTCACAAAGTGCCACTAACTCAATCCGCTTAGAGAAGTGCTCCACCATGACCAAAAAATATTGATGATGTCTCACAATCAATGTTAAAGGTCCAATAAAGTCCAACAAAGTCCAAACTCCAATGGTAATTCAATCCCATGATAGGTAATGGGTGTAATCGTGGTATGGGAGCATTAAATGATGCTCTAACTTAGTCATAACCACACATCTAGCAAATTTTTTTAATATATGGGTTTGCATACCACACCACCAATAATGACTCTAAACTAATCTATATGTATGCAAAATATCCTAGCTCCTCATGAGCATAACATACCAATTGTGGTATTTGAGATAAAAGTGGTACTACTTACACTCTACCATCCTCTCATACATGAAGAAGGTGTTTGGCCTCCAATCTAAACCACTTGGCTTGTTGAAGGACATGATCTCTCACCTTGGCACCAACTATGTGTAATACTAATAGCTAGACATATGATCTAGAGATGAAATTTGGTTTGGTAACATCTGGAAGGATGTTGTACATGATGGACCAAATAAATCAGATAGAGGTATCACCAAAAGAGCACTTCTACTAATAGTGCAAAAATCAAAATATACTTGAAAACCTTAGAACCAATAGCTAGACATATGATCTAAAGATGAAATTTGGTTTGGTAAAATCTGGAAGTATTTTAAACATGATGGAATAAATAGATCAAGAATAAGTATCACCAAAAGGGTACTTCTATTAATAGTGCAAAAGCCAAAATATGTCTGAAATCTAGAGGTAATTTTGAGAGCCTAAACAAATGACTTAGGCCTAAAAAATGTGTAGATTCCCCCAAGGAAAAAATGGTTGGTCTTCTCTCTCTCCCTTGTTTATCTCATCAAGAGCTTTCCAATGATACCTCACCCATGCAATTCAAAGATTCTTACAAGCAGATTCCCTGAAGATTCCTTTTGGTCAAAATTGGTTTGACCAACCAAATAGGACCAGATCTGACATGTCACAAATCCATATATCTGATCCAAGGGTTATGCTTCCATTGAGTGTCTCTACTTTGCTATATAATAAAGCCAAGGTGCTCCTTTGGGGCATCGGAGTTTGAGTGTGAAACTTGAGTTTTCTTGTATGTGTTTCTCTACTCTCCTTGGAACATTACACTACACCACCCACAACACCAATGCAAAGATAATCCCTCACTAAGATATCATCATGAATGTCTTGTTGATCCATACAATATCTCAACCCTTTGGCCTTGGGACCTCAACAACTCCTCTTGTATGTGCTGAGAGAGATACCACCAAGGCCTTAGAAAATATACATAGAAAGGTAGATGCATGCCAACATGGCACTATCTCCTCATTTGTCTCATCATGCCAATGTGCTTTGGTATGATCCTACTAGTTGGGATATGTGTTTTTACTCAACCCATATGTCTCATGATTCATCACTCTAGATCTATGAATAACCATGAAATCATACTCTTGTAAAATCAAAGTCCATTGTGCAAGCTTCCTTGAAAGCTTATCGGACTCCAACAACCACTTTAGTGGTTGATGATCAATGATGAGATTGAAGGGATTACCAAATAGATAACATTGGAAATGTGCTACTGCCCATATTATTGCCAAGCACTCTCTCTCATATGAACAATACTTCATCTTTGCTGAATTGTTGAAACGATTAGCATAAGCCATCACAAACTCTTTCTCCTCATCATCATGTTGGATGAGCATTGCTCCAATCTCCAACATACTCTAATTAATATGAACCTAGGATGGTCATCCTCTGAGTGGTCTCCTAAGAATTGAGGTAGATGTCAATCTCTCCTTGTGCATATAAAAGCTCTCTCTTGCTCATCTCTCCAATACCCACTTGTGTAAGCTTGGCTAGCTTTGTTAAAGCTTTGGCAATGACATTAAATCCTCTAACATATTGGCCATAGAAAACCCAAGAAATGCTCACATTTTACTCATATTTGTATGCCAAGGAATACGTGCAATAACTTCCACCTTGGTTTGCTAAACACCAAATCCACCAAGGTAGATAGTGTGACCCAAATACTCAACCTACTCATGGAAGAATTTACATTTCCCAAGATGTAACTGAGTCCATGAGATCTCAACCTCTCAAACACTTCCAACAAATGTCTCTCATGCTTCTCCATGATAGTGCTATAGACCAAAATGTCATCAATATAACACCAAGCAAAATCCAATCTTGTTAAGATCATATCCATGACTTGTGAGCCGGCCTGTCTCTCACTCAAGATGAACCTCTAATGGCTATTATGGTAGCGCACCATGGACTAAAAAGGCAAGGAACCCCAACTCCATCATACTCCTCCAAGGCTAACACTCCAAGACTCAAGACATTGCTCACTAAAAAACTCAATGAGATAGTTGCAAATGAAAGGATGTTGAGTACCTCCTTGCCCCTTGTTTATATACTTGTGAAATAGTTACATACCAAAGTTACTAATTATCGTAGTAACTCAAGTTACTAGACTAAAAGTCAAGTAAAGTCAAAAAGTAGAAAGGAATATCCATTCACATGGGCATATTCCCCTAAGCATGTGGTCTTATCTTGACCCAACCACTAAGTCAAGGATTCCTTTACATGGGCTATCCTTGGACTAAAGAAGAATCCAAAACAAAAAGGCTTGCGGGCCCAAGAGTTCTCAACTCTTTCCTCAAAGCCAAACACCTAGGAATAATACCAAGTCAACACACTAGAATCCCAAATAGTGGTGCTCATCTTTTCTACTTCCTTTAAATTAATATCCCCTCTATCTTAGCTATGCCTAACTTTAGCTAACCATGACTAATATAGAGCCATCCTTTATCTCTATATAAATAATATCTCTTAAGTACTTGTAATACCAAGCTAAATATCACAATACCACACACATGCACAAATGGGTGTTACATTTACCCCCGGACTAAGTTTTCACTTTGTCCTCAAAGTGAAGGTCTATCTACCTTCTATGGTACATCTTCAACTTATCATGGTTAATCTTATCAAAGTGTCTTCCTCCCAACTCCTTGAGATCATAGGTGTAATTGCTCCACATCTTCTCCACTATGAAAGGTCCAAAGTACTTAGGCAAAAACTTCTTTTGCACTCTCTTGAATCAAATGGAATCAAACAACATTACCCAATCACCTTCCTTGAAAGGCTCCACCTTCTTCTTGCCTTGCCTCTTGTCATAGCTCTCCTTTTGTTTCCTTTGGGCTTGGTCCACTCAAACCATAGCAATTGCTCCTTCCTCTTCCAACTCCATGAGTTATTCCTTCCTTGACTTCTGTGCATCACCTCCTTGTGCTTTCTTCAATCTCATATGAATTCCTTGGAAGGTAAGAAGATCAAAGTGAATAGGTAGGGTAGAATCAATACCATATACCAATTGAAATGGAGAATATCCGGTGGAGGTCTTCATGGTTGTCCTATACTCCCACAAAACTGCATGTATCCTCTTGTCCCAATGATGTTTAGCTCCTTCCATTTCTGCATCTTTGGCCAACATCATGCAAAAGGTCTGATTGGTTCTCTCTGCCAAGCAATTGGAATTTGGCTAATAGGATGTAGTTACTCTATGTGTGATAGAGAAATGTCATAGTATGGCTGTAGTAATGCTTCTTGTAAACTCTCCTCCTTTATCAAAAACCAACTCCAAAGGGCATCCAAACCTAGTGATAATGCATTCATAAAGAAATCTACCCACTTCATCTTCATTCTTGTCCCTCAATGGTCTAGCCTCAACCCACTTGGAAAGGTAATCAGTAATAACCACAATGTACCGATTGTTCCTTGGGGTTCTATTGAGAGGACCAACAAAATCAATTCCCCACTTCTCAAAAGGTCCTAGCAATGGAATTGATCTAAGTAGTGGAGTGGATGTAGACTTTCTAGCAAAAGCTTGACAAACATGACAAGTTTTGTAATAATCAAGACAATCCTTGAAAATCCCTCTCCAATGGTAACTTGCATCTAGAATCTTGAAAGCAGTCACCTTTCCTGCAAAGTGTCCTCCACATACTAAACCTTCATGAAACTCCTTTATGAGTAGGATAGACTCTTCCTTACCCACTGCTCTTTGAAGTAGACCATCTGCTCCTTGGTGAAAAAGAATATCCTCCACCATTGTGTAAGTTCTAGATCTTGCTGCAAGGGCCTTCCTCTCCCTAGCATGCATCCCTTCTGGATAGTTACTTCTTGTCATAAAATCCACAATCTCCTTGTAATCCATTGGAACCTCTTGAGTGATTGAGATTGTCATGAGCTCCTCATCCGGGAAGGAATCATCCACTGGCTCATCTCCATCATGATCATAGGCTCTAGATAACAAATCAGCATTTGCATATTTCTTTCCTGGCCTATCCTCAATGGTGTGGTCATACTCAGACAAGAGTATCATCCACCTTGCTAGTCTCCCTTCAACATTAGGCTTGTTGAAGATGTACTTCAAAGCCTTGTGATCTATGACAATGGTGGCTTTCCCTCCAATCAAGTAGTGTCTAAACTTCTTGAGACCAAAGATCACTACCAACCCTTCTCTCTCCGTGATAGAGTAGTTCTTCTTTGTTGAAACCATTTGCCTACTAGCATAAGCTATTGGATGATCATGCCCATCTTGGTCTAATTGACTAAGAGTGCATCCTATAGCTACATTAGAACCATCAATGTAGAGGATGAAAGGCTTACTCCAATCAGGTTTAGCAAGAATTGGAGCTACAACAAGGGATTGCTTGAGCTCCTCAAAAGCTTTGAGAGCCTCCTTATCCTCCAAAATCACCATGTAATCTACACCCTTCTTCATGTAGATGGTCAATGCATAAGGCTTGTTGGAAAATGAGAAGATGAACTCTTATAGTATCCAACCATCCCCAAGAATTGGCGTAACTTTGTCAAGCTTGAAGGGAATGGAAGGTCTAAGATTTTCCTCACCTTCTCAAGATCAACTACTATTCCATCCTTGGAGATGATGTGCCCCAAAAGTAGACCTTCTTCACATCCAAAAATGCACTTCTCTAGGTTGAGTGATACATTTGCCTCATCCAAGCATTACAAGACCTTGATTAGGTGCTCAAAGTGCTCCTCCTTGCTCCCATAGACACAAAAGTCATCAATGAAGTCTCTCAAAAATTCCCAATGAAAGGTTCAAATACCTTATCATGAACCGTTGGAATGTGGCTGGAGCATTGCAAAGCCCAAAAGGCATGACCTTGAAAGCGTAAGTTCTCCAAGGTGTGGTAAATGTGGTGAGTTGTTGATGCTCTGATGCAATCTTGATTTGGTTATATCCACTATAACCATCTCCAAAACTATACCTCTCATGACCTGCAACCTCCTCCAAGATCTCATCAATGAATGACAATGGGTAGCAGTCCTTCTTCGTAACAACATTGAGCTTCTTGTAATCCACACATACCCAAAGCTTGCCATTCTTTTTCTTCACAATGACAATTGGAGACACCCATTCTGAATTCTCTACCTCAAAGATAAATCCAGCCTCCTTGAGCTTATCAATCTCCTCCTTCACAACCAAAGATATTGGTGGGCTAATGCAATGTTGTTTTTGGTGGATTGGTCTTGCATGTGACTCCACCTCTATCTTGTGCTCCTCCAAGGTGACTTCCTTCAAATCCTTGTAATTGAAAGCAAAAACATGGATGAACTTGCAGAAAATCTCCTCAAATCTCACCTTCTCCTCCTTGGTAACATTTGGGCCATACTTGAGGGTGGCTAACCTTCTCTCTACCTCCTCAAGTGTCAATGGTGATTTATCTAGGTCCTTCAAAACCTTTGGCTTAGGTGCAAAATCCATAGCACACAAAGGATACACATTTGAATCAGATTCAGATTCATCCCCCTCCGTGGAAGTCTCCTCTTCCATGCTTGTGTCCACACCTAAAGCTCCTTCTTCAGAATCTGATTCCCAATAATCAGAAGATGGTGTATCTGAATGTGAAGTGTTGGTGGTGTTAGTCACAGGAACTGTGACTCTATGGTTTGATGGCCTAATTCTCAAGTACCCTTTGTGCCATCGATCAGTTGTGCGTGCTGCTCTCAACTATGGCCTCCCAAGAAGTAATTCATAGCTTGAATCCTTCAAGACTTGGAAAGTCATGAGATTTTGAACTCCCATAACTGAAACTACCACTTTATCCATCACCCCTACTGGTCGAACTTGTTGCTTGTTTGCCATGCTCACCACAAATGTTGAAGGTCTTGAGAGTATCATACCCAACTTCTTCATCAACCTTTCTGACATGGCATTTATTGTTGATCCTCCATCAACCAATGCATCCTTGATGTTGTGACCATTCACTCTCACATCAATCTTGGAGGCATATTCACAAGCCTCCCATGGTGCTGGCTTGGCATCCACCACCCCCATTGATATTGGAACTTTTGCCTTCTTCTTCCTCTTGCTCCTTGTAGAACTCAAACTACCTCTAAGCTCCTTTCTCAAGGTAGGGTTCAAAGCAATCAATTGGCCCACTGTGATGTTAGCATTGTGACTACCAACATCCTCCAACACATCATAGTTCCATTGTTGCTTTGAGATCAAGAAGTCCTCCATCTCCAACTTCTTCCTTGGAGTCTTTGTTGTTGATGGTGCTGAGGTGCGAGTGCTCCTAGTAGACATAGGAGTATCCTTGCTTGGAGTAAATCCTTGAGAAGAGTGAACATCCTCTGCAAAATGAGCTCTCTTCTTCTCTTGTGCCAAAAGCTCCAAATTAAGACCCTTGGAGTTTGAGCACTCTCCCTTCTCATACTTGCTCTCCACCACAACTATGGATATTATCCCCTTACCTTTGTTTGGATTAGGAGCCACTTGGGTTTCACTACCACCCTCTTTCCCTCTATTGGCTCCCTCATAACTCCTTCCTCCATGGTAAGTGGAATTTGGGCAATTCCTTATGTTATGGCCTCTTCCTCCACAACCAAAACAATTTCTATCATTGAAATTGTTGGCTGGTTGACCTTCTCCATATGGATAGTTTCCATAACTCCTAGGCCCTCTCCCTACATTCAGATCCACCTCTCTCTTCTCCCATAGTTGCACCATATTCATCTTGAGATCCGCAAGTTGTTTTGTGATGGTTTGAAGTGGATTCTTTGGTGGAGGTGCAAGAATTGGAGCAACTACTACTTGTGGTGCAACCCTTGTCACCAAAGTATCAGAAGTTCCACCATACTTGTAGCCTTGAGGAGGATGCACAACCTCCTTCACCACCAAATCACTCTCATTCCCTTCCAAACTCTCCTCCATACAAATTGCGATCTTGATAGATTCAACCTTGGAATAAGGTTTCTCATATCTCACCTTGCTTCTAATTTGTGGTCTCAACCCTCCCACAAAATTCTTGGTGAGCATGGCCCCTATGCCAATCATTGTAGTCTCCACATCATCCCCACTCTTCCTCAACACTATGTGAAATCTAGACTCTAACTTTTCCACTTTTTCCACATAGAATCTCACTTTCTCTCCATCTCCTTGATTGAGAAATGTAACCTCACTCATCAATCTCTCATAACTCTCATCAAGAAGAAAGTTCTCAATGAGTGCTGAAGTCAAAGTCTCCCAAGACTCCTCTTCCCCATCTTTCCTCTCTCTCTTTTGGTATTCTGACTCATACCATGTAAGTGTTGCATCCTCAAAGAAATCTGGTAATAATGAGGCCCACTCATTCTTCCTCCTCTCATTTTTTCCTATGCAAGCTCTCTTGAAGTCTCTCACAAAAGCCTCCACATCTTCTCCATCCTTGCCAAAGAAAACCAGAAGTTTCCCCATCTTAACCCCTCAATATCTTTCTTTTTTCTCCATTTTTTTTCTTTTGCTCTTTTCTTTTCTTTCACTCTATTACTAATAGAGTATATACATGACTAACACCATCTGAGAATAATCCATTCTAGGGAACACAAAAGGTTCAGGTTGTTCCAAGATTTCTATAGCAACATCAAATCCTACAGTGCATATTAATCTAACTCTCATGGATAGTTTATCCATAAGTTGAAAGATTATCTCCATCACTAATCTTGAGAGCTAGTTGATAAAGGTGGTAGTATTTCTGTAGTTGTACTAAGACTCTCTCCAAGATCCTTCACCAAAGTCTCCAAAAATGCTTTTACTCCATTACACTCATGCCTTTTGGAAGTCCTTCCACTCCACAAAGCTCACGCAACTCCTTGGTCTTAGATCTTCTCCCTCCCAATCTTGGTAAAAAAGGTCCAACATGCAAACCCAAGTCAAGTAAGCCTCTCCTTTCCCTCAATCTCTTGCTTTCAAAGGTCAATGGACATGAACTTGCCTTATGTCCCTTCATTCCACATAGAAAACACTTAGACTCACTCTTTCCTCCAAGTGGTGTAGGTTTTTGGATCCTCTCAACACTCTATTCAAATTCTATTATAAACTCTTTTTTCCTCAAATCTACCCCTAAAATCACCTCAAACCCTTGGAGAACTTTGCATAATCTCAATTTCTACTCTTGATGACCCTCCATGTTCCCAAGATGAATCTAAACACTCAAACATGCTTTTTGTTGCTCTCAAACTCCTCATGCATGAGATCTCCACTTTGCAAAATTGACCCTTCCTCACAATGTCATTCAAATCTCTCAACTAGTATGTGACAGTCCTCTGATATTTTTTACACTTGATCACAACTCTAGGGCATCCCTCCCTGCAAAATTTCAGATCTTTTCATTGAGCCATTTGGCATAGAGACCTTTCTATTCAGGACACATATTTCAGATTTGGTCTAAAAACCACCCCCTTCACTTCAAAAACTCATAACTCCCTGCACAAAAATGACCTCTCTCTAATTTTGTGGCAGTAGGTAGGATATAGTGCACTTAATTTTCTTGGAAATTTTCAGGACAATTCACTAAAAATTGAAGAAATGGCACTCTGTACAATTTTGCAGAGAGCATGTAGTTGAAGGAGCAGTTTACCCTATCTACTTTCAAAAACTCTAGCCCAATGCGCATAGTAGCTCTCATAATAATTTCAAGTGTGTTAACTAAAAGATAACCCCAACTATCATGTGTAGAAATTTCAAGTCCAGATCTCAAACTTGAGATTTTGCCCAAAAATCACCTTAATCTCCAAAATCTGCAATCCACCTCACACAATCTCTCCAATTCCTCTCATGTGTACAAGATGTACAAAATCACCTCAAAAGAGATCATAATGAACTACATGGTATACAAATGGATCTTGGTTCTCTAACATAAATTCAGCCCTCTCCTCTCCTAATGTTCTCTCTAAGTGAGCTCTCATAGCCTCCTTCGGCCTAATGTAGAATTGAATGCGGAACATTATCTTGCCTTCTAGAGAGGTCCTGATAACCAAAAATGTGAGCCGGCCTGTCTCTCACTCAAGATGAACCTCTAATGGCTATTATGGTAGCGCACCATGGATTAAAAAGGCAAGGAACCCCAACTCCATCATACTCCTCCAAGGCTAACACTCCAAGACTCAAGACATTGCTCACTAAAGAACTCAATGAGAGAGAGATAGTTGCAAATGATAGGATGTTGAGTACCTCCTCACTCCTTGTTTATATACTTGTGAAATAGTTACGTACCAAAGTTACTAATTATTGTAGTAACTCAAGTTACTAGACTAAAAGTCAAGTAAAGTCAAAAAGTAGAAAGGAATATCCATTCACATGGGCATATTCCCCTAAGCATGTGGTCTTATCTTGACCCAACCACTAAGTCAAGGATTCCTTCACATGGGCTATCCTTGGACTAAAGAAGAATCCAAAACAAAAAGGCTTGCGGGCCCAAGAGTTCTCAACTCTTTCCTCAAAGCCAAACACCTAGGAATAATACCAAGTCAACACACTAGAATCCCAAATAGTGGTGCTCATCTTTTCTACTTCCTTTAAATTAATATCCCCTCTATCTTAGCTATGCCTAACTTTAGCTAACCATGACTAATATAGAGCCATCCTTTATCTCTATATAAATAATATCTCTTAAGTACTTGTAATACCAAGCTAAATATCACAATACCACACACATGCACAAATGGGTGTTACATACCCTCTAGAACTTGATAGGAGCATTTTTTAACACAAATGGTAATAACCTCCCTTGATATAATATACATTCTTGCCATGAGCATCAATAGCCCAAAATGTTATCTTAGACTTGTACTCCTCTTGATCAACAATTGATGATATACTACTCAACATGATCCAAAGTATTGAAGACTTATGCATGCCCAATCCCATCAAAGATCTCTTTTAGTGTAGACATGGCATACCCATCAACCCTAGTCTATTGGTTGATTGGATGGTAATCTCCAAACATCCACCTATTTTGTGTACTTGCCATGGATATCCTTCTTTGCTAGCATCACTATAGCTAAAGCATACTCTCAATGTGAGATCTCACCAAACTAACCTAAAAGAGGTTTCTATTCCCAATTTTAATCAATGCTCTCTCCATGTCATTATATTTTTATGGGTGTCAAAAATTTAATTCTTCATTAGTCAATTCAATCTGAATACCAAGTTCTTTTAGAGCACCCAAATCCTTCAAACTAAAGGCAAAACAACTATGGTAGCTCCCTAAGCACCTCCAAACTCTTCATCTTTCCCCTTGTGTAAGCTTGTGTAATCTATTAGCTAGACATATTTTCCAAAGATGAAAATTGACGTGATAATATCTTAAGAGATATTATATATGATGGTCTAAATAGATCAAGTGGAGATGTCTTAAAAAAAGTAATTTCACTAATAGGGCAAAGGTCAAAAACACCCTAAAAACTTCAAAGTCAATTTAAGAGGCCTAAATGGATGACTTAAGCATTGAAAAATGAAAGGTTATTGTCTTTGTAACAAACGATGGTGCCTTTTCTTCTTGATTGTCTCATTGACAGCTTTCCAATGGTACCTCACCCATGCTATTTTGAGCTTCCTACAAGAATATTCCCTAGAGATTCCCTTTGGTCAAATTGTTTGACCAACCAAATAGGACAAGGATCAACATGTCACCAGTCCATGCAACTAATCTTAAGGTGGAGCTCATTCACATATCACCAATCCATGTATCTGATCCAAGGGTGGAGATCCTCTTTGTTGTATAATAAAGACAAGGTGCTTGTTTGGGTCATTGGATTATTTTGGGATGAAACCTTGTGTTTCTCTTGGGGTTTGTCTTGTTTTAGAAACATTACAATGGTATTAAAATTATGTGTTTTAATCCAAAGAAAGTGGATCATCCTTCTTGGAGGAACACGGGCTATTGAGACTAAATAATTTCAAGGGGAGAAAATATAATGCAAATCAATAGATTGGGGGTGTTTTAGAGAGAGGATGGGTTGCATGCTCTTGGAGGACAATTTCTCAAAACTTGCTTTTTGTTCTTGAATCCGTTCCTCATCAAGATTATGTACATGTAATGTGAGCAAGTGAGAATATATCTTGATTACCATTTTAGAGCAGAGTTCATGGATATAGTAATGAATTTGCAAAACCTAGGGATTCTACCTATGGTGATATACAATAGAGAAAAGGATTTGACAATTTATATTTTGTTATGATGCAATAGATCTAAATATACCAAATCTTTTCCCTTTCAACACTCAAGTAGAAATTTATGTAGTTAGACCAAAAGTGATGTTTAGGATTTCATAATCATGAATTTTGGTGAGGAATATTATCAATGAGTGATAGCCTCTAAGGTCCTAAGGGTAGTCTTGATCGTCCATGCCCAATGGTAGTCCAAATTGGGCAATAGTTCCTATAATTTGTGCCCCTTCCTCTATTGAAGTAAGAAGCAATAATTGAGTATTTATTGTGTGTACAAATCATGGAGCCTTAGTTGCAAGATCTTAAGCAAGGAATGAAGGGGATATTAATGAGTTTTGGGAGATCAAGATGAAAATTGAAGCATTGCTAAGTCAAGTATATATTTTTAGGAAAGATCATGTAATGCAAGAAGGGAAATCATCCGAAAACCTAGTAACAATGACCAAAGTAGTTGGAGAGTCACTCATGCTGATGAAATTGACCATGGTCAACAATGAAGCCACATTTTTACTATGGATGAAGAAGACATGCAACATGGAGCCTTACAAAGGATAATGTTTTATGGGAGTAGTGGAGAACTAGATTTCAAGAATTAATAAATATTTTTGATTATTCAAAATTGAGATCATTGATCATTTTGCATGTGGGTACCTGACTGATAATGCACTCACATGGTATGATGCTTGGGAATGATTAGTGGTGGTAGAAGGAAGAGAGAACACTTGGATGGCAATGCAAGAAGAGCTACTAGAATTTTCAATCCATTCCGTGTAGATGGCTTGGACCCGACTATGAAGGTTGAAGCAAAAGAATAATATACAAGAGTACATGGAGGCATTTCTCAATCTACAAGTCATGATAACCAATATGAGTCTAGTAGAAGCTCTTGATAATTTCAAATGAGGGTTAAAAAGAGAAAATTTACCAAGAGGTAATGGTATAAAATCTTGTGTGCTCAAAGAATTATAGGAGTAGTTGGAGGAGGTAAAGGAGTAGTCCCAACTCAACATTATTGGGCTAAAACACTACACTTTGGTGGAACAATTCTTATGGATTTAGGCAACATTCATATCCAAGACCAAGGAGTTATAATACCAATAGCTAGACATATTATCTTTACATGAAAATTGGTTAGTAACATAGTCACTCATGCCAAGGACACCAACCCCGGTCAACATTGAGGCCACATTGATACTACAAATGAAGAAGAATTGCAACATCAAACCTTACAAGGGACAATGTTCCATGGAAGTCATGGAAAATTGGATTTCAAGAATGAATCTATACTTTGATTGTTCACAATTGAAATCACAAATCATTTTGCCGGCATGTTTGCATGTGGGTGTTTGATTGATAAACCCCTCATATGGTATGATGCTTGGGAACAATCAATGTTGGTAGAAGGAAGGGATGTCATTTGGACAGCCATGTAGGAAGGGCTATTGAAGAACTTTTAAATTGGTGGATTTGATATAGATGGCCCAAACCTGATTATGGAGATTGAAGCAAAAAAATAGTGTACAAGAATCTGTGGAGGCATTCTTGGATTTACAAGTTGCGATAACTGACATGAGTCCTATAGAAGCTCTTGACGATTTCAAACAAGGGTTGAAAGAGCAAATCCGTAAAGAAGTAATGGTACAAAACCCTTGCATGGTTTTTGAAGCCATTGCTTGTGCTCAAAGAATAGCAAGGGCGCTAGAGGAGGTGAAGGAGTCATTCCAACTCAACATTATTGGGTGGAAACACAACCCTTTGGTGGACCGGTTTTATGGAATTGGGTAATATTTGATTCACAAAATGAGGATCATGACCGCCCCAAGGAGAATGAGGACTGGTCAAAGAGAAGAGAGTTAAGGTCACACAAGGAGAAGGAACTTGGGTGGAACAACATCGTTGTTACAATTATGGCCAAGTCGGACATCTTGCCATCAATTGTTGGACTTGTTTTCTTAGAGGCCCTCGGCCTCCATACATGCATTCTTTGAACATTATGGAGAGAAGAACTGAAGAGGAGGAGGTAGAAATCATCTTGGAAAATGAAGATCGCCAGTAATTGTACCTCGCATCCTTATTGGCTGAAGGGAAAAAATAGCAAGGAAAGGAAGAAGACAAGTGCACAAAAACTGAGAAAGATAAGCTCACAATTAATTGTGATAAATGGAGTCTTAGAAGGCAATCAAGTGAGAGTATTGATAGATCTTGGAGCAAAAGAAAATTTCTTGTCTTGCTTTATTGCAATAAGGTTGGGGATGGACCTAGAGAAGGATGAGAATGAGGAAGTAGAATTACCTAATAGGTAGACAAAGAGGATAGAGTCATTGCCTAGAAAGGTAACACTCTCTATAGGAGAGTCTCATGAGGCAATTGAGTGGCAAGTGATACGGTTTGCTCACTATGATGCAATCTTCGGTATGCCATGGATGAAGCATTACAACCCCACGGTCAATTGGAGGAAGAAGGTGGTAAGGACTTGCTAATGGGAGATCATTGGAGTAAAAAAGAGAGCATAAAGGTATGAATTACCTCTATATGTCATAGGAATAACAACAATCTGTAAAATAGATAGATGTTTCATGCATCTAATAAGAGAAGTCCAGAATGCACAACTCAATGACAAGTTCTTGAGAAAGGTCAAGGATTTTCAAGATGTTTTCCTAGATGACCTACCCTTAGGATTACCACCAAAAAGGAAAGTGGATCATAAAATTGAGATAATCCTTGGGAAGACACCTCCTTGTAAGGCACCAAATTGTCTATCACCTCATGAGTTGGAAGAGTGTAAGGCTCAAATCAAGAAATGCTGCAAAAAGGGTTTATCCAACCTAACATATCACCATATGGGGCTCATGTCTTGTTTGTGAAGAAGGAGGATGATATAATGCGCATGTGCATTGACTATTGAGGCCTAAAATCAACAAATAGTGAAGAATAAATACCCATTACCCCACATGGATGACCTATTCGATCAACTCAATGGGGCAAAACACTTCACCAAGCTTAATTTGCGGAGTGGTTATAACCAAAGTTGGATTGCGGAAGAAGACGTCCACAAGACTACCTTTCAAACAAGGTATGGTCACTTTGAGTACCTAGTGATGCCGTTTGGTCTCACCAACGCATCAGCCATTTTCATGAGTTTGATGAATGATATAGTCCACCCATACTTGAATAAATTTGTGATTGTTCTCCTAGATGACATCCTTATCTATAGTAGGACAATGATGGAACACAAGCAACATCTACAAGAAGTTCTTCAAATTCTACAGCAAAACCAATTGTATGCCAAAATCTCAAAGTGTGAGTTTAGCAAGTTTGAAGTAGACTACTTGGGACATAGAGTAAGTGGAGAAGGTATCCAAGTGTTAGTAGATAAAATAACAGTCATTCAAAAGTAGAGTGCTTCAGAAGACCAAACTCGATTCAAGAGTTTCTTGGGATTGATGGGGTTCTATCAGTGGTTTGTCAAAGATTCTTCCAAGGTGGCACAATTGCTAACGACACTACTTGGCAAGGAGAAGAAGTGGATGTGGAGGACCGCTCTACTTGGCAAGGAAAAGAAGTGGATGTGGAGGATCGCACAAGAATTGGCCTTTCAATAATTGAAATATGCATTACTACATGCTCCAATCTTGAAATGGTGTGATTTAAAATGCCCAATCAAGCTGGCTATAGATGTATCAAGTGTGGCAATAAGAGCAATCTTACAACAAGAGTGGCATGATGGCTGGCACCCAATTGCATATTTCTCTTGAAAGTTGTTACCAATGGTATGCAACTATCATACCACCAAATGAGAGGAGTTGGCCATTGTCTTTGCAACCAAGCATTGGAAACACTATCTAGGCGAGAAGACATTTGTAGTAGAGACAGATCACAAACCTCTAGTCTACCTAAAGACACAAAAGATCTATCTTGTCAACAAATTTGATAAGCAGAGTGGAGACAAAGGTTCAACATGATGATCACATATGTGGAAGGCAAGAAACAACTTGCATATGCCTTTACTCCAATGCCTATGGTAAACAATCTAGTGGTAGAAGTCAAGATGAACCCTAAATTTGGCCAAGAATTCTTGCTTCTACAAAACTGACCCACAAATTGTAGGAGCTCTATCATCTAAAGGCATCACCAATACCCAAGGACTTGTTTTTTGTGATGGCAGGTTATGGATCTTGGAGAACAATGCTACAAGAACCACCATCCTAGCAAAATGTCATGATCTCGTTATTGCAAGTCAAGTAAGAGTGGACAAGACCTTGGATGCAGCCAAATGCCATTACTACTGGCCCAAGATAAGCAATGATGTGCTAGAGTATGTTAAAAGCTACCCACTCTATCAAAAAAATCAAGCTTCAAATCAAGCTCCTATAGGACTCCAACTCCTCCCTACTCCTACACAACGTTGGGAACAAGTAAGCATGGATCTAGTTTGTGAATTGCCCAAGACCACCTCAAGGTTTGACTCCCTTGTAGTCTTTATTGACCACCTTAGCAAAATGATTCATGTTCATCCCACCACCAAGGATGTGACTGCTCCACAATTAGCTCAAGTATAGTTAAATGTAGTCTTTTCTCACCATGGCTTGTCTCAAGTGCTCATCATTCACAAAGGAACTCAATTCATGAGTTTGTTTTGGAGAAAACTCTTTGGCCTCTTCAAAACCAAATTGGCCATGTCAACAGCTTGCCATTCATAAATTGATGGAGAAATAGAGTGGGCTAATTGCACTATTGAAGACATGCTCTGAGGCTTCACCCTAGAGGAGCAAGAAAGGTGGGACACCTTACTCTCTTTGGTGGAATTTTCTTACAACAATTTAGTGAATGCATCCACACATGCCACACCATTCTTCCTCATGCATGGAGAGCATCCTTTCACACCTTCAAGCTTGATGAAGATCCATCCAATGGATACCAAGGTGGAGGCTATCAACACTTTTGTTTCTAGAATCCAACAAGGAGTAGAGCATGCCAAAAGTAGGTTGTAGATTGTACAAAATTGATAGAAACAATATGCAGATGCACATTGCCGGCATATGGAGTGCAATGTTGGGGAACAAGTTTGGTTGTCAACAACTAACCTCACATTAGTTGGCCTTTGCAGCTCAGACCTTCTTTCATCAGGCCTTTTCCATCCTTTGTCGCATTGATGTAATGGCTTATCACCTCCAGCTACCACCACATATGAAGATCCACCCAATGTTCCATGTTTCCTTACTATGCCAATATGCTCCCCGACCGCCTCACTTCTCTTCCACACCAAAAAGTTGACCTTGCTCAACCATATGGATGAAGCAGAGGAATAGGAGGTTGAACGCATTTTCCAAAAGTGCATTTGGGGCACTCGCTAGCCGCGTGTGGAAAATTTGGTACATTGGAAAGGATACCCACTATATGAGGCAACATGGAAACAAGTAGCCAATTTGATTAATGCACTAGTGTTAGTGATTTCTTTTGAGCAATAGCTTTGCAATGAGGATGTTGCGTCTTAAAGGGGAGGTTTGTAATACCAATAGCTAGACATATTAGCTAGAGGTGAAAAGTGGCTTGGTAGTATCTAAAAGGATGTTATGTATGATGGGCTAGGTAGATCAAATAGAGGTATCACCAAAAGAGTACTTATACTAATAGGGCAAAAGCCAAAAATAGCCTAAAGTTGTAATACCAATAGCTAGATATATTAGCTAGAGGTGAAAATTGGCTTGGTAACATCTAGAAGGATGTTATGTATGATGGGCTAGGTAGATCAGATAGAAGTGTCACCAAAAGAGGACTTTTACTAATAGGGTAGGAGCCAAAAATAGCCTAGAAACTTCAAAGCTAATTTTGGAGGCCAAACAAATGAATTAGGCCTTGAAAATGTGCAAACTCCCCCCCCTTCCCAATGGAGAATTGGTTGGCCTTCCCTCCCCCCTGGATTGTCTTATTGAGAGCTTTCCAATGGTACCTCACACAAGCAATTAGGAGATTCCTACAAGAAGATTCCCTTCGGTCAGAGGTGGTTTGACCAACCAAATAGGATCAAGAAAAACATGTCATCCATGCATGCAAATAATCTAAGGGTAGAGATTAGTGACATATCCTATATCCATGTATCTGATCCAAAGGTGAAGCTTCCTTCGGGGTAGTCCATTTTGCTATATACTATAATCAAGGTGCTCCTTCGGGGCATCGGAGGTTTGAGTGTGAAATTGTGTGTTTCTCATGGTGTGTTTCTCTTCAGGTCTCCTATCCTTGGAGTATTACACCGCCCCAATTTCATTCCATACAAGAAGTTAGACCTTGTCCAACACTCATGATTGCATGGAGGAATATAAACTTAAATGCATTCCCTAGAAATGCATCCATGGTACCCACCATTTTCATATGGAATATCTCATACATTGGAAGGAGTACCCATTATTTGAAGCAACATGGGAGTCTATAGCTAACTTGATCCATGCACAAGTGTTAGTGCAATTGGTTGAGCAACAACTTTGCAATGAGAATGTTGTGTCTTAAAAGAATGGTGGTTTGTAATACCATTAGATAGATATATTATCTATAGAAGGATTTGGCCTAGTAATATCTTGAGGGATATTATATATGATGATCTAAGTAGATTAGATAGAAGTGTCACAAAAAGATTACTTCCATTAATAAGGCAAAGGCTAAAAACACCATGAAAACTTCATAACCAATTTTAGAGGCCTAAATGGATGAGTTAGGCCTTGAAAACTAAAAGATTCCCTTCTCAACTCTTGTTTGTCTCATTGAGAGCTTTCCAATAGTACATTACCTATTATATTTTGAGCTTCTTACAAGAATATTCCCCAAAAATTCTCTCTAGTATGGCATCCAATCATTAAATTAGAGCTAGGTCAATTCCCAATGTAAACATTTTTCATTAGTTGAGAACAAAAGGAGTGTATAATCAATTGAGCCACTCCTAACATTGGGCTATACTCAATTTGTGTAATAGGAGATGGTTTACTAACATCTAATCTATCATGCATTTCATCACCACATTTCACGTTTGTGCAAGGATGTTTAGGAGCCATGGATGTTGTCACGCCATTTGTAGTGTCGCATCTCGATTGCTTGGACATTGGAGTTGCAATGATAGTAGTTAGAGTTATTTTAGCAATTTCTCAAAGACTACTTTCCAACGGTCAGATTTTATGTTTGGGGTATTGACTTCATAGTGGGGCCCATCGTCACTTTGCACCGTTTGCATTGTTGAGTGTGCCGTCAGCAAGACCGTTAGGGTTCAAACCTACCTCGAGTCTAGGGGGTATACTTTTGAAATGCAACTCCAAAGAGCTCACTTCTTTGATGTTGAGCCTTTGAGTTCCTGGCTATGGTGGACAGAGGCCGGTGAGCGTCACCTGGATTCTTTATGCTTGAGTGGGTGTGGCTTGACTGTAATCAGTGCCCAGTTGTTGGTAGTTTATAGAGTGACAGATCAAGTACTAATCTGAGTTCAGTTGAGTTGAGAGTGGCAAACAATCTGATTACATCAGAGAAGTGAAGTCAAGGGGAAATTAGGTGCAAGAACTTTGAGTGTTAGTGGTATCTCCAAGCTCGGTGGATTGTTGGTAGCTCAATTCAAGTTCAGCTTTTCCCTAATGTGTAGAAGCTTGTTCAATTGATGCAGATTTGGCAATAAGGGAGACGGTGTGCGGGAAGCATTGGCCAATTTTGAGCATAGAAGGAGCAAATTTTGAGCAGTGGTTATGATTTTGAGCTCAAGAGGTGAAGGCAAGACCAATTTGTTACGAGTTGAGTTCAAAAAGTCAAATTGAAGGTGGAGTTGGGAAGCTATTCTCATGAATTTGTGATTTGAAGAAACCCGTGTTGTCAATTTGGCTTGAGTGGAAAGTTAGTGGAGGATTTGGCAGATAGCTAACTTTAGGGTTTATGTCAGATTTTACGTCAGATTTTGGTTGGATTTTATGTCAGATTTTGGCCAAATTTGGAGGACTTTTGTTGTTTGGCCAGATTTGGAGGACTTTTGCTAGTTTGGAGGACTTTCACAAGTTTGGAGAAGTTTTGCTAATTTTGGAGGAGGTTCAAAGTGGCAAGAAGAAAGGCCTCATTTGGCGTTTAGAGGCTTCAAGGCATAGGGCTGTGGGCTATGAGAGGCTACGAAGGCCTAGAAGGGCCAACTTGTTGGCGTGAGGCTAGCTAGTTTAGAGTAGATCTTGGTCATTGGTTGGCAAAATCTGCCCATCCTGTTAGATTGTGCACGACAGGGTTTGACCCCTAGATCTCTTGTTCCTAGACTAGTGCCCTAGCCAACTGGTCTACCGTCACTTGTTGTCCTAGTGATTGTGCCACTGTTATCTATATATATGTAGCTTTGGCTAGGAGAGGCAATTTGATCCCATTCTTGGTGATCTTGGTAGCTTAGGACTTAGATACAAACTTCTCTTATGTCAAATGCCAAATGGTGGCAGAGTCAATCCCATGTTGTTTTATGAGATAAAGGGTTTTTGTTTAGATTTCTTGTGATTGGACCCCCTTCATTCTCTACTTCTTGTTTGTGCACCATGTTTGTGTGAGGTGCCTTGACTTTTGAGCATTGGTGCTATGGTGTGCTCTTGATAATGATGCTAGAGTGATGACCAGTCATACTACCTTTGTTTCTCTCTGGTGAGGCAAGAAGTGATGACCTGCAGATCGTGATAGTTTATGTTATAATGGTAGGTTACAGGTTGCCCTTTCCCCTAGTGTAGTTATCTTGGTTAGAGTTACATTAGTGGGTGGTGCTTAGTTGGTATTGGCACTTGGTGGTGTTGGTAAGTGGTGGTGTTGGCACTTGGTGGGGTACTTGTGGTTGCAAAACCCATAATGACTTGACAAAACACACGTGTGACCCTTATTGCCGAAACCGTCCTTTCTCATGACTAATATTCTTGCTATCGGGAAGGATAGTACCAGGCAACCTGACTTGTCATCACAACACACACTCCTGGTCTGCTGGTCATCACTTCCAACATAACCAAGGAGAAATACACAGCACTCCTAGAAGGAAATAATCTGAGCACAATGCCCGCACACCAATCCAAGCCAACTGGGCATACAAACAGGCATACAAGTACAGAGAGGATCCAATCACAAGAAAAAGATAACAACTCTCTGTACTTTTGTCAAGAAAGAGCTTCAAGCCTTTGTGCTCTATCATCAAGCTCATTCTAACCTGTACTCCAAGCCTCCTCCCATCTGTACTTCAAATCTCAACGAATTCCTACTTCATGTGGGGATTCTCTATGTCTTTTTGATGGGGAAAACTCTGCGCAACTCATATGCAATTAACTATTTCTACATAGCTTGGATTTGAGTGATCTATGATTCAATGGAAAGCCTGTAAGATAAGCTTTCCAATGATATAAAATACACTTCAATCAGATCACTAAAACTCTCCTGAAATTCTCTCAAAAGTTGGCCTGGGTTTTTTTTTACTTCACCCTAATTTCGAAATCTTCTTTTTAGGGTTTGCTCCTGGTTCTTGGCAAATTTTCCCCAGATTTCTGATTCAGAAATACACTTGATCCTCAAAAATACTTTGGCAACCTGAAACTCTCAATCATAGTCACATGACATGAAACTTGATATCCAATCAAGATGAAAGGAAAATTTGCTCTACCGAGCTTTTAACAGTATTTTCAGCAGGATGTTTTGCACCAGATCTCACTCTGCACAGATCTAGAACCACCCAAATTTTCCAAAATATCTAGTTGTGGTTTTCTCTAATCTCTTGCAAGTTTTTGTAGCCTAATCCAACTCCAGTCTTTAGATGTGAATCAATTCTTGAGCTGGGCTAACTTGTGAGCTCTACAGACCCAGGTATACTTGATCCAAGACCCTGATTTCTCTATTTGAAGAATTCATATGAAAATTTCACACAAAGGAGCTTAACCTATCCATCAACAACTCTGGAAATTTTCATAAGGAAATTACAACTGCAATTTGGGGAGTGACCAAAACTCCAAACCTGATCATTAGCTCTTCTCCAACACCTTACATCCCATAAGCTTCAACTTCAATCAATTGGATCTGATTTGAGATTGACCCAAAATGGAATTTATTGTGCTCAGTACTGTAAAAACATTGTCTACTCTTCAATCCCATTGACAAATAGTGAAAAGATCTCAAGAAGCTCCCTCAATTGACTACTTTGTGCTCTTGGGTATCAATTCAACCCCCCTTCACTCAATTGATCATATCCCTCTCATATTCAGCTCAAATTGAGTGATTTCTGTCTGCAGATTGTAGCCTGTCATTTCCTCTTTCCAACCATCTCCTGTATTCCTCAAATGGCCTTATTGAACTCCCCCGATGGTTGAAAAACTCCCCACTTTCCTCTTGAGACCCAAGCTCTTGCACATTTGTCCTTTACTCTTTTTACTTTTGACAAATGGACCCCACAACTCCACCTTGAAGCTTATGAGCAAAATTTTAGGCATTCCCCAACTATAGAAGGACATAAATGGTCAAGTCCCAGACATTCTCATAAGTAAGCACTGGAAGGACGATAGGATCTGGGTTTCCCATCATTGACTCCACAAACACCACCCCGAAACGTGCTACCAACCAATCTCGTAAGTCGTCATGGTGTAAAATCTGAATCCTGATGAGAAAAGGATTTGGGAGTGGCAGATTGGGAGCATGGGACATCTCATGCTCGAACGCTTCCTCTGATGCTCTAACACTCACTCTCTACTACAATTCTCTCCCAACTTCCTTCTCTCCTCGAGACTCTCTAAACTAAAACACACCCGTCTCTCTACTCGCCCTCATCTTTATTCATCAGAGCCCTCAAACATGATAAGATTGTAACCCATGTGGCCAATCACATACATGTACATAGATGACTCACATGGCAACATCTCATCCATCGGATCTAGCATGCAACCTACCCCACTAACGTGGAGATAAACTATGATAAGTCACTTTTTACGGGCTACACAAACCACAACACAACAACATGATGGTGTTGTTTGGAAGGATCATGTGCGCAATTGTGCACCATGCCACCTCCCAAACATTGATAGTACTATGGACCCAAGCGTGGCACTTGTACGTGCAGGCTTGAGGTGTATGTTATGTGGCTCTTTTGGTGGAGCTGCTACTATGTTAGTGTGTGATAGTTGTTTGAGAGGATGGCATATGGCATGTATGACTCCTCCTCTCACGGTGGTTCCTTAGGGACAGTGGTTCTATCCTAGATGTATTTGACCTATAGCTAGTTCATTCTTTATGTGGTATAGATTGCAGACAGGCGACTAACGATAGGGCTCCATAGCACCCAGCCTCCTGATCTTTGCCCATCATAGGGTATACCATATACTTGGAGTAGATGGCTATCTGGAGTTAGAAGGACCTAACTGCTGACTAGGAGGGCAATTGTGGCACTTTAGAATCTATGTATGACTTATGTGTGAGTTGTGCTTCTATAGTGTATGATGTTGATAGTGATGTATATTGTGTAGCAATGTATATACGCACGACAACTATCACGCCATTTGTAGTGTCGCATCTAGATTGCTCGAACATTGGAGTTGCAGTGATAGTAGTTAGAGTTATTGTAGCAGTTTCTCAAAGACTACTTTCCGACGGTCAGATTTTGTGTTTGGGGTACTAACTTCATGGTGGAGCCCACTATCACTTTGCACCGTTTGCACCGTTGAGTGTGCCATCAGCGGGACCGTTAGGGTTCAGACCTAGCTCGGGTCTAGGGGGTATACTTTTGAAGTGTAGCTCCAGAGAGCTCACTTCTCTGATGTTGAGCCTTTGAGTTCTTGGCTTTGGTGGATAGAGGCCGGCGAGTGTCACTTGGATTCTCTATGCTTGAGTGGGTGTAGCTTGATTTTAATCAGTGTCCAATTGTTGGCAGTTTATAGAGTGACAGATCAAGTACTAATCTGAGTTGAGTTGAGTTGAGTTGAGAGTGGCAAACAATCTGATTATTGTGGCACTTTAGAGTCTATGTATGACTTATATATGAGTTGTGTTTCTATAGTGTATGATGTTGATAGTGATGTATGTTGTGTAGCAATGTATATACGCATGATAATGTTATTTGTAGTGCCTCAAGGAGTGTGAAAGACTAGGGGAATCTGACCTGTCTACCAGCCTCTCCTCTTTGTGGGTCCAATTCCAATGATGCTCCTCTAGGTTCTAGGGCACATGTTGCACTCCTAGTCATTAAGATAGATATATCTACCTATGTTGCTCCACATATAAAGTCCAAGATATCTTCATCACCAACATAAGAGATGGAAGTCTCAACATCCAAATCTGACCTCCTTTGAGTTATGGCCATGCTAGCTAATCTTTGCTCCAATTGCTCAATCCAAGTAGCCATGGTTGTATCAAAAGCAAGGGTAGTTATTGCCCCCTACCAAGTGTGGGTCCTCTACTACCACCTTGTCCTCCATGACCTAAAGCTCCTCTACCACTTACCATAGTAGCCCTACTACTCAGTAATAGAGTGAAGGTCAAACCATCAATAATTGGTGTAACATATATAGGTTTACTCTTTTTTCTAGAAATCCCAAAAAAAAATTATTTTTTCTTTGCTGCAAAAAGGCCCCTAGCGCTGCCCTACAGGCCGGAGGTTCTACTTGTTAGGCAAGTTTTTGCCCTTTTTTGTTTGTTTTTCTGTCTATTTTTGGATAATAAATAGTTATTAGGATGAATGAAATTAGGATGCACTAATCTAATTATTATAAAAATGCCAATAATGAAAACAAAGTGTAATTTATTTTATGCAATAATTAAAAATATAACTATCCAAGTAATAATACTAATTCTAAAAATAAACTATAGACAGATCCCAAGCATATTTTATAAATATAGTTTGAGGGGATCAATGGCAATGATCACATTATCTCTATGCTTGTGATGCACTAGAGATATCATTTCCATTGCCTTGAGTGCACTTTCTCTTGTGGTAAGGTCCGCCACAAGTCCAACAAGCAACACTACCACTCATTGGTTGCTATTGACCCAAAAATGAAGGAAAGGTCTAGTTGCACTAGGTCTTTTACTTGCTCTATAAGATTTGGGTTGTCCACTCTACCCTCGGAAGCTAACATAATATGGTGCACTCTATTACATTCTAGAAGAAGTAACAAATATAAATGAGGTGTTCCTACCAAATCTAAATGTCACCACTTTCTCCTCACCATATTGAGCTCAATGTGCTTAGCCAAACTAAACCTCCATCAAAGTAGTGGAGGTAGCCTACAACAATGTAATAGCATGTACTCTCCATCACAATTCCTTATCCAAGATCCCATACCAAAACTAGATTGTCTAGGCCTCAATAACTCATTGAGTGAAACTGATCAACCATATCATGCAAGTGTATGCCTTGCATAGGCTCTCTCTAACCTTCTATTGGAACTCTTATAATCCTCAACTTGTTAGTCCACATTCCTTGGTAGTTCTACCTCAAACATTGGAAAGCTCTACCATGGGGTGAAACCCCAATACTACACCACCTCCTACAATGGTACCTCCACTTGTAATAACACCATCTCTAATTGGTGCACACCCATTGTATATACCAATGCTACTAGAGCTGGAACTCGTGGGTATTGGCAATCTACTTCTAGAAACCAAGCTTGAAGTGATGGAGATGTAGTGTGGAGACCAATATTGTCTCTATAGCTCAATCTCTTCCAAGTGAGCTCTCTTGAACTCATGGTAGTCATCCATTGATTTACCCACCAAGTACTGGAAAAATTCCTTCCATGTCATGAAGGTTATGAACAAAGTTGGGTTCCACATCAATTGCAAATCACACAAACTATCAAACTCCTAGATGAAGTCATCCAACTCAATGCTACCTATTGTACTAAAATAGCACTTGGGGCCTTTGGAGGCCCCATAAATCAATTGCAAATCACATAAACTATCAAACTCCTAGATGAAGTCATCCAACTCAATGCTACCTATTGTACTAAAATAGCACTTGGGGCCTTTGGAGGCCCCATAAATCTTGTCCATGTCTTACAACAATGGTACAAACACCCCAGGTGCACTCTTAACTGAATCAGATCTTGTATCAAACTCCATATCAAAGTAAATCTCTTCCCTTATTGAGGCTTAAGATAAAGTCTGATATCGAGTGTCACTTTGTGTAACCCATTATGTATTGTAGTAATATCTCTTTTGGAATCTCCAAAAAGAACTCCATTATGAAAATATAACTCAAACCATAACCATAACCACCACAAATATCCTACCAAGTGCCACCACCAATTAAACACCACTTACTAATGTAGTTCTAACTATGATAACTACATTAGGAGAAAAGGCAACTTGTAATCTACCATCACAACACACACTATCATGATTTGCAGGTCATCACTTCTTGCTTCACCAGAGAGAAACATAGGTAGTCTGATCAGTCATCACTCCAACCTCACTACCAAGAGCACACAAGAGCACCAATGCTATAAATTCAAGACACCTTATATAAACATGGTGCACAAACAAGAAGCAAAGAATGGAGGAGGTCCAACCACAAGAAGTTCAAACAAAAACCATCCATCTCATAAATCAACATTGGACTTACTCTACCACCATTTGGCATTTGACATAATGGGAGTGTCAATCTACTCGTAAACTACCAAGATGACCAAAGATGGGATTAAAATGTCTCTCTTAGCCAAAGCTACATGCATATAGGTATCATTCAACTAGTCATTAGGACAACAAGTTAGGGTGGAATTGGCTAGAGCATCAATCTAAGATCTGGATTTCAAAGATCTGGATTTCAAACCCTATTGCATACAATATAGAAAGGTGGGTAGATTTTCCCAAACAATGACAAAAACCTACCAAAAACTCATGTAAATTGGCTAGCTCATGCCAACAAGCTGCTTGTTGGCCTTTTGTAGCCTCTCTAGAACAACCTTATGTCTTAAAATCTTTAAATGCCAAATGAAGCCTTTCTTCTTGCCAATTTGAACCCTCTCCAAATCTAGCCAAGAAATTTGGGCATTGCTTTTGCACACCATTTGCTCATTTGCCAAATCTACATCAACTCAAACAAGGCTTCTACACATAATCACTCTCAAGGAAATCTAGGACCATGATCAAATGTACCAACAATCTGCCAAGTTTGGTGATACCATTAACGTCATCAATTCTTGCACCCAATTTCCCCCTAACTCTCACTCCTCTGATGTAATCATTTCAACTCTTCCACTCAAATCATACTCAAATCAGATTTGTACTTGATTCTCCACTCAACAATCTGCCAACAATTGGGCACTAATTATAGTCAAGCCATACCTACTCTAGCAAAGAGATTCCAAGTAACACTTGCCAATCTTTGTCCACTATAGCCAAGAACTTGAGGTTCAACATCAAAGAAGTGAGCTCTCTAGAGCTACACTTTGAAAGTATATTCCTCTACTTGACCTAGGTCTCTAGCCCTAACAATGCCATGGATGGCACATTTGATGATGCAAATGGTGCAAGTGATAGTGGATCCTACCATATGATCAATAGCCCTAATATGAAATATGGCCATCATCAAGTAGCTCATGAGTCACCTACCAAAATAACTATGATTGCCAATACTACCACTCCAACGTTTGAGCAAACTAGCTTTGGTGCTACAAATGTCATGACAATTTACATGGAGAAGTCATATGCATTGAGTGGTAATTCCACATCAAAATTCCTCACTATAGGTATCACTCTCAATTAAGCAGTGTCAAATATCTCATTCTCTTATAATCCCTTCTCTAAAATACATGATTGGATAAGTCTTGCAATTTGCTTTGAGGAAGGTAAAGTGCAACATATTATACTTATGTATCATATCTCTCTTGTTCTTTCATCCTTGTGATTGTTCTCAAGTCCCATAGCTAGACAATAAAGTCAAAGTCAAAGTGAATCACTCATGTAAAAGTGAGGAAAACTAGTCCAACTCATATTTAACCTTGTACAAAACTAGGACAAAGATCTCTTCTAGAGCTCTTTGGTAGATACAATGCAATAGATACTAATATAGATCTATTGCACAATATGTAGATCTTGGAACAATACAACACAACCAATGAATTTGTGACTAGAGGTAGCAAATGTACAAATGTCTTTGGTACTGCAAAGAAACTACTATGCAACCACATCATTGAGGCCAAAATCAAATCTGTTCAAAAGCTTTCATTGGTTGATATGCATCCACAATGGCTCCTAGAGCTTCCCACCCACCCTATAGTTTTACTAGCCCATGTGAATTTATTTGATGCCATCTAACCCAAGAATGAGATACTACCATATCATAAATATACAATATTTAAGACTCAATTATAGGATCTTCTTTGGGAGGAGCTACTTGATATCAAAAATCCAGCGGCCATAGTAACAAAAAGATATCCTTTGGAGATCTCTTAGATGTCTTAAGACTCCTACAACAAGAGACAAGTCCTCTTATGAACTCCTAAAACCTCTTACTAAATAGCAATAGTATGTCATTTGCCACAAGGTTGGTCATGACATACGGATGTGCAAAAAGAAAGAATCCAAAAATGGCCAGCCACTACTAAAGGTTGATATCATCACATCTAGTCTATTAGCTTGTTGGGTGCAATCTTGGATAGATGTTAAAAGAGATGCTAATTTTGGTTTTGGGTAGTGGCTTTGGTCCTCACAAACAATGAAGATGGATGGCCTTAGATACAATGATAGATGGAAGCCACACTCCAATAGAACCAAGTCTTTTTCTAATCCTTGTTTGGACTAGGTGAGTTGGGAGGTTATCCATAAAGCACATGTCACCTTTCTTATACCAAGGGGCCGACACCTAGGAAAAAATGGTTTTTTGCACCAAAAATGATAAGTTCTTGCATAAATGCTCTCACAACCTATTGCAATTATGAGTCAAGATCCTATGGACTATTTGACCTCCCTTCCTAATAATCTTCTACCAAACTCAAGCTACTGATGCTCAAGCTACCCTATTGTGTTTGATCCATTAGTTGAACTCATTGCATTGGCAATTGAGAAAGTTGACCAATGGTTTCATCCCTCCCATAGAGATGCAATGGTAAACCAAGCAATAGGGAACTCCAATTGGAATTGAATGGCTTCAACAACTTCAAGCTCAATTGGATGCCTATCATTCATTTATGAATGATAGGCATTCCTCAAATAGGTACTAGTAAGTTCACAAAGCTCATGAAAGTAGTAGTGAAAATCTATCTCTTACTAGGGTAGAAGTTTATGGTAAGAGATAGATTTTCACTACTACTTTCATGAGCTTTGTGAATTGATTATTATTTAGGCAGATCCAAGTGATTGGCTAAAACAGTTGTTGCAAATGGTTTTCTACTGCATTCCTTTCCTATATTTGCTCAAAGTACAAGGAATTTCAAAAACTTTGAATGCAATATTTTTGGGTGCTTGTGAGTCTAGTAGTCCTAAGTGCAAGCGTCTAGGCAACATGCATTCTACATCTAGTAGATGGCTGAAGTATTGTCACATTTTTGGCAAAAATGGTGGATTTTGAGCCTACAATCAAAGGTCATAGAAATTGCAAAAGATTTTGCTTTCCTTTTTGTTATTGGAAGGGTTCAACTATTTCTCCATAACTTGAGTTCCATTCATGTGTTTAGTTGGGCAATTTTATGATAAATTGAACCTTGCAATATTTGTTTGTGAATGTGCTTTGTGGTAACCACAAAAGATTGCTGATCCTTATAGTGGCAAATACATTTTTATGCTTTACAAATGTTGTCAAAAGCTTTGATGTACACACCCTATATATGGACGGCTAAGACAAGATTTGTGTTAATATACATTATGTATTGCTTCTTGGAAATAATATAAGGAAGTGTTATTTCCACCAAATTTTTTGTTATTTCCACCACATTAAACTTGAGACTCCAGCATTGGGATCAGTTTAGGGTTGATTAATTCATAATGTTGTGGTGGAAATAACAAGTCCCGTAATATATAGTACTACTTCTTGCAGATTAATGCTTTTACATTGTATGTGACGATGATCCCATTCCATATGCAACAAGCAAATTAACTCGGCTTTTAATGATTTGTAACTTGAATTGGATTTAATTAGTTGACTCAACTTTTTGTCAAGTTCCAATCTAGCTATCTATTCTAGTTTTGTGACAAAGTACTTGATCAAAAAGACACCAAGATCATGGCTAATTAGATCACCAGAATATTGTCCTTTGACGCACACCGGCAAAATGAATGAGATCCTTTGTCAAGTTCCCAGACTATGGGCTACTTGTTAGTGGTACCAATTGCCACAAGCCCCATATTTGTTGAGGTCTATTTGACTACAAGATGTTTCTAAACTTTTGGTGTTTTGCCAAATTTGGGAAGGATCTAGAAATATAAAAAAAAGTTAAATTGTTTGCTAATTTAGAACTCTACAACATGATGGAAGACTCAAAATTATTGGCAGGAGTGTGGAGATATCAGATTTCTCAAAGAGAGGACTCGAACAATTGACAACAGAGGAAGATATCTTTATAACACTTGGATAATTAGAGAAGAGGATGGAAGATTTTATGCAAGTATATAAAATAGAGGATTTCAAAGTTACTAATATAAAATATGTAAGTTAATATAATTTAATAGAAATAGGTGCTATATTATTAATAATATTTATTGGTATATTATATATTTTATAGTAAATAAGAGAAAATTAAGAATTCCACAATCTATTCAAATTCACCATATATTAATAAATAGAATCATAAATACTTATAAGATCACTATCTTATTACTCATCACTTGCCTTATCTTATTTAATCAAAATTTTAGAAAATATGATTTTATCATCAATATTAAAATTATACTCACTTAAAACTATTTATTTAGATATAAATATATATTTATATTAAAAGTACAATTTTTTTTCAAGTTAAGTAGCTTCCTCATGATATAATAAGAATAAGAATACATAGCTCCATCATTTAAGGAATTCATTTGATGAAATATTTTTGAAAATGCATAGCAGAATTTATTGCTAGATATATCACTTATTTATAATATTATTATAATTGATCTGCTTTAGAGTGTTGTACTATATCTATATCTAAGTAGAGGATTGATTATAAGAATACATTATATAAAATAGAGAAAATTGGAATTGAAAACATAATTGAAAAAAAAGAAGAAAAGAGGAATCTAAGGATTTTAATTCAACATACTTTCAAAGAGGAATCCCTACGAAAAGATTTTGGTATATAGACCAATGAGATTAAGTTTATAAGTAAAAGTCTAAACGTATTAATCATATAAACATCAGTTACTTATATATATATATATATATATATATATATATATATATATATATATATGTTTTTAAATAAAATTAGTTTATGAATAAATCACTTATATACAGGAAATTTAGAGTAGATGATCCTATTATTTTTATAAATTGAAAATAATTTTTGATTAAAATTGAAACGATAATATCAAATTCAGTATTGGAATCATTTGCTTTTGTTAGAAATTGTTCACTCGTTGAGACATTTGTAAAACCACACATAATAATGTGTTTTATATTCGAGCAATTCATAGTGACTGTGGCTAAAAATACTGTACCGGGGGTCTAATGAAATTCTTTTAACAACTCTTAGTTTTATCTTTCATATGAATTGTATAACGCAGAGCTCATCTTGCATATGAATAGCAGATAGAAGAAACAAACTGTGCTGATAGTTTGAAATCGGGATTTCATATATATCTGGTCTGAAAGCGTAGAATCGCTTTTCCAATGTCTTAAGGAGATACTCTTCAATACTCTACACTCTTGAAATGAGAAGTCAACAGAAACCAGGGTTGATACTTTTTCAGTGATAGGTACGATATCATTCAACAATGACAATACTCTTCTCCAAGACTTTGACTATAAAGTCACTTTTCCTCATAGGTACCGAATATGGTAATATAGTAAGAGAAACCGTGACGCATGACCTTTTCTCCGGCTGTTTCCTCTGGTTTCTACGTACTAGAGTTTGACGCATGCGACCATGCTGGATTCCGTTTGCAAGACAAGACGCGGGGCGTTCCGGGGGAGGAGAAACGAACTTCCGTCTGCATTGATCGGTCCATAACGTCTTCCGCGAGCAACCAACGAACCAACGAACGAACGATCGATTGTCGTCTAGGTTCTCACTTACTAACGTCGTTGGTCTTCGGGTCGTGGTAGAAGTCATCGACGACCCTTGAGTCTCAGTTGCTTTCGGGCGTATCCCGCTCCCCCACGCTACACCGTGTGCTACCTAGTGCAGCGCACAACGGAGCAGGCTCCAGCTTACGCTACTCGTCGTAAACATCACTTGAACAAAGTGCCTTTATTTTCTTTCCCTACTCATTACTCCGACGAGACTGCTGCTGTTTTCCCCGTGTGACGATCGAGCTCCTTGACAAGCGTGTTGGTTAGGGTTTCCGCGACGTTTCTGTGTTCGGGCTTGCCTTGCTGCTGGTTATATCGGCTCAGCCTCAAGAAGAGGCTGCGAATATGATTCAGGTTTGTCATGTTCAAGCTTTTGTTTCTGACTCTACGGTTTATTTTCTCGAAATTTCGACTGGTAGTCTTTTTGGCCCCTCAAGACGAACTCTAGACTTCTATGTTTCCAACAAATAAGTTTGGTATTCTCAATTTTCTGTGTTACGCTGCAGTGGTATTTAGGTTCAATAAGCCAATATGTTACTCATTTGGATAGGTTTCTGGATATGAGCCAGAAATAACTGTCATTCTCAAACTTTTTCTGCTCGAGGTCGTTCGAGGGCTGGAAACTTCTCGATGAATATAGACACAAGGGTGGTTAATTTCTTGATTTCTTCTCAGTTGTGAAACCGTCCGTCTAATGATGAATTTAAACAAGCCTGAGACTTCCGATATCTACTGGCTGAAGTTTGGGACTTTCGAGGATTTCTGATCATGCGTACTATCCGATAGCAAGGGTGTTCTTTATTCCACATCGTCTGAAGCAATTTTGAATTCGGGATGGAGAATTGCCTGTCTTAGAGCGTTCAGAGCTGTCGTCAGTTGACCTCGTAGACCAGGCGGAAGACGGAAGCCCCGCCAAAATCCGGGTCCTGTCTTTTGCAGGGTCACAACTTCTCTCTGAGGTGCAACAAACTGCACTTCATGTGCGTCGAGGTTGTCCTGCATTGACGCCCCGCCTGGCTTGTAGTAATCAAGTCATTTAATTTCCATCCATCTTATCACTAACTAGTGCGTTTGCTACCAGGGCCTGATGCCTTCCGGTTACGACCAGGGCGACTTTCGGGGGCAGCAAGGACCAAAGCGCGCTCGGACTGATGGTGGTAGATATCTCTACTTCCACATTTGATGAACTTCAATTTCGACGCCTTCATGCTAGAAATCTATCATCATTCAAATGAGAAGTTTTAGGATGTACAGATTGTCCCTAACAAGGTGTTTTGCTTTGGTAACAGCTGTCCGAGGGGAAGGGGACTGGACTTGCCCGCAATGTGGGAACGTAAATTTTGCCTTCAGGACGACATGTAATATGCGCAAATGTGGAGCATCAAAGCCTGCAGAGGGTGTGCAGGTACTAACTTTTAAGATGCGCTGATGGTATCTCCAGCTGTTTGAAGGGTTCCTATGCACTGCCTATCACATGTCGATTGCACCGGACGAAGTGTTTCCATGTCCTTCGTCCTTATTCATGGACTGGTCTTTATTCGCAACGCAACTCTAAGTGCGTCTTGTCCAGCACGTATGCATGTGTACCGAGTCCCCCTTCTCACAACGTGTTTTGCATAGCTGTACACAATATGTACAGAAACTTTCTAGTGGAGTAGGTTTCTTGAAAGAATCTTGTTCCCGTTGGTTTCTCCGTGTTACAAGCTTTAGTGTTGAAGACATGGAGTGGAGTGTTTTTGTACTTATTACATGAAGATTGTGTACTCGTGCGGCGTAATCTAACAAGGAGCCCGTTTGGTCGTTTTTGTTCGGCTAATGTTTTCCATTCTGATTTGAATAGAGGGCGCTGGGAGGACCTATGGTTGCCCCTGCCATGTACGAGCAGGCCCCGGCCCCTATGTATATGGGGGGACCAGGCGCACCACCTCCTTTACCGCTTGCCTTACCTGCAAGTTATGGGACACCGATGCCCATAGCTCCTCAGGCAGTGACATCCACCGTACCTTATGACTACGGCGCATCAGTTAACACAGTTCAACAATATCAGCCCATGCCAATGGCGGCATCGTATGGTCCCCCAGGAGCTGTAATTGGAGGAGGTACTTACAGGCTTGACATACCTCTTGTGGTCCTCTTAGATCACCACTAGCCAGATTTTGTACAGCCAAGATTTTAGCTTCAGCATTTCTGGATACAGGCCACGACGTCGTGTTTAACAAGTTTTTTATGTTCTTACATTGGTACCCAGGTCCGGGATATGGCACTGGGCCTGTGATGGATGGATATGGGATGAGCATGGGGATGGGGCGAGTGCCTCCGGTAACAAACTCATCTAAGTTTTACTACGTTTTGGAACTTGGACAGAATTCAGGGTCCTAGAAAACACCACTTTCAGTGCTTGGAGTTCTCACCGATACATCCGACTTTGTCTTACAGCAGATTGCAGGACCGAGAGGAGGTCCTGTTATGGGATACGGCGAAGAAAACGGGTCAAGGAAACGGAGAGGAGGTTGGTCAAATGCCATCTGTACCTGGAGAGGAAATAATGTGGCAGTTGTAATTTGGAAGTTCTAACGTGGAAGTTTCAAAATTTCAAAATTTTCTCAAAGTTTAAAATTACAAAAGTACCTCTATGTGAGTACTCTATTTCTTACAATCAAGCTTTTACCCTAATCAGGACCCGATGGTTTCTCCGAAGGGGACTGGGTATGTCCGAAGTGTGGTAACACGAACTTCGCTTTCCGAACTACTTGTAACATGCGGAAATGTGGAGCCGCGAAGCCTTCTGAACCGGTATGATGTCTACATGATATGACCAAGTTTTAAAACTATCTTTGCACCAGTTATTTGTATGTGATATGTCGTAATACTTTCTCCGTCCCGGTTCTCTCAGAGGGGGTTTATTGCTAGGCTTGTGTTGCTGGTCAACTTTCACTTCTAGTGAACGATATGACTAAGCGTGGTCAGCACCGCATACTTCATCTTGGGTTTTTTTCTCTGTAGCTAAGTATCGAGCTTCATTTGTCTGTGCGTCCAGGCCAATAGGTATGGGAATGGTCCAGCAGCCAGAGCTCCCGCAACTCGTAAGTATTTGCAAGGCGTGACTCAGCACATTATTTGGGAAATGCTAAAGCGGCCGTCACCTTTTTCTTCTTGTAATTTTATCGGCAGAGAACATTTGAGGATGCTGATGTTTGTCTGTCATTTTCCTAATTATGGGCTGTACTCCTTGAATTTATCAGCGAAGTGTCATAATTATATAGACTATTATTGAATGTCGAGACGGTTCATGTACTTACAAGAGTATTGGCCTTTAGAGCAAAAATTGTTTTTTCAAATTTTTGCCGCGTCGAAGTTGAACCAGATTAATGTCCGTCCAATGCATGTCCTCTGCATGGGCAGTTAATTTGGCAAAGCTTTCCTCCTTCGAACATAGGTGATGATCACAGCCACGACGGCTTCGTACTAGCGGCTGTCAGTTGCATGGGAGAACTTAAGTGCCAGCAGTCACAAGATGCATATATCATGTTTATCTGGAGTTCTGGATCCCCCGTTACTCGAACGGCTTCTGCTCTCATGTCCTAAATATCATGTTTTTCCTTTACAGAGGGTCCTCCACCGGATGGGAGCTGGACGTGCGAAGCCTGTGGGAACGTAAACTATCCGTTTAGAACTAAGTGCAACCGCAGGAATTGTGGCGCCGATAAACCGACAGAGCTGAAGCAGACAGCAAATTCTAGCTCCCCTCTTCCATCTGAACAGGTTTGTAGCTGATCACGTATTTGAATTTTGCAATGGGTAAAGCACTGCTGCAGTGACTGTTGCTTTGTTGTAGCTAGAAGCACGTCAATTTCTGGTGTAACTATTCTGTTGCTGATAATTTACAATTGTGACTGCTCATATTGATCTTCCTGCCAGAAAGTCACAATTATGTCATGCCTTCATGTTTAGTGTCTAGCATGCATTTCAAGTGTGTAGCGTAACAGCGGAGCAATGCAGTGTTGGCCTATGATTGATTCTTTCCCTCTGCAACTGTTCCAGTGAGTGCCCTTGTCGCACTGTGAGGTTGGAGGTCCAGAGTGGTCGTCGACAGTGCCATTTTCTACCATTCAATGGTGTGTCAGGAGTCTGTTGAGGGGTCATGTTGCGGCCGTCTTCTCTGCTGTCGTCGCGGTCAAGTATTTTCAGAAGGGCCATTCATCCATAGGGACTTTAGCAGCTGCTTCCCTGGATGAATCGGCATATATTGTGTTTGGCGCCGTTGTCACGCCAGCGTCAGCCGTATGCAGCCTCTCATGTAGCTTGTTTTGGAGTTCCATGGAGTGACGTGCAGTGAAGTGGTAGAGGCTTGTCTGCTACCGTGGTTAATGTTAATATAGAGGCATTCAAGCAGGGTTGATGGGTCCTTTGAGATAAATTAGAGGGGACTGGTACACGGATTACTTTGAAGTCGCTTCTTGTCGTCTTTGGGGTAAACAGTAGGTGTTTTTTTGTTCTAGTTTAAGAGCATTTCGGGTGTAGGTTATGTCGCGAGCATATTTGAGGGCACTTAAAGACGAGTGTAGTCCAGTCTAGCTCGTGAGTTAGAGCTACGGAGGAGGATATATACTGTAAACTGTAAACTGTAGTGAGCCTCAGGTTTGTGTTCAACCACGAGGCTGAGAGTAGGTAAGGGCTCTGGATGGCGTCAGTGTAATTTTGTTGTCACTAGAAATTCAAGTATAGAGTCTAGGTCACATATCTCTGTAACGGACAACTTTGTGGTCATTAGAGTCTTCACATGGGCTTGGTTGTCTCTCTATTCTCTTACCCCCCATCTTTCAGATATCAAGTTCAATGTTGGTCCACGAACGGCCCATTTACTGTTTGAAAGTCTTCATGCCATACCAGGTTCAAGTGAGGTGACATTGCTAGTGTAGTCTATGCTAACTACTGGTGAGGTCTTACCATTTTCATCTACTCAATACCGGTGGGTTGTTTGTATACTTGAATGCCGTTTGTTGCGGATGAGCTCTTTGGAGTAACGAAGGAACCTGCCCAGAAGGCGCTGCTACTGATCATACATCCACCTACTGTGGCTGGAGACATGGCATTGTTGTAAGCGGCCATTGTATTTTCGATGCTTAGACACAGTTATTTTTCCTTGTATGTAGTTTAAAGAGAATTGGCGAAAGCAGTATGAAGAGCAACTTCAGTCAGTCGGCTTTGTCTTGGGTAGAGAGCTGGTTTTATGCAACTATTGTCGTTGTATTTCTGTCTCAAGTGCATCGGACTTCTATTCATCAGGGATGCCGTATATGTTCTGTGCAATCACTTCTGAATCTGCCGTATATAATGCAAAGTTCGCTAACATCTGGTGCAGGATACTGTATTTTCCAGCAGCACCCCGTCCTCCTGAACGGTTTCCTGACACCCTTCATTCGTTATTCGTTTAGTTAGATCGAAACCCGTTTTGTGGTGAACCTAGTAGGCACTCGTAAGTTGTTAAAATACCGGACCAGAGAATTGTTCCAAAGTACCAACTCTAAGCTGCTTCGATCTGCGAGCTTCTTTAACGGTTCCGGGAAGGTAGTTGCGGTTGTCTGGAGGACACTTTCTGAGAAATTTGCGCTTTCAGGAGTGAAGGTGGAAGCTTTTTTGTATGCATCGAGATGCTATGGCCGCAACGTTCCTATTTCGGTTGTGGTGGTGGTGACGTCTTTTATCAAAAGATATCGCAAAACACCATTGACGTCTTCAGCCGGGAGAACAGCTGTGAATAATTGCAGTCTGTATAAAATATAGATTTGAAAGTCATGTCTTGGGTACGAAACGCGCCTCATTAACGGGTTTTGGATTCCATCACTCAATTTGTAGACTAGGTCCCCAGACCGTCGGGTAGTATTTCGAGGGAAACCTGAATACTAAATGGTAGAATCCTGTCTCCATTGTCCCTCCCTTTACTTTCTTCTGGCGCGCTCGGGATCCCATTCCTTATAGATGGAGATGGAACGCGTTGTCGAAGTAGAACCTCAGTATAGAGTTCTTGTCTATCTTGAAAGCTCAGGGTAGTTTGAAGAATGAAGCCATTGCGTCCTACTCTTGACATTAGTTTATTTGGACCTAGGTTCGAAGGTTTGTAGCCAAATCATCCCTATCCACGCTGTACAGCCAGATTGGTTTATTGATCGGTCTCTGCATATCCAGTCGCAATTTGGGGAATGTCATCTCCCATTACCTGGATCAGATGTTTCTTAACTTGTGCAGGATCGACAGCGGCCTAAACTGAAAGCAGATGAGAAGGTGAACTAATTTGTTTGAAGCGCACGTCGAGGGTTAGCTTCTAGATATTTTCCTGTAAACTTCAAATATGGATCTCTTCAGTTGCCTTCAGCAGTCACTACTGGTGCTTCGCGAGCTCTTAAATTTCCTACCCCGGCGAAAAGAGTAGATTGGTCCATCAGACTGGTTGCCTTTTCCTTCCAGATTGGATTGCTTTTAGAATGTGCTCTCGTGTATAAAACCAGTTGAAGGTCCTGCAGGAGACCTTGCACACTGGTTTCCCAATTTATTCACTGCTAACAAGTGCTGTGTTATGGTATCTCGGGAATGTAGTCTAGAAGTCGATTGTTACCTCGAGTGAATTTGTTTGGCTGTTCCGGCTTGCTTGCCTCAGTTTGGTATTGTCAGACCGTCGTATACTGAACCGCATCCTAGTAGATGTTCCGGAACATCGCCCCTATAATACATGTTCTACATTCTTTCGCAGTAGGTTCACATGCAAAAATGCAATATATTCATTGTATTCTAGGTTCATTGTACACCGTCTCCGTTTCGGATTATCGTTCTTGAGTTCTCATGATCCACCATTTACACCCCGTATATCTTTTTAGTTGAGAAGTCAGGAGCCAATCTTGAGAATATTGGCTATCTGCTTAAATATTCTTACCGCGAGTGACGAGATTAAATAGAGTTCCACGCTTCGGTGAAATTGGACAGTGGCGGTTTGGTTGTCTGTCAGTCATGCAGACGATTGGAGGGTTTGGCTGAAAGTTTTGTAGCTATTGAGAACAATTTTCTCAATGTGTCAATGTCTGGTCTGTGTCGTGAACAATTGGGTGGTGCCTTACCGATCCGTTACAGCGACAATCGATGGGCTGAACAACGTATCTTGTGATCGAACGTGGGGGTGTTCCGTCTTTCTTAATCCTTACAGCAGTAAGATTAGACGGATAAATCGAGAAGATGATCAATGTGATTCGAAGAGCTGGGTCCCCGCAAGTCTTGAAGACAGTTTGTCTTTTAGGATGTTAACGACCGTGCAAGCTCAATGGACGTGTTTGAGTCAACGAGGCAAACGGTGTAGTTGCACTCCGAGTAAAATTGCTTTGTCAAGTGGAGGAGGCATTCACAGAGGCAACACTCGGACTGAAGCGAAGCGGAAAGGACGTCCGAGGTGCAGGTACTGTATAACCCGCGTACTTGATGGTTTCGCGGTGTCTGTTCCCAACATCATAAGACGGCCAGCCGTCAGGTACGAGCTCACACATCCTAGTAGCACAAGCCCTTCAAATCTCTGCAGCAGAGGATCTTTGTCTATCACATCATTATTTCTAACTGCCAAACGAAGAAGGCTAAATTAGTACCGGAGGACCAGTGGCTCCCTAAAGCGATTGGCCCATACGGGCCCTGCTACATCTGCCGGTCAGCAGCCGAAGAAAGAATTTTGTCACCTCGTTACTGACAGGGACACAAAATATCGCAGAATCAAACACGTCGGTAGGTCCTGCAACATTATGGTCAAACGTCGGGGACTGGGATGCTTATGGGTCAGAGATCCTCCGGTGGGCGAACGTCCTCTGCAGCAAGTCATCCTATGCACTGTAATCTTATGTCATGTAATTTAAGTCAAACCCAAGTCAAAGAAAATATGATACCAAAGAAAAGCCTGCAGCCAACATAACTTTATAACTTTCCAGAATTTTCTGAAGTTAGCAGAAGTCTTAAACTTTACAACTTTCAATCTTCAAAAGTACTTGGAGTCCTAGTAAAGAATCAATAACACACAGTAAAATGTTAACAAAAAAGTGCTATCATTAAAAAATATAGTCTTCCACTATGAAGCTACACACTATTTCTTTCACCGTTGAGTGATAGATACCAGATTATTCGAGGAGATGGGAGACGACACATGTACTGCAATCAGTTAGCCGCTAGTTAAAACTTTTTGGGTATGAAAGACTCAAGAAACAATAGATAAATCGTTATTGGTGATATTCAATAAGGGGATATTCATTTATCATGGTTTAATTTTGAAACAGTTTTGTTTACTATTTTAGTCATATTAGATTACATCATTTTCGTCTTAGGAAAATGATATACACATGATGTACTTTATGGACCAAATTATATTTACTTTTGATCACTGAATTATCAAACTTCATCTTATAAGCGGGAAGGGGTTAGACTATGAAGTGTAGTTTCTTTTGGGTAATTCATCTTCCTTGCATCTTTCAAAGTGGTACATTGCACCTGTAGATAATTTATACATTCTTGGAGTTTAATAGAATTTAATGATTTGTTATACTTTATGGTTGTTGTCCTTGCAGAGGATATCATTGATGACTTTCCTTTTAGAGGATCCATAAGTAGTTTTCGGTATACTCTTCTCTAATAGTATACATCAATTGAGTACTTTGTCAATTAATGAATAATATCATAGAAGAGTATACTAAAATTCACATGGTATCCTCTAGTTACTTTTGCCTTAACCTTCCTATCACATGTAAGAGCTTTTAATAATAAGAGTGACAAGAGAATCATGGGTATTTGGTGATCCCATCCAATTGAAGATTTTTGAGTGTATGATAGGAAATTCAGTAAGTAAATAAATATCTTTACTAGTTTGGTATAGAGAGTTAAACTTGCTATTTGTGGAGCAGATGACACTTGGAGCAGTTCTAGGTAGTTATATAGTCTTTGAATCTTGGCTATCTTCTCATTTTATGATTGCTAATAAGATAGTCCTAGAACCCTCTCTTTCCAAGTATTATTGTTGTGTGAGAGAGATGATTTTACTCTCCGATGATGATAAAGATGATTTTCTATCTTTATGTAGTTGTTTCAAGATTTGTTATTTTTCTTACTGGACAGTTTTAGTAACTTTTATGTTTGCTTCTAATTGATACATTTAGTCCTCATGTTAATAGTGTATGATTTTGCTTTTGCTCTAGAAAGTGTATAGGCTTTTAGATTTTAGTTCAAATTTAAACTAAGGCATTTTGATTCACACTTACTATATTCATATAGTAAGGAGGTTTAACCAAAATTTAATTTATGCACATGTATTTTCAGTACTTATAGAATGAAAAAGAAAATTCAGAATTTTCATTCTTTATGGTAATATCACAAGTGAATGTGATATTACCCATAAATAAGAAATGTGACTGCATAGAAAACATGAAGGATGGGTTAAAGGGCGAGACAAAATAGGTAATATGAGGCTAAGCCCCAATAGAGTAGATATGAGAAATCTGCACAATATAATAAATAAATGTAATATAAATGATATAATATAAAATAAAATGATATAATATAATAAATATTATAAATGTAATGTAATATAATAGAATAAATGTAATCAATATGTATTTATGGCAACTTTGGAGGAAAGAAGATAATCACCTATAATAGAATCACATATATAGTGTTTATAAGAACACAAAATGCATATTTTGGTTGGAGAGAGTGTTTGTGCAGAACATGAGCTAAAGTTGACTTGTATATGCTCCAATGAATTAGGTAACAATAAAAACTGTTATGGTTATGAATTATGAGGATGATGTAATAAAACGGGGTAATTACCCATTGTCTTAGATAGGTAACGAGTAGAACAACAATGACTAAGATCTCCAAGTATAGAATACACAACATGTTCACTTTTTTTTGGTTCTTTCAGCTTTAAACTTATATGGAATTAATGATATGGCATTCAAGATTATGCAAAACTTTACTATACTGAATTAGAAATATTTTGCTCTTCTATTTTGGAGTGTATTTTAAGTAATGGTATCCATTACTATGCAATTTACTAATCCGTAGGAGAACTGTCACACTAGCTGATACACTATTTGATTTACATAGCTTTTATATTCTGTGTAAAATGGAATATATTTCCCATTTTAGTTCATGGATTTAATTCTCGTACCAGGTTTTCTCATCTTTCTTATTATTTTGATTCATCTTTCTGATGATCTAAATCGTATCGTAGTTTTCAACTAAGAAAAACTCGTAATACAAAGCCTTCTAGCAAAACACTATAAACACCGAGTCGTAACTGAACACCACATTTCTCCACTAAAAGTATCTTTTCCAATCTGAATGAATCACTTCATATATTTCTACTCCAAGTAGCTCTCCTAGAGAAACCCAGATGAATCACTTAAAAAGAATTGGGGTAGTTACACAAGTAAGTAGCCAGTCTCCAACCTGAATATGAGGTCTTGCGCCAAGAAATAGTCCAAATTAAGAAGTTTGGCTTTTCTTAGATGTTGTCAGATAGCATGCGAATACACGACTCAAAATCTGACCAAAATGAGAAGATCTATTTACATGTATCTTAGGAGAGAATCCGAGATTCGTAAGTACATACAATTTGGCTACGAGTGAGAATTACCATTGAAATTAAAAGCGACAGTCCAGTTAGAATGATAGTCCAGCCAAAAAAGTGGGCACTTGGCCTATGACACGTTGAGACAGCTATTGACTGCTCTATATTGTATTGTAGCCACAGAGTATGCAAACATTGTTTTGTAGTAACCTTTGTCATTATGCTCTAACCACGAAGGTTACAGACTCGTTACTATACCAGGCATTTAAGACATCTGCTTTACAAAAACGAAATATATTCATATCAAAGATAATGGTAACAAGAAGTACTATGGTCAAATGTGCAATATGAAAATTGTTGTATGGAGTAGGTTCACTACAGGAGCCATTCACATTACGTCTTCCCATCCATGTGACGGTGACTCATGATCGATTTTCTCAGTCAAAGAAAATATAAGAGTGCATTTCTGCGACGTCGATACTGCGGATTGACTCCACATGTGCAACTTCCAGCTGCATCGATATCCTTGGCTATACTGAGAGATACGGAATTGACAAGATCTAGAACTCGTAATCGACTGGTTATATGGGGCACGTAAAGTGAGATTCTGGTTGTCATGTACAAGAACATTAGCTTCCCCTCTCGAAGCAAACAATATCTGCAAGTTCAGGTGCCGATCCACATACCAAATCAGTTTCTCTGTTTTTTCGCCAAGTCCAACTAGGCGCCACTTCCGCTTCTTGCAATTTGGGTGGACCTTCTGAAATTTGTCATGAAGTCTTGATTGTTCTACGTTGAAAACTCTCGAAGTATCTCACCAGCTCCCCCTCAACTGCATTATATTTCTGCAGGAATCGTGTGAATGGGGTTCCGGAGTGAGGTGTGCCGAGAAAGAAAATGATCTCTATATTGTGGAGAAATCTCTGCGCCTCCTCACCGCCCTATCGAGTATGACTAGAGGCTTGCTCACACAATTCTTTGATCACAAAACCTCCAAAACGAATGACCTACCAGTATCAAAGGTCTCAAGACACCGACTTCTGCCAACAATATGTCTTGGAGCAAACTTTCTGCTGTAAGATAAAGGTCCATCCTTCCATGGTTTTGGCTCTTCTGCAAACTTGAGTCATACGAAATTGTCAAGATACGGGGGGAGGGGAATTCTTGAGGAAGCCAAGATTGTGGCCAAATGGTTCCATCAAAACATTTCCAGGTCGAAGTATGAACGTCCGGATCAGCCGAAGACTGTGAGAAAATCAACACATCTATCGTTGGTTTCGTCGGACCATGCAACTAGTATACCGAATCATTAACCTGAGAAAGCCTAAAACTGGGCACGGTCAGAGACATCACTGTTTTGCAAGATAAGAATGCCAAACTCTGCTGTTGTTATATAGAACCTTCAAATATATAATGTTTGAATATCCTGTAACTGAAGCACGTCGGATAATATTGTGTCTAAAAGCTTTACAAAGCATACAAAGAATTTGGTAACGAGTGCGAAGCATCTATCGTTATATTATTTTCTTGGACACTTCAGTTTGTAAATGCTTGTTTCAAACATGTCGATTGTCCGATCTTATCCTCACCCTTCGTACGTAAGCGCCGTCATGACCCTCTGACGCATGGTGGGCAGTATCCTCTTCGATCTTCTGGAAACTGTCCGGGAAACACCCTCAGAATGAAAATCATCCTGCTTATCCTGCTCATTGGTTGATGACAAACTTTGGCATCAATCAGCCGATCGTTATGAACGTCGATTGTAGGTCCCTGAAGCCTCCTGCAATTACAATAGTCTGGGATGACATTAGAAGGCACGAGAATGATTCTGTAAACACCAAGCAGTTTGGACTGTAAATTGGTTGATTTTAATGGATAAGAGAGCGACTTGTATCGAAAAATCTGCACGTGAATTAAGAAGGCTGATCTAGCCATGCTGTTGTTTCATTTGTTTTCCAAGTTTGACCTGTATTACAATGACAAACTTTGGGCAAAATGAATGATCCATGATTCAAACAGTCGACAAGTCCATATTAAACCACGTACAAAAGCGATCAAGAGGGATTGCAAGGTAAGGGGACTTGTTCATGGGATTCGACGCGATTGATACCTCACATGCCCGGTATTCACTGGAGTGGCGTTTCCCGGACATCTACACCGACACGACGACCAGGTCGAAGAAATTGAAATCCGTCGTCAAGCACCCAATCATTTCTTACCCAATCAATCAAAGGACATTGGTGTCAATCATTTGTCAGAGTTCAACACCCAGATGGACAGAGCTTAATCCAGTCTGCTATATTACAAAATTGCACTGTTAAGAAGTGTAACTGAGAAGTCTTAAAGAATTGAACAGAACAGTAGTAGAGAACAATAATCACCATGAGCAACTCAGCAGGCAATGATGCGTCAAAGCATCTGAAGTACTCAACTAAATTGTGGGGCACATTGCATGCAGGTCAGCTATGCCATAATCCAAATTTACTAGTGTAGGGTCCAGGATGTGTGCTCAGATTTCTTATGGTTGCTATCGACAGTGTGACTATCACAATTGTGTATCTGTCGCCACATGTGGTCACATAGTTTTACAGCAATAGAATTCAATAACTTGATACAGAAGGGTGTTCACCCCGACTCGCTTGATCTGAGAATCAACATATTCTTTGACATATTTCTCGGAGATCAACAAACAGCCACGGAAAATTTTTGGATGCCAATATTGTGGATCAAGGGATGGTGCTTCTATTTCATTTTTTGTAAGGTAAGGGTCCGCATCTAGCACTATTGTCGTCATTCTGTCCTGAGTTCTGGTCATCCGATTTGTGTGCAATTTCGAGCAGGAAGCTGTACAAACAGCTGTTAATCAAAGAAACCCAGCTTATATTCTTGCATTGTGTTAGTGGTTCAGCATCGGACAACAGGTAGGCCATTTTCTTGTAAAACAATTTTATAGTTTTAAGTAGTGAATTGCTCTGATCAAGATGAAACTCTGGTATTGTAACATGTATCACTTCAAAACTAAGCATCGTCTTAGTACTAGTTGTTATCTCGTCCCTCGGTATGTTTTTTCCCTATGTTTGATTAGATTTAAAGAATCTATTTAAGAGATAGTCTATTTGCACTAGCAGTGGCTGGTGCAATCCATAGGATATTTCTTCGGATATTTTTCAAGTTGTGTGTAGATTATACGATTTGCATAGTTCGGATATTCGGGTGATGTATCTTTGGGTACTCCAATTATTTGTAGGCAATACGATTTCTTCGGATATTTTTCAAGTTGTGTGTAGATTATACGATTTGCATAGTTCGGATATTAGGGTGATGTATCTTTGGGTACTCCAATTGTGTGTAGGCAATACGATTTGCATAGCTTGGATATCTTAGGTGCGGTGGTGCAAGTTTATCGTTTAGACTCTAATGGGGCGTTTAGACTCTAATGGGGCTTAGCCCCATGTTACTTTTTCTTCCTCTCCCTTGTTGGGCTTGATGGGTCTTCCCATTGGTTTTTCTACGTGGTCGCCTACTTCTTCTTTAAAAGATAACATTTAGTAAGAAAATAATATCATCAACTTTATAATAATTTTAATGTAAAATATATATATATAATAAATTTTAACACACATAAATATATTATAGTATAATAACTTTAAATAAGTAAATTCAAAATTTATAGATGTATTGTAAATTTGAAAAGGAAACAATCTTTTATTATCAAATCTTCAACTAGATTATATTGAGCAAAAGCGTCGTTCCATTTCCCACCTTCTCAGCCAGAGCTTTCATGTGCCTTCCAAAATGGTGCATTCTCCTCCACGTCCTAAACGAGGGACCTGTCCACCAGACTTCGCTATAACATGGCTGGGCTCTTGAAGATTACCTCCCAAGCAGCTTTCCAGTCACTTAGTACTAAGCTTCCAGGTTTAGGTCCCACGAATGTCCACCTATCGTTTGCAAAGGATGCGCCATCAAGGAACAACATATGCTGCGAGTCAGGTTAGAGCCGATGATAACTAACTTTCTGCAGCCTCCGCAAGGTCCTTCGCAGTTTGCTCCCACAGAGCTATGTCATCTGTTGTCTTGAGAAGTTTACCAACGACTTTTAGGGTCAAAAGGAAGACCGTCGCAGTCTCCCACAACCTCATCCACAAGCAACGACAGCGATTCAGTTGGAGACTCCTCCCAGAAAATTCATGACTGATTAGTATATCTTTAGACTCTACATTATCTAGTTGTCCCACTTTGTGAATTCATATCTTATCCAATTTGTTCAAGACTCGTCTAATACGAGACGCCAATTTGAACTTCCATCATATCCACCACGCGCACAGTACTCTTACCATATCTACTGTATATCCCTCTCTGTATCCACGTCATCCATGACGACAAGTGCTTTTTTCCTGGACAGATGGTTCCAACTTATCCCAGTCATATCCTTGCAATTCGGATTGACTCTGGCAAGCAACTTCCCCTCTAGTTTATCCACTTCTCCGAGGATCTCTTTCACTAAATGCGGAAAAAGAGTGTTCTCGAATTGGGAACTTAACTCGCAACACCTCTCTTGCCTACCCCGCCCATTCCCCACAATCCCAAAACGGAGTCTGCTTCCAGCTCCCTTATTATCTGCTTCACCGAGGAATCCAACCAAAGTTATGTACGGGTAGTGGTTGCCCATCAGCTTGAAAGCTTTCATCTCTAGCCTCCGTTGCAGCTGAGTAAACAAATTGCAATTCGAGTTTAGTTTTACTCTCGACGACCTTTTATCGACGAAATCTTGTCAACCATAATTATTTCATTCCGTTAAGAAGATGAAAAGAAATCTACCGATCATGAGGAACAAAAGCCATATCGAGTGCTGTCACCCGCTATGTTGTTTCTCAATGTTAACGTTTTGGCTATATGACAGAAGTCAAAATAACAAACCTACTGCTAACGCCTTTCTGATATGGTCGGCCGAATTTTGATAATTAGGGGGATCTTCGTTGCATGGAGTAAGAAACCAAGACCGTCTCGAGTTCTCCTGAATAAACTGTCCGCAAAAACAGAATTTGGAAAGATACCTTCTCCTGAACGTTTCCAATACAATTAGCCAACCGTTGATAGTTGGTGTGATCTTTGCCTCGAGGTAGACACACACAAAGTATCGTCATCGCGGACCACAAAATCTCCCCATCTTGCACTCGCCTTAGGCACTGTTGTACCTGAACCCTGCTCACGCATAGATTCAGTTAAGCTGTTCAATCAAGCTATTATTTCTGAAATACCCATGCACCATCGACGTCAAGATTGACATTTATACTTCCAATTTACTATGCCTGGCAAGACCAAAAAAGATGAAGTAGAGCAGCACTTCACCTTTGAGTCCAACTGGTCCTAAGACGTAGCTAACGTACGAAGAGTCTTAAAGTCAGCGCCTTTCAAGCAACAATACTATCTAGAAGTCAAGGTTTTCTTCAGTAACCAATTCAGTCCCTGGATTCTCCTACACCAGCGATGTGCCACTGTGGTCTTTTGTAGCAGAGCTTCTGGAATCTGTCGTGAAGTCTTGATTCCTCTTCACTGAAAACATTTAATTATCTCACCAGATTTCCGTCAATTCTATGAAGCTTTACGAGATAGTTTGTGAGTGGGGTCCGAAAATGAGGTATGGCGTAGAAGAAAATGACTACCGAATCGATATTCCGGAGAAAACTCACTGCGTTGCCAACATCCCTTCCGTGGCTCGAGTAAGTGCTCGAAGCTTGTTCACACAACTCTTTGATCACTAAACCTCCAACACTGTGATCACTATTATCAGTGGTCGCCATACAGCAACATCAGCCGAGCACAGATCTTGCAACAAACTTTCTGCTATTACATATATAGATCTAGTCTTCCGTGTTGGTCGGTTTTATTCAACCTAGAGTCATAAGAAATGGTTTAAGATTCTAGCAGTAGGAAATTCTACAGGGAGCCAAGATTGTGGAAAAATAGACCCATCAGGACATGTCCATGTCGAAAGATGTACATTCGGATCATAAGCTAACCGAAGACCGTGGATAAACAACACATCGATAGTTGGTTCTCTTGGAGGGTGGAACTCGAACACCGAATCATTCATCTGTATGATGGGAAGATGTAAGCGAGTTAATTATCTGAACATGTTATTAACTCTAAGCAAAGTCAGTACGTAAGGTGAACTTGATTGTACAGATGGAGGAGATTAAAGATGTCAAAGAAGACAGTAGTGCTGCAATAACTTTAGTATGTCCAGAATGAAAGAACTGTGGTAAGCTGAGGAGGCAATGAAAGTCGAATCGCAAGTTCCTCCTACATCCTACCACAGCTACCACAGCACTTGGAAAAAGCTGTAACTTTCAAAGAGGTGTAGTAGCATCTGAGTACCAGAAACATATATATTAGCCGTTAATAATCTGGATCGACCAACACGTGTTGGCCACATGTTTTATGCATATTCGTTTTTTCTCACTCGTTCGCACGTAGATGACGCGGCAGCCATGTGTCTTTCTGAAGCATAGCGATCAATGTTTTCCTCTTAGTTCTTTGATCTTGAGAATCGCTGAAAGAACCAGACTCAGGTTGACTCGCAGCTTCGACTCCTGATTTACCATTCTGCAACCTTGGCAAACAGATCCTCTGTGGAGATCTAGACAAGATCACTGTAACCCTGCACAATGACCATGTTACGTTTGGAAGATATCAATTATGAGAGGAACGTGATTTGTGATTGCGTGCACAGTCCAGACGAGAACTTTGTCAATCCGCATGCGCGGATTCATCTAATAATATTAGGGATCGTCGCCGGTAATGAATACTCAGTTGCTAGCTAGGGAGCCCACTCAAGATAGATTTTATGATGACTTGTCTCTGTCAACAGGTTTTGAACTGGATCTTGAATACCCCTCCTACAGAGTTCCTGTTTTGCTGATGAGTGCCAGGGCAAATTCGGTCGCTTCCAGAAAGTGAAGCCCTAGAAAAATTGGTAGTCATGTGTAAATGACAAAAACTGATCGTGAATAGACCCCGCCTGGCATCGTAGACAGGTTTTGAGAGCATTCTCGAAGAAACGATGAGTATGATATGCATGATATAATCAGGGGATCGGATTAGTGGAGAACATGAGCATACAAAATCTAGAGGTGTCGTCTTCGTACGCAACTGGATGGTGCAAATATTTATGTATCCTGATTTTTATCTTCTTTGAGTTGCACGTACTTGAAATTGGAACAGGATTCATACCGTCAGTAAATGAAAAGAGGTAGAAGCTCCACACATACCCAAGAAGACTAATACAGTTTCATCCACTAGATCTAGACTAACTATGCTGCCACAGGAAGTAACTTGGTGAGCAACACAATAGTTACGCTGCCAGAACCAACTGAGTATGTAAGGAAATGCAGAGATAGACTTAACTAGTACCCAATATTTAGCGCTTCGACTTTGCGTCACTCCAAGATTTCTCGAAGCGCCTGGACAGGTTTGGAGTGAAACCTACATTATTTCTTCTTTGTACAAAACTAAATCGAGAGTCTATCCTCGACTCAAACGGAAGGCCCAGAGGATATGGTTATGTTCAGAGAAAATGAAGAAATGATGGACTTGTGAGTGCAGCAGATTATACTTCTATAGTTTGATATTACAACCTAGTGACTTGAGAATTATTTCTAGAAGAATCCGCACAATGTTGGGAATGAGACACAACTGATCCCCTCTTAGTATGGAACTAAAAAAGAGTACGTAACTGAAAAAACTCCAAGTTTCGACTCATGAGAATGCCCCGAAGATGAGTTTCAAATATTGGTGAACGATGTCAATTAGCAGAGCCATTATTAAACGAAAAGAGATGCTGCCTATCAATCTAGTACATATTCATCCCATGTATACGTATTTATGTTTACTTAAGGGAAGCGAGTAACTGAACTTTTTTTGTTTTTTTAATCACGGTCAATGAATATAACTGACTATGGATGTGATGTTCTATATGTGATACTCAATAGAAAACCCGACTTGTTTATAAAATCGACTGCCACATGGGATTGACACGACATTTCGATAAATTGTACGGGTACTACTTAGTCTCTCTCCCAACCTGGGTATAGCAAAATCGAGATGCCATATATAAGGTGTTATTAACTTTGAAGCATGAAGAGAACGAGGCGCCATGTTCATGGTGCTTCATTTCCATCGACCGACCACAACTACAGACGTTAATTCTGGGAGATACAGAGCCGTCCATAGCTCTTAGCTCGTATCAGGTTAATAGGATGATTTTACACCCTATAAAGAGATCAATTCGGTCCTCATGTCATGCACGTACCACTGATTGGACTAATTCAGATTTTGAGTGATAAGCAAATTTTAAGAGAGAGAGAGAGAACTTATTAGTTACATGAGATGGTAAACATATCACATTCCTATTTTGTTAAACTCATCTCAGCCTAATCACTCCTTACCTCAAACTATTCACAGGCGTTTGCCTACGTCCATATACGTGTTTACTTACATCTATTCTACTGCCATACTTATCTCTAGACCTCATTTTCTGCTGATAGTTAAGATTGGATTGGGTAACTACTTGGAAATTGATATATATATATATATATATATATATATATATATATATATATATATATATATATATATATATATATATAAAACATTACCATTACTATATAATTAACGTGTATTTTCTTTGTTATTGTATTATTTGAAAACTGTCTTGTTTTGTTAAATGTAGTAAGTCTTTTAATTGGTATATCATTGAACGTATTTCCTTTCCCTAGATGGTATGGATGGTCAAATAAATTGATACTTTAGGAAACTTTTTTTTATAAATAATCAATTTTAAGACTTAACAAGAGTTTATAAGAAATGTGATAAATCAATTGGGATCCTATGGTATCTCTTCTTGCTTCTTAGGCCCCTTTAATTTTTCCTAAGGAGGAGAATAGACTGGAAATGTGGCATGGCTACGGGTGCTTGCAAACTTAGTGAAGTAAATTTGAGAACCGTAATCTTGCGCCTTGTACAGGCACCAGACCACGATGATCGTTTCATTACATTTTTTCAGATATAACAGAGACATTCTTAAAGTACTAGGTGTGCACCAGGCCCGTCAAAAGTTTGTTTCGACGTATTTCTAAAGAAGGAGAATGGGCTAAAAGTTGCTTTCGTTAAAGCACAGTAGTTGAGTCAAGTTTACTACGGGTTAACTAACTCGACAACATAAGCCAAGGCCGTCGATCTACTACCGGTACCGTAATCCTTGCTATTAAAAGGTAAACCAATTCTATGAAGAATTGTCAAAGTAAACCCATTTTACCTTCTATGTCTTTTCTTGGTACGGCTTGGTGGGGGACTCCCAATCCTTCTTATACGCGGTCGCTTTTCGCATTCTATGAAGAACTATGGACGCACATAGCAATTTAAATTTGCACTACTGTGCTGCAACAACCAAGAAAGCGTGCGGCTACAACGAAGAAAGTCGGACCATGGAAAATGTAGAGTTTGCAGTTGGAGTTTTTAGAAGCTTGAACCACAAACTCTGCCTCGAAGTCTGGGCCGTGGCGACCGACCGCGCATTAGCTCAATTGCCGCGTACAATGTCATACTGGCAAACGCACTAGTCTACTAAGCTGGACTTTCAAGTAGATCTCGTGTCACATCTAGATCCGCGTTTTCTCCTCTAGATCTAAAACTGAATGAAATTCAGCAACTTGAAGGTTGCTATTTTCGAACTTGCTTGAGATCTGCTGTCCCGGAGTAAACGGCCCCAGCACAAAAGCACTAAGAAGTGCAGATGAGTTCATGTCAGCCTGTCCCGGAGTAAACGACTCGAATACAAAAGTATCCACAAGTGCAGATGAAAAAACCGAGACGGAGGCACAAGCCAAAGATCCTAGCCCAACTACCCGAACCTTCTGGGTAAAAAATAAAAAACAAAATAGTAATGATTTACTCTATTCAATTTACTCTTGAATAGGATGATATAGTGTTTTAATTATACGATATGGTTTTTGAATAGCCTTAATTACATGCTTTTGTTAAATGAGAGTAAACACAATATCTATATAGGAACTTAGATCAAACCCGTAAGGGTTTGTCGTACATGTGAGGTAAAACATGAAATTATGATCAGGAGAGAAGTCTAAGGGTAGTGGGTACTAATGGTGATTGATGGATTCCCAAGTTATGATTAAACAACGACTAGTTTAGTACTCACGTTCTTATCACATACAGTCGTTTCATTTTGTCACTTCACCTTAATAAAACTGTACAAAACAGGCAAGTAGCACCTGGGTGTAAAGTCCTTAAAGTCTTCAGGCTCAAGGAGATGAGTTAGGATCTGAATGATCATGAAAGGACAGTCTGCCCCAAGCCAGAGAACACCAAGAGAAGAAGATAGTGGAAAAGATCTGCATGCGTATTTCCATTCGCACTTACCAAGGCGTTTCTGGCATCTTCCAACGAAGAGAATTCTTCTTTTATGGAGGTTCTGGAAACAGAGTGTTGACCATGTATTATGTATACAATATCATGTGCTGCGCACGCTTCCTAGTTTTCCAATTCGAGTTAACCTGAGACCTGAATGTGAGTTCCTTTATGGCATACTGCTGCAGCTAGGGTCCCTGTAATGGCTAGTTCACACTGAATCCTGATCATGATGGCCACAATGTAAGTAGTTGAGTCAAGCGAAGTCCGGGAAGTCAAATCTGCCAGATGTGGATGGTGTCATTTGATCTCTCCCTTCTTCGGATCCTTTTATTTCTCCTTTTTCCTTCTTTACATCTTCCCATCCCATCCTTTTCATGTGTTCTACGTGGTCGCTTTTTTCTCTTCATTATTTCTGGTTTCTCTTTCTTCTTCGGCTCTTCTCGATTCTCCTCCTCCTTCCTTCTTTGGCCCTTCAGGTTTCTCTTCCTCCTTCTCTGGCTCTTTAGGCTTCTCTCCCTCCGTCTTGGGCCCTTTGTTTTTCTCTTCCTTCTTCTGGCTTCTCTAGAGTCCGGCTTTTCTTCCTTCTTGGGCTCTTTAGGTTTTCTCATCAGAAAATTTAATTTAAGATATTTTTAATTAGAATTAGAATAACAAAAAATATTTACTGTGAATAGACTCTTTTTCTTATTAGAAAATACTAATTGAACTTAGAATTGATTGTTATAAAATTAAAACTCAGATTGAGATCCCTGTATTTTGTTTCGACCATGTTGTTCGACGATAATGAAATTCATCATATCTTGGTTTGAATTGAAATAATAAATCTAGTATATTTACAAGAAACGTTAATCCAATCTGACATTACACTCCTGTATTTAATTGAAAAAAGTTAACTGACGCTAAAGTTAGATCTTTCGCTTTTATGGTAATCTTACCACTTGATGTTCCACTCTTAGTTCTAAATGAAAATTTGGACTAAATTTTCTCCGCAGCCCGACCAGAATAAAATGTAACATGTCGTCAAATGAGTTTGATAAGGGCAAAAGTGAACCACGATATATAGAGTTTGCCTTAGCGACGACGGTCAATGAGATCACACATGTGGAGAATTTATCCATTGATTCGTGTATTTAAGGGAAAAGAATACTGCATTCATATATGCATGTTTAGAGGTGTAGATTTATTCAGCTGCATGCTAAAGAGTTTTAATCGCATATGTTTTAGATTTATTAGCGGAGTGAATTTCTTCCTTTAGGATTTTTAGCGACTCTCGTATAATATTTGGTAAACATATAGTTTATCATATAGGTATGCAAGAAACAGATAATTCTATTTTCCAAACATTTAATGAATGAGAAAAACTTTTTTATATTTGATTCCAAATAGAGGAAATTCAAATGTCTCTCAATGACTATGATAAAATGATACTCTTGTATCACAAAACATTTACCTTTTACTGTAATTTCTCAAAACTGAAGACCCAGACAATTTTCCTTTCAAGATCCAGACAATTTTCCTTTCAAGTTCCCTTTTGGTGAATTGGCGATTAGGGGGTTTCAGAAATAACTATACCAAGTTTCATAACTTTTCATATAGATAGTTACGAAGCGTTGACTAAATGGGTACTGTGTGTGACCGGGAGATAGAAAAGGTATACGGTGTGTGACCAGGAGATATAAAAGGTATAGTTACGGAGTTTGGGCCAAGTTCCTTATTATTAGCGCACTCCATATAAGGTTTCGTAGAAAATAAGGAATAAGGAATTTTCCGTTATCACTCTGTAGTGCATAGATTATGTATTAGAGTTAATAAAGTTTATCGTGTAGGGTTAGAGTGAAAGCGGCAGCCACCAAAGGGAGCATCCATGATGTTTGAGAACATCCATGGTAATCAAAAGTTGACAAATTTATGCACTAGACTACCAAGGCCACCAAAGGGAGCATCCATGATGTCCAAGAATACCTGTGGTAATCGAAAGTTGACAAATTTATGCACTAGACAAGCAGGAACACGATTTATATGGGATTTAATATGTTAATTTAGGATTAAATGGGGTTTTTCTTGTTGCTGTTCGTTGTTGCTTGTCGCTGCTTGTCGCTGCTTGTCGCTGCTTGTCGCTGCTCGTCGCTAATTGTTGCTGCTCGTCACTAATCATTGCTGCTCATAGCCGCCTATTGCCGCCCGTAGCCACTTGATGGCGCTCAAAGCTCAAAGCTTGTTGGCGCCCGTACATGCTGGTTGATGCTGGTTGCTGCTGGTAGACGCTCATTGCTGTGGGTAGTTGCTTGATAGAGCAAGTTGATTTTGTATCCAAATGTGAACCTACATTGTAATCAGGTTTTTGCTAAATTCTTGTTGCACTTTTTGGAGTAAAATTCCTTGATCTCCAATTAATTTCTTGGTTGCCGTAAGATGCAAACCATTTTCCATAACTTGCACTATCTCACTCACCACACTAATATATATGGATATGAACCAACACACCAATGCAAACCTACAAAACCCACCGGTTTAGTTTACTGACAAGAGCATTTGCACAACATTCACATTTGCAGATGGTGAATTTGAATTTGAGTAGTTGAGAGCAGCATTTTGGATCTGCCAAAAAATTTCATAAATCCCACTCTAAGAATCACCCACCAGAAAAATGTGGCAACTCTCTCAAGAAGCCACATCATCTCTTTTGACAATCATTTATTTCACTATCAAACTCCTAAACATCCAAAGTATAGCATCTGATTTTTATAAATGAATGCAAATTGCATGTGATATACCATATAATAATTTATGAAGCGTTCATTTATTAGCACTTCATCTCCCTACAAAGTTCACTAAAAATAGTTATGAAGTTTGTTATTTATCCCGTAGACATCCGTCAAACCTATTTCTGAAACCCCCTAATTTGTTTTGTTTAGCTGGACAGAAACTAATAGAGCTTCTACTCATTTTTGTTAATTCAGTGTATAAATTGAAACGAATGCGGAACATGAACGAAAGGATGCTATACGGCACTATGAGTCACTCGCGTGTGTAAAGGGCTTCCGCTCTTCAGCCTTCTCTTCTATCCGCCTCAACTATGGTTTTGAGCATGTTGTGGTCCCCACCCGTTTGCATGGGTCTTCTAGAACTTTTATAGCATTCATATGTATTTTTTTAGGACTTGGATTCAAAATTTCTTTAGTTCCGTTTCATCAATGGACTCCTCATAAGTTAAGATCATTAAAGATCCTCACTTTCTACAATTCTCTGCTCTACTTTTTCTTTAGTTTACCACGGCTGGTATATGAATATATGTAGAGATTGTTTTCAAGGAGATGATCTTTCTAGCAGGTTCACCAAGTTGTTTTAGGTGGTATAGCAATAGTGAGTGGAGATATTCTTACATCAGGTAATTGGGTGTTAAGAGCTAGTCTATTTCTTTTGATACAAAGAGGCACATGGAACATTAGACTGATTGCTATTGTAATTTTTTTTTATGTTTGGTTAGTTGCACCATTGTCCTTCAACATCTAGATCACTTCTGAGGACATCTTAGTCCACATCAATTTGGAGTAGCTACACCTAGAGGTTGCAAGGCTATTTCTCTAGGCATCAAGGCACTCCTAGATGTCCGTCCGGTGTGGGTTGTCCTACAAGTGGATGTTGAGAACATTTTTAATAGCATCTCCTAGACATCCATCTTTAGAGAGCTTAGAAAGGATGGTAGATCCTTGGCAAGTCTCATTCCTCTTGTGTGGTTGTTCTATGATTCTCTTGCTTCTCTTTACTACTAGCATGGGTCATCATAAGAAGGAGTCATCGTCTTAAAGTCAATTGTTGGTACATGATAGGGAGATCCTTCAGGTGAACCTTTGTTTGCCATGGCTCACTTCAGAGCTCTCTTATCTACTACTTTGGCCATGCTAGGATATGTATTTCTCTCTTTAGCAAAAAATACATACATTGGGCCTCGTAGATCAGATTGGGAAGGCTTTTGATCACTTGACTATCGAGCTATATCTTGTAGGCTTGAGAGTCAAGATGTCAAAGTGCAAAGCATGGTCCCCTTTAGGTATCCCTCCCCACCTTGAGCTTCTAGAGGGGTGTATCACATCTACAGATGGACTATGGATTCTTGGAGTGCCAATATGATCCAAGGATTTTGTCACATGCTGCCCTTGCAAAGGATATTCTCCATGTGACCTTCCTCTCTTAGGAGATCCATAGGTGGTATTTGGTATACTCTCCTCTAGTATTGCATATTGATTGACTTAACTTCTCCACATGGTTCCTCCTTTCTTGACCTTCTTATCACATTTTGAGAGCTTTTGATGGGAGGATTATGGGAGTCTTTGGTGATATCATTGGACCAATGACATTTTAGCGGGGGATTTGGCACATGGACATACATCTCTAACAATCTCTTGTGGAGGGGTAGGTCTATTATCTATGGAGGAGATGACACCTATAGCATTTTTGGATAGTTGGACTCTCTTGACACCCCTACTTTCCTCCTAATTTATGGTTGTCGATAGGCTAGTTTTGGAGCTTATGTGACCAAGGTAAAGGAGAGATCCTTTTCTCTCCAAGTGTTATTGCAGTAGACAAGAGATAGTCTATCTCCATGGGTATGGGAGGACCTTCTATCCTTTGCTTCACTACCATCAGATTAGACTAGAGGTTTGTAGTCTTTCTTGATGGAGTGATAGTGTTAGCATATGCCACATTCTCTCTTAGTTGACTCATCCATTCCTCGGGCCACTGGAGTATGTCTTTGCTCTTGCTCCAACAAGAGTATAGACTCTTAGATCCTAGCTTGACCTTGCATTAGGGCATTCTGACTCGCACCAACCACTACCTCTACAACAATGAGGTTTGCCTAGGTTTGGTCTACCCATCTTCATTACTCATTTGAGAGTGTCGTTTTACAGTAGATGCAAAAGGGTTCCATATGACATAGTATCCTTATAGAGGACAAAGGATAGCTACCCATGATGCCTTAGGGATACAATGTTTGCTATGGCATGAGAGAGTGGATACCTTGCTTGGAGGGAGCATTCATATTCTTTGCAAACAACATGTGTTAGAGTAGACTTATACTTGGTCCAAGATCATCAAGTGATAGTGGCAGATGTTGTGGTTATATACCCTTTGCATGATGCAGTTTTAGAGGGAGTGATTACTCATCCTCCTAGATGGGTGGCAAGTAGAGCAATAACATGGAATGTCTCCAAGTATAGGGGTATGGAGGAATGTCACCTCTTTCTTCCTCTAGCCTTGGAGTTATGTGGAGCAATGGACACCGAGTTCAACACATTTGTCAAGGAGGGTGTGAGAACTTATCATAGATGCCAAGGGGTACCACTCTCACTCTCATACTTTGTAGCAAACTCTGGACAATATGTGTCTATTGCTCTACAAAGAGCATTGGCTCGTGCAATCCATGGGAGAGCAATCCCTCTAGGTGATGCTTCTTTGGATGCTCTCTAGAAGTTTGTACAACTTATGACTTGCATAGCTCAAATATCTTAGGTGCGGTAAGATATATTTCTCATATCAATACTATTGGGGCTTAGCTCTACTCTATTCTTTTGTCTCTTCCTTGTTTGACTTAATGGGGTCTTTCCATCTTTCATGTATTTTATGTGGTTGCCTTTTTTGCTATTTCTATGGTTTGGGTGTCATGCAAATTGAAATATTGTATTTCAGTTTTGTCAACTTTGCTTCCTACTACTAATCATTTTCTTTGAGAGGTCACTAAGATGAGTTATTCTCCATTATCTATGTAAGTTATGATTTAATACTCATAGGATCATGATCTCATGCTTTTGCGATCTACTACATAACTGCTCATGCATTATTTATAAATGATAGTCTCATTTATATTATAATTACCATTTCTTCATATTTTTTACCATGTCTGAAGTATATATCCTAAATGTATAAATGCTATAAACCCATATACTTCAATACTTCCTACTTGAGAAACAAAAGAAAAATGACTCTACATGTTCAAAAAAATAAATGTTTTTCAAAAACTAGTTTTTTTATACATAATTCCCTCTCTAAATTTATAGTCTTATTTATTTGTCAAAAAATAATAAAAATTGGGATCTAACTCTGATTGAAAAGCATTTAAATCATATTGTTCAGAATATATTACACTACAACCAAGTTTTTTTCATGCTTCTTAGAAATTGGTGTTTTTATGCACATTATGTTATCAATATATATAAAATTTGAGAGTGATGGTTCATACATTTTTATAGTTATCAACATTGTCTAAAAAAATACATGCCATACTAATAAGGATGTGTATTTCTCTTATTTCTTAAGGTTAAATATGTAACTAATTTATGATTTTTTATCCATGATTATCTTTATTTGATGTTCTCATCTATTTTATCATATCAATTTAGAAAAGATTTACTCTACATAAATTGATACTATTCCAATTTTGGTTGATAAATATTACCAAATTTTGCTTTACTCTCAACGTTAAACTTAGATTTTTGTTGCTATACAACATACATCATTATTAATATCATACACTATAAAAGAAAAACTCATACATAAGTCATACATGAACTCTTAAGTGTCACAATAATCAATTCATTCTTCCACTCAAATCAGATCTGTACTCGATCCTTCACTCAACAATCAAGCACTGATTATAGTAAAGCCACACCCACTCTAGTTAGAGACTCTAGGTGATGCTCACCGACCTCTATCCACCATAGCTAGGAACTCAAAGGCTCAACATCAAGGAAGTGAACTCTTTGGAGGCGCACTTTGAAAGTATACCCCTTTGTTCAACCTAAGTCTCCAGTCCTAATGACACCACTAATAGCACATCCAACAGTGCGAGCAATGAAAGTGATGGTGGGTCCCACCATGTGATTAGTAGCCCTAACATGAAATCTGACGGCCAACAAGTAGTCCATGAGTAACTACCAAAATATTATGGAGTAAAGCATTTGTATAGCTTTGAGTCATTATTTATGGCATGGTATGCAAACCAATGTACAACAATTTGTTACTAGATGTGTGGTTTTTTTATCAAGTTAGAGTATCATTTAATGCTCATACGCTACAATTACACCCATTACCTACCATAGAATTGGGTTACTATTGGATTTTGGATTTTGTTTGACCTTTACTATTGATTGTAGGACATCATTGATATGTTTTGGTTGTGGTAGAGCACTTCTCCAAATGGATTGAGTTGGTGGTACTTCTTGACAAGTGTAGTGAAAGGACAACTTACTTGTTCTTGGATTGGGTTCTTAGTCATTTTGGTGCACCAACTGAGGTTTTGACGGATCAAGGTAGAGAGTTCTTGGAAGAATTTCAGGTCTTGTGTGACAAGGCCTTGATTTATCATCATACTATCTCCTGAGATCACCTTGAGGCAGATAGCTTAGTAGAGAGAGTTGTTCAAATAGTGAAGAGAGGATTGTGGAAATATAGTTTGTAGAAAAGCCACTTGGAAGATTGGGATCTCCAATTACCTTGGTTGGCCATGGGTCATCAGTTTAGTTGACAAGCCACCTTAGTATCTATAATACTCCAAGGACAAGAGAAGAGAGAAAACACAGATTTCACAGTCAATCATCCGATGCCCCAAAGGAGCACCTTCTCTTTATTATATAAACAAAGAGGATCTCCTCCAAGGAAGCTCCACCATAAGATTAAGCACATAGATAGGTGATGTGTCAGCAAGCTCCACCCTTGGATTAATTACTTGTATGGGTGACATGTTGGTCTTGGTCATTTTTGGTTGGTCAAACAAACTTTGACTGGAGGGAATCTTTTAGGGAATATTCCTATAGGAATCTCAAAATCACATGGTTGAGGTACCGTTGGAAAGCTCATTTTGTGGTGTGGTAGTTGCACTCTACCGGCAACAACTTTTGAGAGAAATATGCAATTGGATGCCATCTGTCATGCCACTCTTGTTGTAGGACTGCTCCTATTGCTACGCTTGATGCATCCTTGACAAATCTACGATAGAATCTCATCAATCCCAAGAAGCTCTTGAGTTTAGTCTGATCTTCTAGGGCACTCCATTTTTGAATGACCTCTATTTTATCCGTCAATACTTGAATACCCTCTGCACTTACTCTATGCCCCAAGTAGTCTATTTCAGACTTGCCAAACTTGCACTTTGAGATTTTGGCATACAATCGATTTTGTTTGAGAATCTAGAGGACTTCTCATAAATGTTGTTTGTGTTCTGTCATTGTGCTATTGTATACTAAGATGTCATCAAAGAAGACGATAAAAAACTTATCCAAGTATGGACAAAATATGTCATTCATTAGACTCATAAAAGTGGTAGGTGCATTGGTGAGGCCAAAAGGCATCATGAGATACTCAAAGTGGCCATATCTGGTTTGAAAGGCAGTTTTGTACACATCTTCCTTTGCAATTCAGATTTGATTGTAACCACTTTGCAAGTCCAATTTAGTGAAGTATCTTGCTCCATGGAGTTGATCAAATAGGTCATCCATGCAAGGTAAGGGGTATTTGTTCTTCACTGTTTGCTAATTGAGACCTCAATAGTTAATGCATATCCGCATTGTACCGTCCTTCTTCTTCACAAACAAGAAAAGAGCCCCATATGGTGATATGCTAGGTTGGATGAACCCTTTTTGCAACATCTCCTCAATTTGAGTCCTACACTCCTCCAACTCATGAGGTGATAGGCAATATGGGGCCTTACAAGGAGGTGTCTTCCCCGAGAGTGTCTCAATTTTATGATCTACTCTCCTTTTTGGTGGTAATCATGAGGGTAGATCATCAAGAAAGACATCTTGAAACTCATCCACCATAGCCTTCAATTTCTCATGAATTTGTCCATCAAGTTGTGCACTTTGGACTTCTCTTATTAGATCCATGAAACATCTATTGGTCTTACAGACAATTTCCGTCCCTATGACATACAGAGGTAGTTCTTGCTTGTGTGATTTTTCTTTAATCCCAATGCTTGACCATTGGTAGGTTTTCACTACTTTCTTCCTCCAATCTACCATATACGGTTGTAATGGCATGCCCAAGATTGCATCATAATGAGCTAATTATATCACTCAATTGCTTTTTGATATTCTCCTACAAAGAGTGTTACCCGTCTAGGTAATGATTCAATCTTCTTTGTTTGCCTATTAGGTAACTCTACTTCTTCACTCTCATCTCTCTCTAGATCCATTCCCAATCTTATTGCAATACATCTATCACCACTCAATTGCTTCATGATATTCTCTTACAGAGAGTGTTACCCATCTAGGTAATGATTCAATCTTCTTTATTTGCCCATTAGGTAACTCTACTTCTTCACTCTCATCTCTCTCTAGATCTATTCCCAATCTTATTACAATAGAGTGAGACAAGAAATTCTTTCTTGCTCCTGGATCTATTAATACTCTCACTTGATTGCCTTTTAGGACTCCATTTAGGACAATCAATCGAGGTTGCCTTTTGGGACCTTTGCACATTTGTCTTCTTCCTTCCCTTGCTTCTTTGCTTCCTTATTGAGCTAGTAAGGCCACAAGATACATTTATTTTCCAAAGTGATTTCCACCTCCTCCTCTTGAGTGTGCCTCTCCATGTTGTTCAAAGATTACCTGTATGAAAGCCAAGGGCCTCTAGGGAATTGAGCACGACAATTGGTAGATATGTGCCCAATATGGCCACAATTGTAACAACAATGTTGTTCTCCTTGAGTTCCTTCTCCTCGTGGGACTCCATCTCTTTGTTCTTCTACTCGTCCATGCTCTCCTTGAAGCGGTCGTGCTCCTTGATCTCAAAATTGAAGGTTGCCCAATTCCATCGGTATTGGTCCACCCATGTGTGGCATTTTTGCCCAATAATGTTGAGTTGGAACTACTCCTTCACCTCCACCCAATGCTCTTGCTATTCTCTGCGCACAAGCAATGGCTTCAAATACCGTGTGAGGATTTTGCACCATGACTTCTTGGCAAATCCACTCCTTCAACCCTTGTTTGAAATTGTCGAGAGCCTCTATTGGACTCATGTTGGTTATTGCAACTTGTAGATCCAAAAATTCCTCCACATACTCTTGTGCACTATTCTTTTGTCTCAATCTCCATAGTCGGATTCGTGCCATCTGCATGAAATCCACCGATTGGAAATTCTTCAGCAATCCTTCTTGCATTGCTGTCCATGTGACTTCACTTCTCTTTGTCAACATGGATTGTTCCCAAACATCATACCATGTGAGGGCTTTATCGGTCAAGTATCCACATGCAAACATGCATGCATCATGCTCAGTGATCTCTGTTGAGAACAATAAAAAATAACAATTCATTCTCAAGATCTAATTTTCCACTACTCCCATTGTACATTGCCCCCTGTAAGGCTCGATGTTGCTGGTCTTCTTCATCCGGAGTAGCAATATGGCTTCATTGGTGATAGGGTTCGTAGGCACCAGTGCCTCTCCAAGTACTTCAATTGCAGGTATTGGGTTTTGAGATGACTCTTCTTCTTGCATTGCTTGATCATTCTTAAGGATTTGCACTTGACTTTGTAATGTTTCCATGGTCATCTTAATCTCTCAAAATTCATTCAACATCCCTTGCATTCCTTGCACTAGCTCTCGCAATTGCATATCCATGGTTCCTACAACACTCAATTGCTAATGTCTACTTCAATACAAAGTCAATATGATCACTTTGGAAGGTGCATAAACTATCAGAACTACCATTGGGACCTCAAAAGCTATCACTTGTTGATAATACTCCTCACCAAAAATTCCTAACCACAAAATCTCTAAACATCACTTTTAGTCTCACTACATAACAAATTTCTACTTGAGTGTTGAAAGGAAGAGGATTTGGGACATTCACATCCATAACATCATAATAGAATATAGATTGTCAAAGCCCACTCCTTTTCATATACCACCATAGGTAGAATCACCGGGTTTGGTGAGTTCATCACTCTGTCCATGAATTCTGCTCCAAAGTGATAAACTAGCGATACTCTCATTTGCTCATGTTGGATGTACATAGCCTTGATGTGGAATGGATTCAAGAATAGAAAGCTAGGTGCAAGAAATTGTTCTCCCGGTGCAGCCATCCCATCCGCTCTCTAAAGCCCTTCCCTAAGTCTAGCAATTACTCTATGTTCTACACCTCAAATTATTTAGTTTTAGTAGTTCGTGCTCTTCCAAGAGGGGTGCTCCACTCTCTTGGACTAAAACACTTGCTCTGATACCATTGTAATACTCCAAAGACAAGAGAAGAGAGAAAACATAGATTTTACATTCAATTATCCGATGCTCCAAAGGAGCACCTTCTCTTTATTATATAGACAAAGAGGATCTCCCCAAGGAAGCTCCACCATAGGATGAGGCATATAGATAGGTGATGTGTCGGCAAGCTCCACCTTTGGATTACTTACTTGTATGGGTTACATGTCGGTCCTGGTCCTGGTCCTATTTGGTTGGTCAAATAAGCTTTGACCAGATAGAATCTTTTAGGGAATCTTCCTATAGGAATCTCAGAATCACGTGGGTGAGATACCGTTGGAAAGCTCTTGAAAAGACAAAGTAATGGGGAGGGAAGGCCAACTTTTCCTCTATTGGGGGAAAGCAATTGCACATTTTGAGGCCTAATTCATCTGTTTAGGCCTCCAAAATTGCCTTCAAAGATTTCAAGTATATTTTGGTTCCGACTCATTTAGTAGAAGTCCCTTTTTGGTGATACTTCTTTCTGATTTGTTTAGTCCATCATGTATAGCATCCTTCCTGATGTTACCAAACCAATTTTCACCTTTAAATCATATGTCTAGTTATTGGTTCCAAGGTTTTCAAGTCTATTTCGGTTTCCGCCCTATTAGTAGAAATACTCTTTTGGTGATACTTCTATCTAATCTATTTTGACCATCATGTATAAAATTATTTCAGATGTTATCATACCAAATTTCACATCTAGATCATATGGCAAGTTCTTGGTATTACAATATCTTTCTCTCCTAACTTTCTACTCTATGGACAAGATCTAGATTTACCTATAGCCATTCATCATGATGCTATTGTAGTTTAGACTTGGATGATCCAAACGTATGGGTGAGTGCATGTTCTCAATAGACAAAGATCTTTAAGAGAGTGATGCCACTGGCATTTGAAAACTTAGTGATTGTTCAACATAGGGATACCTCACCTTATGTTACTATTTGAGGAGGAGGTTATAGATCCTCAATCCATCAATTTCATCCTGATGACTATACATATGTATATTAGACTACACTGATAAAACTTGATGTTACATATCTCAAGAGTGTGTGAGGTTTTGCCTTCAGGATTCCTCATTTTGGACAAACATGATGGTGTTTTTTGAAAGGATTATGTGCACTAAGCCACCTCCCAAACATTGATGGCACTATGGATCCAAGCTTAGCACTTGTACATGCAAGCTTGAGGTATATGTTATGTGGCTCTTTTGGTGGAGTTGTTACTATGTTGGTGTGTGATAGTTGTTTGAGTGGATGGCATATGGCATGTTTGACTCCTCCTTTCATGGTGGTTCCTCAAGGACAATGGTTATCTCTTAAATGTACTTGACCTATTGCTACTTCATCCTTTATGTTTTATAGATTGCAAGTAGACAACTAACAATGAGGCTTGATAGCACCCAACCTCATGATCTTTGCCCACCATAGGGCATATCACATACTTGGAGTTGATGGCTATTTGGAGCTACAAGGACCTAACCACCAAATAAAGGGGACAATCGTGACACTTTAGAGTTCATGTATGACTTATGTGTGAGTTGTGCCTTATAATGTATAATGTTGACAACAATGTAGCTCCTCATGAGCATGACCATATCAATTGTGGTCTTTGAGATGGAAATGGTACTACTTGCACTCTACCATCCTCCCATACACAAAGAAGATGTCTGCTCTCCAATCTAAACCGCCTTGCTTGTTAAAGAACATGGTCTCTCTCCTTGGCACCAATTATGCCACCCATAACACTAGTGCAAAGATATCCATCACTAAAACATCATCATGATATCTTGGCGACCTATACCAATATCTTTATCTTCTAAATCTATGACATCAACAACTCCTCTTGTATGTGCTAAGAAAGATACCACCAAGGCCTCAAAAAATATACATAGAAAGGAAGATGCATGCTAGCCTAGCACCATCTCTTCATTTGTCTCAACATGTCAACATGTTCCGGTTTGATCTTATTTTTTGGGCCATGGGTATGTGCTCAACCCATATGCATCACGGTTCACCACTCCAAGTCTATGGTTGACTATGAAATCATAATCTTGTAAAATCAGAGCTCATCATGCAAGCCTTTCTAAAGGCTTGTTGGACTCCATCAACCACTTTAGTGGTTGATGAGAATGAAGGGATTACCAAATAGGTAAAACCAGAAATGTGCTATTGGCCATATTATTGCCAAGCACTCTCTCTCGTACGAACTATAATTTGATTACACTAAATTTTTGGAGTGACTACCATAGACCACCATAAAATCCTTCCCCTCATCATCATATTACATGAGCATTGCTCCAAGCCCCAACGTACTTCAATTAGTATGAACATAAAATGGTTATCTTTTGATCTGTCTCCTAAGAATAGGAATAGATGCCAATCTCTTCTTGAGCTTTATAAAAGCTCTATCTTGCTCATCTCCTCAACATCACTCCTATCTTGGTCAGCTTCATCAAGGCCTTGGCAATGACACTAAATCCTCTAACATATCAGCAAAAGAAGTTTACTAGCCTAAGGAATGCTCACACTTTGCTCACATCTATAAGCCAAGAAATATGTGCAATAGCCTCCACCTTGGTCTCTTGAACACCAAGTCCTTTATGGTAGATAGTGTGACCCAAATATTTAACTTGCTTGCGGAAGAATCTACAATTCTTAAGATGTAATTTGAGTCCATAAGATCTCAACGTCTTAAACACTTGCAACAAATGTCTCTCATGATCTTCCATAATAGTATCATAGATCAAAATGTCCTCAATATAACATTGAGCAAGATTCAATCTTTTTAGGATCATGTCCATGACCCTTTGGAACTCATCAAGAGCGTTCTTTAATCCAAATGGTAAGAACTCTACTATTATAATGCATCCTTGCCATGAGGATCAATATCAAATTTTTTTTATCTTGGACTTTTCCTCTTCATTGATTGGCAACTAATGATATCTTGCTCAAAGATCCAAAGTATTGAAAACCTTTGCATGCCCAATCACATCAAAGATCTCCTTTGCTATAGGCATGGCATACTGACTAGCCCTAGTCTATCAATTGATAGGACAATAATCTCCACACATCCACTTATCTATGTAGTTGCCATGCATACCCTTCTTTGGATGGCATTATTGTAGCTAAAGCATACCATCCATGAGAATCTCCACCAAACCAGCTTCAAAAAGCTCTCTACTTTGGCTATGAATCAATGCTCTCTCCATGTCACTATATCTATAAAGACGTCAAAAAATTGCTATATCACTAGTAAGCTCAATCCAAATACAAAGTCACCCAAACCTTCATACTAAAGGCAAAACTTCACCCAACTTGTGTAGCTCCTCAAGAACCTCCATGACACTTTGTCTTTCTTCTCTTGTAAGATTGGTTTTAATGTTTGGCTCCCAAGTATCCTATGTAATTGATATAGGAGTGGAAGATGCATTGACTAACTGATGCACAAAGCCCTTGGGAGCAATAATGTCATGCCCTTAACTTCAATGCAAAAAACTCCCTCTACTCTGGTTACATCCCAAGTAGACCAAGGGTGTAATCCAAGTAGACCACACTCACCTTGATGGATTCCAAGTAGACTGTTCTCACTAGTAGCCATTGGTTGTGTCCCAAGAATACCTACTTGGTATGTAACAATATGGAGTTTATAGACAAGATAGTTGAGATTAACAAAGTAGTAAATATGCCAAATTAGCCAAGAATTATAAGGATATTCTAGAAGCATATATGAAACTTCTTGGTATCTTCTAATTATTGGGTAACATGTTATACTCCAAGGACAAGAGAAGAGAGAAAACACAAATTACTCACTCAACATCCGGTGCCCCAAAGGAGCACCTTCTCTTTATTATATAGACAAAGAGGATCTCCTCAAAGGAAGCTCCACCATAGGATTAGGGATATAGATAGATGATATTTCATCAAGCTCCAACCTTGGATTACTTACTTGGATGGGTGACATGTTGGTCTAGGTCCTCTCTGGTTGGTCAAACAAGCTTTGACCAGAGGGAATCTTTTAGAGAATCTTTCTATAGAAAGATTCCAATGGTACCTAGAAAGATTTCTATGGTAACTTACTCACGTGAGTAAGGTACCATTGGAAAGCTCTCAATGAGACAAACCAAGGGGAGGGAAGGCCAGCCTTTCCTTTGTTTGGGGGGGGGGGTCTGCATATTTTCAAGGCCTAATTCATTTGTTTAGGCCTTCAAAATTGCTTTCAAAGATTTCAGGCATATTTTGGTTCCTACTCTATTAGTAGAAGTCCCCTTTTGGTGATACCTCTTTCTGATCTGTTTAGTCCATCATGTGTAACATCCTTCCAGATATCACCAAACCAATTTCACCTTTAAATCATATGTCTAGCTATTGGTTCTAAGGTTCTCAAGTCTATTTTGGTTTTTGCATTATTAGTTGAAGTACTCTTTTAGTGATACTTCTATTTGATCTATTTTGACCATCATGTATAACATCATTCTAGATGTTACCAAACCAGATTTCACATCTAGATTATATGGCTAGTTCGTGGTATTACACATGTATGCCAAGTTGCAACTTCTAGGAGGAAGTTTCTTGGGGAGCTTCCCAACTAGCTTAGCTTGCATGCCAAGTAGGTGGTTTCTAGAAAAAAAAATTTTGGGAAGTTTTTGGACTAGCTTAGCTTGTATGCCAAGAAGGTGGCTTCTTGAATGAAGTTTTTCAAGAAACTTCCCCGTTAACTTAGCTTGCACTCTAAGAAAGTGGCTTTTAGGAAACTTCATGAGAAGCTTCTCAAGAGCCTCGTATATTCACTACAAATACCAAAGCTCAAGTTTATGCTAAGCATTTGGAGTTTCTTCATTCTAGAGTTCCAGTATGATCTTTCACTCCAATTGTCCATTCTTCTATTTCTCTCTTTGCTCTTTTACATTAGTATCAGAGAATGAGATGGATTGGATTTATAAACCACCAATCTATTTCCTCCAAACCATTGGGATTTTCATATCCATATATTACCAAGCATAATTTCATGCCATTCATCATCTCATAATTTAAGTAAAATTTTCTAAATACAATCACCTTGTTTGATGAACCCTTGATACTTTTAATTGTAACTTACGTAGAATGGTGGACGTGTTTATATCTACGTGTTAACTTACATAATTGTAGGTAGTTTGATAGAGTAGTAACCATGGTGGCAATACTCAAAGTTATCATTGCTATATAGTAATAAATTGAGCATATTACTATAATATTTTGAGAATAGTATACAAAAATAGAAGAGAAAGCACAAGTTCACACTCAAACTCCGATGTCCCAAGTGAGCACCTTGACTTTATTATATAGCAAAAGCAAAGATACTCAACAAAAGCATAACCCTTGAATCAGATATATGGATTGGTGACATGTCATTGATCTCCATAATCAGATTAGATGCATGCACGGGTGACATGTCAGATCTGGTCCTATCTGGTTGGTCAAACCAATGTTGACCAGAGGGAATCTTTAGGGAATCTTCTTGTAGGAATCTCAAAATTGCATGGATGAGGTACCTTTAGAAAGCTCTGGAATCTACACATCTTTGAAGCCTAATTCATTTGTTTAGACCCTCAAAATTACCTCTAGAGATTTCAGGCACATTTCAATTTCTTCTCTATTAGTAGAAGTACCCTTTTGGTGATACCTTTTTATGATCTTTTTGATCTCTCATGTGTAACATCCTTCCAAATATTACCAAACCAAAATTTACCTTTAGATCATATGTCCAACTATTGGTTCTAAGGTTTTCAAGTCTATTTTGATTTCTACCCTATTAGTAGAAATAATCTATTAGTGATACTTCTATCTAATCTATTTAGTCCATCATTTATAACATCCTTCCAGATGTTACCAAACCAAATTTCACCTCTAGATCATATGTCTAGCTATTGGTATTACAATTACTTGATTGTTGGAGAAAGAGACCATCAATGACAAGAGTATGTAGAGTGAGCATCATTTCAAGAAGGAGAGGAGAAAATTTGATTTCCAAAGCCCAAGATATTTAAAGGTAAGAAACTCTTGGGCACATTGGAGAATTTTGTGTGTGATTGCAAATGTTATTTTGAAACTACAAATTTTCAAAAGGAACATGGATAAATTCTCTTGGTTTCAAGACAATTGGATAGAGTGGCAAAACTATAATGGCAATTCCTAATGGGAGCAAGTGGAATGGCAGTTTTTTATGCCAATCTAGACATGGAAAGAAGTCAAGAGTGAAATAATTAAGCAATTCCAAGTTGTAAATACTCCACAAGCCGTATGAGATAGATTGGTAAAATTGAAGTAGATTGGTTCTATGAGAAGCTACATTACTCACTTTGAGAACATCATAATATAAATTCTAGATATACTAGAAGGTGAATCTTTAATTTGATATGGAGGGGCTTGAAGTCACACACAAAGCCATGGAAGAACTCAAACACTTGGAGGAAGCCATGCAGTTGATTGAAAGTTTTGATTCCTTGGTTGTGATAACTTGGTCTCAACCTCAACCTTCATGCAACTTGCCAACATAGTACACACGGGTGGAAGAGCCAAAACCGATGGAGATTGATGTTTTCTAATGGAGACCACTTGTTAGTATGAATAAGAAAAGATTATGAAAAAGTGGTAGTTGCTTTTATTATTGCAAAATTGGACATTGTATTGCTAAATGTTCATTCAAGAATGTACAATCCCAAATAAATTACACAAATGCAATTTGCAGAGCAAATGATCAAGGAAACAAAGAATCCTAGTAAGAGAGTTCAAGCCACCTAATGGGAACTTGATTAGTTCAATGGGATTGAAGACTTAACCTATGCAAGTTTGTTTCACTTGCGAGGTATGATATCATATTATTGTTGTAGGATTTGGGTTGATTTTGGAAGTTCAAAAGATTGCATATCCATGCAATTAAAAAAAGAATGTTGTATTTCTATCAAGCAATAATTAGAAGTAGAGTTATGATGGCAGATGATAGAAAGTGTTTTGCACTTGATACCTCACATCTTGTCACCTTCAAGATTGGGAAATGTATTTGTAGTGACACCTTTACACTATGATGTCATTTTAGGTTTGCCTTGGCTTGAACATCATAAGGTCCAATTTGATTGGACCCAACAATAAATTTAAGTACAACACCAAGGTAAGAATTAGTGATTAGATTGTCTAACACCTTTGAGTAAGACATCTAAGAATAGTCAGTCCCAAGATAGGAAGTTTGTCAATAAAGTAGCTATAGAGTAAGGTTTGGAAGAAGATATTCTTATTTTTGTGGTGTGGATCAAACCAGTTGTGCACATAGAATTTGATGGGTGCCAAAAGCCTCATCAAAAAATAGTTGATTAGATAGTTCAAGATTTTACAAATGTGTTTCTAGGATGATCTACCAAAGGAGTTAACCTTTGATCATGGTATGCACTTCCAAATCAAGTTATTTCCAAGAAGTACTCCAATGAGTAGACCAATCTATCGGCTCTCACTAAAGGAGTTGGAAGAGCTTTCAACAACATTGAAGGAGTTATTGGAGATGGATTTCATATGACAAAGTACATCTCCTTGGGGAGCACCAATATTATCAGTCTCAAAAAAGGATAGAGGACTTTGTTTATGTATTGATTACCATGGTCTCAATAAACTAACAATGAAGCATGCATATCTTTTGCCTCAAATTGATCACTTGCTAGATTAATTGAGTAGAGCACATCACTTCTTCATGTTGGAACTTATAAGCAATTGTTGGTAGATTCTCATTGACAGAGAGGATGTACAAAAGATTATCTTTTGCACAAGGTATGGACACTTTGAACAGAGAGTTCTACATTTTGGGCTCACTAATGCCCTTATAGTTTTCATGGATCAGATGCATTGGTGTTAGATGGGCTATTGGATTGGTATATGATGGTGTTATTGAATGCTACTTTAATCTATAATAAGATGGAGTCAAAACACACAAATCACATGCAAGAGTCGTAAGTGACCATATCAATGGAAGTTATATTGCTAGAAATCAAGGTGTACCTTTTGGCAAAAGGAAGTTACCTTCTTGGACCATAAGGTCTCATTGGAGGGGATCAAGATAGAAGAAGACAAAATCAAGGTGATTATTGATTGGCCTACTCCAAAGAACACCATAGAAGTGTAGGTATTTAATGGATTGGCAAGCTTTTGCCAATGGTTTATCCACTACTATGTTCAATATGACCGTACCATTGATCAATTTCTTGGAAAGACCTCAAGCTTTTAGTGGACCATCAAACACAAAGAAGCATTCAAGAATCTTAAGCATTTGGCGTCTTCAAGACCTATTCTTCAACCATATGATACTCAACTACCTTGTGTGGTTGATTTTGATGTTTCTTACTTTTCTAGTGGAGTTGTGCTGTAGCAAGAATTTCCAAATGGTTACATCCCATTGCCTTTTTGTCTCACCGCCTAAACACCATAGAAAGGAATTACTCTGCTTGAGATCAATACCAACTAGCAATGGTATATGCCACCAAGGTATGGAGATAATATCTCTTGGGGAACCAAGTGATCATGCAAACCAATTATAAACCTTTGTTGTAGACATTACATTTGGAGCACATGAAGAGTAAATATCATTGATAGGAAGAACAACTACAAATGTTTGACATCAAACTTGAGTACAAACCAATAGGTTCCATGTCATCCTTGATGCTCTATCATGGCAACCTGATGTGAAGACTCTTACTGAATCTCTCATCATAATGGCAATTATGATAGTATCCATTGACTCAAAAAATTCAAATCAAGTTTAGGACCGCTTTACAACAAGACCTCTTCTTTTAGATGGTACAAGGTTGTCTTGTAGCACATGACAAGGAATACAACATCTTCTCTTTCAAGGAAGGTCTTCTATTTTGTGAGAATGTGATCTATGTTCTAACCAAGGGTGATCCATGACTTGTGCGCTTCTAAGAAACTCATGACTACCAATCACTAGTCATATGGGTGTATAATAGTCCTTGGGTACCCTACAATGCTAATGGTGGTGGCCCAACATAGCACAAAAGGTTCATGAGTTTGTCCAATCTTGTGAGAGCTGCAAATGCAACAAGGCCAGTAACTAGAAGCCAAGAAGACTCCTTCACCCACTTCCTATCCCCTTTGCTTGATGGGAACATGCGAGCTTAGATCTCATCACATTCTTACCAAAAACAAAGCAATGACATACAAAAATTGTGGTGTTTGTTGATAAGCTTAATAAGCAAATCCATTTGACCCCAATCTTTGATACATTGGATGCTCCAACATTGGCCTAGATCTACTTCAAAAATGTCTTCAAGCATCATGGGATGCCTTGTGTACTTATCTTTGACCGTGATCCTTGATTCATTGGTAAATTCTGGCTAGCACTGTTCAAGCTACTCAACTAAGCTTGCTTTGTCCATAATCTATCATCCTTAATTGATGGGTAAACCAAACATGCAAATTGCACCTTGGAGATATGCTTCATGCCTTTGTCAACATTCATCATACCAATTGGGATGAATACCTTGAGGTTGCTGAGTTTGCCTACAATAATTCCAAGTAGGCAAGCACTAAATTTTCTCCCTTCTTCCTTAATTTTGGCGAGAACTTGAAAACTTCAATGCCAATTTTGGAGGCCTAAATGGATGAATTAGACTTTGAAATGAAAAGGTAAAGCCCTCCTTATGGGATAAGACTTGCCTTCTTCCCTCCATGGGTTGTCTCATTGAGAGCTTTCCAACAATACCTCACCCATGTAATTCTAAGCTCCCTATAGGAAGATTCTCTAAAGATTCTCTTTGGTCAAACCTATGTGACTAACTAGATAGAACAAAGACAAACACATCACCCATCCAAGGAACTAATCTAAGGCTGCAACTTGTTGACATGCCACCAATCCTTGTAACTGATCCAAGGGTGGAGCTTCCTTTGAGGGGATCCTCTTTGCCATATAATAAAGAGAAGGTGCTTCTTTGGGGCATCAAAGGATTGAGTGTGAAGTTTGTGTTTGCTCTCTTTATCTCTCTTGGAGAGTTCTCTTGTCGTCAAAGTATTACAGGTCCCCATTATACCATAATAGCATTAGGAACCTTTGGAAGCCCATAAATCTCATCCATGTCCCACAACAACGGTGCAAACACACAAGGTGCACTCTCAATTAAATGAACGCTTGTATCAAACTCCAAATTAAAGTCAATATGCTCTCTCATTAGGACGTGAGATATAGGCTGATATTGAGTGCCACTTCATGTAAACACACTATGTAATGCAACAAAATTTCATCTAGAATTCCCAAAGAACTCCATCATGATTATGCAACTCAAACTATAATCATAACCACCACAAGTACCCCATTAAGGATCATCACCAAGTACCACCACCAAATGAACATCACTCACTAATGTAGCTCTAACTATGACAACTATATTAGGGGAAAGAGTTATGTGCAAACTACCATCACAACACACATTCTCATGGTCTATAGGTCATCACTTCATGCCTCACCAAAGAGAAACATAGATAGTCTAATTAGTCATCACTTGAGTCTCACTACTAAGAACACACCAAAGCACCAATGCTCTATAGTCAAGGTACCTCACACAAACAAGAAGTAGAGAATGGAGGGGGTGCAATCACAAGAAATCTAAATGAAACTCACCATCTCATAAATCAACACCAAACTAACCCTATGTAATACTCCTAGGATAGGAGACCTGAAGAGAAACCCACCATGAGAAACACACAGTTTCACACTCAAACTCTGATGCCCCAAAGGAGCACCTTCTCTTTATTATATAGGCAAAGCGGATCTCCTCCAATGAAGCTCCATCATAGGATTAGATACATAGATAGATGACATGTCAGCAAGCTCCACCCTTGGATTACTTACTTGGATGGGTGACATGTTGATCATGGTCCTATCTGGTTGGTCAAACAAGCTTTGACCAATGTGAATCTTTTAGGGAATCTTCCTATAGGAATCTCAGAATCACGTGGGTGAGATACCATTGGAAAGCTCTCGACGAGACAAAGCAAGGGGAGGGAAGGCCAACCTTTTCTCCATTGGAGGGGGGGTATATACATTTTCAAGGCCTAATTTATCCGTTTAGGCCTCCGAAATTGCCTTCAAAGATTTCAGGCATATTTTGGTTCCAACTCTATTAGTAGAAGTTCCCTTTTAGTGATACCTCTTTCTGATCTATTCAGTCCATCTTGTGTAACATCCTTCCAGATGTTACCAACCCAATTCTCACCTTCAAATCATATGTCTAGCTATTGGTTCTAAGGTTTTCAAATCTATTTTGGTTTTTTGCCTATTTGTAGAAGTACCCTTTTGGTGATACTTCTATCTGATCTTTTTTGACCATCATGTATAACATCATTCCAGATGTTACAAAACTGAATTTCACATCTAGATTAGATGGTTAGCTCTTGGTATTACATCCTACCACCATCATTTGGCATTTGACATAACAAGCATGTCTACCTACTCCTAAGCTACTAAGATCACCAAGGATGGGATCAAACTACCTCTCCTACCTAAAGCTACATAGGTATCAATCTACCAATGACTAGGACAACAAGAGAAGGTGTACCAACTAGTTGGGGTACCAATCTAAAAACCATAGATTTGGGGTTCAAACCTATTACGTCAATCTAGAAGGCTCAACAAATTTTGCCAAATGATGACCTAAAACTCATCTAAGCTAGCTAGCCTCAAACCAAAAAGCTAGCTTGGTAGACTCTCTAGACCACAATCTTATGTCTTGAAGCCTCTATGGCATTTTTTCTTGCAAATTCAGACCCTCTCCAAATCTAGCCAAGCTTCACCAACTCAAGCACTAGCTAGGTTAATTCGGGCAACCTCCGTCAACTTGACCTTTGAATCTGAACAACCTCTACCGGATACACCTCTTCAATAGTTGACTAATCGCCAAATCCTTTGTTAATTATCAACTCGAGCCAAATTGAGAGGATGGGGATCTCCACATACCTAATTTGAGAGGATGGGTTCCCAAATCCACCTCTTACTTTTCACATCAAGCTCAATTCACACCAAGTTGACTTTGATTTCACCTCCTTGGGCTCAAATTGAATACCACTATCTCAAATTGACTCAATTCTCAAAAATTTGACCAATGCATCCGCATATCATCTGATCCATTGCAAAATCTACATCAACTTGAATAGGGCTTGTGCACACAATCACTCTCAAGGAGATCTAGGATCATAATTGGATGTACCAATGATCAACTAGGCTTGGAGATACCACCAACGCCTTTAGTTCTTGCACTCAATTTCCACTCACTCGACTCTCACTTCTTTGATGTGATCACTTTATTTTTCCACTCAAATCACACTCAAATCAAATTTGTACACTATCTTTCACTCAACAATTTGTCAACAATCATGCATGGATTACAATCAAGTCATATTCACTCTAGCTAAGCGACTCGAGGTGATGTGTGCCAACCTTTGTCCACCATAGCTAGGAACTCAAAGGCTCAACATCAGAGAAATGAACTCTTTGAAATTGTACTTTGAAAGTATATCCATCTACTTGACCTAGGTCTTGAGCTCTAATGATACCATTGACGGTGCAAATGGTGCAAGGGATGATGTATCCCACCATGTGATCAATAGCACTAACATGACATCCGATCGCAAGACAAGTAATCCATGAATAATTAAGAATATTATGACTGTCAACATTACCACTCCAACACTTGAACAAACTAGCTTTGATACTACAAATGACATTTTGTTCATAGCATTTTGTTTGTTTTTTTGGTACTCTCAACGTTAGACTTCCAAGGACGTCTCGAAGTCTAACTTCAAATATTTCTAACTTCTAAATCTTCTCGAGATTTATTTATTTATTCTCCGAGGATATTTATTTATTTACATAACGTAGAGTGAATAAGGCTTTCAACACTAATGGATAGTCGGGTTAGAGTCTATTTACCATCGACTATTGTTATTATCCATTATTTACCATCGACTCTTGTTATCGACTCTTGTCATTTCCCTACTTCCTATATTAGTTAAACAAACACTTCAAGGCAATTTCGCGTTGCGGAGATCCCCATGTGCTTTAATGCAAGTTTGCATGGGAACGGTTATGTTTAGTTTCCGGCGTGGCCGTGCTCAAAATGTGAAATTGTCGTCGAAGACCAGTTTCTCCTCTTATTTCATATGTACATTTTATGGTTATGATATTATTGAATATAGTCTAATTATTTTAGTTTTTAACTTATCAATAAAATAATATGTTGTTTGTTTTCAAAAAAATAATTGTTTTTGGAAATTGAAAATTATTTAGCATAATCGTATACAAAGAACTTGTGTGCTAGAATTGCTAATTTCTTTGAATGTCTCTTGTTTCAGAAAGAAACGATCACGACATGAATGCCTACAAAAATGGGAAAGAGACTTTGTATAAGAACCGAAGGATGGGAAGACCCCATCAAGCCGTACAAGGGAAAGAAAAATGAAAAGTTAGCCTACAAAAATTAGGAAAAATAAGATAATTAATATAGTTATTTATTGAAAAAAGTGATGAATAAATAAATAAATAAATATTTATTTCAAATAAATATCTAAAATGTGAAACTTTAGATCCCACTTGTACTATCAGACTCACGGGTACTGCTGCCATAGCAGAATGCCTACTTGTCGAATGACTTACTTTACAACTGACATCTAGAGCTTCCATCAACTTGTGTGCAGAATTTGATATTCGGGTTTGAACTACTCTGAGCTCGATCTACCGTACAACGATCCTTGCAGGGAGATCGGAACTATGATCAAGGGAATATTTCGTTGGTTATGAAAGAACGGGTACTTTGGATACGATTCTGAAGGTCATTGATACGATAATATCATACATCTGACACATCAGGATACGATGAGAAATGCAAATGATTCGTTGGCAGTTCTACTATGGAAGGGGTCATATAGTAAGTGAAACCTTTGTGTGAGTAGCAAATTATGGCGTGGACGAGTAGAACTGGTGGTGTAACAGCACGACACAAATGGCTCCTGCACATGTTCTAACATATGATCTCGCTGGATTTAGTGTGAAATCTTTGGCACGATTGAGGATCTTCCTGACGACTCTTTCTCTCATCCTATACATGTTAATCAAGTGGAGAAAGGCGATCTTGTGTGTAAGTTGTCTTGAAAGGCTGCCTCCCTCTACTCTAAGCTTCGAATCACAAGTGCGAAATAGATACTTTACACTCCCATCCAGTGTTAGGGAGTCTGATCTCATAGCAAAATCGAGAATAGATTTGGCAAAGATGCCCTGTCGAAAAGAAAACGTCCTACTCCAACGCTCTCTCTCTTTCTGCTGACGTTTCTAGTACTTTTGGTGATTGAGGAAAGAACTAACAATCTGCACAATTCCTGAAGTCTTGCAACTTGGTAACCCTATTCTCTGGTCCTTGCCTGGCTGATCGGAAGCTCTATAGGTCTTCGTGTGTAAGATTTCACACCCTGCTCCATGATCCGAAACTTAATGAAGGAAACTCTCCTCAAATTATTTCTTTGCTCAAGGAGAAATAGGAGCGTAAAGGCGAGAAACCCTCGGCAATTCGCCATTTTGACAGCTTTGCAGGTTTCACTCTAAAAGTGTCACAACTTTCAGTCAATGTCAAGGTGCAGACACCCGACTTGAACAACGGTCGTTGATACATTTGTGCAGTGATGGTATTCTCTATAATTGTTTGTATGATAGACATAAACGTCTCTCGTAGGTGACTAGATGACTTGCGGACCTTCGATCTCGGAGGTCACAGGATGGGAGTCTTTAAGTGGAGATCTCAATCAGCAAGTACTCTGTTGATTGAGATCTCTGTACTTCGCTTACCAAGCCCTCCAGATACACCGCAGGGCACTTCTCCAGGCTGTCAGCTGGCATTCCGCCATGACAAGTGGACTGAACAGACGTGCTGGAGCTGAGGATGCTTCGTTCGGATCAGGCAGAAATGTAAGAGGAAAACGTGAAAAGCCGACGTTATGGACACCGCCTCTTTACTCCATCACCCTCTCGTGCGATCCCGGGTTGGCTTGGGAAACTACTCCCGCCATCCTCACGTCTCATTTGTTTTCCATCTGAGTGGAATACATCGATGCAGCGTGGCTTTGATCCGCAGGACTCTAACCTTTCTTGGAGCTGTTGCATTTCGGTCTGACTTATAGACCAAGGCGGCACGAGGCTTACTCGAAATCGCCGTGAAGGGAAAGAGAAATTGCCTTGCTCACTTTTGGGTGTTCCTTCTGAAGATGACAACATGACTGAATTTGATTGACACTAGATTTTGCGATTTCCCCTATCACGGTTTGAAATGCTCTGCCTGGATGCGTAGCTTTGGAATGCGTTGAGTTACGGCTCAGAGTATGTACTCGGAGCTACAAAATATGATTTTGTCACCCTTGGGGAAATGGTCTGTAAAGTGGAGACTTAGTTGTAGCTCTGCGAAAAAAATTGATATGAGAGTCAGAACTGCCGAAACGGTGTGGGAAGGAACGTCGAGGACGTGCTGAAATGATTGTTAGGAGCAGTTATTATGACGGGAATCACTTCAGTTCCTCTGCCAGCTTATTGGTCGTCGAAAGAGCCCGAACAGTGGAGAAGAGGGCCGCTGAAAACCCTTTCTTGCACAAATTCAAGATGTGCTGCGAATAATGCCGATTATGCCACGGTTTTCAGCGAACCTCCTGCAAAGCGACCGAGACGGCCTTGCAAGCATTTTCCGAGGTCAAGATCTGTGTCCATATCGTCAAACCCCGATACACCGGTGGAATTAGAAAGGTGCTCAAAGAACGAGTCCTTAGCCAGATGTGGCGATTGTCATGCACCTCTAGTACCATATACGCAATCGGCCTCGACCAACACAACCTTAACTCCACCCACTCCGATCTCAGTACGCACCCCTACCCCTGGGTCATATGCAGCGAATTTCTCCAAGACTAATTCCATGGCTTCTTATCCACCACCTCGCTTGAGAACTGAACCGTCCTTTCAGAAACGGAGTAACTTCAACAAATCCACCGCCAGTGCCCCTCCTCCTTCCGAATGTGGTGATGATTATCGTGAGGAACTGTTTCCTACCTCTCTGCGGAAGGAGGTGAGTCTTCGTTCTGGATTTGGAGAAGAGTATGTGGACGATCTTACCCGGAAACTCCACTGCATGTACGAACAGGCGTCGACTCCAGATAATTCAACAGGATCCGAAACTCCTGCATTTACAGAGATCACGTCCAACACCGTCACAATGCCAGCCTCACCTCCACAAAATGACAGTCAAGAGATAGCAGAAGCTCTTACTAGTTGTAGAAGCATTACAACGAGTGAATGCACAGGGGAATTGCAAGAGATGCTTCCGGAATCCAAAACTTCGAGTTTGGTTGACCAAATCGACCGCCAGTCACCTTTCAGAAACGACGATGTGGGAAGTGACAGTAGTGCCAGTCCACATGTCACTGAGGAAGACTTGAACATATCGAGCGATGTCCGCGCCATTTCGGACAGGAACCCAATTTCGTCATTTTACAACGTTCTTTACACTCCAGATACTAACACTTGTACCAGTGAGGAGCAAGAGGCCGATGTCTACATGCAAAGACGCAGCGCTGAACAGGCCTTCAAGCTGAAGGTGGCCGTGGAAATTGCTATATTGAGTGCATTCGTGACACTTTTACTCCTCGCTTGTTTCCCGTCATTTCTCAGTGGTTTGAGATACTATGCTTTCGGTTGTTGCGCATGTACTTGCCCCTCGAGTTTTTCACGCACTTCAACGCCGAGTCAGCACTTCTGGCAGCTCAAATGGTTTGAGCGTTGGGTGTACAGAGGAGCGCAGAATTTGTTGAGTTGTCCATCGCCACAGCAAGCGCTGGGTTCCACTGTTTTGAAGTAACACCACCTTCGATTCAGTACCGGACCGTGCTTTAAGCCTCTCACCTCGGAAAAAGGCGACCACGTAGAACACATGAAGGATGGGAAAACCCGTCAAGCCGTACAAGGGAGAGACAAAAATATGTAAGCCATCACATACGGAGGCTGGATCAGGATACACGAGAACACCGCAGGAAAGCCAAGCTACAGTCATCTACTTCTGCAAGATTCTCGAGCGGATTTCTTTTCCTGTAGCCCTGAACTTGATCAGTAGAAGGTTACAAAGGGAAAGGTCCTTGCAGATCCTGTTGCCACTTGTCAGCTACATCATTGTTTTCCGATCTGTAGATGATCTGCGAGACCTGATGCTGTAGATGCGTCTCTTTTCTCAACAAAGGGATGATGGGTAGTTGTTGGTGATCCTGTACCATCACTTTCTTGAACCATGATCCATTTCTGAATAATGATTTGTGCGTATCTATCCACCTGCTACTGTACCTACTGCCGAGCTGTTTCGTGCAGCTGTTGTGATATTATTGAATATTCATTTTCCGGGTCGTGTGAGATACAATTATTGCTCGTAGGATAAGAATGAGAAGTCAAATATTCAAATACGGGAAAGCAGAGTATCTACGAGGGTATCTCAATCCTGCCTTGCTCTTTTGCTGTGTAGATTTCCACTTTTTTCATAGCTGGAGGATAGCATTCCACTTTTTGAACAGAAAGCAAGCAATGCTCCTATTCCTCAAATTGACCACGACATCATATCCAAGTTGGTCCTTGTCTGGGTTCTGCTGTTCTACTGTAGGGAGCTACTCTCTGCACATCGAGGAACTGAATGCACCAAAGTCTTCGTTGTGGACCGCGTAAGGGTAAGTATTTCAGGTTGGAGTCTTTGCTCCCCTCTCGTTGGGCTTCCATACGCCCCCACCTTCTTGCACCGGGCGGTGCTTTGTACTCGTTCTTTTGTTTCCTTCGGAGTATACTATTCGCTCCCTTTTTCCCCGCGTAAGTCAAGTCTGTCTTATGTGGAAGTGGAAGAGAAAATGCAATTTCCAAGAAGCAGACCATTCATCTCAGTTTGTCTTCATCCATAGTTAGAACCCCGTTCTATAAGAAACCAACTCAACAGTTCCTCAACTTAAATAGACCGATTCCAAAAGTTCTCAACTTAAATAGACCGACCGATTCCAAAAGTTTTGTTCGTCTGTTCCTTCTAAGATGAGTGATCCGTCAAGTCCATCTTGGGCCACTTCCACGAGCTTCCAAGGCAAAAGGTCCATGTTACCAAATTTGGTCATTCATCAGTGCTATTGAGGTGGTGGTCTTTACCACAGTACGAGAAGAAGAGGCGTAGGGTGATTCTTACGTGGAGATTATTATGCACCTACTTGTAAATACCTTAATTTCCATACTTTGGTAAAGCTGGGATAGGTACTTGTTAGAAGAAGAAAGGATGATGGTGAATAACCTCCTTTGTATTTGATGTTTGAAGCGTTTTCTAGATCAGTAGAACTAGGTGAACTTTGTCCGGGAAAACTCAGATGTAGACATATGGGAACGGCATCTCCTTTCTTCCATTGACTAGTGTTTCATCATCACTGGATCATGGGATACTTTAAATCGTACAATTATATAAGAGAGGAGAATTTATTTCGTTAGTCTAAACCTTTCTTGCAATTCTTTTCTTATATGGTTTCTCTCATGTATTGATAGCGTAGAACGAAGCTCTCCGTTCAAGAAAAGGTTAAGTAGAATAACGAGAGGTAACTGTACTATTGCAACTAATATATCTAAATATTTGTAGGGCAGATTTCTCACATCGCCTCTAAAGGGGCTTAGCCCCATTTTACCTATTTGGTCTCACCCTTGTACTGCTTGATGGGGCCTTCCCATCCTTCGTGTTTTATACGCTGTCGTCCTTTTCTCAATATTTGCATTTTCGAGAAAGAGTACGGTCAAGTATTGTTCTTCAACGGAACTGGATTCAGTCAAGAACGTACGTAGATGACAGATGTTGGGTATATTATAGTCCTGCACTATTCAGTTACGCTTGTGGAGATCGAACCACGCTGACCATGATAGTTGAGAAAGGCTTTTTATTGTAGCTCTTGTAAATTTAGTTCATGTACTTCAAATTCTCGTGGAAGAAAATAATCTCGTCTTCCGAGGCTTCATCTGACACTAAAGTTCCTTCTTGAAATTAAAGAAATGTCCTTTCACAGACTGGACTGAACTGGAATTTGACCATAAAGGTCAGCATTCCTTCCTCGAAAGTTTAAAAAAGAAGTTCTGCTGAATGAGTGAAAAACATTCATAGGGTCCTAAACTTACCGTTATTTTAAACTAAGCAAATACTCTAATCTAATCGAATCTAATCTAATCGGGCCATTTTGGAAACGTGTGTGTTGATTTTGAAAATAAGGAGTTCGATCCACAATGCCATGTCGTAGTTTTTGGCCTTTCGAGCTCTCAAGAGAAGGGATAAAGTGCCTTTTAGACATTATTTAGTTATTCTCACTTCATACATCTATGTAGTCTTCTTGCACAAAAATCCTTCCTTGAGATTCAGAATACTTGAATGAACTTGGAATTCGTAAGAATAGGTATTTTCTAGTGTCCATGATCTCTTTTCTTTAACTTCATAAAAACTAACATTATAATCAAAAAATTCAGTACAAATCCGAATCTGTTAATCTCATTAAACAGATAAATTAGGGGCGAATAAGGCAAATTTCTCGTACCGATACTAATGGGGCTTAGCCCCAAGTTTATGTCCTTTGTCTCACCCTTGTAAGGCTTGAAGAGGTCTTCCCATCCTTCGTGTTTTCTACACGGTCGCCTTTTTCTCCTTTTCTATTACAACAGATAGTTATATTTGCGATACCTAACTCCACGAAATATGTAACCTCCCTTGCTGAATATTATATGGTATATCATCATGAAGTTTGTATATGTGGCATATAAGTGTTTTGTCACTTCAAGAACCCTCATATGATTCATACTCGGTACAATATTATCTCCAGAAATATCCACTAGATCTTCTAAACATAACTGTCATACATTACACTCCTCTAAATCGGAAAATAAGCATAGATCGATGAAGACCATCGCACAACATAAAGAAGAAACTTCCCTATTACAAACGCTGCGCAAATTGTAAAGGAAAAGACTCAAAGGAACTTTGAACATGCAGAAACCACACGAGGTTTAGAGAAGAAGCTTGTGGTCTTGTGACTGGGGAGACGTTGATGGATAAGATCACGGGCTACCTTGCTGCCCTGCCCATACGCCAGCAGCAGCAGCAGCAGTGCACCTCTGATCGCAGTCAAAGGACCACCCACACAGGCTAATTTAAGTCAAAATACTTTCCCCATGCAAGTGAAACTCCTAGAACCCCTCTGACACCACCGATATAAACAAATCCATCCATCTTTAGCTCTTCTTCTTTGAGGATTTTGTGCGGCTTTCGTCGTCTTCGTCAAGTAGTAGATCTAGAACTCTACTGTAGTAGGAGTAAATTGTTTCGGGTTCCCGTTGTTTCTCTGCTTCCTCTCTTGTTGGAAGGGGTGAGCAGTGGAGGGTACTGTAGCGGTGGACAGTGGAAGAAGGAAGGAAGGAAATCGCAGTGGTGGTCTACAATGTCGAGGAAGAAAAGGTCCGACACCTTTTCTATGAGGAGTTGAGTTTACTACTGCCTTTCTGTCGAGTGGTGGTGGAGATGAGAGAAGGGAAAAGAGCTGCAGTTATGGCTCGATGCAATTACTGAGAGAGGAGGTTGAATTGACAGCATGTCAATTAATTCACTGGGAACAGTGGAGATCAGAGAGGAGAAGAATTTGCTAAGAATTTGAGAAAAAGTGGTTCACGGGTCGAGATTGATGCCGTAGCTGTTGTTGCTCAGTGGGGGCAATCAATCATTTCGAGGGAATTTGGTTACAGAGACCGCCGTTGTCGTTTTGAAGTTTGTGGATTGCTAATGAGTGTTATGATGCCGGAATCTGGGTGTGGTTCGATTGGCGTTGGTTTGAGAGTCGAGAGGGAGTGATAGAAAATTGGTGTCGTCGCCATGGGAGGTACGTGGGCCGAGAGTAGTAAGGTGCTGCGGGACGTGGCGGACTCCTGCAAGCAGCAGCAATGGTCCCTTGCCATTCGGCTTCTCACGTCTCTTTCAACGCTGCCGACTTCAGCTGTTCTTCTCTGGTGAATCTTCTGTGACACTTCGCCTCTTCATCTTATCTCTTGTCCAGTGCTTTCGACCGTGTATCGTCATGACAATCAGTTCAAAAGTGAAAAGAATCTTATGCACCTAATCCATGCCTATAAGGCAATCCTGTCCTTGACGATTTGCCGTCCATTCTCCAGTTGTCGAAACCCTGTCCTTCAGTTCACATTCATTAGTCTTCTTCTCGAGAATATGAACCTCTATACCTTCAGTAGTTTCATATTCATTGGGGCCGGAAAGCCCTTTGACTTGCGGAGCAGGAATGACTAGAACAAGTGAACTGAGAAATCAGGAATTGTACATGGATATTCATCATTCTCATGAATGCTTCTCTACCGCTAGTCTCAGTCAAGCACCGCCAAGCACGTTCTGGAACTCAGCGATCGTCTGGGGATGTGAAACTTTTATGAAATCGACGATGTGTTTGGAGGCGTTGTGAACTGGGAGATTGTGTGTGTTTAGGTCAGCTTCGGTCTGACACTTGGTCCTGGTTAGAAACTTTTGGAAAAAGAAGATGGGTGCTTGAGGTTTAGATGACAGGTGCCTTTCTATGCGCAGGCTTTGGACTTCGCTCTTAATTCCTGAAAGTTCCATGCTCTAGGGAAGAACATAGTGCAGAATGAAAGCGAGAGAACAGGAGTCTTTTGAGGTTAGGTCTTGTTCAGGAAACCTCGGATCGTATAAGATATAGCACATCACGATGACGAAGGAGTTTTATCAGTTCATGATGGCAGTATAACTTCTGAGAACACATGGAGAAAGTAAATTCCTGCTTTGGCCCATCTGCCGAAATCTAGACTAACTCGCTGAGGCTCGGAAATCTCTTTCTCACAGTTGAGTGCAAACTATTTCTAGGTTTTGTCCAAATCCGGAACTCATCAGGCTGTGGGCAAACGGTCAACGAGGATAGTAGCAACAGTTGGAAGAAGACGTTAGATGTAAATGTCCATAAGCAGTGAGGTGGAAGAGAGTTTTGAATGGAAGATTTTCAAAATGATGCCAGTGGCAAACTGGTATTCAGTCCAAGATCATCTGTGACTAATAGTAGGACACTTGCAAGATATTGAACCAAATACAGCACTGAGGCTCAGGTCTCCCACCTGACTTCTCAGTCTAGACGAGATAGTGGGAATGTCACGAAGGGAAAATGGTCGGATTTTGCCACCTGAGAAGTAAACACCGGAGTTGTAATGATGGCATACTGAACGCGGCCCCCGGTCAAACTGGGGCCTCACGAGGCGGTTCCTAATAGAAGTTGTAAGAACTTGCCCATTGACTTCCAAAGCGAAGATGAAGGCGACTTCGTTACAGCTTGAACACCAGCAGAATAACCTCATCCTCGTCAGCTTTCCCAAGCGTCCAGCAAAAGTACATGTGATGGTCACAGTAGGGATTATAGAATGTTATCGGTTTCTCATCTAAAATCTGTCAAAGCTGGCGCAAAAATTGCCACAGCCAAAAAGTCTTGTCTGGAGTAATGACAAAACATCAAGGGCAAAATATATCCTCCAGAATTCTATTCGCGAACCCTTACATCTAACAAAATGTTGCAGTTCCTTTCTCAGTTGATTTATCTTGATCCTCACCCAACTAACTTTGCGGACGGGGCGTAAGGGTGATCTGGTGAAGAGAAATCTTTGTCGATTGACGTGTTCTGAAATGTGTCAGCGACTATTCTAGAATCCTTCTAGCGATAGAATGACGGATATTGCTACTACCTCTCTAATTGCATCCGATAACCAACCGCGATGACTTGGAACATGCTGTGTCCTTATTGTGTTTGGTTGAGTTTTGGAGACTTTGATTTAAATCATCGAAGTCATCTGCTTTGTAAGCTAAAGTTGGTTCGGTTGGTGTTGCAGCAATAGGGCGCTGTGCTACAGTAAGTTGGAGCTCTACAAGCATGTTGTCAAGGACTGTGACAAGGCTCTTGGTCTGAATTCATATACTCCTCTAGCCTTCCTTTACAAAGGTACATTGTCTTCTGAGGATGCCAAACCACGTACCGGACTAGACCCAGTGGTGTCACTTATGTATATGTTCGAATGGGGAGAATATGTTGCGGGCACAAGTGCAGACTCAGTTTAGTGACGAAGGAGTTTTTCAGTTTTGCTCTGTTCACGTATCTTAGGGGGATGGTTGTTACGAAGTTGACCCAAGCGGGTTAGACATTTCCAGGTTGATGCTGATCCAAGTACACTGACTCTGGAAGCGAAGAATGGGATATAGCAAAGGATGACTTGTTGTACTTACTCTCGTTCCGATTTCGCTCTCATCATCATTACGTAAAGAATCCAGATTTATTTTGAGCATACCGTGATGAATGTATGCGACGATCTTGTAAAATGCAGGGCAGGCTTTGGCTGCAATGGGGAAGAAGCAAGAGGCCATTGAAATCTGGCGCAAGGGATATGAGGCTGGATTAGGCCAAACCGTTGACTTGCAACTTTTGCTGCAACTACAGGCTATGGCATCTCAGAACAGTTTTTTATCTGAGGAAGGAAATCCTGCGGTAACTGGAGTAGCCTCTCCTGCAAAGTCTGCACCAGGGGCTGAACCAGTAAAGGAAGCCTTGAGGAGCAGATCTGCTACAGCGGTTGGAGGAGTAAACAGCAAGGACAGAAAGATCATCGAAGCAAGCCACAAAGGAAGGAGACTCAGTGTAGAAGACTTGCGTTTGACAAGGGGAATAGCTGAGGTGAGGTCCCTTCCAATTCGTTGATCAAATAATCAATCATTCAAACGGACAGGTCCCCTCCTCCAGCTTGGTGCCATCTGAACTCTGCTGATATACTTTGAACGTAGGAAGTTTCTGACCAGTCACATTGTTTCTCAGGTCAACGCCGGCAAGTATGATAAAGCGGTGGAAATTTTTACACTTGTAAGTTTGAATCCCTCTACCTTTCAGTCATTAGGAGCTTCTTACGTCACGTGAACTAACTTGCTTAGTGCTCTGGAAATTTGCATATCCGCACAGGTCTACGAATGTAAACTTTTGAAATTATCCTTTTGTCAGCTTTATGTAGTGGATTGTGTGTGTACTGCAGCTTATCAAGGAGAGCCCAGGTTCAACCTCTGCGTTGATCGGCCGCGGCACTGCATATGCATTTCAACGGAAATTGGAAGTTGCGATCTCCGACTTCAGCAAGGTGTACATCTTATCTTATCACATTCATGTCGTAGACGTAAAACGAGTAAATGTAAGTTCTTTGCAAGTTGAGTTCAGTTTTAATCGACTTGGATTGTTAGAACTGTAACTGTATCGTATTGTGAGCATCTGCTATTTCACGTCTTTTTGTAGGCAATCGAATTGGATCCTAGTGCCGTAGAAGCATGGAAGCGTCGTGGACAAGCTAGGGCCGCCATATGCCCATGCTCAGAGGTACTTTTCTACCGGCAGATTCTCGATTGTGTTGCTTGTATAAACTCTTGTATCCGTTGGTGTGGGATTGGATACTGGCATGGTTTATGGTCAGATAAGTTTCCTTACTTCATTCTTGATACATGCTACAGGCAATATCTGATCTTTCACAGGCACTGAAGTTGGATCCCAACTCCCCAGAAATATTGAATGAAAGAGGTGTAGTAATTGGCTTTTGTCATAGTTCCCCCTCTTTAATTTGAGCTTATAACGCGTTTCCGATTTTCTGATCTGAATATGCATTTAAGTTTTAGTCTCACGGATCTGGTCTTGGATACACATAAAGGTCCAAGGAAGTCATACCTTAGATGTGCGGAATCAAACATTTTAGAAGAAGATCATCAGTTTTAATCCTTTGGTCTGTAAGGTCGTGGGTGTGAGTCGTGTGCTTGGTAGACGGTTTTCTAAGGCTCTTCAGTAGCTTGTGGAACCAAATTGAGTTCATAATGCCATCTTGGTTTGTTATCGTTTTAACGCCACAGCTTGATTGCAGGTGTTGTCTACTATAAGCTTAAAGATTATCTATCTGCAAGTAATGATCTGAGGGCTTGTGTTGCTCTGGATAGCAGGAACAAGTTTGCCTACAATTATCTTGTGAGACCGAATATCTCTTCCTCAGTTCCAAGGTCTTCCTTGCTCGTGTGTTTTAGATCCATTCCCGTACCCAAAATTCCAAGTTAGTAGATTCAAAAGTCTAATTTGATTAGAAAAGGGAAAGGGGAAGAGAACGGGTTCATTTTCAGTCTTACTAGATAAAAAATTTGGAGGTTGGCAGAAAATTAGGTCAATTGGTGGTCTTTCCTTTCTGACTGGCACTTGAGAGGACAAAAAGTGGTCCGGTGGTTGGATATTCAAAATGTACTTGAAAACTGAAAATCTCCATCTGAGAGAATAACTCGCCATGATCTGATGGAAACACCTTGTAGGGTTTGGCATCGACTGCCGCAGGTGACTATGTTGAGGGATTGAGTGCCCACCAGAAAGCATTAGAGCTGGATCCAAGTTTCAAGGAAGGCTGGACGCACCTGGCACAGGTGCTTCTGTTAACTTCTCCATGAAGTAGAGTCCTGGAGTTTGGAAAGCTTTATCGTTGTCTTAGAGCTAGTCATCTTATTGCCTCATTTTATTACCTCATTTTAAAGGTTGAATCTCCTTGACTGTGTAGGAGCTATCTTGAACTGTCATACTTATCTTGAGCGTCTTCCTTATATATTTTTACGAAGTGTGAAGTATTTTGGTTATCGTGAACATTGCTTGATTTCATCAATTGACGTTTCCTCTGTTTCTTCGCAGTCATACAAAGAACTGGCTGATTCAGCTAAGGCCATTGAATGCCTGCGTAAAGTCATGAGCCTAGATGCTAAGTAAGTACTCGTGAATTTCTAATTTGGAGTTGCTAACGTCTAAATACATACTACTAATATCCCCTTATAGGTAGAAGTCAATAGAAAGTTTAGGTACAGGGTTTCCAAATTGGCTGTTTCTCATGCTGTCTTTAAGTGCTAGTGCCTGAAGAGTATTCTATGCATGTCTATGCACTGAGACTGTCCCATTTGCATCTCTGATTGCTAGATGTCTAGGTGTCTGGAGGATGGTGGCTGAGGGATTGCGTAGTCATCTTGAAGTGGGATCATCTTTTCATCTAAGGCATGATTGCTTACTCCTGTTGTGCATATTCTGGATATACCTAGTAACTTCATACCAGCTTTTTATTTGTAGATTTCTATCCCATGGGAATGGGGAGGACATATTTGGTCCGAACAAAACTTTCTGTCCCAGGTTGTGGCTTGATTCTGTTAGTGCCTAAATAAGAGTATCCTAATAACAAAATTGCGGAAGTTTTCATATGCTGCCAAAAAGGTCTCAGATCCTGATCATATGCATATTTGTGTATCCAATTTTTACAATGTTACTGTTAAGCCTTATGGTTAGATAAAGTAGACTAGTTCTCTGCAGTTGTTACTCATGAGATGTTTCAAATTATGTCTTTATTTCGGCTTACCTTCGTAATGTTAGTTTCACTTAATTTCCATTTCCTGAGTTTCTATTCATTTCGGTTTGCACACTTTCATGCTTATATTTCATCTGCACTGCATATGCACTTAATGGGTTCTAGATCCCCAGTTCTTCGAACGGCTTCTGCTCTCATTTCCCATATGTTATCGTTACTGTCAAGTCTCAGAGTCAGTCCGGTCAAAGAGGTGGGTATGGAACCGGGTTGTTTACGACGGGTTCTATATTCCATTACTCAAAATTAGTGTATGCAATATGTTCTTAGCAACTCAGACTCTGCACATTCTACACGTTCTCTGATAGGAAGATAAACTTCCGAGTTCCCCACATGTACGAGTATTACAAGACCATTCGTTATAGCAATATCTGGAGTTATCAGATAGCCTGGACAAAGAACTGATAGTGTCGATTTGGCACCTGATTTGCTGTTTCTGTAACCCCAGATACGTTCATGCATACCGACTCCTGGGGCTACTCCTGCTTAGCTTGGGGGATCACAGGTATGTTCCGTCTCACGCGTCCAAATCGTGGTGAAAAGATAGACGAAAAGGTCTTCTCTTAACATCTGCGAGGAGGTCTTCAGAGATTTTATTGTGAGTTATTACGCCATGAAACTAACACTACTGTTTCTCAGGGGTGCTATAAAGGAGTTGACTATCGGCTTGAAGATGGACCCATCAAATCGAGACTGCTACTACTTACGTGGTTCTTGTTTCCATGCAATTGGCAGCTACCCAGAAGCTGTGAGTTCCTACAGTCAGTCCAGGTTTCATGAAGAAAATAAGAAACAGTCGGATTGCAGTAGCCGATCCCCTGCCCGCGAGGTTGACAGTCTTAGAGAGCACTTGAGACAATGTTTGTACTGCTTCTTGAGCCAGAGAGAAATTTTAGCTGCAGCTTTCACTCTCTCCTAGAAACGTGGCTCATGCGCTGTGTGCTTGCTTGCTGAAAACAGGTCAAGGATTACGATATAGTGGTAGATGCAGAAGTGCACAATGGTGAAAGTCGCACGGTGCAATCCTTGTCCTTCTACCAGGTAAGCAACAGAGACTTTGAATCTCTCCTTCTTCTATTGTCACTGAAAGTAATCGCACAGCTCAAGAAGTTTACTATGTAGAATGCCTGTATGCTCTGAGCTTGCGACTTTATTGACATTATTTGTGCTTTGGCAGCGAGAGATTGCCTTGTACAGCGTTCAGAAGACAAGCTTGCCCTTTGATCATTTTGATATCGACAACGACCTTGAGCCTGTATTCAAAGTAAGCTATACTAGTCAATCTTGGAGCAAGTTTAGCTGGAAGTGCCATCGATAAGTTGTATCAGTTTCAATGCCAGCAGCTTAAAGCCTGGAGTTCTGATGTACTCATCTGTCCATAGGAAGCATGGTGCAAGCGACTATTGCCAGCTTTTCTCTTCCCCTCGTACACAAGACAGCCACAACTGAAGGACATTGTAATACCCAAAACGGAGGACCTTGTTTTTAACAAGTCTAGGAGGGCTCTTGTGGAAGCTGCTGATAAACTGGGTCAACTGATACAATATAATTGTCCAGGATTTTTGAGGAACGTGAGACAGGTAAGAGGCAAGAGCCAGCCTTGTGGTGTTTGTGATGTTCTATTCACATGTCGATCTTGATTTCAAAAGACAATTCATGATGTACTTCAGTTTGTGGATCTCAAATGCTGACTTCTTGACTTGAAACTCCAGCATCGCATGGCAGGATTGGCTGCCCTTGAAATTGCACAAAAAGTAGCAAACTATCTTCGAGTTCTTAGGGAGGCGAAAAAAGTTCAAGAAATGTCTATAATGGAAAGAGATAGAGAAACTGGCCAAGACAGCATTGAGGAAGCCAGCCAAAACAGAGGGGGCGTATGCACCATCAGTACAGATGCGTCACCACCTTGTTCTTGTCATGAAGAAGCAACTCTCAGAAACCAAGAATTGAATTGGCGAGATGTATACACAATAGGTGTCAAGTGGAGACAGGCCTCCGAGCCTTGTGATCCTGTTGTGTGGGTTGACCAGCTTAGGTACTGCCGTTGTATTGAGTACTACCCGCTCTCGACTTGCTTTTAGAACGAGATTTTAGAACGGTCCTGTCAAAGAGAGTTGCGCGGGCTGAAGCTCTATCCAGAGAGGTTGAAGAATATCAAATAACTTTTTTCTCTGAAAATGGCCATAAGTATCTCTATTCGCAAATAGATATTGATGGATGATTTCCAGACATTGCTGACGGTACTTTTTTGTTATACCTATCCAGTGAAAAGGAGTTTGCCGCTGGTTTTGGCTCCCACACGCCTATGCTTCTTGGACAGTCGAAAGTAGTGCGATATTATCCAAACTTTCATCGGTAAGAATTTCCTTGGACTTGTTAAATAGGAAGTATAATAAGGTAGTGTATGTGTTTTGTGCTTTCTTGTTTATCAAGATCTGTAAAGGCGATCAGGTATCGCTTGCAGGATGGATGTAAACAATTGTCCTCCTAATGCAGGGCTTTTGATGTCGCAAAGCGAATTATATTAGAAGAACGACAGGTCTTTAACGCCTCAAACAGGCCAATCGATCTCTCTGATCCTATGCAGCTACTCTCTGTAAGCTCCAATACATTCTCTGATACCTGCCTAGGAAAGAGATACTGTTCTTCTTGGATAGTAACATTAATGTTCTTCTCTGTTTCTGTGAGAGAAATCTGCACTATCAGGTGGTGTTCAAAGTAAAATGCAGGCCACGAGAAAGTAATGATTATGTAAATACCTAGACTAGGTTTACAGGTTGTACAGCCGGTGAGAGTCTAGATTTATTACTTTTCTTATGTCTGCACCAGTACAGAAAGTACTGATTTCGTGTTTATGCGAGACAGGTTGATTCGGCAGCGAACTGCCGGGATGTTTATGAAGTTGTTGGGGAGGATTTCTGGATTGTAACACCTTGTCATAGCACCGCCACGCCAGGGTGAGAACTGTTTGACACCAAAACGACGTTCATGAGCATTATCAATAAAGGACTGTCGGGTTTCCACTGATTTGCATGTGCTTTAATCCTACACTCCTACAGACGATTGTTCTTGAGTGACTTTGTAGGGGAGTTCTAGTCTCCAGACTGAATATACTGACGCTTACACTACTGTTGTACACCTGGACTTTATTCTGCAGGAAGGTGCTGGATGGCACCCGGCTCACGCTACAAAAGCTGTAAGTCATTTCCTGCCCATTATACATTGATATTCCTGCAGTGAGACTGCTTCGTCAGTACGATCTGGATGGGCAGGATTATCGAGGAAGAGTTCTGAAGGTCTGTTTATTGGACAGAGGTTTGAACGGTTTTGATTTCTCCATAAGAACACCGGGTACACCTGAGCGCTGGGCTTTATACGAGGAGGAGATGACTGCAGCTTGGCAGGTAAGAGCGTTCCATATCTTATGTCAACAGTAATACAGCATTGGGATATACCCTCCACCATGAATACTTGCAGATTTTCGATCTGTTTAATGAAGTATACGTACAAACTTCGCAGTACACTATTTGATCCAACCTATAAAGCGTTTTGGTGAACACCTGTTTTATCGTCCGTACAGGAGTATTGTGGCGCTTACGGTGGAATCTGCAAGTCCGAGATTAGTAGCGAGCAACAATTGAAGCAATTACAGGAATCCGTTTTAAGACTTTCTTTTTACTGGTAAAAGTGTACTATCCACATGGAGTTGTCCAGTTCACGGTTCAGTTTTTCAAAGTTATGAAATGTACAGCCTAAGAATGAGTGAGGTGTATAACTGACTCGACCGTACTACAATGCGCAGGTACAATTTCATGCCATTGGCCAGAGGCACGGCAGTCGTAGGTTATATAACATTATTGGGTCTTTACCTAGCAGCAGACATGGAAGTTTCAGCTTCCATTCCAGAGGGCGTACAGGTAAGAAACTGCCTTGTCCAATTCATGTAATTTACTCTGTCGTGAGCCGTGTTTTTGCTGCTTATATCAGCGTGCAAGGCCACTGGTTCGAGCAGTTCCTTGGCTATCCGAACTGATTGTCTTTCCATCTGTTTGGCAGGTTGACTGGGAAGCAATTTTGTCGCCGGATCTCCAAACTTTCATTGGAAGTGTTCGACCTTGGCTATTGCCATCATTGGTAATAGATACATCTTGGCAAAACCTGCCCAATGTATCTGAAACCTTCCCCACCCTCACCTCTGTAATGCAGATCCTGAGTTCGCACTACTGAGCACATTGCCCAGATAAGATGTTTAAGTTCCTTGCAAGGATCATACAGAATATTTTATGAGAGCCCTTAACCTGATTCTGATTTGAATAGATTCATCAGGTTGCGGGCGATTCTATAATCATGTACAGATTTCGAATGTCAGTGAAAGTAGAAGGAAGATTTGAGGGTGAGTAAATGGTCTCAACTAGTAGAAACTTACAACAGAATCCCAACGTCACCTTCGACATTAGTCATCAGTCTTTCCACCTTTCATCCGCCTAAGGACATCATCAGTGTAGCAGAGGAACTTGGGCGGAGCTGATGGAACAACACATGCTGAGAAAGTAAGAGCTCATTCACCATTTTTATAAAGGATTTCTCCCTTGAGGTTGTCTCGAAGATGCAACGAGTTCGTGTGTATGGTTTTACAATCCTTTGAGTATTATGTTCTTCAGTTCTGATTATGTGATGATCTTGAAGTCTGACTCGACAACTGGTACTTACTTGAGATTGGTTTCGATCCATCACCGGAACAGACTAATGAACTTGAAGAACTTGAAACTGAAAGTAAGCTACTTCCCTATATTTCAAAAGTGTCATCAACGATAAACTAGCTCTCAGTTAAAGACATGCCGATGCCTAGAATAATGTCTGGAGGAAATGCATCGGTTGCAGGTCTCAGGATACAATTACGGGACCATTTACTCCATGACGGTGAATAAACCGTATACTGTTCACCTGGCACGCTCTTACGATGAATCAATCACCATATCTGCACCAAACAAGGATATTAAAAGAAAAGAATTGGGGTCAATGTAACTTTTAAACTCTCCATGATGTACGACGAAACCACCTTTACACAGCCATGATCTACGGATATCAACACATAAACCAAGTTCAGTATGTCGTATCAAAGTCCATGAGGATTACAAGGGAAGCCACCTTGAAAGCTTTCCAACAACAAAGTAGGCGTATCTGAGCAGAAGTTGGGAGTGCTGAAAGAAAAGCTTAATGCGCAAAGTAGAGTACAACGTAAACGTAAAGATGAAAGACATAAACTTGAATTGTGAAGAAAAAGTTTAGTTTTCTTTCCTTCGTGACAATGATTTCATTACAGATAAAGAGCTTTCAGAGAAATCCAAAAAATTGGCTAATTTATAACACAACTGACATTTCCCTTTTCATATGAACTTTGTACCATGTACATTGGATCTATTATTATTTGCTCGATTCATCAACTTGACATTGTAGGTCTGAACCAAACACCGCTCTCAGATGCCATTAGTCAATCTAGTTCACAAAAGTATACATTCTTTTCGCCTCAGCTCCACCCTTATTCAGTGGATTGCCTATGCCATTATTGTTTAGTTTTAATAAAGTTATGTGAATTTCAGACCATCTAATTGTATAATATGGATCTACTCTAATCATGGGTGTATACTCGTCTCCTTAAAACTCTCTCAAACGCAAGCGATGAAACTCACTCATTTTACATGAATAGTATGGAATCAAATAAACTGCTGAAAATCTATCGGTATAACCCACCCTTTATCAACAGGGCTTTCATGATTAACAACAATAGTGTGTTTATTGCTTACAGATGAAAAAAACTCTCTCTCATTTTAATTGGATTAAGTGGAAAGTTTAACGTTTTATGACGTCCTGACCTGTTGGTTTTTCTTACTGCAACAAACCGAGGATACCACCTTTTATCAACAGTGTTCTTATAAATGGGGAAAATCACTTTCCATCGTCTACTGATGGAAAGGTTATCGATGCTCTCACGCCTCAATCAGAAGATAATTTAATTCAAACGTTTTCTTAACCTACCGATTGATTAATGCAAGAATAGGGGAGACTACCTTTCATAAACAGCCTTATCATGATTGAGAATAATAGTCTTATCTAATGTCGCTTATTGATTGAAAAAGAGTATTGTCTTGTTTGAATCTACATCAGAATTTACTCGATCATCATTCGATAAAAGCTGACTTAGAAGGGAAGGCAGACGAGAGGAAGAACAAAAATGCTGAAAACCCCTGGAACAGGATACCATGGATGGACCAGATAAGAGGTCAATTTACCAAATCTAGATTTCCGAAGAAGGCGACCGCGTAAGATACAAGAAGGATGGGAAGACCCCCCGTCAAGCCAATTCGTATGAGCTAACATGGATAGTCTCGGTACGGAGTTCTTGGAAGACGGACTTCCGGGAAGACGACCGACACGTGGTCTTAGCTCTCCTATTTTCCTATGGATTTTAATTTGACACGTAGGTTAGCATCCGGCTGGATTCTGATTGGTTATCACCAATCAGAATCGGTATGTAATATGACTTAGTTACGTGTCGCGTACATGCCTGATAAACAGGATGCCGGATCAAAGCGATGGTAATAGCGAAGTCACAAATCAAAATCAACTTAGAAGTTGGGGTGTGAAGCTAGCAAATGGAACGTGTCAACCTAGACACTCTCTTTCTTATTTTCATCTCCGGAAATGTGATGCGAGACGTGGTTGGCATTTGAGGGATATCTATGTCGAATATTTTTAATCATTATGATGGTCCAGCAAGCAAAATATTCTTGCTTCAATCAATAGAGAATAAAAGAAGAGGCAAAATATTCTTGCTTCAAGCAATAGAGAATAAAGGAAGAGGCACCTCACATCCTATTGTGATGAGAAAATGAGACTGATGACAGATTATCGGTAAAAGTAATAATTAAATTCTTAATTTTATGAAATTTCTACTATTTTTTCGTATTTTACTTAATGGATATTTGAGCTAATCAGGGGACTTGACACTTTCCGGAATGGCCGCTTAAATTTACAAGAATACACGACATTTCTATTAATATGAAGCCTGCAAAAGAAAGGTTTGCGTTCACTATTCACCCATCCAGCACTTATGTCTTGCTGTTATACGGCGAGAATCTAATTCGTTGATTTATTTGGTGAATGAGCATATAAAGGCCACAGGATCCCGCAAGAATATGGGACCCATTGATTGTCATATACTTCACTTCAATCCCGCTCTAAAATGAAGCCTGACAGTAGGTTATGTTCAAAGAATGACATACTTCACTAACAATTCATGAGCTTTCCTGTTCACATACTTCACTTTCAACCCCGCCTGAAAATATATTAAAATTCACGTAAAAGCTCATGACCTCCCCACAGTATTATGAAATCATTCCTCACAGGTTCTTCCATACTGACCTACCCATGCATACATATCTGTGTAGTGACATCCCTCGTTCACAGCAGGCTTTTCGAGATCGTCATGGTCTATGGCATAGACAATAGAAACTGATGAATGCACTGAAATGAACAATATAACATAATATGTTATTCAGGGCAAGGAGAAGTACTGCACTAGAAGCTGCTCTGCTGCTTCCGAATTCAGATATTTCTAAACATCTCAACATTGTGAGTGGGGGTACCCATGCAACCCTTGGACATTGGACCCATGGATCAACTGCAATTTTGAAGCAAACTATGATACTATTGAGCTTGCTTGCAATGATCAACTATGTGAGGTTAGCCAAAAACATGCCAAGGAAAGAAAGAGACTTCCGTTGAAGCATAGTCATTGTATTTGGAGAGATGTGGTTAAAAATATATCAATGTTTGCATTGAAGGAGGCAATGAAGGAGTTTCACAAGTGCTTGTCAATGAATGAGAGCACAACATAGTGTCATAATGTATTCACATCAACAATGGGTATTTCATGTTTGCACCACATTCAATAGCTATTTTTGCAACAAGCTAGAATTTTAGTCTCGGGTTTTGATCAACATTGGTGGCGTCAACAATCTATTCATCCTATTTTCCAACTCAAGGTGACGTTGTTGAAGCTTGACCATCTTTCTCCTTGGCTATTTCATTTGTTTGTATTGAGGAAAGGCTTGTCACAATGCAACCCCACCAACAATACCTTTTGGAACAAGCTATTGCACTGCTTGAAAAGTAGGAAGTGAGCATTCAAGCCCCACTGACTATACAACCTCAAAGTTGTCCTCAAACACGTAGAAACACACGTTGTAATCCATCAACATTTGAGTATGTCAATCTGTCATGTTCAGATTAGCCTTGAAGTAATACAAGCCAAAGGAGATGCGGAATATGTCACAAAATTAGGCATAATTTCAAGACATATGGCAGTTTAGGCTAATTCAATGCTCTAATTGCTTCTATACAAACAACAAGCATGCAATAAACTACATGGGAAAATCCATCTACTCCATTAATACTTTTAAGTTTCTGACTATAAAGAACGCAACAATGACATAGCAAGTAAATATAAATACTTATGCTTTGTGTATGTCCACAATGATTGATTGGTTGAAAGCACATCCTAAAAAGCATTTGGAGACAAACATTGCTTTTGACTAAAGACTTCTAGAACCATTTTTCAACACGGTTAATTTCTTCAAAGTCCCTCTTCTTGAGAAATGCTTGGTAGATATAGAAAAGCATTCCTTGGTGCTAGCATAGTCAAGATTTGCAAAATAAACCATCACCTTGCATCACCTTCCTGAGACTCTATTTAGCAAATGGATGGTGTCAACCTAGAAACTCTCTTTCTTATTTTCACCTATGAAAATGTCATGCGAGACATGGTAGGAATTTGAGAGATATCTATGTAGAATTTTTTTAATGATACGGTGGTCCAGCAAGTAAAATATTCTTACTACCAATCAATAGGGAATAAAGGAAGAAGCACCCAACATACTATTGTGAAGAAAAAATGAGACTGATGACAGATTTATAAGAAGGATTGCAGGTAAACATAATAACTAAATGGTGATTTTATGAAATTTCTAGAAATTTTTGTATTTTACTCAGTGGATATTTGAGCTAATCAAGGTACTTGAAACTTTGCAAAGTAGCAGCTTACATTTGTAAGATTACACACACTGTAATTCATCTCTTTATATTGATACTACTAATAAAAATTTGAAACATTTAATTTGGATAATTTGACTCCCATATCATTCTATATATCTGCAAGTTGGTATTTAACTTATAAATATTAAATTTTACCTTTTTTTATTGTAACTTATAATTTAAACTTAAATAGATGCTCTGACTATTCAACTACTATAAAATGAGATTGCTTTCTCATAGAAGGATTAGTTAGAAACAACCTTTAAATAATATTAAAAATTTTTATGCATTGTCCATTCAATCTACCATGTTCAGGTGAATAGCTTGAATAAAATTATTATTATTATATAATAAAATTCATAAGTAACTAAGCATTAAAGAATTTTCAATCCCCAATTATAAGAGTTTATTAATTAAATGATTACGTACTAAAACATGTTTTTAATACTTTATATATAATATCTTGAGATTAAGGCTGATACCATATTAGTACAAAGCATATTAATTTACAATTCATGTATCTAATTAAATTTAAAATATTAAAATTGTGACATATCTTTAAATATCATTTAAAAAATTTCAATAGTCTTTTCTTTCTACCATGTTTTTGATAAATAGTAGCTAATTATTATCTGATTAAATATTATTATAGTATAGAGAAAGTTATTCCAACAATAAATTTGTATATTAGTTAAAATGTTCTAACAAAGTATGATAATCAAGACACGTGATTTTCCTTAGGAAGTAAGTAACCTTGCCGCACCTTCCAACTACAAGGCAAATAGTTGGCCTAAATGAATTGACATTACATTATGTTTTCAAGTCGCTTGCTTGCTTTAGGTCCTCAAATTATGCACAACTACCTCTTGTGGATGAGTATGTGGAATAGTTTGTTTTTGGATTGCGTTCTCATCTTCTTTGCATCGTTGCTTTCTTTTGCTTTCTCATTTTCTCTTCCCACACCTTTCTTTTGCTTTCTCATTTGCTCTCCCCACATTTCACTTTCTATTTGCTTTCTCTTTTGTTTTTCCTTTGCATGCTACATTCTAAATTTCTTTATGTCTCTCATTGCTCCAATTGCCTCTTGCTACAGAACATCGGAACAAGCTCATACTGCTCTCCAAGCCCATGCTCATTCAACGGGCTTTGTTGTGAAATTTTCATGCATGTGTACAATTGCAACAAACTGAAAGGTAAAATCAAGTTTTTGTCTTTGATATGCATACATGGGAGGAAATATGTTGTGCTTGAAATTCACATATGAAACACTTCAACTTTGGAAATTAGTTGCACTTTCCAAGTGCTCTTACAAAAAGATAACAATGGTGGTTGGAGGTCAATGATCTTGGATAGCACACATAACCATGAACCAACAATAAATCTTATAGCGTGCTCTTATAGAAAATGAAAGAAACAATGTCAGCAAATGTGTAAGGTTAGAGTAGTGCTGAGGCAAATTGTTAGCACACTTCATGAACAAAATCAAGCTTGTAGAGTACGTCTTCAAGATATGTACCATCTCATGAGTGCAACCAAAAGAAAAAGATTGGATGGATGTTCTCCAATGGAAGCACTACTTGATGTGTTCATTGAGAAGAGGAGCATTAACCAATTCCAATCCAATGATGATGTGCTCTTAACACCCTTGTTTGTAGTACAAAAGACCACAAAAAAGATCAAAGTTAGATAAGCAAATTCGTAGTTAGTTAGATAAGCAAATTATTTGCTTATCTAACTTGATCTTCTTGAAGGTCATGGGAATCTTCATGAAGACTTTTAGGATGTAATTACATCTTTGCATGGATTGGGATCCTCATAAACTTCATCCTAGAGGTCTAATAAAAATTATGACCAAGATATCATTCATTGTGTACATATATAAAAAAATGTGTTTGGCTTGTAAACCTCTTTACTTTTAGTTTCTATTCATGGATATCACCCGTTTACGAGACTATAATATATGTGCTCCAGCCATATATAGTAATCTATAATTATGGATAGAGTGGTTGCTTCGATAGTTAGACTTTGCTTAAGAGCATTAACCTAATCCATTACCATCCAACATAGTAAACAAATGATATGTGTACATTTTAATATTTGATATTTTCTCATTTACTTTTCATACTATAGATAAATAAGAATCTTAGTAAAGAAGGCAGGGTTGTAGAAGAAGTGGACATCGTTGTTTCAACCTCATTACTATTCATACTTATTCGGGTAATAATCTATATTTTTCTCATAAGGGTGTCATAATATGTTGATTTAATACGTCTCAAAACTTATATTAACGATTGGTACTTCAGAAGCTTCATCCCTTTTTTCTCTCTCGCATGTCCTCATATCCTGAGTGCCGGGTTGCAGTTATAGCTTCTTAAATTCAATCAAAGCGATTTCTACCATACCCAAAACGTTCCCAAATTTCAGTGATTCTTAAAGTGTTCACTTTAAGTGGTGTAACGTTGGTCACTTTCTGATCAGAAAAGTGACCAACATTACAAGTTGAGACAATTCTTCTGGTGAAAGGCAGAGGTCCTCAAGTCTCAGCTGAGGGCTCAACACAGTGGGGAAAGCAGACCTGATTGTGCAAGAGTATCCTCATTCACATCCTTTGAAGATGGCAAGCGCTTCATTGCTACGGTATTGTTTGAAACTCGTATGTCCCATATTGAAACCCTAAATGCACAGTGTACAAATCCGTGCGACTTACATGGCTCCCTACGAAAGAGGCTGCTCCTGAGTCCACACAGAAATGTCCAACTTACGCCGGTGAGGCAGTTTCACAGGTCACTCCATGGGTTCGGGATTTGGTGGCGGAAAACAGGGAAGCTCTGGAGCAAAGCCCAGGGAGAGACATTGGTAACTTGGTTTCACTCATGCAAATTTGACTTCAAAATAGCAGAGTCTGTAAATCTGCAGGTCCATCGGTCTGAGTTCAGGTGAAACTAAGGAACAATTAGATATCTCTCAAGAGTCTGTAAATCTGCAGTTACATCGGTCTGAGTTCATGTGAAATAAGGAGCAATTAGATATTTCGCAAGAAGCTACAGCTATGTTGATTTCACGATGGAAGACCCAGGAACTTCCAACATCAAAGTTTTCCTCGTCCTGAACTCTTCTCGACCATCTAATCTAGAACGTTCACATTAACGAGAGCTTAACTTGATAGGAAGCGGTGTAAGTTTGTTTTATCAATGACAGGAGTGCGAGCCCTGAAATCACTTCAGAGGATGATTTCCTTCCTAGGAGTTCAATGCCACTGCTCCAGGAATTGGGGGTGTTCCCATCGCTCTAACAGGGGATGTAATTGTGTTCCATACCTTGTTCATAGCCGCGGATGGTCATAGCCTCTCACAAACAGAGTTGGGCCATCGTATATGATCCCTTGTTTCTTTCTTCCGTATGCTCTGTGCTGAGCTTGGAGTTGTCGCCCATCTCAACTTTTTTCAGGATGTACTTCGTCCACATTCAAAAGTTCCAAATAAGCCTAATCCTTGAAGTGCGTATTTGCGTTCTTCCAAGAGTGGCCAACGTGACAATCCAGAACATTCCGGTCCAATTCAGAACAATCGGAATTCACAAGAGCCTCGGACCTCGAGACCTCACTTGAAGGGTCAGTACGGAAAAGTGTGTAAGCGAAATTATTACCCACTTTACCGTGGAAGGTTATTACAAAAACTTTGAAGCTGGGAGGTGCTTGAGTTGTCATTGGGTTCTTTGCTTCTCCATCACTAGAGCTTTGAGCGAGTTTATTACGTCTGGCAACAATCACGTCGCTCGGCTTGTGCCAACATAGTCAATTACTGACACTGCGAAATTGATGACACCACCTGTTGAGAAGCTTATGAAGCTAGAGTTATCAAAAGAATCAAAGTATGTCTGGAGATAAAATTCGGGAACGAGCAGGGCAATGCTCTGATAAAGCACAACAAAACAGACTGTGAAATAGAAGGTACAGGAGATTCTGAATATTGTGCCATACGACCTCAGCTCGCTATTTAAATCACTTGTTACTACAGTTACCTGGTTTTGATCAGAGCCTGTGTACAAATCTCCGGCTGAGCACAAGGGGGAAACCCTCGTGGATGAGTCCTGGGCCCGGTTTCCTCCCAGTACGGTATGAAATGCATGTATTTGCAAAGAACCATCTAAACTCCATCGAAAATCCATCGAAAACCGTCGAAAATGAAAATTTGTGGAGAACCAGTTCTAAAAAGTTCCCACTGTGAGCAAGTTACTGATAGTGCATGAAAGGGAAAAAACCGGGATGCGATTAAAAGGCTTCTCTAACTGGTTCATGTCAGCTCTCAATCTCTACCATTCATTTCACAGTTTGTTGGAGCAGGATACTCTTCCAGAAAATTCAAACTGGTCGCTGAGAATGAGAGCATCGTCATGTGCCTTCTGAACTCGTATGGGGGAGAGATTGCTGTCTCGGATACTACTTCATTCGCAGTGGCAGGAGCTTTTTTTAAGTTCCTACAAGCATAATTGCACCAACATTGTGAACAAAATCCATACACATTTGAAATTTTGGGCTCACAACTCCAGACATTTTAGTTTTGATGGTACAAGACATGAACTGATTTTGTTTTCCCTTGAGCCGACCACAACCAATAAAATATAAGAAGAAACCTCTTAAACACTCTCACTTGCTGGTTTGGAATCTTTATGTTTTTTAGAAAGTCCAAATATGGCATATGGAACGAGTCTTATGCGGTTGAAACTATCCTTCTTGAGGTACTTAAACTAGATTGTGAGTTATTTCATTGAATATGATATAAGTTAACTATTCTCTAGTAAGCTTGGTGTGTTATCTGAGTAAGTGGATAGCCAATGCTTGACGATAGGAAGAATACTTACACAGGACTTCTTGCACATGATCCACATGTTTTGCATCTATCTTGTTATAGATTAAGATATCATCCAAGAACATCACCATGTACCAATACAACAGTACATCCAACACCCAATGCCTCTGATCCATGAAGACTACTAGAATAGTAGTGAGCCCAAAAGGCAAAATTCTCCATTCAAAATGTCCATACCTTGTGCAAAAGGCAATCTTTTGCACATCCCCCTATCAATAAGGATTTGCCAATAGCAACGGCAAAGATCCAACTTGGAGAAGTATCGTGCTCCACTCAATTGATTAAGCAAGGCATCAATTCAACGCAAGGGGTATACATTCTTCACTATTTATTTATTGAGCCCATTGGAATCAATACAAAATTGAAGTCCTCCATCTTTCTTTGGAATAAATAGTACCAATGGTCCCCAAGGAGATATATTATTTCATATGAAATCATTCTCCAAAAACTCCACAAGTGTTGTTTACAACTCTTCTAACTCTTTTGGTGAGAGTCGATAGATTGGTCTACTCATTAGAGTACTCTTTGGTAGTAACTCAATCTTGAAGAGCATATCATGATCAGAGGGTAATCCCTTTGGTAGATCATCCAAAAATACATCCACAAACTCTTGAACTATTTGATCAACCATTTCTCAATGAGACTCCTAACTCTCCTCATATTCGTCTTGTGTAATATGCTTGATCCACATCAAAAAAATAGACTTATCTTCCTCAAGGCTCGCTATATGGTTATCTTCTTAACAAACTTCTCATCTTGTGACTTCTCTTCCTTCAAAGCTTGCACTATGGCTGCTTTCTCAATAAACTTCCCATTTTGGGGGACTTACTATTCTTAGATGTCTTACTCAAAGGTGCCAAACAATCTAGTAAAAAATTCTTACCTTGGTATTGTACTTGAATTTATCATCAGTTCCAATCAAATTGAACCTTATGATGTTCAAGCCAAGGTAGTCTGAGAATGCATCATAGTGTAGAGGTGCCACTTCAAACCTCAAACACTCCAAATACTCCTTCCCAATCTTGAAACTAATATGATACAAAGTACAAAATACCAAACCCTTTCTACCATCCACCATCATCAATCTACTTCCAATTTTTAGCTTGATAGGACTACTCAATTCCTTTGCTAATTGCATGGATATGCAATTCTCTAAACTCCCAAAATCAACCAAAATCCTATAACCATGATTAGATATCATACCTTGCAAGTGAAGAAAACTTGCATAGGTCGGGCCTTCAATCCCATTAAAACTAATCAAGTTCACAATAGGCGGCTTAAAATCTTCTATTGGGATTCCTTGTTTCCTTGATCATTCCGCTTCAAAAACTCCATTCGGGTAACTTGTCAAGGTCGCTCATTCTTTAGTGGACACTTAACAATATGATGTCCAATTTGGCGACAATAGAAATATCCACCATTTTGTTGCAATCTTTCACGATCAGTTGTGCCAAGTGGTCTTTGTTGGATGGTATTGATCTCCATTGGTGTTTGCTCTTGCACATGTGTGTAATGTGTGGGTGGGTTCAAGAAAAGCCGAGGTCAAGACCAAGTTGTCATAACCCAAGGAATCAAAGCGCTCAACTAATTGCATGGCTTCTTCCAAGTCTTTGGGCTCGTGCATTATTACTTCCAATCTACTGTGTGACTTCAAGCCCCTCATAAAGTGATCTAGAGCTTCTCCATCTATTATATATGAAATTTGCATGATAGTGTTCTGGAATTGAGTGATATAGCTTTTTATAGAGCCAATCTACTTCAATTCTACCAATCTATCTTGTGCGGCCCGTGTAGCATTTATAGCTTAGAACCGCCTAATTATTGCACTCTTGAATTCTTCTTATGTCAAGATTGGCATAACAAATTGCCACTTAGCTTACTCTACTCGGAATTGCCACCATAGTTTTGCCATTCCATCCAATTGGCTTGAGGCCAATAGAATTTATCTCCTTCTATCTTGAAGGTATGTTGCTTCAAAGTAACATTCACGATCAAACACAAAATTTTCCACTGCACCCAAAATATTTTTGCCTTCAAAAACCTTAGGTTTTGGAAATCAGATTTGCTATTCTCCCTCACAAACTCTTGCTCTCTCTAGTTGCTCATGTTGTAGATAGCTTTGTTCATACAACAATCGAGTAAGATGCTCAATTTGTTATGCATAACAAGGATAACTTCAAGCATCGCCGCCATGACTACTACTCTATCACACTATCCCCAACTTATCTAATTTATTAACACATAGATGCAACACGTCCACCATTCTCTATAAATTACAACAGGAAATACCAAGTGTTCCTCAAACAAGGTAATCATATGCAAAAAAACCTTGCCCAAAGCGAGATGATGAATAGGGTCAAATATTGCTTGGATACAAAAATTCCAATGGTTTGGTGGAATTGGATTTGGTAGTCTATAAATTCTATCCATCCAATTCTTACTCTAATATCAATATACAAGATGAAGATCAAAGAGAGAAATAGAAGAATGGAAGATCACATTGGGACACTTGAGTGTGTGAAACTCCAAATGCCTAGCATGAGTTTTAGCTTTGGTACTTATAGAGAGCATACAAGGCTCTTGAGAAGCTTCTCAAGAGGCTTCCTTCTAGAAGCCACGTACTTGGGGTGCAAATTAAACTCACCAAAAAGCTTCCCAATAAGATTTCTAGATACTTTTAGAATATTCTAGTCTAATTTGGTTTATTCTCTAGTTTGTTAGCCTTCCTAAATACATTGCTAAACTCCATATTGTTTCACCTCACAAAGAGCGAGTTTATTACGTTGGCAACAATCATGTCGCTCGGCTTGTGCCAACATAGTCAATTGCTTGTGCCAACATAGTCAATTACTGACACTGCGAAATTGATAACGCCACCTGTTGAGAAGCTTATGAAGCTAGAGTTATCAAAAGAATCAAAGTATGTCTGGAGATAAAATTCGGGAATGAGCAGGGCAAAGCTCTGATAAAGCACAACAAAACAGACTGTGAAATAGAAGGTATAGGAGATTCTGAATATTGTGCCATACGACCTCAGCTCGCTATTTAAATCACTTGTTACTACAGTTACCTGGTTTGGATCAGAGCCTGTGTACAAATCTCCGGCTGAGCACACAGGGGGAAACCCTCGTGGATGAGTCCTGGGCCCGGTTTCCTCCCAGTACGGTATGAAATGCATGTATTTGCAAAGAACCATCTAAACTCCCAGGACAAAAATGCTAATAAAAGCAACTCAGAAACAGAAGAAATAGAAAAAGAAAATTTGTGGAGAACCAATTCTAAAAAGTTCCCACTGCGAGCAAGTTACTGATAGTGCATGAAAGGGAAAAAAACCGGGATGAGATTAAAACGCTTCTCTAACTGGTTCTTTTCAGCTCTCAACCTCTAGCATTCATTTCACAGTTTGTTGGAGCAGGATACTCTTCCAGAAAATTCAAACTGGTTGCTGAGAATAAGAGCATCGTCATGTGCCTTCTGAACTCGTATGGGGGAGAGATTGCTGTCTCGGATACTACTTCATTTGCAGTGGCAGAAGCTTTTTTTAAGTTCCTACAAGCATAATTGCACCAACATTGTGAACAAAATCCATACACATTTGAAATTTTGGGCTCACAACTCCATACATTTTAGTTTTGATGGTACAAGACATGAACTGATTTTGTTTTCCCTTGAGCCGACCACAACCATACAATATGAGAAGAAACCTCTGAAATTGTTGGCTCTCACTTGCTGGTTTGGAATCTTTATGTTTTTTAGAATGTCCAAATATGGCATATGGAATGAGTCTTATGCGGTTGAAACTATCTTTCTTGAGGTACTTAAATTAGATTGTGAGTTATTTCATTGAATATGATATAAGTTAACTGTCCTCTAGTAAGCTTGGTGTGTTATCTAAGTAACTGGATAGCCAATGCTTGACGATAGGAAGAATACTTACACAATACTTCTTGCACATGATCCACATGTTTTGCATCTATCTTGCTATAGATTAAGATATCATCCAAAAACATCACCATGTACCAATACAACAGTCCATCCAACACCCAATGCCTCTTATCCATGAATATTACTAGAGTAGTAGTGAGCCCAAAAGGCAAAACTCTCCATTCAAAATGTCCATACCTTGTGCAAAAGGTGATCTTTTGCACATCCCCCTATCAATAAGAATTTGCCAATAGCCACTGCAAAGATCCAACTTGGAGAAGTATAGTGCTCCACTCAATTGATTAAGCAAGACATCAATTCAAGGTAAGGGGTATACATTCTTCACTATTTATTTATTGAGCCCACTGGAATCAATACAAAATTGAAGTCCTCCATCTTTCTTTGGAATAAATAGTACCAATGGTTCCCAAGGAGATATATTATTTTATATGAAATCATTCTCCAACAACTCCACAAGTGTTGTTTACAACTCCTCTAACTCCTTTGGTGAGAGTCGATAGATTGGTCTACTCATTAGAGTACTCCTTGGTAGTAACTCAATCTTGAAGAGCATACCACGATAAGAGGGTAATCCCTTTGGTAGATCATCTAGAAACTCTTGAACTATTTGATCAACCATTGCTCAATGAGACTCCTAACTCTCCTCATATTCTTCTTGTATAATCTGCTTGATCCACATCACAAAAATAGACTTATCTTCCTCAAGGCTCGCTATATGGTTATCTTCTTAACAAACTTCTCATCTTGTGACTTCTCTTCCTTCAAAGCTTGCACTATGGCTGCTTTCTCAATAAACTTCCCATTTTGGGGGACTTACTATTCTTAGATGTCTTACTCAAAGGTGCCAAACAATCTAGTAAAAAATTCTTACCTTGGTGTTGTACTTGAATTTATCATCAGTTCCAATCAAATTGAACCTTATGATGTTCAAGCCAAGGTAGTCTGAGAATGACATCAAAGTGTAGAGGTTCCACTACAAACCTCAAACACTCCAAATACTCCTTCCCAATCTTGAAACTAATAGAATGCAAAGTACAAAATACCAAACCCTTTCTACCATCCACCATCATCAATCTACTTCCAATTATTAGCTTAATAAGAATACCCAAGTCCTTTGCTAATTGCATAGATATGCAATTCTCTAAACTCCCAAAATGAACCAAAATCCTACAACCATGATTAGATATCATACCTTGCATGTGAAACAAACTTGCATAGGTCGGGCCCTCAATCCCATTAAAACTAATCAAATTCCCAATAGGCGGCTTAAAATCTCCTATTGGGATTCCTTGTTTCCTTGATCATTCCGCTTCAAAAACTCCATTCGGGTAACTTGTCAAGGTCGCTCATTCTTTAATGGACACTCAACAATATGATGTCCAATTTGGCGACAATAGAAACATCCACCATTTTGTTGCAATCTTTCACGATCTGTTGTGCCAAGTGGTCTTTGTTGGATGGTATTGATCTCCATTGGTGTTTGCTCTTGCACATATGTGTAATGTGTGGGTGGGTTCAAGAAAAGCCGAGGTCAAGACCAAGTTGTCATAACCCAAGGAATCAAAGCGCTCAACTAATTGCATGGCTTCTTCCAAGTCTTTGGGCTCGTGCATTATTACTTCCAATCTACTGTGTGACTTCAAGCCCCTCATAAAGTGATCTAGAGCTTCTCCATCTATTATATATGAAATTTGCATGATAGTGTTCTGGAATTGAGTGATATAGCTTTTTATAGAGCCAATCTACTTCAATTCTACCAATCTATCTTGTGCGGCCCGTGTAGCATTTATAGCTTAGAACCGCCTAATTATTGCACTCTTGAATTCTTCTTATGTCAAGATTGGCATAACAAATTGCCACTTAGCTTACTCTACTCGGAATTGCCACCATAGTTTTGCCATTCCATCCAATTGGCTTGAGGCCAATAGAATTTATCTCCTTCTATCTTGAAGGTATGTTGCTTCAAAGTAACATTCACGATCAAACACAAAATTTTCCACTGTACCCAAAATATTTTTGCCTTCAAAAACCTTAGGTTTTGGAAATCAGATTTGCTATTCTCCCTCACAAACTCTTGCTCTCTCTAGTTGCTCATGTTGTAGATAGCTTTGTTCATACAACAATCGAGTAAGATGCTCAATTTGTTATGCATAACAAGGATAACTTCAAGCATCGCCGCCATGACTACTACTCTATCACACTATCCCCAACTTATCTAATTTATTAACACATAGATGCAACACGTCCACCATTCTCTATAAATTACAACAGGAAATACCAAGTGTTCCTCAAACAAGGTAATGGTATGCAAAAAAAACTTGCCCAAAGCGAGAGATGATGAATTGGGTCAAATAATGCTTGGATACAAAAATTCCAATGATTTGGTGGAATTGGATTTGGTAGTCTATAAATTCTATCCATCCAATTCTTACTCTAATATCAATATTAAAAATGTAGATCAAGGAGAGAAATAGAAGAATGGAAGATCACATTGGGACACTTGAGTGTGTGAAACTTCGAATGCCTAGCATGAGTTTTAGCTTTGGTACTTATAGAGAGCATACAAGGCTCTTGAGAAGCTTCTCAAGAAGCTTCCTTCTAGAAGTCATGTACTTGGGGTGCAAATTAAACTCACCAGAAAGCTTCCCAATAAGATTTCTAGATACTTTTAGAATATTCTAGGTTAATTTGGCTTATTCTCTACTTTGTTAACCTTACTAAATACATTGCTAGACTCCATGTTGGAACACCGGGCAAAGAGCCAATTTATTACATCTGGCGACAATCATGTCGGCCGGCTTGTGCCAACATAGTCAATTACCGACATTGCGAAATTGATGACACCACCTGTTGAGAAGCTTATGAAGCTAGAGTTATAAAAAGAATCAAAGTATGTCTGGAGATAAAATTCGGGAACGAGCAGGGCAATGCTCTGATAAAGCACAACAAAACAGACTGTGAAATAGAAGGTACATGAGATTCTGAATATTGTGCCATACGATCTCAGTTCGCTATTTAAATCACTTATTAGTACAGTTACCTGGTTTGGATCAGAGCCTGTGTACAAATCTCCGGCTGAGCACAAAGGGGAAACCCTCGTGGATGAGTCCTGGGCCCGGTTTCCTCCCAGTACGGTACGGTTTCCTCCCAGTACGGTACGGAATGCGTGTATTTGCGAAGAACCATCTAAACTCCCAGGACGAAAATGCTAATAAAAGCAACTCAGAAACAGAAGAAACAGAAAAAGAAAATTTGTGGAGAACCAGTTCTAAAAAGTTCACACTGCGAGCAAGTTACTGATAGTGCATAAAAGGGAAAAAACCAGGATGAGATTAAAACTCTTCTCTAACTGGTTCTTTTCAGCTCTCAATCTCTACCATTTATTTCACAGTTTGTTGGAGCAGGATACTCTTCTAGAAAATTCAAACTGGTCGCTGAGAATGAGAGCATCGTCATGTGCCTTCTGAACTCGTATGGGGGAGAGATTGCTGTCTCGGATACTACTTCATTTGCAGTGACGGAAGCTGTTTTAAGTTCCTACAAACATAATTGCACCAACATTGTGAACAAAATCCAAACACATTGAATTTTGGGCTCACAACTCCAGACATTTTAGTTTTGATGGTACAAGACATGAACTGATTTTATTTTCCCTTGTGCCGACCACAACCAATACAATATAAGAAGAAACCTCTTAAACAGTTGGCTCTCACTTGCTGGTTTGGAATCTTTATGTTTTTTAGAATGTCCAAATATTGCCTATGGAACGAGTCTTATGCGGTTGAAACTATCCTTCTTGAGGTACTTAAATTAGATTGTGAGTTATTTCATTGAATATGATATACGTTAACTGTCCTCTAGTAAGCTTGTTGTGTTATCTGAGTAACTGGATAGCCAATGCTTGACGATAGGAAGAATACTTAAAAATATTTGCACCATTTCTTGACATTTGTATCAATATGAAGACTGTAAAAGAAAGGTTTGCGTCCACTATTCACCCAATCCAGCACTTATGTCCAGCTGTTATACGGCGAGAATTAATTCGTTGATTCATTCGGTGAATGAGTATATAAAGGCCACGGGATCTCGCAAGAATATGGGACCTAACGATTGTCACATACTTCACTTCAATCCTGCTCTAGAATGAACCCTGACAGTCGGTTAAGTTCACAGAATAACATACTTCACAAACAACTCATTGCTTTCCTGTTCACATACTTCACTTTCAACCCGGCCTGAAAATAGATCAACATTCACGTAACAACTCATGACCTCCCCACACTATTATGAAGTCATTCCTCACAGGTTCTCCCATACTGACCTACCCATGCAAACATATCTGTGTAGTGACATCACCTCGTTCACACCAGGCTTTTCGAGAACCCAACCCAAACATCGTCATGGTCTGTGGAATAGACAATTGAAACTGATGAATGCACTGAAATGAACAATATACCATAATATGTTATTGAGGGCAAGGAGAAGTACTGCACTAGAAGCTGCTCCGCTGCTTTCGAATTCATAAATTTCTAAGCTTCCCTCTGAGTCACTGTATTGTGTAGAAAGCGTTAGGAGTATAATATGATATTACAGCTTTTAGAAAGCAACAAAAATGGTAGGTACTGCCGACCTCCAGACCATACCTCTGATGGACTTGGTATCCCAATGACGTGAGCCTAAGTCATCATAGACCTCCATTTTCAACGCTTTAGACAGTAGTTTGTTGGCAGACCTATCCGAACACTCCACAAACAAACCTCTCATCTACGAGCAACGTGGTAAGAAAAATTGGTCATTTGCAATTGAGATTGTGAGACGTGACAATGCCGGCTACTCCCTTTGTTTCATGACCTTACTAATCAAGCTCAAGTTCGAGTGGCCAGTTGCAATCGTCCACAATGGAATCCAATTGACAACTCTTGCCATGTGCTGGTCTCCAATTTCCGTAAGCACTTGTCGAACGGGAGGGCTTTGAGAGTCTTTCACGAAGTTTTCATCAATCAGGACCCGGACTCTACAAACTTGATCGGAAATACAGATTGAGGTCAACAGTCTAAGAGTGTTCTTTTAACAGTTCTGTGATCTACATCTATGTCCATGGCAGCTTCTAGCTCCAATTCCTGCACTGCTGGAAAGAGCTCGCAGCATGGCGTAAGGGTAATTTCCTTCACTTTCCTGTCCTTGAGTTTGTGTGCATGCCAGTATAAATGCATTGTCTACGTCACAATAGAATAGCTTGTTTGTGCCTTCCGAAAGATAATAGTCTTTGGTGCCTTACACCTATTTCTTAGTGGTTTATCGTATATTTTCATTGGACTTCTATTTACAGCACCGGTGGATTTGTATTCTGTAGCTGAACAACGCACAACATTTCTTGACGGAAAACAAAAGCGTTCTAGATTATAGGTAGACAGCCTCTATCAGTTACTATCACTGAATCGTCCGATTTGTCTTTTACAGCTCAACGATGCAGTGTTTGAGATGTACAGACCTAGAACAGGAGCCATAGAGTTGGAGATCATATTCTTCCATGGGTTCTCGAAGGAAGACGGTGACGACTCTTACTTCCGGACCTGGATGAAGAAAGATGATTCAGAGTGTTGGTTAAACACTTTGCTTGCTGACTCTTTTCCCCAATCTCATATTCTGAGCATGTACTACGGTGCTAAAATAACCGCCTCTAGCTACGATGGGGCAATGGACACATATTTGCTTGGAGAAACCTTGGCTCAATCTCTCGTAGATCTGGCAGGGGTTGGTCAAAGTTGTCCTGTGATTTTGGTTGGACATTGTGTTGGCGGACTCATCTTGAAAGAGGTGTGTCTAAAAGCTGCCATGCTGGCCAGAGGATCGACATATTTCCGTGGATACCAGTATTCCAATTTCTTGGCAAATCTGAAAGCCACCGTGTTCTATGGTACACCCCATTTTGGCTCTGAATCAAGACCCAGGCCTGGTCTTGGAGGTCCTTTTATTCAGTATTTGCAAAAGTACAACTTAGTATCCACCAGGATCAACAATGAGTTTTCAACATTGCGACGTCAGTACAAGTGGGAGAGTTTTGGGGTTTGCGAGACCAATGCCACAGAGATGTCATATTCTCTATGTTTGGTATGTACATTCTCGGTGAAATTTGACTGGTGCTTCGTTGTGCAGACTTGTTGAAGCACTTTGATCTCACTTTTATGCATGTTTATTCAGTTTTTCTATAATCCTTGTTGAACATGTATAGGTGAAGAAGCTTCAGGGGTTTCTCCCTCTGTGGAGCCCGGTGGTGGAAGAGCAGTCTGCTCGTTATGATATGGATGGTTTCATCGCTCTGGCTGGGACAGATCATTATGATGTCTGCAAACCTTCTGATCAAACCTCGAGCAGCTTCATCTTTCTGCAACGTATATTGGACAGAATATGCAAGGACCAGGTGTGTTCTGAAACAGTATGGCATTTCATATTATTTCATGTTTTTCTCCAAAACGCGTTTAAAAAGTACAGACAGATACAAAAGTTCAAGTTTTGAGTCAAGATCTAACATGCATGGAAACAAGCCAATAAAAAAATTATAACAGAGTAATCTTGTATATGGTAAGATTAGATTTCACGGTGACAAGGGAAGTGAATGATTTCAAACTTTTCCCAAAGCTGTTTCCAGAATTTACTGCATATTACATTCACAAGTGAAAGCTATACAACTCTGCATTCTATATGCATTAGCGTGAACTGATTATACAGACTGGAATCATTGGGCTCGAACTAATGTTCCACCTGCGGACAGGTTACTTTAATCATTACCGTATGGCTGTGGCAGGCTGAGAGGAATCTACAATTCAAGCGAATGCTTCGTTTGCCGAAGGTGCTTCTAAACACCTGCGAGGGTGATCGTGTGGCTCGAGTTATCCAAAAGCTACGATTACAAGACTCAGAGTCGTTGCGGTTGGTGCTGGTAGGCATGGGTGGTATAGGAAAAACCACCTTAGCCAAGCAAGTTGTACTCAAGATCAAGTGTCATTTCGAGTTCGTCTGTTTTGTAGAAGATGCCCAACAGAAGCTTGCAAGTGCGGATCTTCAGACGTTGATAGCTAGAAACCTGTACAGAGGAACCGGAACGAAAGTGCACTTGCGAACAGATGAGGACGTTTGGATGCGTCTGAGAGGAAGAAAAGTGTTGATCGTTGTGGATGATCTTGAGAATGAGGAGGAAATAGTTGGTTTATCGGAATCAAGTTGGGCTGAGAACGGAAGCCGCCTCATAATCACCTCCCGGAACCACAGAGTACTGAAAGGAGCTATCATCCATAAAGTCCCTTTTCTGTCCACAGCAGAATCACAAGCTCTTTTCGAGGCACACATAGGAAATGGAACACCGGCAACAATTCGGAAGCATTTGGCGGAACAAATAGTGGAGAGGTGCGATGGGTTACCTCTTTCATTGGTGGTGATTGGAAGCTATCTCAGCGAGGAGAAGGAGGTGTCAAGCTGGACAGATGCTCTGCACAGATTGGGGGAGGCACAATCCTTCGATGGAAATGGAGACGACGACAAGTTGTGGAGGAAGCTGAGAGTGAGCTATGACAAGCTTGGCAAGATTGAGCAGGAGATGTTTCTGGATATTACCGCTTTTGATGTGTTTGGTTCCAAGTTAATGCATTACGGTGTAGATGTGCTGGAAGTTGCGCTGAAGACAAGATCGGATGGAATGTCATCACATGTCACCTTACGCAACCTGGAGAAGAGATCATTAATAAGGCTGGTTTCCAATCTCGGTGGGAGGATTGGATTGAGGCCTAGTGAAGAGTTCTCCACAACCATAGTCGTTGTGCACCAACAGATTAGAGACATGGGTAGAAACATTAATAGACCCACGGGTCTATCGCCAGAGGTTTGCAGAGGGTTATGGAACATCGAAGATACATCCTTTCTGTTGGAGAAGTATAAGGTTCGTTGATTCATCTGAATCGAAAATGGTACTTCTGCATTGGATTCTTCATAAGTTATAATTTGATCTATATAGATAGGTCTGTAGCTTAAAGAGTTTTATTGATCTTGTAACAGCACATCATTTTCTGAGAGCTAGTCCATGACATCCTTATAATGTGTTGGTGGTCATGCAGGGAGGTGTAGCTAGCACACAAATATTGTCACTTCATGTGGATACCAAAACGGAGTCCACGTCTTCAAGTTCTTCTGCCCAACATACCCACCTACACCTCAGTTCCAAGTCATTTGCAAAATTGGAACGATTGCGTTTGCTAAGGATGTCCAATATTATCATGAAAGATTCAAACATCTCATCCAGATTTCCAGGTAGTCTCCTCATGTTGCACATGATTAATTGTTCCAAAGCATGGTGCTTGAAGCCCAAGTGGTTGGAGTACAATTGCTGGCCTATTGGAGAAGGAGATGTACAAGGTCTTCATCAACTGAGAATCCTTTGGATACACAATTGCAGTCCGGTGCGACTTCCTTCTAATTTCCATGAATTGAGAAATTTAAGAGTTCTCCGGGTTCAGGTTGCTGATAAAGCTTGGAAGAGATTGCCGGAAAAAATAGGTCTACTACCGGCTCTGGAGCAAATCTATATCGAAATTGCCGGATTACAAGAGCTTCCTGCTTCATTGTTCCAACCGACCTCTTTGCAAGTGATGACTATTCAAAACTGCAGCTCCTTGAGAACACTACCAAAACTCAGAGATGCACCCAACATATCCGAGTGTAGATATTCACTCACTCATTTGAGATTGGTCGGTCTTCCAGGTTTGGAAAAACTCCCTGAATCATTCGTGGAGATGAAATCTCTTCAAAGTTTGGTGATTGAATCTTGCAAGGCTCTGGTGGAGCTCCCGGAGAACTTTGGTGACCTTCTACAACTGAGAGAGTTACAACTAAAATCCTGTTCGAATATCAGAGCCCTCCCTGAGAGTTTCGATCAACTTCCCCGATTGAAAGGCTTATCATTTTGTGACCTAGTAAGATTCCGATCCATGGATCCCTTCCGCGGCGACTATCCGATTGGGAGTGAGTATCCTAGCACGTTCGATCCTTTGCCATCTCTTGAATGGCTGGACATCGCACATTGTCCTGCTTTGAGAACGTTCCCGAGCCCACAGGAGGCCCTGTGGTTTGAAGGCTGTGATGGATCTGTGGTCCGTAGGGTTATGGAACTGGGTCGCGGAAGTCCGGGATCCGTCCGTGCGAATGACGTGTTGTCCAGCTGCGACGAGGCAGTGTACGGATCACAGAGTGCGATGACTTGGCAGGAGGATCACGTTCATCATTTGGACACGCATCGACCTCTAGACATGTCCGGCCGTCCGGGACGCTCTGAGAAACCAATTGAGATTGTATTCTTGGAAATATCGCACTTAAAATACATTCCTGAAAGTATAGGACGTTATAGACGTGTGCGACGTATTGATGTTGCGTGGTGCATGGATCTGGAAGGGTTGCCAGAAAGCCTAGGTCAATTACCTGAACTTCGATTTTTATCAGTATACATTTGTGATAAGTTAAAGGGTCTTCCCGATTCTCTCGGAGATGCGATCAACTTAGAAATCCTATACGTGAATGGTTGTCAGAATTTTGAACATGTTCCGATGTCCTTAGGAAAGCTTCTTAAATTACAATCGCTCGAAATAAGAGACTGTGACACTTTCAGAGGCCTGCCTGAGGGGTTACGAGAGATTTTAGGGTCAAGATCCTGCAAGATAATTATCGAGTGAATCCTCGAAGTACTTTGTGTTATGTTTGGCTTGCTATTATAAGGGACTTGCCGATCAAGAGCAAGAGCGAAACTTGACCGATGGAAACTCCTTATTGTATCATGTGGATGATGGGCAATCACGTGTTTAGATATATATCTTCAGTCACTTCTAAGGTCGAGAATTAAATTGACTAGATATCTTGAGTCAAGAGCAAGAGCGAAACTTGACTGATGGAAACTCCTTATTGTATCATGTGGATGATGGGCAATCACGTGTTTAGATATATATCTTCAGTCACTTCTAAGGTCGAGTATTAAATTGACTAGATATCTTGAGTGGTCAATACTCATGAAGTCACGCAGGCCTATATTCAAGAGTTTAGACGATTATGGGCAATCACTTGTTTAGAAATATATTCAGTCACTTCTAAGGTCGAGTATTAAATTGACTAGATATTTTGAGTGGTCAATACTCATGAAGTCACGCAGGTTACAGAGGATGACAGAGTGACTATCCCTATATATATACACATGTGCAATGGAAATAAAGATTCTAAGGCTAGTGTGAGCCTATTTCAACCGTGGAGGTAGCTTCCAGGATAGGGAGTGAACCACGTTATTTCCTATTAGTCATCTGCTTTATGTATAATGGGCCTTATGATGTGCTATTGCAAGAGGTCCTTGGGACTGTATTTTCTAACACTTTGAACGTACTTTGGAGATTGAACTTCTCAACTTCAATAAATCGAATTTCCAGTGTAGCTCGTCATTCACTCACTGTCTGGTAAAATACTGAATCTCCGACTTGTCGTTGTGAATAAATCTGAAATCCATGAACGGTAAGTGGAAAAGTACTACCGTATTACCTTTTCCTCCTTGTAAAATCGTAAAACGGCGCTTTGTACAGTAAAGGGAACAATGCATTAATAATTAAATTAAAGAAGAAGTATGTTCCTCGTCTACGTTAGGTGTGCAGCAATACAATGGGCAACTGCACAATTTTAAGGGGGTTTGGTAGACTATGCTCACATCCATGAGTTGTTCAACTGCAAAGGGCACAAAAGATTCAGAAGATTTTAGCTATGTGGTAAGCGGTCAATTACATTGAATTTTCGCAGAAACCTTGTTTTCACGGTGACCTTGTTTCAAAGCCTTGAAACTCTCCTTCTGAAACTCACGATCTATTTTCTGGATTGCAAACAGATCCAAGCTACTCACCTCACACATCTCAATGAAGGTCACACAAGTTTGACTCGCGAAAAGCTCACGGTATTGAACGATTGCACATAGTAGGAGATGCATTATTTTCCAACGGGCATGCTTTGGAAAGTAGAGACGGAAGCCGAAATTAGAGAAAGCCGAAAAGAAGAGATGTCTGAAACAGATATATTGAAATTGAAAAGGAGTTCAATCTAAAACAAATACGGCAAAGTACTCTCAGAACTCCAAATAGTTTTGGGAGGATAATGAGTTAAGTATTGTGGTCGAAAATTCTAAGTTTAAGAAGTATAACTTCAATTAATAACTGAATCTTCGACTTAACAATTTTTTATTTAAGAACCAGCGAAACAACTGATATAAAAAGTTTTACGCGTATTAAACTATATGCGGAGTACTTCCCGCATACACCACAAACTTAATACACTGACACTGTCTTTTTCATAGACTTCTTATACTCATTTTGCAATTTTCGGTGTCTAGATTTGAAATTAGACGTTGAATAAATTTCAGACCCTTCACCGAATTTGGAGAAACGGTACCATAGATGCAGTGCGGTAGACATATCATATATGGTAGGTAGCGCACTAACTTCAGGGAAGACGACCGACACGTTGTCTTCGCTCTCCCATTTTCGTATGGGAAGTATCTAGCTTGAAACGTATTTTAGCATACAGGTGGGTTCTGATTGGTGAAATCACAGTGACTTAGTTACTTGTCACTTACCTGCGTGATGACTCCGAATCAAAGCGGTGGGAGTAGCGAGGTAACCAATCACAATCTTTAGAAGTTGGGGTGTCAAGCTAGCAAATGGAGGATGTCAACCTCGACACTCTCTTTTTTATTTTTCTTATTTTCAAATTAGCATTTGAGGATTATCTATGTCTAACTTTTTTAATGATTATGGTGGTCCAACAAGTGAAATATTTTTGCTATCAACCAATAGAGAATAAAGGAAGAGGCACCAGACATCCTATTGTGAAGAAGAAAAGACCAATGACAGATTCTAGGAAGAATTGCAACTTAAAATAACAATTAAAATCTTGATTTTATGAAATTTGTAATATTTTTTAGTATTTTACTTAGTGGATATTTGAGCTAATCAAGGGACTTGATTCTCCTTTTGCAGAATAGCCGCTTAAATTTACAAAATTACACATATTGTCATTCATCTCTTTATATTGATATTACTAAATAAAAATTGAAATTTTTAGTTAACTTGGATAATTTGACTCCTATATCATTATATATATCATATAGTTATAGATTATGACCATCAAGACACATGATTCTCCTTAGAGAGCCCACAACGTAGCACTCTGATCTCACTTTTATGCATGTTTATTCAGTTTGTCTATAATCCTTGTTGAACATGTACAGGTGAAGAAGCGTCAGGGGTTCCTTCCCCGTGGAGCCCGGTGGTGGAAGAGCAGTCTGCTCGTAATGATATGGATGGCTTCATCGCTCTGGCTGGGACAGATCATTATGATGTCCGTAAACCTTCTGATCAAACCTCGAGCAGCTTTGTAGTTCTACAACGTATATTGCACAGAATATGCAAGAACGAGGTATGTTCTGAAACAGTATAGCATTTCATATTATTTCATGTTTTTCTCCAAAACGCGTTTAAACGTACAGACAGATACAAAAGTTCAAGTTTTGAGTCAAGATCTAACATGCATGGAAACAAGCCAATAAAAAATATAACAGAGTAATCTTGTATATGGTCAGATTAGATTTCACGGTGACAAGTTAAATGAATCATTACTGTATTACAGTGACACAGGTTGAGAAGGATCTAGAATTCGAGCTAATAAATAAACTAACAGCTTCTGAATCATTTCAAACATTTCGCAAAGCTGTTTCCAGAGTTTACTGTATATTACATTGACAAGTGAAAGCTACATACAACTCTGTATTCTATATGCATTAGCGTGAACAGATTATACAGACTGGAATCATAGGGCTAGAACTAATGTTCCATTACTGACAGGTTTTTTAATCATTACTGTATGGCTGTGGCAGGCTGAGAGGAATCTACAATTCAAGCGAATGCTTCATTTGCCGGAGGGGTTTCAGGGTGCTCGTGTAGATGGAGTTATCAAGAGGCTACGATTACCAGACTCAAAGTTGTTGCGGCTGGTACTGGTAGGCATGGGCGGTATAGGAAAAACCACCTTAGCCAAGCAAGTTGTACTCAAGATCAGTTGTCACTTTGATTTCGTCTGTTTTGTAGAAAATGCGAAGCTGGGAGCTGGGAAGTGCGGATCAGAAGCTGGGAAGTGCGGATCTTCAGACGTTGATAGCTAGAAACCTGTACAGAGGAACCGGAACGAAAGTGGAGTTGCGAACAGATGAGGACGTTTGGATGCGTCTGAGAGGAAGAAAAGTGTTGATCGTTGTGGATGATCTTGAGAATGAGGAGGAAATAGATGGTTTATCGGAATCAAGTTGGGCTGAGAATGGAAGCCGCCTCATAATCACCTCCCCGGAACCACAGAGTACTGAAAGGAGCTATCATCCATAAAGTCCCTTTGTCCTGCTTCTGCATTGGATTCTTCATGAGAGCTTGGCAAGATTGAGCAGGGCATGCTTTGAAAGTAGAGACGGAAGACGAAATCAGAGACGAAAAGAAGAGATGTCTGAAACGGATATATTGAAATTAAAAAGGAGTTCAATCTACAACAGGTCGGCGCGAATAATACTTAGCTTTATGATTGAGATTATACGACAAAGTACTCTCAGAACTCCAAATAGTTTTGGGAGAATAATGCGTTAAGTATTATGGTCGAGTTTAAGTTTTAAGTTTAAGAAGTACAACCTCTATTAATGATTGAATCTTCCACTTAACAGTTTTCTGATTAACCAACCAGCGATACAACTGATATAAAAGATTTTAAACATATGTTAGACGTATTTCAAACGTAGTTTATACCCTATTTAATATTTTACACGTATTAAACTCTGTGCGGAGTACCTCTCGCATACACCACATACTTAACGTTTTGAAATAAATTTGAAATAACATAAATTTGAAATTAGACGTTGAATAATTTCAGACCCTTCACCGAATTTGGAGAAACGGTGCCATAGATACAGTGCGATAGATATATCATATATGGTAGGTTGCGCAGTGCGTGATCATTCTGCATTGGTCCGTCCACCAAACAAAGTACAAACATTATGAAGATTTATGAGCTCGGTTATGTAAGGTCTTTCTCCAATATAAATATCTCGTAGTGAGAAGTACATGCTTGTAATTTTAACCGTTGTTCATAATATTCGGTCTTTGCTCTGCTTATCTTATTCCGGTGCCAAAGTAGACGATGCTGTTTGTGTCTAGTACACTTATAATTGAGGCAATGCTAGGACAATCAAACCAGACATATTAAGGATATTTGTAGTATCCCGTTTAAATACTGAACAATCTTCTGTTTACCATACAGTTTTGAAGCGCTTCTTATTGAAGACTTTACCTAGTGAGTCACACAAGGGCCACACAAGTTCATCTTTTGGTTGTCGTGGAGACTATACCTTTTCTCATATTGAATTTGCCTGTTCACCTTTCATGCGTAGTGCTTCTCTGTAGCCATGGCAGTGAGTCAAGACCTCCTCTGAGCCATGACAGACACATACTCGTGTCAATGACTCACCTGAGTGGAGTAACAACTTCCGCCTCAGTTCTCGTATTCCTGGACATTTTCCACCGTACTACTTGACTACTTCAACATGTTTTGTTGGATATTTTATGCGATGTCGAAATTCTGTTTATTTTGCATCTGAGCGTTTTCTAACCCCAGAAATATAACAACTAGAGAGGACTACTCATTCCGATTCTGGACAAAAGTCTATCTGGTAAGATTTTGGAGCCCTTGTTATTCACTCGTTATGTTTTCTGTGGGTGTTTTAAAATTAAAAGGCTGAATCTCAATACTTAATAATTTGGAAATTCTGGAACATTGAATTTCAGTTTATAACTAGGTGGAGAATGATTGGAAAGCTATGAATAACTTCCACCCAATAATCCCATTTAAAATTATCTCTGGTTACCATTTTAAATTATTTCTACGTCGGGTTAATGCTGGAATCAAATTTATAATTATTCTTGCTAGTGTTGCTGAATGCTACGCGTGGTGAAGCTAAAAAGATACTAACTCAAAAAACAGACTAACAGACTCAACTTTATTCTAGGAGGACAAGTAGACACACTTATTCACGGTCGGAACCAGAGACAGTATTTTCTCACTGCAACAAACCGATTTTTCTTACTGCAACAAACCGAGGAGACCACCTTTTATGAACAGTGTTCTTATGAGTGGGGAAAATCACTTTCCATCGTCTACTGATGGAAAGGTTATCGATGATCTCACGTCTCATTAAGAAGATAATTTGATTCAAACGTATTCGTAACCTATCGATTGATTTATGCAAGAATAGAAGACTACCTTTCATAAACAGTCTTCTCATGATTGAGAATAATAGTCTTATCTAATACCGCTTATTGATTGAAAAAGAGTATTGTCTTGTTTGAGAATCAGAATCTACTCGGTCATCATTCGATAACAGCTGACTTAGAAGGAAAGGCAGACGAGAGGAAGAACAAAAATGCTGAAAACTCCTGGAACAGGATACCAGGGATGGGCCAGATAAGAGGTCAATTTACCAAATCTAGGTTTCTGAAGAAGGCGACCGCGTAAGATACAAGAAGGATGGGAAGACCCCCATCAAGCCAATCCGTATGAGCTAACATGGATAGTCTCGGTACGGAGTTCTTGGAAGACGAACTTCCGGGAAGACGACCGACACGTGGTCTTCGCTCTCCTGTTTTCCTATGAATTTTAAGTTGACACGTAGTTTAGTATCCCGCTGGATTCTGATTGGTATCACTAATCAGAAATCGATATGTAATATGACTTACTTAAGTGTCGCGTACATGCCTGATAAACAGGATGCCGGATCAAAGCGATGGTCATAACGAGGTAACCAATCAAAATCAAAATCAACTAAGAAGTTGGGGTGTCAAGCTAGCAGATGGAGACACTCTCTTTCTTATTTTCACCTCCGGAAATGTTATGCGAGACGTGGTTGGCATTTGAGGGATATCTATGTCGAATGTTTTTAATGATTATGGTGATCCAGCAAGCAAAATATTCTTGCTTCAATCAACAGAGAATAAAGGAAGAGGCACCTCACATCCTAGTGTGAAGAGAAAATGAGACCGATGACAGATTATACGAAAGATTGCAGGTAAAAATAATAGTTAAATTCTTAATTTTACGAAGTTTCTACTATTTTTTCGTATTTTACTTAATGGATATTTGAGCTAATCAGAGGACTTGACACTTTCCAGAATGGCCGCTTAAATTTACAAGATTACACGACATTGCTATTAATATGAAGCCTGCAAAAGAAAGGTTTGCGTTCATTATTCACCAATCGAGCACTTATGTCCTGCTGTTATACGGCGAGAATCTAATTCGTTGATTCATTTGGTGAATGAGCATATAAAGGCCACGGGATCCCACAAGAATATGGGACCCATTGATTGTCATATACTTCACTTCAATCCCGCTCTAAAATGAAGCCTGACAGTAGGTTATGTTCAAAGAATGACATACTTCACTAACAATTCATGAGCTTTCCTGTTCACATACTTCACTTTCAACCCCGCCTGAAAATATATTAAAATTCATGTAACAGCTCATGACCTCCCCACAGTATTATGAAGTCATTCCTCACAGGTTCTTCCATACTGACCTACCCATGCATACATATCTGTGTAGTGACATCCCTCGTTCACAGCAGGCTTTTCGAGAACCCAACCCAAAAATCGTCATGGTCTATGGCATAGACAATAGAAACTGACGAATGCACTGAAATGAACAATATAACATAATATGTTATTCAGGGCAAGGAAAACTTCTGCATTAGAAGCTGCTCCGCTGCTTCCGAATTCAGAAATTTCTTAACATCTCAACATTGTGAGTGGAGTGTACCTATGCAACCCTTAGACATTGGACCCATGGATCAACTAGCAATATCGAAGCAGTCTATGATACTATTGAGCTTGCTTGCAATGATCAACTATGTGAGATTAGCCAAAAACATGCCAAGGAAAGAAGGAGACTTCCCTTGAAGCATAGTCATTGTATTTGGAAAGATGTGGTTAAAAATATATCAATGTTTGCATTGAAGGAGGAAATGAAGGAGTTTCACAAGTGCTTGTCAATGAATGAGAGCACAACATAGTGTCATAATGTATTCACATAAACAATGGGTATTTCATGTTTGCACCACATTCAATAGCTATTTTTGCAACAAGCTAGAATTTTAGTCTCGGGTTTTGATCAACATTGGTGGCTACAACAATCTATTCATCCTATTTTCCAACTCAAGGTGACTTTGTTGAAGTTTGACCTATCTTTCTCCTTAGCTACTTCATTTGTTTGTATTGAGGAAAGGCTTGTCACAATGCAACCCCACCAACAATACCTTTTGGAACAAGCTATTGCACTACTTGAAAAGTAGGAAGTGAGCATTCAAGCCCCACTGACTATAAAACCTCAAAGTTGTCCTCAAACAAGTAGAAACACACGCTGTAATCCATCAACATTTGAGTATGTCAATCTGTCATGTTCAGATTAGCCTTGAAGTAATACAAGCCAAAGGAGATGCGGAATATGTCACAAAATTAGGCATAATCTCAAGACCTATGGCTGTTTAGGCTAATTCAATGCTCTAATTGCTACCATACCAACAACAAGCATGCAATAAAATACATGGAAACATCCACCATTACTTTTGCTCTAATTCAATGCTCTAATTTCTACCATACCAACAACAAGCATGCAATAAAATACATGGAAACATCCACCATTACTACTCCATTAATACTTTTAAGTTTCTGACTATAAAGAATGCAACAATGATAGAGCAAGTAAATATAAATACTTATGCTTTGTGTATGTCCACAATGATTGATTCGTTGAAAGCAGATCCTAAAAAGCATATGGAGACAAACATTGGTTATGACTAAAGCCTTCTAGAACCATTTTTCAACACGGTTAATTTCTTCAAAGTCCCTCTTCTTGAGAAATGCTAGGTAGATCTAGAAAAGCATTCCTTTGTGCTAGCATAGTCAGGATTTGCAAGATAAATCATCACCTTGCATCACCTTCTTGGGAGTGTATTTAGCAAATGGATGGTGTCAACCTAGACACTCTATTTCTTATTTTCACCTATGAAAATGTCATGCGAGACATGGTAGGAATTTGAGAGATATCTATGTTGAATTTTTTTATGATATGGTGGTCCAGCAAGTAAAATATTCTTACTACAAATCAATAGGGAATAAAGGAAGAAGCACCCAACATACTATTGTGAAGAAAAAATGAGATTGATGACAGATTTACAAGAAGGATTGCAGGTAAACATAATAACTAAATTGTGATTTTATGACATTTCTAGAAATTTTGTATTTTACTTAGTGGATATTTGAGCTTATCAGGGTACTTGAAACTTTGCAAAGTAGCAGCTTACATTTGTAAGATTACACACACTGTAATTCATCTCTTTATATTGATACTAGTAATAGAAATTTAAAACATAATTTGACTTCCATATTAGTCTATATATCTACAAGTTCCAAAACGGAGGAAAAATGAAGGATGGGAAGACCCCATCAAGCTGTACAAGAGAGAGATAAAAAAGGTAACATGGGGCTAAGCCCCAATAGAGTCTATATGAGAAATCTGCCCTACTGCACCTAAGATATCCCAGCTATGCAAGTAGTACGGTCTACACACAACTGGAGCATCCGAAGAAACATCACCTCATGTGATTGCTCTCCTATGGATTGCACCAGCCACTGCACTCTGTATAGCAATGGACACATGCTGTCTAAAATATATTTAATATATATATCTACAAGTTGGTATTTTACTTATTAAATATTAATTTTTACCTTTTTTTATTATAACTTATAATTTAAACTTAAATACATGCTCTGAATTTAAATTGCTCTAAATTTTAACTTATAATTTAAACTTAAATACATGCTCAACTACTATAAAATGAGATTGCTTTCTCATAGAAGGATTAGTTAGAAACAACCTTTGAATAACATTAAAAAAGTTTATGCATTGTCCATTCAATCTACCATGTTCAGGTGAATAGCTTGAATAAAATTATCCATCCATACACATTTGAAATTTTGGGCTCACAGTTGCAGAAATTTTAGTTTTGATGGTAGAAGACATGAACTGAATTTATTTTCCCTTGAGCCTACCACAACCAATACAATATAAGAAGAAACCTCTTAAACAGTTGGCTCTCTTGCTGGTTTGGAATCTTTATGTTTTTTAGAATGTCCAAATATTGCCTATGGAACGAGTCTTATGCGGTTAAAACTATCCTTCTTGAGGTACTTAAACTAGATTGTGAGTTATTTCATTGAATATGATATGCGTTAACTATCCTCTAGTAAGCTTGGTGTGTTATCTGAGTAACTGGATAGCTAATGGTTGACGATAGGAAGAATACTTAAAAATAGTTGCACCATTTCTTGACATTTGTATCAATATGAAGACTGTAAAAGAAAGGTTTGCGTCCACTATTCACCCAATCCAGCACTTATGTCCGGCTGTTATACGGGGAGAATTAATTCGTTGATTCATTTGGTGAATGAGTAATAAAGGCCACGGGATCCCGCAAGAATATGGGACCTAACGATTGTCACATACTTCACTTCAATCCTGCTCTACAATGAACCCTGACAGTCGGTTAAGTTCACAGAAAAACATACTTCACAAACAACTCATGAACTTTCCTGTTCACATACTTCACTTTCAACCCGGCCTGAAAATAGATCAACATTCACGTAACAACTCATGACCTCCCGACAGTCTTATGAAGTCATTCCTCACAGGTTCTCCCATACTGACCTACCCATGCAAACATATCTGTGTAGTGACATCCCTCGTTCACACCAGGCTTTTCGAGAACCCAACCCAAACATCGTCATGGTCTATGGAATAGACAATTGAAACTGATGAATGCACTGAAATGAACATAATATGTTATTGAGGGAAAGGAGAAGTACTGCACTAGAAGCTGCTCCGCTGCTCTCGAATTCATAAATTTCTAAGCTTCCCTCTGAGTCACTGTATTGTGTACAAAGCGTTAGGAGTATAATATGATATTACAGCTTTTTAGAAAGCAACAAAAATGGTAGGTACTGCCGACCTCCAGACCATACCTCTGATGGACTTGGTATCCCAATGACGTGAGCCTAAGTCATCATAGACCTCCATTTTCAACGCTTTAGACAGTAGTTTGTTGCCAGACCTATTCGAACAATCTACAAACAAACCTCTCATCTAACGAGCAACGTGGTAAGAAAAATTGGTCATTTGCAATTGAGATTGTGAGACGTGACAATGCCGGCTACCCCATTTGCTTCATGACCTTACCAATCAAGCTCAAGTTTGAGTGGCGAGTTGCAATCGTCCACAATGGAATCCAATCGACAAGTCTTGTCGTGTGCTGGTCTTCGAGTTCCATAAGCACTTGTTGAACGGGAGGGCTTTACATCCCCTGGACAATCCTTTGAGAGTCTTTCACGAAGTTTTCATCAATCAGGACCCGGACTCTACAAACTTGATCAGAAATACAGATTGAGGTCAACAGTCTTAGACTGTTCTTTTTACAGTTCTGTGCTCTACATCTTTGTCCATGGCAGCTCCTAGCTCCAATTCCTGCACTGCTGCAAACAGCTCCCAGCATGGCGTAAGGGTAATTTCCTTCACTTTCCTGTCCTTGAGTTTGTGTGCATGCCAGTATAAATGCATTGACTACGTCACAATTGAATAGCTTGTTTGTGCCTTCCGAAAGATAATAGTTTTTGGTGCCTTACACCTAATTCTTAATGGTTTATCGTATATTTTCATTGGACTTCTATTTACAGCACCGGTGGATTTGTATTCTGTAGCTGAACAACGCACAACATTTGTTGACGGAAAACAAAAGCGTTCTAGATTATAGGTAGACAGCCTCGATCAGTTACTGTCACTGAATCGTCCGATTTGTCTTTTACAGCTCAACGACGGAGTGTTTGAGATGTACAGACCTAGCACAGGAGCCATAGAGTTGGAGATCATATTCTTCCATGGATTCTCGAAGGAAGACGGTGACGACTCTTACTTCCGGACCTGGATGAAGAGAGATGATTCAGAGTGTTGGTTGAACACTTTGCTTGCTGACTCTTTTCCCCAATCTCATATTCTGAGCATATACAACGGTGCTAAAAGAACCGCCTCTAGCTACGATGGAGCAATGGACACATATTTGCTTGGAGAGACGTTGGCTCAATCTCTCGTAGATCTGGCAGGGGTTGGTCAAAGTTGTCCTGTGATTTTGGTTGGACATTGTGTTGGCGCACTCATCTTGAAAGAGGTGTGTCTAAAAGCTGCCATGCTGGCCAGAGGATCAACACATTTCCGTGGATACCAGTATTCCAATTTCTTGGCAAATCTGAAAGCCACCGTGTTTTATGGTACACCCCATTTTGGCTCTGAATCAAGACCCAGGCCTGGTCTTGGAGGTCTTTTTATTCAGTATTTGCAAAAGTACAACTTAGTATCCACCAGGATCAACAATGAGTTTTCAACATTGCGACGTCAGTACAAGTGGGAGAGTTCTGGGTTTGCGACCAATGCCACAGAGATGTCATATTCTGGGTGAAATTTGACTGGTACTTCTTTGTGCAGACTTGTTGAAGCAGTTTGATGTCACTTTTATGCATGTTTATTCAGTTTGTCTATAATCCTTGTTGAACATGTATAGGTGAAGAAGCATCAGGGGTTTCTCCCTCTGTGGAGCCCGGTGGTGGAAGAGCAGTCTGCTCGTTATGATATGGATGGTTTCATCGCTCTGGCTGGGACAGATCATTATGATGTCTGCAAACCTTCTGATCAAACCTCGAGGTTTGATCAGAAGGTTTGCAGACATCATAATGATCGAGGTCCAGAATATGCAAGAACGAGGTGTGTTCTGAAACAGTATGGCATTTCATATTATTTCATGTTTTTCTCCAAAACGCGTTTAAAAAGTACAGACAGGAACAAAAGTTCAAGTTTTGAGTCAAGATCTAACATGCATGGAAACAAGCCAATAAAAAAATTATAATAGAGTTATCTTGTATATGGTAAGATTCGATTTCACGGTGACAAGGGAAGTGAATGATTTCAAACTTTTCCCAAAGCTGTTTCCAGAATTTACTGCATATTACATTCACAAGTGAAAGCTATATACAACTCTGCATTCTATATGCATTAGCGTGAACTGATTATACAGACTGGAATCACTGGGCTAGAACTAATGTTCCACCTGCGGACAGGTTACTTTAATCATTACCGTATGGCTGTGGCTGGCTGAGAGGAATCTACAATTCAAGCGAATGCTTCGTTTGCCGAAGGTGCTTCTAAACACCTGCAAGGGTGATCGTGTGGCTCGAGTTATCCAAAAGCTACGATTACAAGGCTCAGAGTCGTTGCGGTTGGTGCTGGTAGGCATGGGCGGTATAGGAAAAACCACCTTAGCCAAGCAAGTTGTACTCAAGATCAAGTGTCATTTCGAGTTCGTCTGTTTTGTAGAAGATGCCAAACAGAAGCTGGCAAGTGCGGATCTTCAGACGTTGATAGCTAGAAACCTGTACAGAGGAACCGGAACGAAAGTGGACTTGCGAACAGATGAGGACGTTTGGATGCGTCTGAGAGGAAAAAAAGTGTTGATCGTTGTGGACGATCTTGAGAATGAGGAGGAAATAGATGGTTTATCGGAATCAAGTTGGGCTGAGAATGGAAGCCGCCTCATAATCACCTCCCGGAACCACCGAGTACTGAAAGGAGCTATCATCCATAAAGTCCCTTTTCTGTCCACAGCAGAATCACAAGCTCTTTTCGAGGCTCACATAGGAAATGGAACACCCGCAACAATTCGCAAGCATTTGGCGGAACAAATAGTGGAGAGGTGCGATGGGTTACCTCTTTCATTGGTGGTGATTGGAAGCTATCTCAGCGAGGAGAAGGAGGTGTCAAGCTGGATAGATGCTCTGCACAGATTGGGGGAGGCACAATCCTTCGATGGAAATGGAGACGACGACAAGTTGTGGAGGAAGCTGAGAGTGAGCTATGACAAGCTTGGCAAGATTGAGCAGGAGATGTTTCTAGATATTACCGCTTTTGATGTGCTTGGTTCCAAGTTAATGCATTACGGTGTAGATGTGCTGGAAGTTGCGCTGAAGACAAGATCGGATGGAATGTCATCACATGTCAGCTTACGCAACCTGGAGAAGAGATCATTAATAAGGCTGGTTTCCAATCTCGGTGGGAGGATTGGATTGAGGCCTAGTGAAGAGTTCTCCACAACCATAGTCTTTGTGCACCAACAGATTAGAGACATGGGTAGAAACATCAATAGACCTACGGGTCTATCGCCAGAGGTTTGCAGAGGGTTATGGAATATCGAAGATACATCCTTTCTGTTGGAGAAGTATAAGGTTCGTTGATTCATCTGAATCGAAAATGGTACTTCTGCATTGGATTCTTCATAAGTTATAACATGATATATATAGATAGATCTGTAGCTTAAAGAGTTTTATTGATCTTGTAACAGCACAGCATTTTCTGAGAGCTAGTCCATGACATCCTTATAATGTGTTGGTGGTCATGCAGGGAGGTGTAGTTAGCACACAAATATTGTCACTTCATGTGGATACCAAAAAGGAGTCCACGTCTTCAAGTTCTTCTGCCCAACATACCCACCTACACCTCAGTTCCAAGTCATTTGCAAAATTGGAACGATTGCGTTTGCTAAGGATGTCCAATATAATCATGAAAGATTCAAATAGCTCATCGAGATTTCCAGGTAGTCTCCTCATGTTGCACATGATTAATTGTTCCAAAGCATGGTGCTTGAAGCCCAAGTGGTTGGAGTACAATTGCTGGCCTATTAGAGAAGGAGATGTACAAGGTCTTCATCAACTGAGAGTCCTTTTGGTACACAATTGCAGTCCGGTGCGACTTCCTTCTAATTTCCATGAATTGAGAAATTTAAGAGTTCTCCGGGTTCAGGTTGCTGATAAAGCTTGGAAGAGATTGCCGGAAAAAATAGGTCTTCTACCGGCTCTGGAGCGAATCTATATCGAAATTGCGGGATTACAAGAGCTTCCTGCTTCATTGTTGCAACCTACCTCTTTGCAAGTGATGACTATTCAAAACTGCAGCTCCTTGAGGACACTGCCAGAACTCAGAGCTGCACCCAACATATCTGACTGTAGATATTCACTCACTCATTTGAGATTGGTCGGTCTTCCAGGTTTGGAAAAACTCCCTGAATCATTCATGGAGATGAAATCTCTTCAAAGTTTGGTGATTCAATCGTGCAAGGCTCTGGTGGAGCTCCCGGAGAACTTTGGTGACGTTCTACAACTGAGAGAGTTACAAGTAAAATCTTGTTCGAATATCAGAGCCCTCCCTGAGAGTTTCGATCAACTTCCCCGATTGAAAGGCTTATTATTTTGTGACCTAGTAAGATTCCGATCCATGGATCCCTTCCGCGGCGACTATCCGATTGGGAGAGAGTATCCTAGCACGTTCGATCCTTTGCCATCTCTTGAATGGCTGGACATCGCACATTGTCCTGCTTTGAGAACGTTCCCGAGCCCACAGGAGGCCCTGTGGTTTGAAGGCTGTGATGGATCTGTGGTCCGTAGGATTATGGAACTGGGTCGCGGAAGTCCGGGACTTCCAGGCGAATGACGTGATGTCCAGCTGCGACGAGGCAGTGTACGGATAACAGAGCGCGACGACTTGGCAGGATGATCACGTTCATCATTTGGACACGCATCGACCTCTAGACATGTCCGGCCGTCCGGGACGCTCTGAGAAACCAATTGAGATTGTATTCTTGGAAATATTTCACTTGAGATACATTCCGGAAAGTATAGGACGTTACAGACGTGTGCGACGTATTGATGTTGCGTGGTGCATGGATCTGGAAGGGTTGCCAAAAAGCCTAGGTCAATTAACTGAACTTCGATTTTTATCAGTATACAACTTGTATTAAGTTGAAGGGTCTTCCCGATTCTCTCGGAGATGCGATCAACTTAGAAATCCTATACGTGAATGGTTGTCAGACTTTTGAACATGTTCCGACGTCCTTAGGAAAGCTTCTTAAATTACAATCGCTCGAAATAAGAGACTGTGACACTTTCAGAGGCCTGCCTAAGGGTTTACGAGAGATATTAGGGTCAAGATCCTGCGAGATAATTATCGAGTGAATCCTCGAAGTACTTTGAACATACTTTGGAGATGGAACGAATCAACTTCAATAAATCGAATTCCCAGTGTAGCTCGTCATTGACTCACTATCAGATAAAATACTTAATCTCCGACCTGTCGTTGTGAATAAACCTGAAATTCATGAACGTTAGGTGGAAAAGTACTAACAGTATTACCTTTTCCTGCTTGTAAATTAGTAAAACGGCGCTTTGTACAGTAAAGGGAACAATGCATTAATAATTAAAGAAGAAGTGTGTTCCTCGTCTATGTTAGGTGTGCAGCAATACAATGGGCAACTGCACAATTTTAAGGGCGTTTCGTAGACTATGCTCACATCCATGAGTTGTTCAACTGCAAAAGGCACAATAGATTGACAAGATTTTAGCTATGTGGTAAGCGGTCAATCACATTGAATTTTCACAGAAACCTTGTTTTGACGGTGACCTTGTTTCAAAAGCCTTGAAACTCTCCTTCTGAAACTCACGATCTATTTTCTGGATCGCAAACAGATCCAAGCTACTCACCTCACGCATCTCAATGAAGTCACACAAGTTTGACTCGCGACAAGCTCACGGTATTGAACAATTGCACATAGTAGGAGATGCATTATTTTCCAATGGGCAGGCTTTGGAAAGTAGAGACGGAAGCCAAAATTAGAGAAAGCCGAAAAGAAGAGATGTCTGAAACAGATATATTGAAATTACCAACATTACAAGTTGAGACAATTCTTCTGGTGAAAGTCAAGAGGTCCTCAAGTCTCAGCTGAGGGCTCTTACACAGTGAGGAAAGCAGACCTGATTGTGCGAGAGTATCCTCAATCGCATCCATTGAAGATGGCAAGAGCTTCATGGCTACGGTATTGTTTGAAACTCGTATGTGCCATATTGAAACCCTAAATGCACAGTGTACAAATCCGTGCTTTTCAAATCCGTGCGACCTACACAGCTCTCTACGAAACGCTGCTCCTCAGTTGACACAGAAATGTCCAACATACGCCGGTGAGGCAGTTTTACGCCGGTGAGGTCACTCCATCGGATGGGGGTTTTGGTGGCAGAAAACAGGGGAGCTCTGGAGCAAAGCCCAGGGAGAGACATTGGTAACTTGGTTTCACTCATGCAAACTTGACTTCAAAATAGCAGTCTGTAAATCTGCAGGTCCATCGGTCTGAGTTCAGGTGAAACTAAGGAACAATTAGATATCTCTCAATAGTCTGTAAATCTGCAGTTACATTGGTCTGAGTTCATGTGAAACTAAGGAGCAATTTGATATCTCCGAAGAAGCTACAGCTATGTTGATTTCACGATGGAAGACCTAGGAACTTCCAACATCAAAGTTTTCCTCATCCTGAACTCTTCCAACCATCTAATCTAGAACGTTCACATTAGCGAGAGCTTCAGTTGATAGGAAGCGGTGTAAGTTTCTGTTATCAACGACAGGATTGCGAGCTCTGAAATCGCTTCAGGGTTGATTTCCTTCTTAGGACTTCAACTCCACTGCTCCAGGAATTGGGGGTGTTCCCATCGCTCTAACAGGGTATGCAATCGAGTTCCATACCTTGTCCATAGCCGCGGATGGCTCATAGCCTCTCACAAACAGAGTTGGGCCATCGTATATGATCCCTTGTTTCTTTCTTCAGTATGCTCTGTGCTGAGCTTGGAGTCTTCGCCCATCTCAAATTTTTTCAGGATGTATTTCGTCCACATCTAAAAGTTCGGAATAAGCCTAATCCTTGAAATGCGTATTGGCGTTCTTCCAAGAGTGGCCAACGTGACAATCCAGACCATTCCGGTCAAACAGAACCATCGGAGTTCACAAGAGCCTCGGACCTCGAGACCTTACTTCAAGGGTTAGTACGGAAAAGTGTGTAAGGGAAGTTGTTACCCACTTTACCGTGGAAGGTTATTACAAAAACTTTGAAGGTGGGAAGTGCTTGAGTTTCACCCCATTGCGTCACATTTGGTTCTTGGCTTCTCCATCACTGGAGCTTTGAGCGAGTTTATTTCGTCTGGGAACAATCACGTCGCCCGGCTTGTGCCAACATAGTTAATTATTGACACTGCGAAATTGATGACACCACTTGTTGAGAAACTTATGAAGCTAGAGTCATCAAAAGAATCAAAGTATGTCTGGAGATAGAATCCGGGAACGAGCAGGGCAATGCTCCGATAAACCACAACAAAACAGAACTGTGAAATAGAAGGTACAGGAGATTCTGAATATTGTGCCATACCATCTCAGCTCGCTATCTAGATCACTCGTTAGTACAGTTATCTGGTTTGGATCAGAACCTGTGTACAAATCTCCGGCTGAGCACAAAGGGGGAAACCCTCGTGGATGAGTACTGGGCCCAGTTTCCTCCCAGTACGGTACGGAATGCGTGTATTTGCGAAGAACCATCTAAACTTCCAGGAGGAAAATGCAAATAAAAGCAACTCAGAAACAAATAGAAAATGAAAATTTGTGGAGAACCAGTTCTAAAAAGTTCCCACTGCGAACAAGTTACTGATAGTGCATAAAACGGGAAAAACCGGATGAGATTAAAAAGCTTCTCTAACTGGTTCTTTTCAGCTCTCAATGTCTAGCATTTATTTCACAGTTTGTTTCACAGTTTGAGCAGAATACTCTTCCAGAAAATTCAAACTGGTCGCTGAGAATGAGAGCATCGTCATGTGCCTTCTGAATTCGTATGGGGGAGAGATTGCTGTCTATTATACTAGTTCATTTGCAGTGGCAGAAGCTGTCGTTAAGTGCCTACAAGCATAATTGCACCAACATTGTGAACAAAATCCATACACATTTGAAATTTTGGGCTCACAACTCCAGACATTTTAGTTTTGATGGTACAAGACATGAACTGATATTATTTCCTTGTGCCAACCACCACCAATACAATATAAGAAGAAACCTCTTAAACAGTTGGCTCTCACTTGCTGGTTTGGAATCTTTATGTTTGAGAATGTCCAAGTATTGCCTATGGAACGAGTCTTATGCGGTTGAAACTATCCTTCTTGAGGTACTTGATATTAGATTGTGAGTTATTTCATTGAATATGATATACGTTAACTATCCTCTAGTAAGCTTGTTGTGTTATCTGAGTAAGTGGATAGCCAATGCTTGACGATAGGAAGAATATTTCAAAATAGTTGCACCATTTCTTGACATTTGTATTACTATGAAGACTGCAAAAGAAAGGTTTGCGTTCATTATTCACCCAACCCAGCACCTATGTCCTGCTGTTATACGGCCAGAATCTTTTTCGTTAATTCATTTGGTGAATGACGATATAAAGGCCACGGGATCCCGCAAGGATATGGGACCTAATGATTGTCACATACTTCACTTAGTCCTGCTCTAAAATGAAGCCTGACAGTCGGTTAAGTTCACAGAATAACATACTTCACTAACAATTCATGAGCTTTCCTGTTCACATACTTCACTTTCAACCCCGCCTGAAAATAAATTAAAATTCACGTAACAACTCATGACCTCACCACAGTATTATGAAGTCATTCCTCACAGGTTCTTTCATACTGACCTACTCATGCATACAAATCTGTCTAGTGACATCCCCTCGTTCACAGGAGGCTTTTCGAGAACCCAACCCAAAAAATCGTCATGGTCTATGGAATAGACAATTGAAACTGATGAATGCACTGAAATGAACAATATATCATAATATGTTATTGAGGGCAAGGAGAAGTATTGGACTAGAAGCTGCCGCTTCCAAGTTCAGAATTTTGTACGCTTCCGGCTGAGTCACTGTATTGTGAAGCAAACGTTACGAGTATGATATGATATTATAGCTTTTTAGAAAGCAACAAAAATGGTTGGTACTGCCGACCTCCAGACCATACATCTGATGGACTTGGTATCCCAATGACGTGAGCGTAAGTCATCATAGACTTCCATTTTCTACGCTTAGACCGTAGTTTGTTGCCAGACCTATTCGAACAGTCCACAAACAAACCTCTCATCTACGAGAAACGTGGAAAGACAAATTGGTCATTTGCAATAGAGATTGTGAGACGTGACAATGCCGGATACTCCCTCTGTTTCATGACCTTACCAATCAAGCTCAAGTTTGAGTGGCCAGTTGCAATCGTCCACAATGGAATCCAATCGAGAACTCTGGCCGTGTGCTAGTCTTCGAGTTCCGTAAGCCCTTGTGGAGCGGGAGGGATTTGGATCCACTGGACAATCCTTTGAGAGTCTTTCACGAAGTTTTCATCAATCAGGACCCGGACTCTACAAATTTGATCAGAAATACAGATTGAGGTCAACAGTCTAAGAGTGTTCTTCTTACAGTTCTGTTCTCTACCTCTATGTCCATGGCAGCTTCTAGCTCCAATTGCACTGCTGGAAAGAGCTCGCAGCATGGCGTAAGGGTAAATTCCTTCACTTTCCTGTCCGTGAGTTTGTGCATGCCAGTATAAATCCATTGCCTACGTCACAAGTGAATAGCTTGTTTGTGCCTTCCGAAAGATAATAGTTTGTGGTGCCTTACACCTAATTCTTAGTGGTTTATCGTATATTTTCATTGGACTTCTATTTACAGCACCGGTGGATTTGTATTCTGTAGCTGGATAACGCACAACATTTCTTGACGGAAAACAAAAGCGTTCTAGATTATAGGTAGACAGCCTCGATCAGTTACTGTCACTGAATCGTCCGATTTGTCTTTTACAGCTCAACGACGGAGTGTTTGAGATGTACAGACCTATAACAGGAGCCATAGAGTTGGAGATCATATTCTTCCATGGGTTCTCGAAGGAAGACGGTGACGACTCTTACTTCCGGACCTGGATGTAGAAAGATGATTCAGAGTGTTGGTTTAACACTTTGCTTGCTGACTCTTTTCCCCAATCTCATATTCTGAGCATGTACTACGGTGCTGGAATAACCGCCTCTAGCTACGATGGGGCAATGGACACATACTTGCTTGGAGAAACCTTGGCTCAATCTCTCGTAGATCTGGCAAGGATTGGTCAAAGTTGTCCTATGATTTTGGTTGGACATTGTGTTGGCGGACTCATCTTCAAAGAGGTGTGTCTAAAAGCTGCCATGCTGGCCAGAGGATCGACACATTTCCGTGGATACCAGTATTCCAATTTCTTGGCAAATCTGAAAGCCACCGTGTTTTAATGGGACGCCCCATTTTGGCTCTGAATCAAGACCCAGGCCTGGTCTTGGAGGTCCTTTTATTCAGTATTTGCGAAAGTACAACTTAGTATCCACCAGGATCAACAATGAGTTTTCAACATTGCGACGTCAGTACGAGTGGGAGAGTTCTGGGGTTTGCGAGACCAATGCCACACCAGAGATGTCATATTCTCTATGTTTGGTATGTACATTCTCGGAGAAATTTGACTGGTGCTTCGTTGTGCAGACTTGTTGAAGCACTTTGATCTCACTTTTATGCATGTTTATTCAGTTTGTATATAATCCTTGTTGAACATGTACAGGTGAAGAAGCTTCAGGGGTTTCTACCTCCGTGGAGCCCGGTGGTGGAAGAGCAGTCTGCTCGTTATGATATGGATAGCTCCATCGCTCTGGCTGGGACAGATCATTATGATGTCTGCAAACCTTCTGATCAAACCTCGAGCAACTTTGTCTTTCTGCAACGTATATTGGCCGGAATATGCAAGAACGAGGTATGTTCTGTATGGCATTTCATATTATTTCATGTTTTTCTCCAAAACGCGTTTAAACGTACCGACAGATACAAAAGTTCAAGTTTTGAGTCAAGATCTAACATGCATGGAAACAAGCCAATAAAAAAATTATACCAGAGTAATCTTGTATATGGTAAGACTAGATTTCACGGTGACAAGGTTAGTGAATCATTACTGTATTACAGTGACACAGGTGGAGAAAAATCTAGAATTCAAGCTAATAAATAAACTAACAGCTTCTGAATCATTTCAAACTCTTCCCAAAGCTGTTTCCAGAATTTACTGCCTATTACATTCAAAAGTGAAAGCTATATACAACTCTTCATTCTCTGTGCATGAGCGTGAACTGATTATACAGACTGGAATCATAGGGCTAGAACTAATGTTCCAGTGCTGACAGGTTTTTTAATCATTACTGTATGGCTGTGGCAGGGCTGAGAGGAATCGACAATTCAAGCGAATGCTTCATTTGCCGAGGGGGTTTCAGGGTGCTTGTGTAGATGGAGCTATCAGGAGGCTACGATTACAAGCCTCAGAGTCGTTGCGGCTGGTACTGGTAGGCATGGGCGGTATAGGAAAACCCACCTTAGCCAAGCAAGTTGTACTCAAGATCAGTTGTCACTTTGATTTCGTCTGTTTCGTAGAAGATGCAAAACAAAAGCTGGCAAGTGCGGATCTTCAGACGTTGATAGCTAGAAATCTGTACAGAGGAACCGGGACGAAAGTGGACTTGCGAACAGATGAGGATGTTTGGATGCGTCTGAGAGGAAGAAAAGTGTTGATCGTTGTGGATGATCTTGAGAATGAGGAGGAAATAGTTGGTTTATCGGAATCAAGTTGGGCTGAGAACGGAAGCTGCCTCGTAATCACCTCCCGGAACCACATAGTACTGAAAAGAGCTATCATCCATGAAGTCCCTTTTCTGTCCATAGCAGAATCACAAGCTCTTTTCGAGGCTCACATGGAAAATGGAACACTCGCAACAATTCCCAAGTATTTGGCAGAACAAATAGTGGAGAGGTGCGATCGGTTACCTCTTTCATTGGTGGTGATTGGAAGCTATCTCAGCGAGGAGAAGGAGGTGTCAAGCTGGATAGATGCTCTGCACAGATTGGAGGAGGCACAATCCTTCGATGGAAATGGAGACGACGACAAGTTGTGGAGGAAGCTGAGAGTGAGCTATGACAAGCTTGGCAAGATTGAGCAGGAGATGTTTCTAGATACTAGAGCTTTTGATATGTTTGATTCCAAGTTAACGCATTACGGTGTAGATGTGCTGGAAGTTGCGCTGAAGACAAGATCGGCTGGAATGTCATCACATGTCACCTTACGCAACCTGGAGAAGAGATCATTAATAAGACTGGTTTTAGATCTCCATGGGAGGATTGGATTGATGGGTAGTCAAGAGGGCTCCACAACCATAGTCTCGGTGCACCAACAGATTAGAGACATGGGTAAAAGCATCAATAGACCTACGAGTCTATCGCCAGAGGTTTGCAGAGGGTTATGGAACATCGAAGATATATCCTTTCTGTTGGAGAAGTATAAGGTTCGTTAATTTCATCTGAATCGAAAATGGTACTTCTGCATTGGATTCTTTATAAGTTATAACTTGATATATATAGATAGGTCTGTAGCTTAAAGAGGTTTATTGATCTTGTAACAGCACAGCATTTTCTGGGAGCTAGTTCATGATATCCTTATAATGTGTTTGTGTTCAATGTAGGGAGGTGTAGCTAGCACACAAATTCTGTCGCTTCATGTGGATACCAAAAAGGAGTCGGCGTCTTCGAGTTCTTCTGCCCAACATACCCCCCCTACACCTCAGTTCCAAGTTATTTGCAAAACTGGAACGTTTTCGTTTGCTAAGGATGTCCAATATAATCATGAAAGATTCAAACATCTCATCCAGATTTCCGGCTAGTCTCGTCATGTTGCACATGATTAATTGTTCCAAAGCATGGTGCTTGAAGCCCAAATGGGTGGAGAACAATTGCTGGCCTATTCGAGAAGGAGACGTACAAGGTCTTCATCAACTGAGAGTCCTTTTGATACACATTTGCAGTCCGGTGCGACTTCCTTCTAATTTTCATGAATTGAGGAATTTCAGAGTTACCCGGGTTCAGGTTGGTAATAAAGCTTTGAAGAGATTACCAAAGAAAATCGGTCTACTTCCGGCTCTAGAGGAGATCTATATCCACATTGCGGGATTACAAGAGCTTCCTGCTTCATTGTTCCAGTCGACCTCTTTGCAAGTGATGACGATTCAAAACTGCAACTCCTTGAGGACACTACCAGAACTCAGAGCTGCTCCCCACATATCTGAGTATAGATATTCACTCACGTATTTGAGATTGGTAGATATTCCTGTTTTGGAGGAACTCCCGGAATCATTTCGTGGAGATGAAATCTCTTCAAAGTTTGGAGATTAAATCTTGCAAAGTTTGGAGATTAAATCTTGCAAGGCTCTGGTGGAGCTCCCATAGAATTTGGGTGACCTTCTACAATTGAGAGAGTTACTCTAGAATCTTGTCCGAGTATCAGAGCACTCCCTGAGAGTTTCGGTCTACTTCCCCGAGTGAAAAGCTTAACACTTCGGACCGAGTAGAAGGATTCCGACTCTTCTATCCCTTCCGCCGCCGGTCGATTTGCGGAGAGGATCCGGGGATAGGTGGTCTTCCAGAATCGAAGTTCGCACCTGTCACGTTCGATCCTTGCCCATCGATTAAATGGCTTTACATCCTAGGATGTCCTGCTTTGAGAACGATCCCGAGCCCACAGGAGGTCCTGAGGTTTGATAGCTGTGATGGATCGACGGTCCGTAGCGTTATGGAACTGGTCGCGGAAGTCCGGGATCCGTCCCTGCGAATGACGTGATGTCCAGCTGCGACGAGGCAATATACGGATCACAGAGCGTGACGGCTTGGCAGGAGGATCGCGTTCATCATCTGGACACGCGTCGACCTTTCCACACGTTCTGGCCTCCGGGACGCCGTGAGGAACTAATTTTTATCGTTTTATGGAAAATATCCGACTTAAAATACATTCCTGAAAGTATAGGACGTTATAGAGGTGTGCGGGAAATTTTTGTTTTCTCGTGCCCGGGTCTGGAAGGGCTGCCAGAAAGCTTGCCTAGGTCAATTACTTGAACTTCGACTTTTACATGTATAAAGGCGACGGCGTAGGAAAAATGAGGGAGGGGAAAATTCATATCAAATCGTAAAAAGGAGAGAAAAAAAAATAACAAGAAGGACTAAGCCCCAATAGGGTCTATATGAGAAATTTTCCCTACTGCACCTAAGATATCGAGCTATGCAAGTATTGGTGATAAGGTGATAAGGTGAAAAGTCTTCCCCTTTCTCTTGGAGATGCGATCAACTTAGAACTCCTATACGTGGCTCACTGTGCGACATTTAAACAAGTTCCGATGTCCTTTGGAAAGCTTCGTAAATTACGAGGGCTCCACATAATTTCCTGTAAAACTTTCAGATGTCTGCCTGAGGGTTTACGAGAGATTTTAGGGTCAAGATCCTGCAAGATAAGTATCGAGTGAATCCTCGAAGTACTTTGAAGATACTTTAGAGATTGAACTTCTCAACTTCAATGAATCGAATTCCCAGTGTAGCTCGTCATTCATTCACTCACTATCAGATAAAATACTGAATCTCCGACCTGCGTTGTGAATAAATCTGAAATTCATGAACGTTAGGTGGAAATGTACCACAGTATTACCGTTTACTCCTTGTAAAACCGTATAACGGCGCTTTGTTCAGTAAAAGGAACAATGCATTAATATTTGGTAAAAGAAGAAGTATGTTCCTCGTCTATGTTCGGTATGCAGCAATACAATGGGCAACTCACATCCATGAGTTATTCAACTGCAAAAGGCACAAAAGATTGAGAAGATTTTAACTATGTGGTAAAGCGGTGAATTACATTGAATTTTCACGCAAACCTTGTTTTCACGGTGACCTTGTTTCAAAAGCCTTGAAACTCTCCTGAAACTCACGATCTATTTTCTGGATTGCAAACAGATCCGCCATGTTTCCAAGGTACTCACCTCACACATCTCAATGAAGTCACACAAGTTTGGCGACGCGACAAGCTTTACGGTATTGAACAATTGCACATAATAGGAGATGCATTATTTTCCAATGGGCATGCTTTGAAAAGTCGAGACGGAAGCCGAAATTAGAGAAAGCCGAAAAGAAGAGATGTTTGAAACGGATATATTGAAATTAAAAAAAGGAATTCAATTTAAAACAGGTTGGTGCGGATAATACTTAGCTTTATGATTGAGATTATACGACAAAGTACTCTCAGAACTCCAAATAGTTTTGGAGAATAATGCGTTAAGTATTATGGTCGACTTTAAGTTTAAAGTTTAAGAAGTACAACCTCTATAGATAACTGAATCTTCCACTTTAACAATTTTTTAATTTCCGAACCAGCGAAACAACTGATAAAAAGATTTCACACGTATTAAACTCTATGCGGAGTACTTCTGGCATACACCACACACTTAACACTCTGATACTATCTTTTTCATAGACTTTTTGTGCTCATTTTGCAATTTTCGGTATCTAAATTTGAAATTAGACCTTGAATAAATTTCAGACACTTCATCGAATTTGGAGAAACGGTACCATATATACAGTGCGATAGATATGTCATATATGGTAGGTACCGTGTATTGTGGGGGTGTATCTGATCAGACGGTCCATCTCTGGAAAGTACTTGCTTCAGAGTATGATTGTCAAGAAAGCACTGCCAGATGTTGACAAAAGTCATACTCAGGTTTGTTTCCTTGAAGTCGTAAGCACAAATCGTTCGATTTCTTTCTCGACAAAGTTGGCCAAACTGTGATCACATGTACTTGCAAACCCGATTAACAAGGACCAAAACAGTGGACTTCACCATATATACATTTCCTCAGACAATGCTTAAATTAGGATAGTCCTCTACAACTAAATGTTTAGAAAAACCTCTCAAGGTCATTGCTCTCTTTGCAAGGTTTGCAGTAATCACAAATAGACAGTAGTTATGCATATTTATTTATCGTCTTTCACTGATACAAAGAAGGACAACATTTTCATCAAGAGGGTTGCGTAAGTTATTAATTGTCCCAAGTATCCTCTGCCCGTTGGTAGGATCACTTCTCCTGTTTACATACACTTCACTCGTACACCTCACCTCCCTCCGGCTTTTAACTTGTTAATCTTTGGAACTCTTATGTTGACACGTCTTTTTGACCATTCTTTGAGCATAAAAGTTTTGTGTCAGGGCGTCCAGATACTGATCATGCATACCTCTTTCAACGTCCCTCGTGAGATTAGTAGAACCTGTTCGAGCTACGGCAGACAGTTATATTGATATTACTAAATAAAATTTGAAATTTCTATTTAATTTGCATAACTTGACTCCCGTATCAGTCTATATATTTCCATGTTAGTATTTAACTAATAAAATATTAATTTTTCTCTTTTATCATCGTAACTTATAAGTTAAACTTAAATAGATGCTCGGACATTCAACTACTATTCAATGAGATTTTTTTCTCATAAAAGGATTAATTAGAAACCAACTTCAGATAATATTAAAAAATTTGTAAATTTTCCGTTCAATCTACCATGTTCAGGTGAACAGTTAACAATAAAATTATTATTATATAATAAAATTTGTAAGACGAGAAAGAATTTAAAGAATTAAAGAATTTTTTTATACCAACTATACATGTCTATCAATTAAATTGTTACCTACTAAAACATGGTTTTATACCTTATATAATAGTTAACTAAAATTTAATATCTTGAGATTAGAGACTAACACCGTATTTATTCAAAATTATTGATTTAAAACAATGTATCCAATTAATTTTAAAATATTTTTATATTTATATTTTTTTAAATATGATTATTTAAATTTCAGTTGTCTTTTTTTCTACCAGGTTTTTAATAAATAGTAACTTTATATTATTTAATTAAATTTTTTTTTAGCACAGAGAAAGTTATTCCAACAATTAATTTGTGTACTAGTTAAAAAGTTATAATAGAGTATGACGATCAAGACATGCAATTCTCCTTAGGGAGCCCACAATCTCACCGCACCCTCCAACTACATGGTATATGATTGGCCTAAATGAATTGACATTATCATGTCATTAAGTCCCTTGCTTGCTGTAGGTTCCTAAATTATGCACAACCACCTCTTGTGGATGACTGTGTGGCGCATTTGGTCTTTCCTTTGCTTTCTCATATTCTTTGCATCGAGGCTTTCTTTTACTTTCTCATTTGCTCTCCGCACATTTCACTTTCTGTTTGCTTTCTCTTTTACTTTCTCATTTGCTCTCCGCACATTTCACTTCTGTTTGCTTTCTCTTTGTCTTTCATTTGCATGCTACATTCCAAATTTCATTATGTCTCTCATTGCTCCAATTGCTCTCGCTATGGAACATTGGAACAAGCTCATACTACTCTCCAAGCACGAGTTCATTCAACAGGCTTTGCCATAAAAAATGCACGCACGTGTACAATTGGCAACAAATTGAAAGGTGATATCAATTTTATGTCTTTGGTTTGCATATGTGGAGTAAATATGTTGGGCTTGAAACTCACATCCAAAACACTTCAGCTTTGCAAATTAGTTGCACCTTCCAAGTGGTCTTACAAAAAGATAACAACGGTGATTGGAGGTCAAAGATCTTGGATAGCACACATAACCATAAACCAACAATAAATCTTGCAACATATACTTGCAAACCCGATTAACAAGGACCAAAACAGTGGACTTCACATTACATGTACATTTCCTCAGACAATGCTTAAATGAGGATAGTGCTCTACAACTAAATGTTTAGATAAACCTCTCAAGGTCATTGCTCTCTTTGCAAGGTTTGCAGTAATCACAAATAGGTAGTAGTCGTGCACCAGCGAGGGTTATTTATTTATCGTCTTTTACTGATACGAAGAAGGACAACATTTTCATCAAGAGGGTTGCGTAAGTTATTAATTGTCCCAAGTATCCTCTGCCGTTGGTAGGATCACTTTTCCTGTACACCTCCCTCCGGCTTTTAACTTGTTAATCTTTGGAACTCTTATGTTGGCAGGTCTTTTTGACCATTCCTTGAGCATAAAAGTTTTGTGTCAGGGCGTCCAGATACTGATCATGAATACCTCTTTTCAACGTCCCTTGTGAGATCAGTAGAACCTGTTCGAGCTACGGCAAACAGTCATATTGATACTACTAAATAAAAATTTCAAATTTTTATTTAATTTGCATAACTTGACTCCCGTATCAGTCTAATTAATTTTAATTTATAAGATATTAGCTTTTTATCTTTTATCATCGTAACTTATAAATTAAACTTAAATAGATGCTCGGACATTCAACTACTATAAAATGAGACTGTTTTCTCATAAAGGATTAATTAGAAATCAACTTCAGACAATATTAAAATTTTTATAAATTGTCCATTCAATCTACCATGTTCAAGTGAACAGTTAACAATAAATTTATTATTATGTAATAAAATTCATAAGTAACTAAACACTGAAGAATTTTCAATACCAACTATACCTGTCTATCAATTAAATTGTTACCTACTAAAACATGTTTTTTATACCTTATATAATAACTAACTAAAATTTTATTATATATGATGTTAGACTCTAATCATCAGATTAGAGACTAACATCATATTTATTAAATCATATTGATTTAAAATTAATGTATCTGATTAATTTTAAAGTATTAATATTGTGATATATTTTAAATATGATTTTTAAATTTTAATAGTCTTTTTCTACCAGTTTTTTATAAATAATAATTTTATATCATATGATTAAATATTATTCAAGCATAGAGAAATTTATTCCGACAATAAATTTGTATACTAGTTAAAAGGTTATAATAGACTATGAAAATCAAGACACATGATTCTCCTTGGGGATCCACAACCTCACCGTACCCTCCAATTACATGGCACATGATTGGCCTAAATGTATTGGCATTATATCATGTCATTAAGTCTCTTGCTTGCTTTGGGTCCTCGAATTATGCACGACCTCTTGTGGATGAGTGCACGGTGCAGTTGGTCTTTCCTTTGCTTTCCCATATTCTTTGCATTGAGGCTTTCTTTTGCTTTCTCATTTGCTCTCCTCACATTTCACTTTCTGTTTGCTTTCTCTTTTTAGACATTGTCATTATCTCTTTATATTGATACTACTAAATAAAAATTTGTAATTTTTTTTTATTTGGATAATTTGACTCCCATATCATTCTATATATTTTATTTTTGGTACTTTATTTATAAAAAAATAATTTTTACTTTTCTTCATCATAACCTAAAATTTACTTTTAAATAAATGCTCGGACTATTCAACAACTAAACGAGACTGTTTCTTATAGAAGGATTAATAAGAAACCAACTTTAGATAATATTAAAATCTTTTATGGGTCCATTCAATCTACCATGTTCAAGTGAAAAATTTACATTTAAATTATTATAAGGTAATGAAATTCATAAGTAAATAAGCAGTAAATACTTTTCAATCCCAACTATACTAATCTATTAATTAATTTTTACCTACTAAAACATGGTTTCAATACTTTATATAATAGCTAACTAAAATTTGATAATTAATATTGTGAGATTAGGTACTAACACCGTATGTTGTAAAGCATATTGATTTAAATTTAATGTGTCTGATTAATTCTAAAATATTAAAATAGTCGTATAATTTCAAATATGATTTTTAAATTTAATAGTCTTTTGTTTCTACCAGGTTCTTAATAAATCGTAACTTTATATTATTTGTCTTAATATTATTTTAGCATAGAGAAAGTTATTCCAACAATAAATTTCTATACTAGTTAAAAAGTTATAATAGATCATGACAATCAAGATAGACTATTCTCCTTAGGGAAGCCCACAACGTCACCACACCTCCAACTACATGGCACATGATTGGCCTAAATGAATTGACATTATATCATGTCATTTAGTAGCTTGCTTGTTGTAGGTCCTCAAATTATGCACAACTACCTCTTGTGGATGAGTGTATGGCGCAGTTGATCTTTCCTTTGCTTTCTCATATTCTTTGCATCAAAGCTTTCTTTTGCTTTCTCATTTGCTCTCCCCACATTTCACTTTTTGTTTGCTTTCTCTTTTGTCTTTCCTTTGCATGCTACATTCCAAATTTCATTATATCTCATATTGCTCCAATTGCAGCTCGCTATGCAACATTGGAACAAGCTCATACGGCTCTCCAAGCCCACGCTCATTCAATGGACTTTGCTATAGAAATTGAACGCACGTGTACAATTGGCCACAAATTGAAAGGTGATATCAAGTTTATGCCCTTGATATGCATATGTGGAGGAAATATGTTGGGCTTGAAACTCACATCCGAAACACTTCAACTTTGCAGATTAGTTGCCCCTTCCAAGTGGTCTTACAAAAAGATAATAATGATGGTTGGAGGTCAAAGATCTTGGATAATTCACATAACAATGAACCAAAAATAAATCTTCCAACATGATCTTATAGAAAATGAAAGAAATAATGTTCATCAAACTATATAGGTTTAGGTAGTGCTGAGGAAAATTGTTAGCACAGTTCATGAACAAAATCAAGCTTGTAGAGTATATCTTCAAGATATCTACAATCTCAAGAGTGCAACCAAAAGAAAAAGATTGGATGGACGCTCTCCAATCAAAGCATTACGTGATGTGTTCATGAGAAGGAGACCGTTCACTGATTCCAATGAAATGATGATGTGCTCTTGGCACACTTGTTTGTCATACCAAAGACCACTTAAGAGATTGCCAAAAAAAATTGGCAAATTAAATTTTGCTCTTGAATTCAACATACAAAACCAACCAATATCATATGCCATTGCTTCATGGCATTGCTATCACCTCCACTAATAAGATGTACACCGTGTTCTTATACCTCATGAGGAATGAAACCCATGCATATTACACTTGGTCAATGCAAGAGTTGAACAAGTTTTTTGACAATCTCCATTTCAATCTTCATTTCAATCTTGAATTGAAATAGAGATTGAAATTTGAAATTTTTTCTTCAATAATAGAGAACTTGTATTGATGAATGCAATTTCTTTGATTTTCCCTAGATATATTAATATACTTTGTGTTTGGCATATCGATAAGAATGTGCTTGCCATACAATGGGTAGCTTTTGAGTCAAATGAATCTTGGCAACACTTCATGAGTACTTATTCATGAAGCGTTGGAAAACTATCATGGACTCATCGACGGAAGAAGAGTACACAAATAATCTTTAAGATCTTGTAAAACATCTTCTCAAGAGTGTCTTATCCTACTTGGTATCCACTTGGCAAATCTACAAGGAAAAATTTCTGGTGACTTGTAATTTTTTGAGGATAGTAGAGAAACACTAAGAGAAAAACACAAGTTTCACATTGAAACTCCAATGCCCCAAAGGAGCACCTTGGCTTTATTATATAGCAAAGTAGAGACACTCAACCGAAGTATAACCCTTGGATCGAATACATGGATTGATGATATGTCATTGATCTCTACCCTCAGATTAGATGCATGCATGGGTGACATGTCAGATCTGGTCCTATCTGGCTGGTCAAACCAATGTTGACCAGAGGGAATCTTTAGAGAATCTTCTTATAAGAATCTTAGAATTGCATTAGTGAGGTACAGTTGGAAAGCTCTTGATGAGACAAATAGGGGGAGGGAGGGGAGGAAAGGCCAACCTTTCCTATCTTTGGAGGGAAATTTGCACATTTTTTAGGTTTAATTAATCCATTTAGGCCCTCAGAATTGCCTTTAAAGTTTTTAGGCATATTCCAACTTCTTCTCTATTAGTAGAAGAACCCTTTTGGCAATTCTGATCTATTTAGTCCATCATGTATGACATCTTTCCAGATTTTACCAAACCAAATTTCACCTCTAGATCATATGTCCAACTATTGTTTCTAAGGTTTTCAAGTCTATTTTGGTTTTTTCCCTATTAGTAGAAGTACTCTTTTGGTGATACCTCTATATGATCTATTTAGTCCATCATGTATAATATCCTTCTAGATGTTACCAAACTGAATTTCACCTCTAGATCATATGTCTAGCTATTGGTATTACAAACCTCCCTCCTTTTAAGACACAACGTCCTCATTGCAAAGTTGTTGCTCAAAAGATTGCACCAACATCGATGCATGTGTCAAGTTGGCAGCTATCTCCCAGGTCACCTCATATAGTGGATAATATTTCCATTGTACAAGATACTCCACCCGTGGATGGCGAGTGTCACGGAGGCATTTTTGGAGAATACGTTCAATTTCATATTCTTCCATGCCATCAATGAATGTCAGACAAGGTCGAATGTCTTGTATGTAATGATAATGGCCAGATCAAGGATCATATCTCCATAGTAAGGAAATATAGAACACTAGATAGATCTTCATGTGTGGTGGTAGCTCGAGGTGATAGGTCACTGCGTCGAATCGACAAAGAATGGAATAAGGTCCAATAAAATGAGGTCTGAGCTTACGAGGGCCAACTAATGTGAGGTTGGTTGTTGACAGCCACACTTAATCCCTGAAATTGAACTCCATGTGCCTATGGTGTGCATCAACATATTGCTTTTGTCAATTTTTGGGCAATCTGCAACCTATGCTTGGTGCCATCCTATAAAAGATCAAGACCGAGGAGAGAAATAGGAGAATGGAAGATCACATTAGGACAATTGAGTTTGGGAAAATTTGAATGCCTAGCATGAGCTTTAGCTTTGGTATTTATAGGGAGCATACAAGGCTCTTGAGAAGCTTCTCAAAACCTATTTTCTTGGAGTACAAGCCAAGTTAACTAAGAAGCTTCCTCCTAGAAGTTGCCTACTTGGCGTGCAAACTAAGCTAGTTAGAAGCTTCTAGAAGCTTCTTTCTAAAAGCCACCTACTTGGAGTGCAAGTTAAGCTAGCCATGAAGCTTCCCAAGAAGCTTTCTAGATATATTTGGAATATTCTAGGCTAATTTGGCTTATTCTCTACTTTGTAAGCCTTACTAACTACATCGCTAAACTTCATATTGTTACATATTCTCACACCACTAGTTGGTGATGTACTCATCATCATTGAAGCTTCAAACTCTTGGATAGCCGTCTATGCATTCTGGAGGTGAGAAAGAGGTTCCCATGGGGCATCATGAAGGAGATGCCCTTTCCAAAGGACCTTGTACTACGTATATTGTCGACATCCTCATTGAATATGGCGACGTGCAAGGATATAATCAACTTCATACTCCTCATGGTCATTGATAGAGACGGGACGAGGAGGTTAGGACACAAGAGGAAAAATAAGATGGGTTAGGAAGAAAGGTTTTCACCTTAAAAAAACAAAAGACAAGGTGGATATGCATATGACAAGGCAAGGCAAGTCAAAAAGCAACAAGAGAGATAATTTGGGTGACATCAAAAGGTCCTATCCAATTTGGGGCAAGTTTACAAACTTGGGTATCAAGTGGGAAGGGTAGGTTATTAGAGGATAATATGAGCTTATCACCTACTTCAAAGGTGTGATTATGATGATGGTGGTCTGCATATTGTTTTTGATAATTTTGAACAACAAGGAGGTGAGATGTGACTTGTTGGAAGGATTGGGATATGGTGGTCAAGAAGGTTGAAGTATGAGGGACATGACATGGAGGAGGAGCAAGAAGGGAATCTAGAACAAGCAAATCTTGGCCAAAATTGAGAAAGAAAGGAGAAAATCCGATGCTTGCCTATTTGGAATTATTGTAGGTAAACTCCGCAATTGCAAGACATTCATCCCAATTGGTATGATGAACATTAACAAAGGCATGCAACAATCTTCCAAGGTATGATTTGCATGTTCAATTTGTCCATTAGTTTGAGGATGATAAGCCGTGGACAAAGTAAGCTTGGTGCCGAGTATCTTGAAGAATGCTTGCCAAAACTTTAAAGTGAATCAAGGATCATGATCGTAGATAAGTACACATGGCATCTCATGATGCTTGAAGATATTGTTGAAGTAGATCTGCACCAATGTTGGAACATCCTCAGTATCAACAGTTGGTGCCAAATAGATTTGCTTACTAAGCTTATCCACAAACACCACAATTGCTATGTGACCTTGCTTCGTCTTGGCCAAGGATGTGATGAGATCCAAGCTCACGTGTTCCCATTGTAAATGGAATGGGGAGTGGTTGAGGACTCCACTCAGTTTTTGGTTGTTGGTCTTGTTGCATTGGCAGCTCTCATATGATCAGACAAACTCTTGAACATCTCGTGTCATGTTGAGCCACCACCATTAGCATTGGTGAGTACCCAAGGTCTTGTTCACACCCATGTGCCCAACAATTGGTAAGTCATGAGCTTCTTAGAGGCACACAAGTTGGAGATCACCCTTAGCTAGAACATATATCCAGTCCTCATGGAATAGAAGGCCTTCCTTCAAGGAGAAGGTGTTGTACTCCTTGTCACCTATTGCAAAATGACCATGTACCATCTGATAGAAGGGATTGTGTTGTAGATCTTACCTAAATTTATTTTGGACCTTGGAATTGATTGACACTGTTGTAATGGCTACCGTGATGAGAAGAAGAGACTTCAAATCAGGTCATCGAGATAGTGCATCAAGGATGATATGGAACTGACCTGGTTTATACTCAAGTTTGATATCAAACAATTGGAGTTGCTCCTCCCATCTATGATGGTTATTCTTCATGTGCTCCAAATGTAATGTTTGCAACAAGGGTTTGTGATCAGTTCACATGATCACTTGTTTCCCCAAGAGATAATGCCTCCATACCTTGGTGGCATATACGATTGCTAGTTGTTCTTGATCTCAACCAGAGTAATTCTTTTTTGTTGTATTTAGTCTATGAGACACAAAGGCATTTGATGAGATGTAATCCATTTGTGAATTCCTATTGCAACATGATTCCAATTGCAAAGTTAGAAGTATCAAAATCAACCACACATGGGAGTTGAGGATCATATGGTTGAAGAATTGGTCTTGAAGACACCTTATGTTTTAGCTTTTGGGATGCTTCTTCATGCTTTTTGGTCCATTGAAAGCTTGAGTTCTTCCCCAAAAGATCCGTCAATGGTATGGTCACATGAGCATAGTCATGGATGAACCATTGGTAAAAATTGGCCAATCCATTAAATGCCCATACTTTTGTAGCATCCTTTGGAGTAGGCCAATCAATGATGGCCTTGATCTTCTCTTCTTCCATCTTGATCCCCTTTGATGAGATCTTGTGACCCAAGAATGTGACTTCTTTTTGCCAAAAGGTACACTTTGACTTCTTGCAGTAAAACTTCCATTGTCGTAGTCATCTCATGACTTCTCACATGATTCACATGTTCTACCTCTGTCTTTCTATAGATATCATCCAAGAACACCACCACGTATTGATCCAATAGACCATCCAATACCCAATGAATCTGATCCATGAAGATTGCTAGAGCATTAGTGAGCCTAAAAGGCAAAACTCTCCATTCAAAAATGTCCATACCTTGTGTGAAAGGCAGTCTTTTGCACATCCTCCTATCAATAAGGATTTACCAATAGTTGCTACAAAGATCCAACTTGGAGAAGTATCATGCTCCACTCAATTGATCAAGTAAGTCATCAATTCAAGGCAAGGGGTATGCATTCTTCACTATCTATTTATTGAGCCCACAATAATCAATACAAAATGGAAGTCCTCCATCCTTCTTTGGAACAAATAGTACCAATGCTCCCCACAAAGATATATTATGTCATATGAAATCCTTCTCTACCAACTCCACAAGTGTTGTTTGTAACTCCTCTAACTCCTTTGGTGAGAGCCGATAGATTGGTGTACTCATTGGAATACTTCCTGGTAGCAACTCAATCTTGAAGGGCATACCACAATTAGAGAGTAATCCCTTTGGTAGATCATCCAAAAACACATCCACAAACTCTTGAACTATTTGATCAACCATTGCTCAATGAGGCTCTTAACTCTCCTCATATTCTCCTTGTGCAATTAGCTTGATCCACACCACAAAATAGATTTATCTTCCTCCAAAGCTTGCTCTATAGTTGCTTCACTGACAAACTTCCCATTAAGTGACTTATCTTCCTTCAAGGCTCGCTCTATGGTTGTCTTCCTAACAAAGTTCCCATCTTGGGACTTCTCTCCCTTCAAAGCTTGCACTATGGTTGTTTTCCTAAAAAACCTCCCATCTTGGGACTTACTATTCTTAGATGTCTTACTCAAAGGTGCAAAACAACCTAATCAAAAAATCATGCCTTGGTGTTGTATTTGAATTTATCATTGGTTCCAATCAAATTGAACCTATGACATTCAAGCCAAGGTAGTCCTAAAATGAAATCATAGTGTAAAGGTGTCACTATAAACCTCATACACTCCAAATACTCCTTCCTAGTCTTGAAGATAATAGGATACAAGGTACAGAATACAGAACCCTTTCTACCATCTACCATCATCAATCTACTTCCAATTACTGGCTTGATAGGAATATCCAATTCCTTTGCTAATTGCATAGATATGTAATTCTCTAAACTCCGAGAGTCAACCAAAATCCTATAACCCATAATTAGATATCATATCTTGCAAGTGAAACAAACTTACATAATCCCATTAGAACTAATCAAGTTCCCAATAGGCGGCTTGAAAACTCCTATTAGGATTCCTTGTTTCGTTGATCATTCTGCTTCACAAACTCTATTTGGGCAACTTGTCGAGGTCGCTCATTCTTTAGTGGATACTCAACAATATGATCTCCAACTTGGCAACAATAGAAACATCCACCATTTTGTTGCAAGCTTTCATGATCTGTTGTGCCAAGTGGTCTTTGTTGGATGGCATCAATCTCCATTGGTATTGGCTCTTCCATCCGTGTGTAGTGTGTGAGTGGGTTCAACAAAGGCCGAGGTCAAGGTCAAGGCCAAGTTGTCATAACCAAGGAATCAAAGCGCTCAGTTAATTGCATGGCTTCCGCCAAGTCTTTGGGCTTGCGCATAGTTACTTCCAATCTGGTATGTGACTTCAAGTCCCTCACAAAGCAATCTAGAGCTTCTCCATCTAGTATATCTAGAATTTGCATGATGATGTTCTGGAATTGAGTGATATAGCTTCTTATAAAACCAATCTGCTACATTTTTTCCAACCTATCTCATGCGGCCCATGTGGCATTTATAACTTAGAATTGCCAAATTATTGCACTCTTGAATTCTTCCCATGTTCAGATTGGCATAAAAAATTGCCACTCAGCTCACTTTACACAGAATTGCCACCATAGTTTTGCCACTCCATCCAATTGGCTTAAGGATAATAGAATTTTTCTCCTTTTATCTTGAAGGTTTGTTGCTTCAAAGTAGCATTCACAATCAAACAAAAAAATTTCCATTGCACTCAGAAGATTTTTCTTTCAAATACCTTAGGCTTTGGAAATCAGATTCACTCTTCTCCCTTGCAAATTGGTGCTCTCTCTAGCTGCTCTTGTCGTTGACAATCTCATTCATCCAGCAATCAAGTAAGATGCTCAATTTGTTGCTACATAACAAGGATAAATTTGGGCATTGCCGCCATGGCTACTACTCTATCATACTATCCCCAACTTAACTAATTTATTAACACATATATGCAACACGTCCACCGCTCTCCATAAATTACAAGGGTTCTTCAAACAAGGTAATCATATCTTATCTGCAAAAATCTTACCCAAAGGTTGAGGTGATGAATTGGGTGAAATGATGTTTGGGTAATACTTGGACACAAAAATCCTAACAGTTTGGCTAAAGTGGATTTGGTGGTCCATAAATTCCATCCATCTCATTCTTTCTTTGATACCAATATAAAAGATCGAGACCAAGGAGAGAAATAGGAGAATGGAAGATCATATTGGGACACTTAAGTGTGGGAAATTTTGAATGCCTAGCATGAGCTTCGGCTTTGGTTTTTATAGAGAGCATACAAGGCTCTTGAGAAGCTTCTCAAGAAGCTTCTTTGAGCCGCTTTCTTGGAGTGCCATCCAAGTTAACCGAGAAGCTTCTCAAGAAGCTTCCTTCTAGAAATCATCTACTTGGCATATAAACTAAGCTAATTGGAAGCCTCTAGAAGCTTCTTTCTAGAAGCCACCTACTTGGGGTGCAAGTTAAGCTAGCCATGAAGTTTCACAAGAAGCTTCCTAGATACTTTTGGAATATTCTAGGCTAATTTGGCTTATTCTCTACTTTGTTAGCCTTACTAACTACGTCTTTAAACTCCATATTGTTACACCTCCACACCATGTTGGATTTTAGAACCAAAGTTGTTGACTGCCCAAACCAAATTTCACATCTAGATCATATGTCTAGCTATAGGTATTACATGGCATGGCTAAGAAGCATCTCCCACTATGGTCACATCTCAACATTGGGAGTGGAGGGTACCCATGCATCAACTAGCAATTTGGGAGTAGTTTATGATACTATTGAGGTTTTTTGCAATGATCAACTATGTGCAGTTAGCCAAAAACATACCAAAGAAAGAAGCATACTTCCCTTGAAGCATAGTCATTGTATTTGGAGAGATGTGGTTAAAAAATTATCAATGTTTACATTGAATGAGGGAATGAAGGAGTTTCACAAGTGCTTGTCAATGATGAGAGCACAACTTAGTGTCACAATATCTTCACATCAACAATGGGTATTCCATGTTTTCACCGCATTCAATAGCTATTTTTGCAACAAGCTAGAATTTTAGTCTTGGGTTTTGATCAACATTGGTGGCTACAACAACCTTCATCCTATTTTCTAACTCAAGGTGATGTAGTTGAAGCTTGACCATCTTTCTCCAAAGCTACTTCATTTGTTTGTATTGAGGAAAGGCTTGTCACAATGTAACCCACCATCAACACCTTTTAGAACAAGCTATTGCAGTACTTGAAAAGTAGGAAGTGAGAATTCAAACCCCACTGACTATACAACCACAAAGTCCCCCTCAAACAACCAAAAACACACAGCATAGTCCATCAACATTTGAGTATGTCACAAATTTTGGCATAATTCCAAGACCTATGGCAACTTAGGCTAATTCAATGCCTTAATTGCTACCATACCGTCAACAAGCATGCAATAAACTACACAAGAACACCCACCTACTCCATTAATACTTTTCAGTTTCCAACTGAAATGAACTATAAAGAATGCAATAAGAGCATGTAAATATAAATACTTCTGCTTTGTGTCTGTCCACAATGATTGATTGGTTGAAAGCACACGGCGAGGAATACTAGTTATGACTAAAGCCTTCTTTAACCATTTTTCAACCTAGTGAATTTCTTCAAAGTCCCTCTTGTTGAGAATCACCAATGCTAGGTATATCTAGCAAAGCATTCCCTCCTCTTGAGAATCACCAATGCTAGGCAGATCTAGAGAAGCATTCCTTGGTACTAGCACGGGTAATTCACGTAATTCATGGTTCATAGTCATGATTTGCAAGATAAACCATCACCTTGCATCACCTTCATGAGACTCTATTTAGCAAATGGACGGTGTCACCCTCGACATTCTCTTTCTTATTTTCACTTGTGAAAATGTTATGTGAGATGTGGTTTGCACTTAAGGGATATCTATGCCAAATTTTTTGAATGATTATGGTGGTCCAACAAGTCAAATATTCTTGCTACCAATCAATAGAGGATAAAGGAAGAGGCACCCAACATCCTACTGTGAAGAGAAATGAGACTGATGACAAATTACAAGAAGAATTGCAACTAAAAATAATAATTAAATTCTTTATTTTATGAAATCTGTACTATTTTTTAGTATTTTAGTAAGTGGATATTTGAGCTAATCAGTGGACTTGAAACTTTGCACAATACCTGCTTACATTTATAAAATTACACACATTTTTATTCATCTCTTTATATTGATACTACTAAATAAAAATTTGAAATATTTAATTTGGATAACTTGACTCCCATATTATTCTATATGTCTACATGTTATTATTTTATTTATAAAATATTAATTTTTACTTTTCTTCATCGTAACTTATAAGTTGAATTTAAATAGATGCTTGGACTATTCAACTACTGTACAATGAGACTGATTTCTCCTAGAAGGATTAATTAGAAACCAACTTTAGATAATATTCAAATTCTTATGGATTGTCCATTCAATCTACCATGTTCAGGTGAACAGTTTAAATAAAATAACTATTATGTAATAAAATTCATAAGTGGCTAAAGATTAAATAATTTTCAATCCCAACTATATTGGTCTATTAACTAAATTGTTGCAAATTAAAACATGTTTTTTAATACTTTAGTTAATATCTAATTAAAATTTGATTATTAATATCTTGAGATTAGGGACTAACACCATATTTAGTAAAGCAGATTAATTAACAATTAATTTATATTATTAATTTTAAAATATTAAAATTGATTTATTCTTAAATATCATTTTTTAAAATTTCAATAGTCTTTTGTTTCTACCAGGTTTCTAATAAATAGTAGCTAATTATCATTTGATTAAAGAATTATTATAGTTTAGAGAAAGTTATTCTAACAATAAAATTGTGTATTAGTTAAAAGCTTATATTAAAGTATGACAATCAAGACACACAATTTTCCTTATGGAGCCAATAACCTTGCCGTACCCTCCAACTACACGGCACATAGTTGGTCTAAATGAAATGACATTATATCATGTCATTAAGTCGCTTGCTTGATGTAGGTCCTCAAATTATGCATAACCACTTCTTGTAGATGAGTGCATGGTGCAATTGGTTTTTCCTTTGGTTTCTCATGTTCTTTACATCAAGGCTTTCTTTTGCTTTCTCATTTTCTCTTCCCGCTACTTTCTCTTGCTTTCTCATTTGCTCTCCCTACATTTCATTTTTTTTTTGCTTTCTCTCTTGTTTTTCCTTTGCATGCTACGTTCCAAATTGCATATGTCTCTCATTGCTCCAATTGCCGCTTGCTACGCAACATTGGAACAAGCTCATACCGCTCTCCAAGCCCATGCTCATTCAATGAGCTTTGTTATGAAAATTGCATGAACGCGTACAATTGGCAACAAATTGAAAGGTGATATCAAGTTTATGTCTTTGATATGCATATGTGGAGGAAATATATTGGGCTTGAAACTCACATCCGAAACACTTCAACTTTGCAAATTAGTTGCCCCTTCCAAGTGGTCTTACAAAAATATAGCAATGGTGGTTGGAGGTCAAAGATCGTGGATAGCACACATAACCATGAACCAACAATAAATCTTGCAGCATGCTCTTATAGAAAATGAAAGAAACAATGTTCAGCAGATGTGTATGGTTAGAGTAGTGCCTGGGCAAATTGTTAGCACAATTCATGAACAAAATCAAGCTTGTAGAGTATGTCTTCAAGATATCTACAATCTCAAGAGTACAATAAAAAAAAGATTGGACGGATGTTCTAGAATAGAAGCACTACTTGTATGTTCATTGAGAAGGGGATCATTCACCAATTCCAATGTAATGATGATGGGCTCTTGACACACTTGTTTGACTTATAAAAGACCACATAAGAGATCATAGTTAGATAAGCAAATTTATAGTTAGTTAGATAAGAAAATTATTTGCTTATCTAACTTGATCTTCTTGAAGGTCATGGGAATCTTCATGAAGACTTTTAGGATGTAATTACATTACAAACTTCATCCTAGAAGTTAATAAAAATTATGACTAAGATAATCATTAATAGTGTACATAAATGAAATATGTTTGGCTTGTAAACCACTTAAATTTTAGTTTCTATTCATGGCTATTACTCGTTTATGAGACTATAATATATGTGCTCCAGCCTTGTATCATGATCCATAATTATGGATGAAGTGGTTGATGCGATAGTCAGACTTTGCTTAAGAGCATTAACCTAATGATGTATTCTCGCCCAATATCCATTACCATCCAACATAGTAAACAAATGATATGTTCAATTTTTAATATTTGATATTTTCTAATTTACTTTTCATACTATAGACAAATAAGAATCTTAGTAAAGCAAAGAAGGTGACCGCGTAGTAAAAACAAGGATGGGAAGACCCCGTCAAGCCGTACAAGGGAGAGACAAAAAAGGTAACATGGGGCTAAGCCCCAATAGAGTCTATATGAGAAATATGCCCTGCCGCACCTAAGATATCTGAGCTATGCAAGTAGTACGGTCTACACACAATTGGAGCATTTGAAGAAACATCACCTGATGTGATTGCTCTCCTATGGATTGCACTAGCCACTGCCCTCTGTAGAGCAATGGACACACGCTGTCTAAAATATGCTACAAAGTATGAGAGTGAGAGTGGTACCCCTTGACACCTAACATGATAAGCTCTCGCGCACTCCCTTACAAATGTGTCAAATGCCGTGTCCATCGCTCCATATAACTCCAAGGCTAGAGGAACAAAGAGGTGACCTCGCTGCATGCCCCTATACTTGGAGACCTTGCGACCTGCTGCTGCACTCACCGCCCATCCAGGGAGATGGGTAATCACTCCCTCCGAAACTGTATCCCGCGTAAGGTCTGTAACCATGACATCCGCTATTGTCACCTGATCATCTCGGACCAAGTATAAGTCTGCCCTGACACGTGTCGTCTGCAAGGCATACAAACGCTCCCTCCAAGCCAAGTATCCACTCTGTTGTGCCATAGCAAACACTATGTCTCTAATTGCATCATGGGTAGCTATCCTCTGTCCTCCAAAAGGACACCGTGTCATGTGGACCACTGCTGCATCTAGTGTAGAACCACACTCACAAGTGAGTAATGAGGATGCAGATGGGTGGACCAAACCTAGGCGAAACCTCATTGCTGTAGAGAAACTAGCTGGTGCGAGTAGAAAAGCCTTAATGCACAGTCGAGCTAGGAGTAAAGAAAGCAGGGTTGCAGAGGAAGTAGACATAGTTGTTTCAACCTCATTACTATTCATACTTATTTGGGTAATAATCTATATTTTTCTCATAAGGAGGTCATAATATGTTGATTTGATACGTCTCAAGACTTATATTTATGATTGGTACTTCAGAAGCTCCATCCCCTTTTTCTATCTCCCATGTCCTCATATCCTCAGTGCCGGGTTGCAGTTATAACCTATTAAATTTTATGAAAGTGATTTCTACCATACCCAAAACGTTCCCAAATATTAGTGATCCTTAAACTGTTCACTTTCCCTTTTCCTTTCTGATCAGAAAAGTGACCAACATTACAGGTTGAGTCAATTCTTCTGGTGAAAGTCAGAGGTCCTCCGTCTCAGCTGAGGGCTCAACACAGTGGGGAAAGCAGACCTGATTGTGCGAGTATCCTCATTCACATCTTTTGAAGATGGCAAGAGCTTCATTGCTACGGTATTGTTTGAAACTCGTATGTCCCACATTGAAACCCTAAATGCACAGTGTACAAATCCGTGCGACCTACATGGCTCTCTACGAAAGACGCTGCTCCTCAGTTGACACAGAAATGTCCAACTTACGCCAGCGAGGCATTTTCACAGGTCACTCGCATCGGGATTTGGTGGCGGAAAACAGGGGAGCTCTGGAGCAAAGCCCAGAGAGAGACATTAGTAACTTGGTTTCCCTCATGCAAACTTGACTTCAAAATAGCAGAGTCTGTAAATCTGCAGGTCCATCGGTCTGAGTTCAGGTGAAACTAAGGAACAAATTAGATATCTCGCAAGAGTCTGTATCCGCAGTTACATCGGTCTGAGTTCATGTGAAACCAAGGAGCAATTAGATATCTCGCAAGAAGCTACAGCTATGTTGATTTCACGATGGAAGACTTAGGAACTTCCAACATCAAAGTTTTCCTCATCATGAACTCTTCTCGACCATCTAATCTAGAACGTTCACATTAGCGAGAGCTTCACTTGATAGGACGCGGTGTGAGGCTGTTTTATCAATGACAGGATTGCGAGCTCTGAAATCGCTTGAGAGGATGATTTCCTTCGTAGGACCTCAATGCCACTCATCCAGGAATTGGGGATGTTCCCATCGCTCTAACAGGGGATGCGATTGAGTTCCATACCTTGGTCATAGCCGCGGATGGCTCATAGCCGCGGATGGCTCATAGCCTCTCACAAACAGAGTTGGGCCATCGTATATGATCCCTTGTTTCTTGCTTCCGTATGCTCTGTGCTGAGCTTGGAGTCTTCACCCATCTCAATTCTTTTCAGGATGTACTTCGTCCACATCCAAAAGTTCCAAATAAGCCTAATCCTTGAAGTGCGCATTTGCGTTCTTCCAAGAGTGGCCAAAGTGACAATCCAGACCATTCCGGTCAAATTCGGAACAATCGGAGTTCACAAGAGCCTCGGACCTCGAGACCTCACTTGAAGGGTTAGTACGCAAAAGTGTGTAAGGGAAATTGTTACCCACTTTACCGTAGAAAGTTATTAATTTATTCGGAATCAAATTTGTAATTATTCTTGCTGGTGTTGCTTAATGCTACACGTGGTAAAGCTAAAAGGATACTAACTTAAAAAACAGTCTAACAGACTCAACTTTATTCTAGGAGGACAACTTGACACACATTCACGGTCGGAACCACAGACAGTATTTTCTCGGACTTCACAACAATTTGTGATTATTTTGCTGAGTGTATCTATAACGTGAATTACGGAATCTGTCGTAGTTTGTGTTGCTTATGTTTTCCATAATATGTGTTGTGTCATACAGACAGACAGCTCGGTGGATGCTTGGAGCTCAGAATCAGGACGGCAAGCTGGTGTGAACAATAAGCAAGTGCAGTACGCTGAAAAACGGACTGGGGCTATTGAAAACCTACAGGTTAGTTCTAGTTCTACCGTGGACCTGCTTTTGTCTGGAAGTTGTGGTGGAAAACCATGTCACTCTATCTTAGACAGACTCCGCTAACAGACTTGCATGTATTGCCTTTTACAGCCATCAAGGAAGACAGTGACGGCACGGAAGCTCCCACCGTAGAATGTAGACTAAGATCACGTTGAGTAATGACACGTTGCAACTTGTGAATGCTACTCGACAGGTTTGTTATGTGGTTCTCTTTCTAGCAGAAATGGAAGGCATCATTCTAAACAGACCTCTCAAGTCCTCTAAGGACAAGATAAAGAGCGTTTAGAGAAATCCAAAAACTTGCTAATTTACAACACAATTGACATTTCTCTTTTCATATGAACTTTGTACCATGTACATTGGATCTATTATTATTTGCTCGATTCATCAATTTAACATTGTAGGTCTTAACCAAACACCGCTCTCAGATGGTATTAGTCAATCTACTTCACAAAACTATACATTCTTTTCGCCTCAGCTCCACCCTTATTAAATGGATTGCCTATGCCATTATTGTTTAGTTGTAATATAGTTAAGCGAAGTTCAACCATCTAATTGTATAATTATGGGTGTATACTCGTTTCCTTAAACTATCTCAAACGAAAGCGATGAAACTCACTCATTTTACATGCATTGTATGAAATGAAATAAAACTGCTGATAATCTATCGGAATAACGGAATAAACCACCCTTTATCAATAGGGCTTTCATCATTACAACAATAGTGTGTTGCCTTTTGATGCAAAAAACGTTCTCTCATTTTAATTTGATTCAGTGGAAAGTTTAACGTTTTATGACCTCCTGACCTGTTGGTTTTTCTTAATGCAACAAACCGAGGAAACCACCTTTTATCAACAGTGCTCTTATGAATGGGGAAAATCACTTTCCATCGTCTACTGATGGAAAAGTCATCGATGCTCTCAAGTCTCATTAAGAAGATAATTTAATTCAAACGTATTCGTAATAACCTATCGATTGATTTATGCAAGAATAGGAGAAGACTACCTTTCATAACAGTCTTATCATGATTGAGAATAATAGTCTTATCTAATATCGCTTATTGTAAAAGAGTATTGTCTTGTTTGAGAATCAGAATCTACTCGATCATCATTTGATAAAAGCTGACTTAGAAGGAAAGGCAGACGGGAGGAAGAACAAAAATGCTCAAAACTCCTGGAACATGATACCAGGGATGGGCCAGATAAGAGGTCAATTTACCATATCTAGATTTCTAAATATCTAAATTTACCCCAATCAACCCAAACCGTATGAGCTAACATGAGTAGTCTCGGTACGGAATTCTTGAAATACGAACTTCCGGGAAGACGACCGACACGTGGTCTTCGCTCTTCTATTTTCGTATGGGAGTACCTAGGATGACACATAGGTTAGCACCCATGGATTCTGATTGGGTTAATCAGATTGACTTTGTTACGTGTCACCTATCTGCTTGATAAAACCCGAATGAAAGCGGTTATAATAACGAGGTAAGCAATCAAAATCAACTTAGAAGTTGGGGTGTCAAGCTAGCAAATGGAGGATGTGAACCTCGACATTCTTTTTCTTATTTTCACCTGTGAAAATGTTTTGCGAGACGCGGTTGGCATTTGAGGACTATCTATATCGAATGTTTTTAATGATTATAATGGTCCAGCTACCAATCAATAGAGAATAAAGGAAGAGGCACCCGACATCCTATTGTGAAGAAAAAATTGAGACTGATGATAGATTATAAGAAGGGTTTCAGGTAAACATAATAATTATGACTAAAACCTTCTAGAACCATTTTTTAACCTGGTGAATTTCTTCAAGGTCCCTCTTCTTGAGAATCACGGGGTAGATCTGGAAAATCATTCCTCGGTGCTAGCACGGATTATTCGCATAATTCATAGTTCAAAGTCAGGATTTGCAAGATAAACCATCACATTGCGTCACCTTGTGAGATTTTATTTAGCAAATGGAGGGTGTCAACCTAGACACTCTCTTTCTTATTTTAAACAGTGAAAAAAAATTATGTGAGTCGTGGTTGGCATTTGAGGACTATCTATGTCTAATGTTTATAATGATTATGGTGGTCCAGCAAGTCAAATATTCTTGCTACCAATCAATAGAGAATAAAGGAAGAGGCGCCCAACATCCTCTTGTGAAGAAAAAATGAGACTACCGATAGATTATAAGAAGGGTTGCAGGTAAACATAATAATTAAATTGTTGATGTAAGGCCTTGAAAATGATGTTGAAGAGAGAAGCATATGACTCAAGAAGCTTGAAGTGATAGAGTGGATTTGTGACAATGGTGGTGGTGTTCCTACTCAAGCAGCAAAGAAACTCAAGCTTCCATCAGGCACAATGTGGACTTGGTGGGCCAATCGCGATGGTATTATCGACGCTTTGTCTAATGAGAAGGAAACATTTAAGCAGCGGTGGTTGCAAAGGCATCTTCACTGAATTTAATTATGAAATCACTGATATGATTATGAATTTGAGAGCTGCAAAAGAGTACGTAACCCAAGAGACCGTCTGCCCCATCACCCAAGAAATTGCCAAATGAGAGAACATTAGCAAGGAGAATTTTGAAGCTTTAGACGGTTGGCTGACAAAGTTTATGGAGCGGAATTGGTTCTTGTTTCATCAAGTTACAAATTTGGCCACACTGTTTGATGAAATGCTGCTCATTCATGCTTTTGAATGTATGAAATATCTGAGCAATATTTTAAAAACATGCGCCTTATATAGTGGAACTGCTGATTTCATGGATGGAGCTACTATTCCCACGTGTTGCTGCGGATCTTCAAGGAAAGCTAATGGTATAGGATTTGTGTGGAGCTCATAAATGATGTGAAGTCCTACATGACAAATCAAAAGATCAGTTCAACAATCATTCCTGGCGTACGGAATCGTTACATTCAAGCTGGTGATATCAAAATTTACAAGTCATTTAAGGATAATCTGTCTCCTTTGATTGAGGCTTTGAAGAAACTCCTCGAGTAAGCCTGATTTCTTCAAAGCCTCAATCAAAGGGTTGCTTACTTGAGGAGGCAACCCAAAACCTCCGAAAGAAAAGGTAATCTGCGATCGGGTCAAGACAAGATGAATGAAATATTCACTAATCGGTGATTCAAAAACAATTGTTTGAGCTGGCTTTCATGACAACTTTGAAGAATAGCACATTACACCCACAATATTATGGGTTTCGATTCAAGGAACTCTGGATCTCTAAACCAAATGAAGTAGTGGAGGAATTTGAAGTTCATGAACATGAGGTCGATGACATATTCCTTCTAGATGACAAAAATTAAAACATCCTTTCTATTAGAATGCCATATTATGATAGGAGCATTGTAGTACAACTCCGGTGTTGTATTAGAGCGGGTATGTTACTCATAGAAGGATTAATTAGAAACCAAATTTAGAAAAACAATTTATGGATTGTCTATTCAATCTAGTTCAGGTGAACAGTTTAAATAAAAATTATTATTACGTAATAAGATTCATAAAGTAACTAAGCATTAAAGAATTTTCAATCCTAACTATACTAGTCTATTAATAAAGTTGTTACCCACTAAAACAAGTTTTTAATACTTTATATAATAGCTAACTAAAATTTGATTATTAATATCTTGAGATTAGGGACTGACACCATATTTAGTAAAGTATACTAATTTACAATTAATGTATCAAAATAATTTTAATAATCATCATAAACCAACAATAAATCTTACAACATGCTCTTATAGAAAATGAAAGAAATATTGTTCATCAACTATGTAGGTTTAGAGTAGTGGTAAGGCACATTGTTAGCACAATTCATGAACAAAATCAAGCTTGCAAAATATGTCTTCAAGATATCTATAATCTCAAGAGTGCAACTAAAAGAAAAATATTGGATGGATGTTCTTCGATTGAAGTGGTACTTGATGTGTTCATTGAGAAGGGACCATTCACCACTTCCAATACAGTAACTATGGTTTCTTGATACACTTGTTTGTCATACCAAAGACCACATAAGAGATTGCCAACAACTTTTTGGCAAAAAGAATTTTTTCTCTTGAATCAACATACAAACCTATCCAATATCATATGCCATTGTTTCGTGGTAGTGGTATCACCTCCACAAATAAGATGTACACCATGTTCTTCTACTTCATGAGAAATGAAACCCAAGCAGATTACACTTGATCAATGCAAGAGTTGAATAATTTTTTGACAATCTATATTTCAATCTTGAATGGCACTTTGTTTTTGACATTAATAGAGAGCTAGTATTGATGAATACAATTTCTTTGATTTTTGCTAGATCTATCAATATTCTTTGTGTTTGGCATATCCATAAGAATGATAGAAAACTAGCATTGATGAATGAAATTTCTTTGATTTTCCCTAGATCTATCAATGTTCTTTGTGTTTGGTATATCCATAAGAATGTGCTTTTCATGCAACATGTAGCTTTTGAGTCAAATAAATCTTGGCAATGCTTCATGAATGCCTATTCATGAAGCGTTGGAAAACTATCATTGACTCATTGATGGAAGAGGAGTACATAAATAGTCTTTGAGAACTTGCAAAACATGATCTTAGGAGTGTCTTATCCTACTTGACATCTACTTGGCTGATCGACAGGGAAAGATTTATGGTGGCACGGCTTAGAAGCATCCGCCACTATGGTCAGATCTCAACATTTTTAGCAGAGGGTGCACATGCAAACCTTAAACATTGGACCCATATATCAACTAGAAATTTGGGAGCAATCTATGATATTATTGAAGCTTGCTTGCAATGATCAACTGTGTGAGGTTAGCCAAAAATATGCCAAGGAAAGAAGTAAACTTCCCTTGAAGCATAGTCATTGTATTTGGAGAGATATGGTTACAAAATATCAATTTTTACATTGAATGAAGCAATGAAGGAGTTTCATAGGTGCTTGTCAATGAATGAAAGCACAACATAGTGTCACAATGTCTTCACATCAACAATGGGTATTCCATGTTTACACCACATTCAACAACTATTTTTGCAACAAGCTAGAATTTTAGACTTGGGTTTTGGTCAACATTGGTGGCTGGAATAACCTTCATCTTATTTTCGAACTCGAGGTGATGTTGTTGGAGCTTGACCATCTTTCTGCTTCATTTTTTTGTATTGATGACAGGCTTGCCATAATGCAATCCAAACAACAATGCCTTTTGAAACAAGTTGTTGCACTACTTGAATAGTAGGAAGTGAGCATTCAAACCCCACTAACTATACAGCCACAAGTTGCACTCAAACAAGCAAAAACACACACTGTAATCCATCAGTGTTTGAGTATGTCAATCTGCCATGTTCAGATCAGCCTCAAAGTAATACAAGCCAAAGGAGATGCAGAATATGCCACAAAATTAGGCATAATTCAATGACCTATGGCAGTTTAGGCAAATTCAGTGCTCTAATTGCTACCATACCAACAACAAGCATGCAATAAACTACACGTGAACACCCACCTATTCCATGATTAGTTTTGGAGTCACACAAATTGTCTTGTCTTAGATACCTAATCTCCATAACATATCTTAGTTGTTTGCAATGGAAACCATAAAGCCCATCTATTATTCATTTGTGAGTCTTGTGCTAGGGGAGATGAAGACCATTGACATTTGGTTGAATGTTGTTTTCTCATATTTATAGAATATGAGCAGAATGAAATCAGTGGTAGCTTTATCTTTATCAAGTTTCTTAATTTCTTAAGTCGGTTGGAGATTTAGTGATTGGTCTATGGGTGGATATAATGAGCATAAAATCCAAAAATTATGGTCTTGCACTTTTAGTTTCACATTGTGGTTGCCATTGCTATAGAAAGAAGTGAACAAGCAACTTTTTGGTTTGTGTACAAATTTTTCAAGCATATAGATTGTAACAATCAAATTTTTTTGGTTCAAATTTTATTCTTTTATTGCTATGTGAAATTATCCCAAATTGTGGATAACAATGTTTGAAGTTGAGCACAAGACATGGTTCTTATCTACTATATTGTCTACTGTCCATGCTATGTGTGTGTGTGTCAATGAAACTTACAATAAGAAATAAACCTCTACTTCCATCTAAGATTGCCAAGTTATTAATGTAGAAATTTCTTTGAAGCTTAATTTATACACTAGGACCATTTTAAGACCATTGTTTTGGGCAAGGGTGGATCATGTAACTATCAAACAAAATCCAAGACTTTAAGGACATGCACATGATCACAAATGTCCACGCTCTCAAGCTAGCATAGTAGAGTTGGATTGGATGATTGTGAGTTATGAAGGACTAGTAAACTCAAAGAGTTCTAGTCTTGGTCAAGTTTGCAACCAAATTATTGTCTTGAAAAGATCAATTCTTCTTTTGACCTAGGATAGGAAGTGGGTCCTAAATTTGCTACTTTTTGCAATTTCCCAAAGCATTATTAGCAATAATTTTAATATAAAGAGCCTATGTGAATATGAGTCTAATGGGTGAGCAAGTTCAGTTTCTACTAGAACAAGTTTAGCTAACACATTAACAAAATTGAAATTTATTCTCCTCATACCATAGCTTAGTTGCAGAGTTAGAGCCTTTCCTACCTTAGAGTGATGACTAGACCTATGAAGAACAATTGTATCTGGCTTGGACATTGTTGATCCTATTTTTGTCATAGGCAGCCTGGCAATCCAAACATCATATTTAATACTCCTTTTAGTATATTTGGATCAGCAAGTATAGGATGATGTCAATAAGGTCAATAGAATGCAATCCAAGTTAGAAAGGTATTGCTGATTTTTTTATATGAAGTCAAAAGCACCAAAGGTTTAATTGAAACAAAATATAGATTGGAAAAAGTGGCTTCCCAAGTCTGTGCTATGAATGAAAACTGAAAAGATGTTAAAAAGAATCATATCAAATATCACAAACCCAAACTTAAAACACAAAGAATAACACAATAGGATAAGCTTATGCCCATGAGCTATGATCTGAGCTTCCTTAAACTTAATAGGTTGAATCAAATCTCCAACCAATTTGAAGAGAGTATTTTTGTAAGAACAACAACCACCTTTCCATCTAATTCTCAAGCTCAAGATTAATTCATGCAAAACACTTGCAAGAGCATAAGAATGAGATAACACCTTGGATGGCCGTTTGTGCATTTTTCAGATGAGAAAGAGGCTCCCAAGTGGCATAATGAAGGACATACCTTTTGAGAGGACCTTGTACTTGGTATATTTTTGACTACCTTGTTGAATGTGGCAACGTGCAAGGATTTGATCAACTTCATACTCTTCATGATCATTGATAGGGATAGGAAGAAGAGGAGGTTGGATAGGAGAGGAAAAAAGAAGATGGATTAAGAGCAAAGGGTTTCAACTTGGAAATATGAAAGATAGGATGGATGTGCATATGATAAGGCAAGGCAAGGCAAGTCGATAAGCAACATGAGAAATGATTTGGATGATATCAAAGGGTCCTATCCAATTAGGAACAAGTTTACAAACTTGGGTATCAAGTGGGACGCCTAGATTACCGGATGAGAGCATGATCTTATCCCCAACTTGAAAGGTGAGATCATGATAATGGTGGTCTGCATATTGTTCTTGACAATTTTGAGCAACAAGAAGATGAGATTTGGCTTGTTAGAGAGATTTGGATGTGGTGTTCAAGAAGATGGAAGTATGAGGGACATTAGATGGAGAAGGAGCAAGAAGGGATTCTAGAACAAGTGGATCTTGGCCAAAATTAAGGAAGAAAGGAGAGAATTTGATGCTTGGGTGTTTAGAATTATTATATGAAAACTCCACAATTGCAAGACATTCATCCCAATCGATATGGTGAACATTGGAAAAGACATGAAGCATATCTTCCAAAGTGCAATTTGCACATTCATTTTATCCATCAGTTTGAGGATGATAGGCCATGAACAAAGCAAACTTGGTGCCAAATATCTAGAAGAGTGCTTGCCAAAATTTTCCAATGAATCAAGATCACGATTGGAGATGAGTATACAAGGCATTCCCATGATGCTTGAAGATAATGTCAAAGTAGATCTGCACCAATGTTGGAGCATCCACGATATCAAAGATTAGTGCCAAATGGATTTGCTTACTAAGCTTATCCACAAACACCACAATTGTTGTGTAACCTTGCTCATTTTGGGTAAGGATGTGATGAGATCTAAACTCAAGTGTTCCCATCAAGCAAATGGAATAGGAAGTGGTTGAAGAAGTCCACTTGGTTTTTAGTTGTTGGCCTTGTTGCATTGGTATCTCTCACACAATCGGACAAACTCTCAAACATCTCGTGCCATGTTGGGCCACCGCCATTGGTATTAGAGGGTACTCAAAGTCTTGTCCACACCCATGTGACTTGGAATTGGTAAGTCATGGGCTTCTTGGAGGCACACAAGTCAAAGATCATTCTTGGTTGGAATATATATCCAATCCTCATAGAATAGAAGGCCTCCCTTGAAAGAGAAGGTGTTGTACTCCTTGTTGCATGTTGCAAGATGACCTTGTACCATCTAAAAGAATAGATCTTGTTGTAGAGCTATTCTAAACTCAATTTGGACATTGGAGTCAATTGACTCCGTTGTAATTGCCGCCAAGATGAGACAAAGAGACTTCAAATTAGGTTGTTGTCATAGTGCATCAAGGACAACATGGAACATTGGGTTTGTACTCAAGTTTGATGTCAAATACTCAAGTTTGGAGTTGCTCCTCCCATCAATGATGTCAACTCTTCATGTGTTCCAAATGTAGTCTCTACAACAAGAGCTTGTGATCAATTTGCATGATATAATATTTTAAAGATAGAGAAACATAATAGAGAAAACATGAATTCCACACTTAAAACTCAGATGCTGCAAAGGAGCACCTTCTCTTTATTATACAGCCAAAGAGGATCTCTTCCAAGGAATCTCCACCATAGGATTAGGTACATGGAAATGTGACATGTCAATAAGCTCCACCCTTAGATTACTTGTTTGGATGGGTGATATGTCTGTCTTGGTCTTATCTGGTTGGTCAAACAAGCTTTGACCAAAGGGAATATTTTAGAGAATCTTCCTATAGGAATCTCAAAATCACGTGGTTGAGGTACCATTTGAAAGCTCTTGATAAGACAAACCCAGGCTAGCTTTACCTCCATTTGGGGAAGATGTGCACTTTTTCAAAGCCTAATTCATCCATTTAGGCCTCCAAAATTGCCTCAAAAGTTCAGGCTTACTTTGGCTTCTACCCTATTAGTAGAAGTGTTCTTTTGGTAATACCTCTATTTGATCTACTTTCTCTATCATGTGTAACATCTTTCCATATGTTACCAACCCAAGTTTCACCTCTAGATCATATGCCTAGCTATTGATTCTAAAGTTTCCAAGTATGTTTTGGTTTTTGGCCTATTAGTAGAAGTAATCTTTTGGTGATACTTATGTCTAATCTACCAAGTCTATCATGTATAACATCCTTCCAAATGTTCCCAAACCAAATTTCATCTCTAGATCATATGTCTAGCTATTGGTATTACCCATGATCACCTACTTTCCCAAAAGATAATGCCTCCATACCTTGGTGGCATATACCATTGCTAGTTTTTCACTATCTTATGTAGAGTAATTTCTTTCTATAGTGGTTAATTGGCAAGACACAAAGGCAATGGGATGTAACTCATTTGGGAATTCATGTTGCAACATTGCTCCAATGGTAAAGTTAGAAGCATTGAAGTCAACCACACAAGGTAATTGAGGATCATATGGTTGAAGAATGGCTCTTGAAGATACAATATGTTTCATCTTTTTTAATGCTTCTTCATACTTTGCAGTCCATTGAAAGCTTGAGTTTTTCCCCAAGAGGTTGGTCAATGATGCTACTACATGCACATGATAGTGAATGAACCGTTGGTAAAAACTTGCCAATCCATTAAATGCTTACACCTCTATGATATCCATTGGAGTAGGCCAGTCAGTAATGGCCTTGATTTTCTTCTCTTCCATCTTGATGCCTCCTGATGAGATCTTATGATCCAAGAAGGTAACTTCCTTCTACCAAAAGGCACACTTTGACTTCTTGCAATAAAACTTCCATTGGCATAGTCATCTTAGGACTTCTTGAACATAATTTGTGTGTTTTGCCTCTGTCTTGCTATAGATTAAAATGTCATCCAAGAACACCACTACGTACCAATCCAATAGTCCATCCTAACACCCAATGCATCTGATCCATGAAGATTGTTGGAGCATTAACGAGCCCAAAAGGTAGAACTCTCCATTCAAAGTGCCTATACCTTGTGCAAAAGATAGTATTTTGCACATCTTCCCTATCAATGGGGATTTGCCAATAGTCACTACAAAGATCCAACTTGGAGAAGTATTGTGCTCCACTCAATTGATCAAGCAAGTCATCGATTTGAGGCAAGGGATATGCATTCTTCATTGTTTGTTTATTGAGCTTATGGTCATCAATATAGAAACAAAGCATCTCCATCTAAGGCTCTTGACTTTCCTCAGATTCTCCCTGTGCAATCTGCTTGATTCACACCACAAAAATAGACTTATCTTCATTCAAAGCTTGCTCTATTGCTTTCTTGACAAACTTCCCATCTTGGGACTTATCTTCCTTCAAGGCTTGCTCTCTGGTTGCTTTCTTGACAAAATTTTCATCTTGGATTGACTATTCTTAGGTGTCTTACTCAAAGATACCACACAACAGAATTAGAAATTCCTACCTTGGTGTTGTACTTCAATTTGTCATTGGGTCCAATCAAATTGAACCTTATGATATTCAAGCCAAGGCAACCCCAAAATGACATCATAGTGTAGAAGTGTAAAAGACCAAGACCAAGACCAAGACCAAGGAGAGAAATAGAAGAATGGAAGCTCACATTGGGACCCTTGAATGAGGGAAAATTCTGAATGCCTAGCATGAGCTTTGGCTTTGGTATTTATAAGGAGCATACAAGGCTCTTGAGAAGCATCTCAAGAAGCTTCCTTGAGCTGCTTTCTTGGAGTGCAAGCCAAATTAATTGAGAAGTTTCTCAAGAAGCTTCCTTCTAGAAGTCGTTGACTTGACATGTAAGTTAAGCTAGTTGGAAGCTTCTATAAGTTGTCTACTTGGGGTGCAAGTTAAGCTAGCCGGGAGGCTTCCCAAGAAGTTTCCTAGATACTTTTGGAATATTTTAGGTTAATTTGGCCTATTTGCTACTTTGTTAACCCTAATGAACTTCATTGATAAACTCCATATTGTTACATATGCCCCCACCGCTAGTTGGTAATATCCTTGTTGCCATTGAAGCTTCAAATTCTTGGAGGGCCATTTGTGCATTTGGGAGATGAGAAAAATATTCCCATGTGGCATCATGAAGGGGATACCCTTTCCAAAGGACCTTGTACTCCATATGTTGTTGGCGGCCTTGTTGAATGTAGCAACACGCAAGGATATGATCAACTTCATACTCCTCATGATCATTGATAGGGACAGGAGGGGGAGGAGGTTGGACACAAGAGGAAAAGTAAGATGGTTAGGAACAAAGGGTTTCAACTTGGAAATGTGAAAGATAGGGTGGATGCGCATATAACAAGGCAAGGCAAGTCGATAAACAACAAGGGAGAAAATTTAGGTAACATCAAAGAGTCCTGTCCAATTAGAAGCAAGTTTATGAACTTGGGTAGTAAGTAAGAGTGGTAGGTTACTACTATAGGAGAGCATGACCTTATCACCCATTTGAAAGGTGAGATCACAACAATGGTGGTCTGCATATTGTTTTTGACAATTCTGAGCAACAAGGAGATGAGGTTTGGCTTGTTGGAGGGAATGGGATATGGTGATCAAAAAGGTGGAAGTATAAGGGACATGAGATGGAGGAGGAGCAAGACAATAATCTGGAAGAAATAGATCTTGGTCATAATTAAGAAAGATAGGAGAGAATTTGGTGCTTGCATGTTTGGAATTATTATATGCAAACTCGATAGTTGCAAGACATTCATCCCAATTGGTATGGTGGATGTTGACAAAGACATCAAGTATATCCTCCAAGGTATGATTTTCACATTCAAAATTTTCCATCAGTTTGAGGATGATAGGCCATGGACAAAGTAAGCCTGGTGCTGAGTATTTGGAAGAGTGCTTGCCAAAATTTCCCAATAAATTGAGGATCACGGTCAAAGATTAGTACACGAGGTATCCCATGATGCTTGAAGATAATATCAAAGTAGATCTATGCCAATGTTGGAGCATCCACAATATCAAAGGTTGGTGCCAAATAGATTTGCTTACTAAGCTTATCCACAAATACTACAATCATTGTGTGATCTTGCTTTGCTTGGGCAAGGATGTGATGAGATCCAAGCTCACGTGTTCTCATCAAGCAAATGGAATGGGAAGTGGTTGAATAAGTCCACTAAGTTTTTGGTTGTTGGTCTTGTTGCATTGGTAACTCTCACACAATTGGACAAACTCTCAAACATCTCATGCCATGTTGTGCCACCACCATTGGTGTTGGAGGGTACTCAAAGTCTTGTCTACACCCATGTGACTTGCAATTGGTAAGTCATGGGCTTCTTGCAAGTGCACAAGTTAGAGATCATTCTTGGCTGGAACATATATTTGGTCCTCATGGAATAGAAGGTCTTCCTTGAAGGAGAAGGTGTTCTACTCTTTGTCGTATGCTATAAGATGACCTTGTACCATCTGAAAGAATTGATCTTGTTGTAAGGCTATCTTGAACTAGATTTGGCTTTGGAGTCAACAAACAATATTGTAATTGTCACCATGATGAGAGGAAGAGACTTCAAGTTTGGTTGTGGTGATAGGGCATTGGGGATAACATGGAATTGGCCCAGTTTGTACTCAAGTTTGAGGTCAAAATATTGTTTTTGTTCCTCCCAACTATGATGTTGACTCTTCATGTGCTCCAAATGTATTATCTACAACAAGGGTTTATGATCAGTTTGCATGACCACTTGTTTCCCCAATAGACAATGCCTCCATACCTTGGTGGCAAATACCATGGCTAGTTGCTCCCAATCTTGAGTAGAGTAATTCCTTTTAGTAGTGTTCAATTGACAAGACACAAAGAGAATGGAATGTAATCCATCAAGAAATTCATGTTGCAACACAACTCCAATGGAAAAGTTAGAAGGATCAAAATCAACTACACAAAGGTAGTTGAAGATCATGTAGTTGAAGAATGAATCTTGAAGACACCATATAATTTAGCTTTTGGAATGCTTCTTTGTGCTTGGTGGTCCATTGAAAGCTTGAATTGTTCCCCAAGGTCGATCAAAGGTGTTGCCACATGAGCATAATAACCGGCGGTAAAAGCTTACCAATCCATTAAATGCTTGCACTTTTGTGGTATCCTTTGGAGTAGGCCAATTAGTAATGGCCTTGATCTTTTCTTCTTCCATCTTGATTCCTTTGGATGAGATCTTATGACCCAAGAAAGTAATTTCCTTTTGCCAAAAGGTACACTTGGACCTTTTGTAGTAAAACTTCCATTGACATAAGTGTCATAAGACTTCTTGCACAATATGCGCATGATCTACCTCCATCTTGCAATAGATTAAAATATCATCCAAAAATACCACCACATATCAATCCAAGAGTCTATCCAAAACTTGATGCATCTAATCCATGAAAATTGTGGAGGCATTAGTGAGTGCAAAAGGCAGAACTCTCCATTCAAAATCCCCATACCTTGTATGAAAGGTAATCTTTTGCACATCCTCTCTATCAATGGGAATTTGCCAATAACCACGTCAAAGATCCAACTTGGAGAAGTATTGTGCTCCACTCAATTAATCAAGCAAGTCATCAATTTGTGGCAAAGGATATGCATTCTTCATTGTTTGTTTATTCAGACCATGATAATCAATATAGAAGCAAAGTACTCCATCTTTCTTTGGAACAAATAGTATTGGTGTTCTGAAGAGAAATGTACTATGTTGTATGAAATCCTTCTCCAACAACTCTGTCAATGTTGTTGAAAGCTCATCCAACTCCTTTGGTGAGAGCTGATAGATTGGTCTACTCATTGGAATACTTCTTGGCAATAATTCAAACTTGAAGGACATACCATGATCAAAGTGTAATCCTTTTGGTAGATCTTTTAGAAACACATCTTAAAAATCCTAAACTATTTGATCAACCATTGCTTGACAAGGTTTGTGGCTCTCTTTAGATTCTCCATGCACAATTTGCTTGATACACATCATAAAAATATATTTATCTTCCTCCAAAGTTTACTCTATGGTTGTTTTACTGACAAACTTCCCATCTTGGGACTTATCTTCCTTCAAAGCTTGCTCAATGGTTACCTTCTTGACAAAATTCCCATCTTGGGATTGACTATCCTTAGGTGTCTTACTCAACTAGACAACCTAATCCAAATTTCTTACCTCGGTGTTATACTTGAATTTATTGTCAATTTTAATCATATTGAACCTTATGATGTTCAAGCTAAGGTAGACCCAAAATGATATCATAGTATAGAGGCACCACTACAAATCTCATACACTCCAAATATTCCTTCTCAATCTTGAATGCAATAGGATGTGAGGTACAAAATGCATCACTATTTCTACCATTTGCCATCATCAATCTACTTCCAATTATTGGCCAAATAGGAATACCTAATACCCTTGAAAATTGTGTGGACATACAATTCTCTGAACTCCCAAAATAAACCAAGATCCTACACCCATGATCAGATATCATACCTTGCAAGTGGAGCAAATTTGCATAGGTCAAGCCTTCAATCCCATTGGAACTAATCAAGTTCTCAATAGGTGGCTCAAAATCTTCTACTGGGATTCCTCATTTCTTTGATCATTTTGCTCCACAAACTCCATTTGGGAAACTTGTTGAGGTCACTCCTTCTTGAATAGACATTCAACAATGCGGTGTCCAATTTGGTGACAATAAAAACATCCACCATTTTGTCATAATCTTTCATGATCTGTTGTGCCAAGTGGTCTTCACTGGATGGCATCAATCTCTATTGGTGTTAGCTCTTCCACTCATGTGTAGTGCATGGGTGGGTTCAAGAAGGGCCGAGGTCAAGACCAAGTTGTTACAACCAAGGAATCAAAGCACTCAACCAACTGAATGGTTTTCTCCAAGTCTTTGGACTCACGCATAGTTACTTTCAATCTGGTGTGTGACTTCAAGCCCCTCACAAAGCAATCTAGAGCTTCTCCATCTAGTATATCCAGAATTTGCATATGATATTCTAGAATTGAATGATATAGTTTCTTATAAAGCTAATCTGCTTGAATTTTACCAACCTATCTTGTGCAGCCCGTGTGGCATTTATAGTTTAGATGCACCTACCTGCCCAATTATTGCACTCTTGGATTCTTCCCATGTCAAGATTAGCTTAACAAAATGCCACTCAGCTCACTCCACTTGGAATCACCACCATAATTTTGCCGCTCCATCCAATTAGCTTGATGTAATACCAATAGCTAGACATATGATCGAGAGAAGAAAATTGGTTTGGTAACATTTGGAAAGATATTATACATGATGGACTAAATAGATAAGATAGAGGTATCACCAAAAGAGTACTTCTATTAATAGGCCAAAGATTGAAACATACTTGAAGACTTTAGAATCAATAGCTAGATATATGATCTGGAGGTGAAATTTGGGTTGGTTATATCTAGAAGGATGGTACACATGATGGAATAAGTAGATCAAGTAGAGGTATCACCAAAGGAACACTTCTATTAAAAGTGCAGAAACCAAATAGGCCTAAAAACTTCAAAGGCAATTTCAGAGGCCTAAACGGAAGAATGAGGCTTCAAAATACATAGATTTTCCTCTTCCTTATCAGGGAAATGATAGCTTTCTCTCCTATCTAGTTTTTCCCATCAAGAGCTTTCCAACGATACCTCACCCATGCAATTTGGAGATTCCTACAAGAAGATTCTCTAAAGGTTCCTTTTGGTCAAAGAAGGTTTGACCTACCAAAGAGGATCAGAACTGACATGTCACCCATGCATCCAACTTATCTAAGAGTGGAGCTCACTAATATGTCACCTATTCATGTACCTAATCCAATGGTGGAGCTTCCGTGGAGAAGACCCTCTTTGGCTATTTACTAAAGAGAAGGTGCTCCTTTGGGCATCGGAGTTTGAGTGTGAAACTTAAGTTTTCTCCTCTATGTTTCTTTTCTATCCTCAAAACATTACACTTGAGGCCAAGAGAATTTATCTCCGTTCATCTTGTAGGTTTGTTGCTTCGAAGTAACGTTCACAATCAAACACAAATATTTTCACTACACTTTGAAGGTTCTTATCTTCAAATACCTTAGGTTTTGGAAATCAGATTTGCTCTTCTCCCTCTTGAACTGGTGCTCTTTCTACTTGCTCTTGTCATTGACGGTCTCATTCATCCAACAATCAAGTAAGGTGCTCAATTTTTTATTTCATAGTAAGGATAATTTTAGACATCACTTCCATGGCTACTACTCTAATACATTATCCCCAATTTATCTAATTTATTAACACATAGATGCAACATGGTCACCGTCATCCATAAGTTACCATTGGAAGCACCAAGGGGTCCTCCGACAAAGTGATCACATTCAAAAAATCTTACCCAAAGCATAAGGTGATGAATTGTGTGAAATGATGCTTGGGTAGTACTTGGACATGAAAATCCAAATAGTTTGGTCAAAATGGATTTGGTGGTCTATAAATTCCATCCATCCCATTCCTATTCTAATACCAAATGTAAAAGACCGAGACCAAAGAGAGAAATAAGACAATGGAAGCTCACATTGGGACACTTGAATGAGGGAAAACTCCAAATGTCCAGCATGAGCTTTGGCTTTGGTATTAATAGGGAGCATACAAGGCTTTTGAGAAGCATCTCAAGAAGCTTCCTTGAGCCGTTTTCTTATAGTGCAAGTCAACTTAACTAGGAAGCTTCTCAAGAAGCTTCCTTTTAGAAACCGTCTACTTGGCGTGCAAGCTAAGCTAATTGGAAGCTTTCTAAAAGTTTCCTTCTAGAAACTACCTACTTGGATGCAAGCTAAGCTAGCCGTAGAAGTTACCACTTGGCATGCACATTACCCAATACTTGGGAGAATACCAAGTAACTTCCTAGATACTTCTAGAATATTCTAGGCTAATTTGGCCTATTTGCTACTTGTTAGCCTTGACTAACTTCATTGCTAAACTCCATATTGTTACACTCTAACTGCATAGCACATAATTGGCCTAAATGAATTTACATTATATCATGTTTTTAAGTTGCTTGCTTATGGTAGGTCCTTAAATTATGCATAACTACCTCTTGTGGATGAGTGTATGGCGCAGTTGGTCTTTCCTTGCTTTCTCATGTTCTTTGCATCTAGGCATTCTTTTAATGTCTCATTTTCTCTTCTTGCACCTTTTGTTTGCTTTCTCATGTTCTTTGCATCTAGGCCTTCTTTTAATATCTCATTTTCTCTTCTTGCACCTTTCGTTTGCTTTCTCATTTTCTCTCTCCACATTTCACTTTCTGTTTGCTTTCTCTCTTTTTTTCCTTTGCATGCTACATTCCAAATTTCATTATGTTCCTCATTGCGCCAATCGCTGCTTGCTATACAACATTGGAACAAGCTCATACCGCTCTCCAAGCCCACACTCATTCAATGGGCTATGTTGTGAGAATTGCAAGCCTGCATACAATTGGTAACAAACTTAAAGGTGATATCAAGTTTATGTCTTTGATATGCATAAATGGGAGGAAATATGTTGTGCTTGAAACTCACATCCAAAATACTTCAACTTTACACATTAGTTGCCCTTTCCAAGTGGTCTTACCAAGAGATAATGATGGTGGTTGGAGGTCAAAGATCCTGGATAGCACACATAACCATCAACCAATAATAAATCTTATAGTGTGCTCTTATAGAGAATGAAAGAAACAATGTTCAGCAGATGTGTAGGGTTAGAGTAGTGCTGAAGCAAATTGTTAGCACACTTTTATGAACAAAATCAAGCTTGCAGATTCTGTCTTCAAGATATCTACTATCTCAAGAGTGCAACCCAAAGAAAAAGATTGGATGGATGTTCTCCAATTGAAGCACTACTTGATGTGTTCATTGAGAAGGAGACCATTCACCAATTCCAATGCAATGATGATGGGCTCTTGACACACTTGTTTGTCACACCAAAGACCACAAAAGAGATCGCAGTTAGATAAGCAAATTAGTAGTTAGTTAGATAAGAAAGTTATTTTCTTATCTAACTTGATCTTCTTGAAGGTCTTGGGAATCTTCATGAAGACTTTTAGGATGTAATTACATCTTTGAAAGGATTAGGAACCTCATAAACTTCATCCTAAAAGTTAATAAAAATTATGACTTAGATAATCATCAATCGTGTAGATAGATGAAATATGTTTGGCTTGTAAACCTCTTAACTTTAGTTTCTATTCATTCATGGATATCACCTGTTTACGAGACTATAATACATGTGCTCCAACCATATATTGTAATCTATAATTATGGATGGAGTGGTTGATTCGATAATCAGCCTTGCTTTTAATAATGCTTATAATGCTTAAAAGCATTAACCTAATCCTATATTGTCCCCCAAAATCCATTACCATCCAACATAGTAAACAAATGATATGTTTACTTTTGAATATTTGATATTTTCTTATTTACTTTTCATACTATAGACAAATCAGAATCTTAGTAAAGAAGGCAGGGTTGCAGAGGAAGCAGACATCGCAGTTTCTACCTCATTCATATTTATTTGGGTAATAATCTATATGTTTCTCATAACGGGTTTTATAGTATGTTGATTTGATACGTCTCAAGACTTAAATTTATGATTGGTACTTCAGAAGCTTCATCCCCTTTTTCTATCTCCGATGTCCTCATATACTCAGTGCCGGGTTGCAGTTACAGCCTCTTAACTTCTATCAAAGTGAATTCTCCTAAACCCAAAATGTTCCCAAATATCAGTGATACTGAAAGTGTTCACTTTAAGTGGTGTAATGTTGGTCACTTTCTGATCAGAAAAGTGACCAACATTACAAGTTGAGACAATTCTTCTGGTGAAAGTCAGAGGTCCTCAACTGTCAGCTGAGGGCTCAACACAGTGGGGAAAGCAGACCTGATTGTGCAAGAGTATCCTCCTCATTCACATCCTTTGAAGATGGCAAGAGCTTCATTGCTACGGTATTGTTTGAAACTCGTATGTCCCATATTGAAACCCTAAATGCACAGTGTACAAATCAGTGCTTTTCAAATCCGTGCGACCTACATGTCTCTCTACGAAAGACGCTGCTCCTCGGTTGACACAGAAATGTCCAACTTACGCCGGTGGGGCATTGTCACAGGTCACTCCATGGGATCGGGATTTGGTGGCGGAAAACAGGGGAGCTCTGGAGCAAAGCCCAGGGAGAGACATTGGTAACTTGGTTTCACTCATGTAAACTTGACTTCAAAATAGCAGAGTCTGTAAATCTGCAGGTCCATCGGTCTGAGTTCAGGTGAAACTAAGGAACAATTAGATATCTCTCAAGAGTCTGGAAATCTGCAGTTACATCGGTCTGAGTTCATGTGAAACTAAGGAGCAATTAGGTGTCTCCCAAGAAGCTACAGCTATGTTGATTTCACGATGGAAGACTTAGGAACTTCCAACATCAAATTTTTCCTCATCCTGAACTCTTCTCGACCATCTAATCTAGAACGTTCACATTAGCGAGAGCTTCACTTGATAGGACGCGGTGTAAGTTTGTTTTATCAATGACAGGAGTGCGAGCTCTGAAATCGCTTCAGAGGATGATTTCCTTCGTAGGACTTCAACCCCACTGCTCCAGGAATTGGGGGTGTTCCCATCGCTCTAACAGGGGATGCAATTGAGTTCCATACCTTGTTCACAGCCGCGGATGGCTCATAGCCTCTTACAAACAGAGTTGGGCATCGTATATGATCCCTTGTTTCCCTTGTTTCTTTCTTCCGTGTGCTCTGTGCTGCGCTTGGAGTCTTCGCCAATCTCAAATTTTTTCAGGATGTATTTCGTCCACATCCAAAAGTTCCAAATAAGCCTAATCCTTGAAATGTGTATTTGCGTTCTTCCAAGAGTGGCCAACGTGAGAATCCAGACCATTCCGGTCAAATTCAGAACAAAATTCAGAAGAATCGGAGTTCACAAGAGCCTCGGACCTCGAGGCCTCAATTGGAAATTGTGTACGGAAAAGTGTGTAAGGGAAATTGTTACCCACTTTACCGTGGAAGGTTATTACAAAGACTTTGAAGGTGGGAGCTGCTTGAGTTGTACCCCATTGCGTCACATTTGGTTCTTGTCTTCTCCATCGCTGGAGCTTTGAGCGAGTTTATTACGTCTGGCAACAATCACGTCGCCCGGCTTGTGCCAACATAGTCAATTACTGACACTGCGAAATTGATGACACCACCTGTTGAGAAGCTTATGAAGCTACAATCCGGGAACGAGCAGGGCAATGCCTGATAAAGCACAACAAAACAGAATGATGAAATAGAAGGTGTAGGAGATTCCGAATATTGTGCTATACGATCTCAGCTCGCTATCTAGATCACTTGTTAGTACAGTTACCTGGTTTGGATCAGAGCCTGTGTACAAATCTCCGGCTGAGCACACAGGGGGAAACCCTCGTGGATGAGTCCTGGGCCTGGTTTCCTCCCGGTACGGTATGGAATGCGTGTATTTGCGCATAACCATCTAAACTTCCAGGAGGAAAATGCAAATAAAAGCAACTTAGAAACAGAAGAAATAGAAAATGAAATTTAGTGCAGAACCAGTTCTAAAAAGTTCCCACTCCTAACAAGTTACTCATAGTGCATAAAAGGGAAAAAGCCGGGATGAGATTAAAAACCTTCTCTAACTGGTTCTTTTCAGCTCTCAATGTCTACCATTTATTTCACAGTTTGTTGGAGCAGGATACTCTTCCAGATTCAAATGAGAATGAGAGCATCGTCATGTGTATTCTGAATTCGTATGGGGGAGAGATTGCTGTCTCGGATACTACTTCATTTGCAGTGGCGGAAGCTGTCGTTAAGTTCCTACAAGCATAATTGCACCAACACTGTGAACAAAATCCATACACATTTGAAATTTTGGGCTCACAACTCCAGACATTTTAGTTTTGATGGTACAAGACATGATCTGATTTTATTCCCTTGTGCCGACCACAACCAATACAATATAAGAAGAAACCTCTTAAACAGTTGGCTCTCACTTGCTGGTTTGGAATCTTTATGTTTGAGAATGTCCAAATATTGCCTATGGAACGAGTCTTATGCGGTTGAAACTATCCTTCTTGAGGTACTTAAATTAGATTGTGAGTTATTCATTGAATATGATATACGTTAACTATCCTCTAGTAAGCTTGTTGTGTTATCTGAGTAAGTGGATAGCCAATGCTTGACGATAGGAAGAATACTGTAAAATAGTTGCACCATTTCTAGACATTTGTATCAATATGAAGACTGCAAAAGAAAGGTTTGCGTCCACTATTCACCCAATCCAGCACTTATGTCCGGCTGTTGTACGGCGAGAATTAATTCGTTGATTCATTTGGTGAATGAGTATATAAAGGCCACGGGATCCCGCAAGAATATGGGACCTAACGATTGTCACATACTTCACTTCAATCCTGCTCTAAAATGAACCCTGACAGTCGGTTAAGTTCACAGAATAACATACTTCACAAACAACTCATGAGCTTTCCTGTTTACATACTTCACTTTCAATAGAAAATAGATCAAAATTCACGTAACAACTCATGACCTCCCCACAGTATTATGAAGTCATTATTAACAGGTTCTTCCATACTGACCTACCCATGCAAACATATCTGTGTAGTGACATCCCCTCATTCACAGAGGCTTTTCGAGAACCCAACCCAAAACATCGTCATGGTCTATGGAATAGACAATTGAAACTGATGAATGCACTGAAATGAACAATATACCATAATATGTTATTGTAGGCAAGGAGAAGTACTGCACTATAAGCTGCTCCGCTGCTTTCGAATTCAGAAATTTCTAAGCTTCCCTCTGAGTCACTGTATTGTGTAGAAAGCGTTAGGAGGATATTATGATATTACAGCTTTTTAGAAAGCAACAAAGATGGTAGGTACTGCCGACCTCCAGACCATACCTCTGATGGACTTGGTATCCCAATGACGTGAGCCTAAGTCATCTAAGAGCTCCATTTTCAACGCTTTGAAAAGTAGTTCGTTGCCAGACCTATTCGAACACTCCACAAACATACCTCTCATCTACGAGCAATGTGGTAAGAAAAATTGGTCATTTGCAATTGAGATTCTGAGACGTAACAATGCCTGCTACTCGCTTTGTTTCATGACCTTACCATTCAAGCTCAAGTTTGAGTGGCTAGTTGCAATCGTCCACAATGGAATCCAAACGAGAACTCTGGCCGTGTGCTAGTCTTCGAATTCCGTAAGCACTTGTGGAACGGGAGGGCTTTGGATCCACTGGACAATCCTTTGAGAGTCTTTCGCGAAGTTTCCATCAATCAGGACCCGGACTCTACAAACTTGATCGGAAATACAGATTGAGGTTGGCAGTCTAAGAGTGTTCTTCTTACAGTTCTGTGCTCTACATCTATGTCCATGACAACTTCTAGCTCCAATTCCTGCACTGCTGGAAAGAGCTCGCAGCAGGGCGTAAGGGTAAATTCCGTCACTTTCCTGTCCTTGAGTTTGTGCATGCCGGTATAAATGCGTTGACTACGTCACAATTGAATAGCTTGTTTGTGCCTTCCGAAAGATAATAGTTTTGGTGCCTATACACTTAATTCTTAGTGGTTTATCATATATTTTCATTGGACTTCTATTTACAGCACCGGTGGATTTGTATTCTGTAGCTGAAACAACGCAGAACATTTCTTGAAGGAAAAGAAAAGCGTTCTAGAATATAGGTAGACAGCCTCGATCAGTTACTGTCACTGAATCGTTCGATTTGTCTTTTACAGCTCAACGATGCAGTGTTTGAGATGTACAGACCTAGAACAGGAGCCATAGAGTTGGAGATCATATTCTTCCATGGGTTCTCGAAGGAAGACGGTGACGACTCTTACTTCCGGACCTGGATGAAGAAGATGATTCAGAGTGTTGGTTGAACACTTTGCTTGCTGACTCTTTTCCCCAATCTCATATTCTGAGCATGTACTACGGTGCTGGAATAACCGCCTCTAGCTACGATGGAGCAATGGACACATATTTGCTTGGAGAAACCTTGGCTCAATCTCTCGTAGATCTAGCAGGGGTTGGTCAAAGTTGTCCTGTGATTTTGGTTGGACATTGTGTTGGCGGACTCATCTTAAAAGAGGTGTGTCTAAAAGCTGCCATGCTGGCCAGAGGATCAACACATTTCGGTGGATACCAGTATTCAGATTTCTTGGCAAATCTGAAAGCCACCGTGTTTTATGGTACACCCCATTTTGGCTCTGAATCAAGACCCAGGCCTGGTCTTGGAGGTCCTTTGATTCAGTATTTGCAAAAGTACAACTTAGTATCCACCAGGATCAATAATGAGTTTTCAACATTGCGACGTCAGTACAACTGGGAGAGTTCTGGGGTTTGCGAGACCAATGCTACAACAGAGATGTCATATTCTCTATGTTTGGTATGTACATTCCCGGTGAAATTTGGCTGGTGCTTCGTTGTGCAGACTTGTTGAAGCACTTTGATCTCACTTTTATGCGTGTTTATTCAGTTTATCTACAATCCTTGTTGAACATGTATAGGTGAAGAAGCTTCAGGGGTTTCTCCCTCCGTGGAGCCCGGTGGTGGAAGAGCAGTCTGCTCGTTATGATATGGATGGCTTCATCGCTCTGGCTGGGACAGATCATTATGATGTCTGCAAACCTTCTGATCAAACCTCGAGCAGCTTTGTCTTTCTGCAACGTATATTGGACAGAATATGCAAGAACGAGGTATGTTCTGAAACAGTATGGCATTTCATATTATTTCATGTTTTTCTCCAAAACGCGTTTAAACGTACAGACAGATACAAAAGTTCAGGTTCTGAGTCAAGAAACAAGCCAATAAAAAATTATAACAGAGTAATCTTGTATACGGTAAGATTAGATTTCACGGTAACAAGGTAAGTGAATCATTACTGTATTACAGTGACACAGGTTGAGAAGAATCTAGAATTCAAGCTAATAAATAAACTAACAGCTCCTGAATCATTTCAAACTTTTCCCAAAGCTTTTTCCAGAATTTACTGCATATTACATTCACAAGTGAAAGCTATATACAACTCTGCATTCTATGTGCATGAGCGTGAACTGATTATACACACTGGAATCATAGAGCTAGAACTAATGTTCCATTGCTGACAGGTTTTTTAATCCTTACTGTATGGCTGTGGCAGGCTGAGAGGAATCGACAATTCAAGCGAATGCTTCATTTGCCGAAGGGGTTTCAGGGTGCTCGTGTAGATGGAGTTATCAAGAGGCTACGATTACAAGACTCAGAGTCGTTGCGGTTGGTACTGGTAGGCATGGGCGGTATAGGAAAAACCACCTTAGCCAAGCAAGTTGTACTCAAGATCAGTTGTCACTTTGATTTCGTCTGTTTTGTAGAAGATGCCAAACAGAAGCTGGCGAGTGCGGATCTTCAAACGTTGATAGCTAGAAACCTGTACAGAGGAACCGGAACGAAAGTGGACTTGCGAACAGATGAGGACGTTTGGATGCGTCTGAGAGGAAGAAAAGTGTTGATCGTTGTGGATGATCTTGAGAATGAGGAGGAAATAGTTGGTTTATGGGAATCAAGTTGGGCTGAGAACGGAAGCCGCCTCATAATCACCTCCCGGAACCACATAGTACTGAAAGGAGCTATCATCGATAAAGTCCCTTTTCTGTCCACAGCAGAATCACAAGCTCTTTTCGAGGCTCACATGGAAAATGGAACACCCGCAACAATTCCCAAGCATTTGGCAAAACAAATAGTGGAAAGGTGCGATGGGTTACCTCTTTCATTGGTGGTGATTGGAATCTATCTCAGCGAGGACAAGGAGGTGTCAAGCTGGATACATGCTCTGCACCGATTGGGGGAGGCACAATCCTTCGATGGAAATGGAGACGACGACAAGTTGTGGAGGAAGCTGAGAGTGAGCTATGACAAGCTTGGCAAGATTGAGCAGGAGATGTTTCTAGATATTACAGCTTTTGATATGTTTGGTTCCAAGTTAACGCATTACGGTGTAGATGTGCTGGAAGTTGCGCTGAAGACAAGATCGGACGGAATGTCATCACATGTCGCCTTACGCAATTTGGAGAAGAGGTCATTTATACAGCTGATGTACTCTTATGAGCACGGGAGGCCCACAATTGGATTGAAGGATCGAGAAGGGTACACAATCATAGTCTCTATTCACCAACAACTTAGAGATCTAGGTAAGAGCATGAACAGACCTGTGAATCAAGCACCAAAGCTTTGCAGAGCGTTATGGAACATCGACGATGTATCATTTCTGTGGGAGAAGTACAAGGTTAGTTTATATCATCTAAATCAAAAATGGGATTTGTGCATTAATTCTTTTTAAATTATAATTTGATATCTATATTAAGGATTGTAACTTACGAGGTTTATTGTCTGATAACTGCACACTTTTCTATGAATAGTTATGAGAGCTAGTCCATGATATCCTTGTAAATTGTGGTGCTCATGTAGGGAGAATGTGCAGCTAGCACACAGGTGTTGTCGCTTCATGTGGATATCAAGAAAGAGTCAGCGTCTTCAAGTTCTTCTGCCCAACATACCCACTTACACCTCAGTTCCAAGTCATTTGCAAAATTGGAACGTTTGCGTTTGCAAAGGATGTCCAATATAATCGTGATAGATTCAAACATCTCATCCAGATTTCCGGGTAGTCTCGTCATGTTGCACATGATTAATTGTTCCAAAGCATGGTGCTTGAAACCCAAGTGGCTGGAGAACAATTGCTGGCCTATTCGAGCAGGAGATGTGCAAGGTCTTCATCAACTGAGAGTCCTTTTGATACACAATTCCAGTCCGGTGCGACTTCCTTCTAATTTCCATGAATTGAGAAATTTAAGAGTTCTCCGGGTTCAGGATGCTGATAAAGCTTTGAAGAGATTGCCCAAGAGATTGCCCAAGAAAATCGGACTTCCTTCTAATTTCCATGAATTGAGAAATTTAAGAGTTCTCCGGGTTCAGGTTGCTGATAAAGCTTTGAAGAGATTGCCCAAGAAAATCGGTCTACTTCCGGCTCTGGAGCAGATCCACATCGAAATTGCAGGATTAGAAGAGCTTCCTGCTTCATTGTTCCAACCCACCTCTTTGCAAGCGATGACGATTCAAAACTGCAGCTCCTTGAGGACACTACCAGAACTCAGAGCAGCACCCAACACATCCGAGTATAGATATTCACTTACGCATTTGAGATTGGTCGGTCTTCCTTTTGTGGAGAAACTCTCGGAATCATTCGTGGAGATGAAATCTCTTCAAACTTTGGAGATTGAATCCTGCAAGGCTCTGGTGGAGCTCCCAGAGAATTTGGGTGACCTTCTACAACTGAAAGAGTTACACCTAAAATCTTGTTCGAGTATCAGAGCCCTCCCGGAGAGTTTCGGTGATCTCCCCCGATTGAAAGGCTTAACATTTTGAGACCTAGTAGGACCCCGAATCAAGTATCCTTTCCGCCCCGACCGGTTGGAGGATACGGAGATAGGTGGTCTTCCAGAATCGAAATTCTCACCTAGCACGTGCGATCGTTTGCCATCTCTTGAATGGCTGGATATCGTAGATTGTCCTGCTTTGAGAACGTTCCCGAGCCCACAGCAGGCCCTGTGGTTTGAGGGCTGTGATGGATCGTTGATCCGTAGGGTCATGGAACTGGGTCGCGGAAGTCCGGGATCCGTCCATGCGATGGCGTGATGTCCAGGTGTGACGAGGCAGTGTACGGATCACAGAGCGCGACGGCTTGGCAGGAGGATCGCGTTCATCATTTGGACACGCATCGACCTTTGCACGTGTTCGGGCCTCCGGGACGCTGTGAGAAACTAATTGAAATTTCAATATGGCGAATATCCGACTTAAAATACATTCCTGAAAGTATAGGACGTTATAGACGTCTGCGGTGTATTAGTGTTGGGATTTGCTCGGATCTGGAAGGGTTGCCTGAAAGCCTAGGTCAATTAACTGAACTTGAATATTTAAGGTTATCCTTTTGTGATAAGGTGAAGGGTCTTCCCGATTCTCTCGGAGATGCGGTCAACTTAGAAATCCTAAAAGTGATTTGTTGTGCGACTTTTGAACATGTTCCGATGTCCTTAGGAAAGCTTCGTAAATTACAATGGCTCGAAATAAAGAGATGTAAAACTTTCAGAGGTCTACCTGAGGGTTTACAAGAGATTTTAGGATCAAGATCCTGCAAGATAATTATCAAGTGAATCCTCGAAGTACTTTGACGATACTTTGGAGATCGAACTTCTCAACTTCAATAAATCGAATCCCCAGTGTAGCTCGTCATTCACTCACTATCAGATAAAATACTGAATCTCCGACCTGTCGTTGTGAATAAATCTGAAATTCATGAACGTTAGGTGGAAATGTACTCCAGTATTACCTTTTCCTCCTTGTAAAATCGTAAAACGGCGCTTTGTACAGTAAAAGGAACAATGCATTAATATTTGGTAAAAGAAGAAGTATGCTCCTCGTCTATGTTAGGTATGCACCAATACAATGGGCAACTGCATAATTTTAAGGGGGGCTTGGCTGACAGCCATGAGTTATTCAACTGCAAAAGGCACAATAGATTGAGAAGATTTTAGCTATGTTGTAAGCGGTCAATTACATTCAATTTTCAGACACCTTGTTTTCACGGTGACCTTGTCTCAAAAGCCTTGAAACTCTCCTTCTGAAACTCACGATATATTTTCTGGATTACTTTCCAATGGGCATGCTTTGAAAAGTAGAGACGGAAGCCGAAATTAGAGAAAGCCGAAAAGAAGAGATGTCTGAAACGGATATATTTGAAAAGGAGTTCAATATAAAACAGGTTGGTGCGGATAATACTTAGCTTTCTGATTGAGATTATACCACAAAGTACTCTCAGAACTCCAAATAGTTTTGGGAGAATAATGCGTTAAGCATTATGGTCGAAAATTCTAGTTTAAGAAGTGCAATTTCTATTAATAACTGAATCTTCCACTTAACAAATTTTTATCTACGAACCAGCGAAACAACTTATATAAAAGATTTTACACGTATTAAACTCCATGCGGAGTACTTCTCGCATACACCACAGAGTTAATATTCTGACACTATTCTTTTCATAGACTTCTTGTGCTCATTTTGCAATTTTCTGTATCTAAATTTGAAATTAGACGTTGAATAAATTTCAGACCCTCCACCGAATTTGGAGAAACGGTACCACATATACAGTGCGGTAGATATATCATATATGGTAGGTAGCGCAGTGCGTGATCATTCTGCATTGGTCCGTCCACTAAACAAAGTACAAACATTATGAAGATTTATGAGCTCGGTTATGTAAGGTCTTTCTCGAATATAAATATCTCGTAGTGAGAAGTACATGCTTGTAATTTTAACCGTTGTTATTAACATTCGGTCTTTGCTCTGCTTATCTTATTCCGGTGCCAAAGTAGACGGATGCTGTTTGTGTCTAGTACACTTATAATTGAGGTTCTGCTAGGACAATCAAACCAGACGTATCAAGGATATTTGTAGTATCCTCTTTAAATACTGAACAATCTTCTGTCTGCCATACAGTTTTGAAGCTCTTCTTTTGGAAGACTTCACCTAGTGAGTCACACAAGGGCACACAAGTTCATCTTTTGGTTATCACACGCTTCTTAGACGCTACCCTTGCAGAGGATGTTCTCCATGTGGATGACCTTCCATTACTAGGAGATCCGTAGGTGACATTTGGTACACTCTCCTCCAGTATTGCTTGTCGACCATCTTACCTCATCCGTGCAGTTCCTCCCTCATTATCTTTCCTATCAAGTTTGAGAGCATTTGATAGGAGGATTATGGGAGTCTTTGGTGATATTATTGGACCAGGGACTTTTGAGTGTGCGACAGGGGATTTACTACATGGACAGACGGCTATGTAGATCTCATGTGATGGGGTTGGCTTGCTATCTATGGAGGAGATGGCACCTATAGCGTTTTTGGGTAGTTGGGTCCTCTTGGCACCCATACTCTCCTCTCGTTTTGTGGTTGCTGATAGGCCAATTTTAGAGACTTAAGTGACAAAGGTGGAGGGAGGATCCTTTTCTCTCCAGATGTCATTGCTGCAGACAAGAGATAGTCTATACCCACGAGCACGAGAGGATTTTCCACCTTTTGCTTCACTATCGTCAAATTGGACTAGAGGTTTACAATCTGCCTTGATGGAGCAACAATGTGAGCATACGCTACATTCTCTCTTAGTCGACTCATCCATTCCTCAAGCTACTATAGCACGTCTTCGCTCTTGTTCCGACAAGGGGGCAGGCTCTTGGATCCTAGCTCGATCGTGCATTATGGCATTCCGACTCGCACTAGCTACTTTCTCTACAATGATGAGGTTTTGCCTAGGTTTGGTCCACCCATCTGCATCTTCATTACTCACTTGTGAGTGTGGTTCTACACTAAATGCAGCAGCTGTCCACATGACACAATGTCCATTTGGAGGACAGAGGATAGCTACCCATGACGCCATTAGGGAAATAGTGTTTGCTATGGCACGAGAGAGTGGATACTTGGTTTGGAGGGAGCGTTCGTATGCTTTGCAGATGACACGTGTCAAGGCAGACTTATACTTGGTCCAAGATGATCAGGTGATAGTAGCGGATGTCGTGGTTACAGACCCTATGCGGGATACAGTTTTGGAGGGAGTGATTACCCATCCTCCTGGATGGGCGGCGAGTGCAGCCGTAGGTCGCAAGGTCTCCAAGTATAAGGGCATGCAACGAGGTCACCTCTTTGTTCCTCTAGCCTTGGAGTTATATGGAGCAATGGACACGAAATTCGACATATTTATTAGGGAGTGCACGAGAGCTTATCATGTTAGGCGTCATGGGGTACCACTCTCACTCTCAAACTTTGTAACATATTTTAAACAGCATGTGTCCATTGCTCTACAGATGGCAGTGGCTGGTGCAATCCATAGGAGAGTAATCACATTAGGTGATGTTTCTTTGGATGCTCCAGTTGTGTGTAGACCGTACGACTTGCATAGCTCGGATATCTTAGGTGCGGTAGGGCAGATTTCTCATAGAGACTCTATTGGGGCTTAGCCCCATATTACCTTTTTTGTCTCTCCCTTGTACGGCTTGATGGGGTCTTCCCATCCTTTGTTTTTCCTATGTGGTCGCCTTTCTTCTCTTTTGGTTATCGTGGAGATTATACCTTTTCTCATACTGAATTTGCCTATTCACCTTTCATGCGTAGTGCTTCTCGGTGGCCATGGAAGTGTCTATTCTTGGACATTTTCCACCGTACTACTTGACTACTTTCACATGTTTTGTTGGAGATTTTATGCGATGTTGAAATTCTATTTATTTTGCATCTGAATGTTCTCTAACCCCAGAAATATAACAACTAGAGCGGACTACTTATTCCGATTCTTGACAAAGATATTGGAGATATATGATTCTTGGAGCCCTTGTCATTTACTCGTTATGCTTTCTGTCGGTGTTTTAAAAATTAAAAGGCTGAATCAATTATTTGCTCAATTCATCAATTAGTCAACTACTTCACAAAAGTATACATTCTTTTTGCCTCAGCTCCACCCTAATTCAATGGATTGCCTCTGCCATTATTGTTTAGTTGTAATATAGTTATGTGAATTTCAGACCATCTAATTGTATAATTATGGATTTACTCTAAATCATGAGTGTATACTCGTTTCCTTAAACTTTCTCAAACGAAAGCAATCAATCTCACTCATTTTACATGAATAGTATGGGTTCAATTAAAACTGCTGATAATCTATCGGAATAATGGAATAATGCACCCTTTATCAATAGGGCTGTCATGATTAACAACAAAAGAGTGTCTATTGCCTTTTGATGCAATGTCACAAAATGTCACATTGATTGATGTCACAATGTCTTCAGATCAACAATGGGTATTCCACGTTTGCACCGCATATTTCTGCAACAAGCTAGAATCTCAGGTTTTTATCAACATTGGTGGCTTCAACAACCTTTATCTTATTTTCCAACTCAAGGTGATGTTGTTGAAGCTTGACCATCTTTCTCCTTAGCTACTAAATTTGTTTTTATTGAGTAAAGGGTTTTCACAATGTAACTCCACCAACAATACCTTTTTGGAACAAACTATAGCACTACTTGAAAAGTAGGAAGTGAGCATTCAAACCCCACTGACTACACAACCACAAAGTCTCCCTCAAACAACCAGAAACACATGCTGTAATCTATCAAAATTTGAGTAGGTCACAAAATTAGGCATAATTCCAAGACATATTGCAGTTTAGGCTAATCAATACTCTAATTGCTACCATACCAACAACAAGCATGCAATAAACTACACAGGACCACCCACCTACTCCATTAATACTTTTAAGTTTCCAACTGAATAAACTATAAAGAATGCAACAATGACAACGCACATTAATATAATACTTCTGCTTTGTGTATATACACAATGATTGATTGAAAGCACATCCTAGAAAGCACACGGAGACAAAGATTGGTTATGACTAAATTCTTCTAGAACCATTTTTCAACCCGGTGAATTTCTTCAAAGTCTTTCTTCTTGAGAATCACCATTGCTAGGTAGATCTAGAAAAGCATTCCTTGGTGCTAGCAATGGTAATTCACGTAATTTATTGTTCATAGTTAGGATTTGCAAGATAAACCATCACCTTGCATCATCTTCTTGAGACTCAATTTACCAAATGGAGCGTGTCAACCTAGACACTCTCTTTCTTATTTTCACTTGTGAAATTTTTATGCAAGACGTGGTTGGCATTTGAGGTATATCTATGTTGAATGTTTTTAACGATTATGGTAGTCCAGCAAGTAAAATATTCTTGCTACCAATCAATAGAGAATAAAGGAAGAGGCACTTGACATTCCTATTGTGAAGAGAAAATGAGACTGATGACAGATTATAAGGAGGATTGCAGGTAAACATAATAATTAAATGCTTGATTTTATGAAATTTCTACTACTTTTTAGTATTTTACTTAGTGAATATTTGAGCTAATCAGGGGGACTTGAAATTTTGCAGAATAGCAGCTTACACTTTATAAGATTACACACATTGTCATTCATCACTTTATATTGATACTACTAAATAAAAATTTGAAATATTTATTTAATTTGGAAATTTGACTCCCGTGTCATTCTATATATCTACATGTTGGTATTTAATTTATAAAAGATTAATATTTACCTCTCTTCATTTTTACTTATAATTCAAACTTAAATAGATGCTTCGACTATTCAACTACTATAAAACGAGACCGTTTTCCCATAGAAGGATTAATTAGAAACCAACTTAAGATAATATTATAAATTTTATGGATTGTCCATTCAATCTATCATGTTCAGGTGAAAAATTTAAATAAAAATTTATTATTTAATAAAATTCATAAGTAACTAAGCATTAAAGAATTTTCAATCCCAACTATATTAGTCCATCAATTAAATTGTTACCTAAGAAAACATGTTTTTTAAGACTTTATATAATAGGTAAGTAAATTTTGATTATTAATATCTTGAAATTAGGCACTGTCCTCGTATTTAGTAAAGCATATTAATTTACAAGTAATCTATCTAATTTATTAAAAATCTTAAATTTGTGACATAGTTTTAAATATCATTTAAAATTTTTTGATAGTCTTTTAAAAATTGGCTAATTTACAACCCAATTGACATTTCCCTTTTCATATGAACTCTATACCATGTCCATTGGATGTATTATTATTTTCTCGATTCATCAATTTAACATGTATGTCTCAACCAAACAATGCTCTCATATGGCAATAGTCAATCTACTTCACAAAAGTATACATTCTTTTCGCCTCAGCTCCACCCTTATGCAATGGATTGCCTCTGCCATTATTGTTTAGTTGTAATATAGTTATGTGAATTTCAGACCATCGAATTGTATACTTATGGATTTACTCTAAATCATGGGTGTATACTCGTTTCCTTAAATCTCTCAAACGAAAACGATGAGACTCACTCATTTTACATGAATAGTATGGAATCAAATAAAACTGCTGATAATCTATCCCGATAACGGAATAACCCACCCCTTATCAACAGGGCTTTCATGATTAACAACAATAGTGTGTCTATTGCCTTTTGATGCAAAAAAACGTTCTCTCATTTTAATTTGATTCAGTGGAAAGTTTAACGTTTTATGACCTCCTGACCTGTTGGTTTTCCTTACTGCAACAAACCGAGGAAACCACCTTTTATCAAAAGTATTCTTATGAATGGGGAAAATCACTTTCCATCGTCTACTGATGGAAAGGTTATCGATGCTCTCACGTCTCAATAAGAAGATAATTTAATTCAATCGTATTCGTAACCTATTAATTAATGCAAGAATAGGAGAAGACTACCTTTCATAAACAGTCCTATCATGATTGACAATAACAGTCTTATCTAACATTACTTATTGATTGAATAAGAGTATTGTCTTGTTTAAGAAATCAAATCTACTCGATCATGATCCGACAAAAGCTGACTTAGAAGGGAAGGCAGACGAGAGGATGAACAAAAATGCTGAAAACTCCTGGGACAGGATACCAGGGATGGGCCAGATGAGGTCAATTTACCATATCTAGATTTCTGAAGAACGCGACTGCGTAGGACACAAGAAGGATGGGAAGGCCCCCCATCAAGCCAAGCCGTATGAGCTAACATGCGTAGTCTCGGTACGGAGTTCTTGGAAGACGACCGACACGTGGTCATCGCACTTCTATTTCGTAGGGAGTATCTTGGTTAACACGTAGGTTACCATGCCGGTGGATTCTGATTGGTTAATGGGAATGACCTTGTTGCATGTCCCTTACCTGCGTGATAAAGCGAGGTAACCAATCAACATCAAGCTAGCAAATGGACGATGTCAACCTCGACAGTCTCTTTCTTCTCTTCACCTGTGAAAATGTTACGCGAGACGCGGTTGGCATTTGAGGACTATCTATATCGAATGTTTTTAGTGATTATGGTGGTCCAGCGAGTCAAATATTCTTGCTACCAATCAACAGAGAATAAAGGAAGAGGCACCCGACATCCTATTGTGAAGAAAAAATTGAGACTTATGATAGTTATAAGAAGGGTTGCAGGTAAACATAATAATTATGACTAAACCCTTCTATAACTATTTTTCAACCCGGTGAATTTCTTCAAATGCTAGGTAGAGCTAGAAAAGTATTCCTTGCTAGCACGGATAATTCGCATAAATCATTGTTCAAAGTCACGATTTACAAGATAAACCATCACCTCGCATCACCTTCGTGATAGTTTATTTTGCAAATGGAGGGTGTCAACCTAGACACTCTTTTTCTTATTTTCACCTGTTAAAATGTTATGCGAGACTAGGTTGGCGTTTGAGGACTATCTATGTCTAATGTTTTTAATGATTTTGGTGGTATAACAAGTCAAATATTCTTGCTACCAATCAATAGAGAATAAGGAAGAGGCACCCAACATCCTATTGTGAAGAAAAAATGAGATTGATGATAGATTATAAGAAGGGTTGCAAGTAAACATAATAATTAAATTGTTGATTTAATGAAATTTCTACTTAGTTTTTGTATTTTACATAGTGGATATTTGAGCTAATAAGGGGACTTAAAACTTTACGGAATAGCCACTTACATTTATAAAATTACACACATTGTCATTCATCTTTTTATATTGATACTACTAAAAAAATATTTGAAAATTTTATTAATTTGGATAATTTGATTCCCATATCATTCTATATATCTACATGTTGGTATTTAATTTAGAAAAGGTTTTTACCTCTCTTAATCATAACTTATAATTTAATCTTAAATAGATGCTCAGACTATTCAACTACTATAAAATGAGATTGTTTTCTCATAGAATGATTAATTAGAGACCAACTTAAGAAAAATATTTATGGATTGTCCATCCAATCTACCATATATAAAATTATTATTATGTAATAAAATTCATAAAGTAACTAAACATTAAAGAATTGTCAATACCAACTATACTAGTCTATTAATTAAATTGTTACCCACTAAAACAAGTTTTTAATACTTTATATAATAAATAATTAAAAATTTATTATAATATCTTGAGATTAGGGATTAGCTCCATATTTATTAAAGCATATAAATTTACAATTAATGTATCTTAATAATTTTAATAATAATCATGAACCAACAATAAATCTTATAGCACGCTCTTATAGAAAATGAAAGAAACAATGTTCATCAACTATGTAGGTTTAGAGTAAGGCTGAGGCAAATTGTTAGCACAGTTCATGAACAAAATCAAGCTTGCAAAATATGTTTCAAGATATCTATTAAACCTCAAGAGTGCAACTAAAAGAAAAAAATTGGATGGACTTTCTCCAATTTAAGCACTAATTGATGTGTTTATTGAGAAGGGGACCATTCACCAATTCCAATGCAGCGATGATGGGTTCTTGACACACTTGTTTGTCATACCAAATACCACATAAGAAATTGTCAAAAACTTTTGGTAAATAGAATTTTGCTCTTGAATTCAACATACAAAACCAACCAATATCATATACCGCTGCCTCACCGCAGTGGTATCACCTCCACAAATAAGATGTACACCATGTTCTTCTTCTCCATGAGGAATGAAACCCAAGCAGATTACACTTGGTCAATGCAAGAGTTGAACAATTTTTTTGACAATCTATATTTCAATCTTGAATGGCACTTTGTTTTTGTCATTAATAGAGAGCTAGTATTGATGAATGAAATTTCTTTGATTTTTGCTAGATCTATCAATATTCTTTGTGTTTTTTGCTTATCCAAAAGAATGATAAAGAACTAGCATTGATGAATGCAATTTCTTTGATTTTCCCTAGATCTATCAATTTTCTTTGTGTTTGGCATATCTATAAGATGTGCTTGCCATGCAACGTGTAGCTTTTGAGTCAAATGAATCTTGGTAATGCTTCATGAATGCCTATTCATGAAGCGTTGGAAAACTATCATTGACTCATTGATAGAAAAGGAGTACACAAATAATCTTTGAGATCTTGCAAAACATGTTCTCAAGAGTGTCTTATCCTACTTGACATCTACTTGGCTGATCTACTAGGAAAGATTTGTGGTGGCATGGCTTAGAAGCATCTACCACTATGGTCACATCTCAACATTGTGAGTGGATGGTGCACATGCAAACCTGAAACATTGGATCCATATATCAACTAGCAATTTGGGAGTAGTCTATGATATTATTGAGCTTGCTTGCAATTATCAACTATGTGAGGTTAGCTAAAAACATGCCAAGGAAAGAAGTAGATTTCCCTTGAAGAGTAGTCATTGCATTTGGAGAGATGTGGTTAAAAAATATCAATGTTTACATTGAATGAAGCAATGAAGGAGTTTCATAGGATGCTTGTCAATGAATGAGAGCACAACATAGTGTCAAAATGTCTTCACACCAACAATGGGTATTTCATGTTTGCATTGCATTTAACAACTAATTTTGCAACAAGCTAGAATTTTAGTCTTGGGTTTTGATCAACATCAGTGGCTTGAATAAGCTTCATCCTATTTTCCAACTCAAGGTGATATTGTTGAAGATTGACCATCTTTCTGCTTCATTTTTTTATGAGAGGCTTGCCACAATGCAAACCAACCAACAATGCCTTTTGGAACAAGTTGTTGCACTACTTGAATAGTAGGAAGTGAGCATTCAAACCCCATTGACTATACAACCACAAGGCACCCTCAAACAAGCAAAAATACACATTGTAATCCATCAACATTTGATATATCAGTCTGCCATGTTTAGATTAGCCTCAAAGTAATACAAGCCAAAGGAGATGCAAAATATGTCACAAAATTAGGCATAATTCCATGACTTATGGCAGTTTAGGCTAATTCAATGCTCTAATTGCTATCATACCAATAACAAGCATGCAATAAACTACATGGGAACACCCACCTATTCCATGATTAGTTTTGGAGACACACAAATTATCTTCTCTTGAATACCCAATTTCCACAACATATCTTAGTCATTTGCAATGGCAACCATAATGCATATCTATTATTCATTTATGAGTCTTGTGCTAGGGGAGACAAAGACCATTGACATTTGGTTGAATGTTTTTTTCTTGTATTTATAGAATATGAGCAAAATGAAATCAGTGGTAGCTTTATCAACTTCTTAATTTCTTAAGTCAATTGGAGATTTGGTGATTGGTCTGTAGGTGGAGATAATGAGCGTAAAATCTGAAAATTATGTTCTTGCACTTTTAGTTTTACATTGCGGTTCCATTGCTATAGAGAGAGGTGAACAAGCAACTTTTTGGTTTGTGAGCATATAGATTATAACAATCAAATTTGTTTGGTTTAAATTCTTTTATTGCTATGTGAAATTATCCCAAACTATCGATAACAATGTTTGAAGTTGAGCATAGGACATGGTTCTTTGTACTATATTGTCTACTATTCATGCTATGTGCGTGCGTGCATGCGTGAAACTCAAAGAATTATAATTTTGGTAAGGTGTAATATTCCAAGGATAGAGAAAACATGAATTCCACACTCAAACTCCAATGCCCCAAAGGAGCACCTTCTCTTTATTATATAGCCAAAGAAGATCTCCTCCAAGGAAGCTCCACCATAGGATTAGGTACATGGATAGGTGACCTATTTGCGAGCTCCACCCTTAGATTACCTGCTTGGATGGGTGACATGTTGGTCTTGGTCCCATCTGGTTGGTCAAATAGGCTTTGATCATAGGGAATCTTTTGGAGAATCTTTTTATAGGAATCTCAAAATCACATGGGTGAGGTACCATTGGAAAGCTCTTGATGAGACAAACTTGGGGAAGGAAGGCACACCTTTCCTCTTCTTTGTGGGGGGAAGGGGGAATTTGCACATTTTCAAGGCCTAATTCATTTGTTTAGGCTTCCAAAATTACCTCTGAAGTTAGGCCTATTTTGGCTTCTACACTATTAGTAGAAGTGATCTTTTGGTGATACCTCTATCTAATTTACTTTCTCCATCATGTGTAATATCCTTCCATATGTGACCACTTGAAGTTTCACCTCTAGATCATATGCCTAACTATTGATTCTAAAGTTCCCAAGCCTGTTCTATTTTTGGCCTATTAGTAGAAGTATTCTTTTGGTGATACCTTTGTATGATCTACTTAGTTCATCATGTATAACATCCTTCCAGATGTTACCAAACCAAATTTCATCTCTAAATCATATGTCTAGCTATTGATATTACAAACCTCCCTCCTTTTAAGACGCAATGGCCTCGTTGCAAAGCTATTGCTCAAAATATTTCCCTAACACTGGTGCGTGGTTCAAGTTGGCCGTTGGCTCACATGTCACCTCATATAATGAGTACCCTTTCCAATGTAATAGGTATTCCACAACACAAATGGTGAGTACTTTGGATGTGCTTCTAGAGAATGCATTCAACTTCATACTCCTATGTGTCATGATTGATCGATAGACAAGGTCAAATTTCCTATAAGGAAGGAAAATCTTCTGGTCAGGGTGCATATCTACATAATAAGGTGACATTGAATACTAGATGAATCTTCATGTGAGCCGGTAGTTTGAGGTGGTAGACTATTATGCCAATTTGATGAAGTATGGAAAAAGGTCCAATAAAACGGGTGTGAGCTTGCGAGGGCCAACTAATATGAGATTGGTTGTTGATAACCAAACTTGATCCCCCACATCAAACTCCAAGTGTTGGCAGTGGGCATCTGCATTTTGTTTCTATCAATTTTGAGCAATTGATAACTTGTTTCTATCAATTTTGAGCAATCTATAACTTGTTTTTGGTGCTCTCCATTCCTTGTTGGATTTTGGAAAAAAAAGTGTTGACAACTTCCAGCTTGCTATCCACTAAGCGGATCTTCATTAAGCTTGATGGTGTGAAAGGATGTTCTCCATACATCAGGAAGAATGGTGTGATTTGTGTGGATACATTCACAAATTCACATTGTTGTACGCAAACTCCACTAGTGGAAGTAAGGTGTTCCACCTTTCTTGCTCTTCTAGAATGAAGCCCCTAAGTATGTCCTCAAAAATATGATTAGCCCGCTCCGTTTGACCATCAATCTGTGGATGGTAGGCCGTGGACATGGCCAATTTAGTTTTGAAGAGACCAAAGAGTGTTCTCCAAAACAAATTGGTGAATTGAGTGCCCCTATCAATGATGAGCACCCCAAACATGCCATGGTGAGAAAACACAACATTTAAGTACAATTGAGCTAATTGGAAAGCTATCACATCCTTGGTGGTAGGCAATACATGGATCATTTTACCAAGCTGATCAACAAAGACAACAATGGAGTCAAATCTTGAGGTGGTCTTGGGCAGTTTAGAAACCAGATCCATGCAGGAGTAGGAAAAGGTTGAAGGATTCCTGTGGGAGCTTGATTAGACACTTTATTTTGTTAGCAAAGGAGGCAACTTTGAACATACTCCATCACATTGTTTCTCATCTTGGGCCAATAATAATTGCATTTGGCTGCATCTAAGGTTTTGTCCACTCCAACGTGACCGGCAATGGTAGAATCTAACATTTTGCTAGGATGGTTGTCCTTAGGTCCTTGTCATTCAGGATCCATAACTTACCATCCCAAAACATGCATCCTCAAGTACTAGTGACATCTTTGGATGATCAAGCTCATGCAATTTGTGGATCAATTTTTATAGTAGCAAGCATCCTTGGCCAAAATTCAAGGTTCATCTTTACCTCTACCACCAGATTGTTTGCCATAGGCATTTGGGTGAATGCATCTATGAGTTGATCTTGCCTTTCACATATGTGATTGTCATGTTGAACTATTGTCTCCACTCTACCCACCAAATTTGTTGATAGGAGAGAATTTTTTTGTGTCTCAAGGTAGACTAGAGGTTTGTGATTTGTCTCCACTACAAATGCCTTCTCACCAAGGTAGCGCTTCAAATGCTTTGTTGCAAGGACAATTGCAAACTCTTCTCATTTAGTGGTATGATAGTTGCATTCTATTGGTAAAAATTTCAAAGAGAAATATGCAATTGAGTGCCATCCGTCAAGCCACTCTTGTTGTAGGACTGCTCATATTGCTATGCCTGATGCATCCGTAGCCAACTTGATTGGACATTTTGGGTCAAACCATTTCAAGATTGGTGCATGTAATAATGTGTCTTTCAATTCTTGAAAGGCCAATTCTTGTGCGGTTCCTCACATCCACTCTTTTCCCTTGCCGAGCAATGCTGTTAGAGGCTGTGCCACCCTGGAGAAATCCTTTACAAATTGATGATAAAACCCTATAAATCCCAAGAAGCTCTTGAGTTGAGTCTGAGCGCACCATTTTTGAATGACCTCTTTTTTTTCAACACTTGGATACCTATTGCACTTACTCTATGCCCTAAATAGTCTACTTCAAACTTGCTAAACTTACACTTTGAGATTTTGGTGCACAATTCATTTTGTTGTAGAATTTGGAGGATTTCTCGCAAATGTTGCTTGTGTTCCATCATCATCCTACTATACACAAGAATATCATCTAGGAAATTGATAATAGATTTATCCAAGTATGGAAAAAATATATCATTCATCAAACTCATGAAAGTGGCTAGTGCGTTGGTGAGGCCAAATGGCATCACTAGGTACTCAAAGTGACCATACCTTGTTCAAAAGGCAATTTTATGAACATCTTCCTTTGCAATCTGAATTTGGTTGTACCCACTTTGTAGATCAAGTTTGGTGAAGTATTTTGCTCCATTGAGTTGATCAAACAAGTCATCTATACAAGGTAAGGGGTGTTTGTTCTTCATTATTTGTTGATTTAGGCCCCAATTGTAAAAGACCAAGATCAAGGAGAGAAATAGGAGAATAGAAGATCACATTGGGACACTTGAATGTGAGAAAACTCTGAATGCCTAGCATGAGCTTTGGTTCTGGTATTTATAGAGAGCATACAAGGCTCTTGAGAAGCTTCTCAAGAAGCTTCCTTGAGCCACTTTCTTGGAGTGTGTAATACCAAGACCTAGCCATATGACCTTGATGTGAAATTTGGTTTAGTAACATCTGGAATGATGTTATACATGATTGAAAAATAGATCAAATAGAAATATCCATCTAGACTTGAAAACCTTAGAACCAATAACTAGACATATGATTTAAAGGTGAGAATTGGTTTGATAATATCTAGAAGGATGTTACACATGATGGACTAAATAGATCAAAAAGAGGTATCACCAAACAGGGACTTCTACTAATACAGTAAGAATCAAAATATGCTTGAAATCTTTGAAGGCAATTTTGGAGGCCTAGATGGATGAATTAGGCCTCAAAAATGTATAGATGCCCGCCCTTCCCCCCCCCCCCCAAACAAAGGAAAGACTAGTCTTCCTTCCCCTCTGGTTTGCTTCTTTGAGATCTTTCCAATGATACCTCACCCACGTGATTTTGATATTCCTACAAGAGGATTCCCTCTGGTTAAAGCTTGTTTGAGCAACCAAATAGGATCAGGACTAAAATTTCATCCATCCAAGTAAGTAATCCAAGGGTGGAGCTTTCTGACATGTCACATATCTATGTGCCTAGTCCTATGGTAGAGCTTCCTTGGAGGAGATTCTCTTTGTCTATATAATGAAGAGAAGGTGTTCCTTTGGGGCATCGGATGATCGAATGTGAAATCTGAGTTTTCTTTCTTCTCTTGTCCTCAAAGTATTATAGAGTGCAAGCCAAGTTAACCGAGAAGCTTCCTTCTAGAAGCCGCCTTCTTGGCTTGCAAGCTAAGCTAGTTAGAAGCTTCTAGAAGCTTCCATCTAGAAACTACTTACTTGGGGTGCAACCTAAGCTAGCCAAGAAGCTTCCCAAGACACTTCCTAGATACTTTTGGAATATTTTAGGCTAATTTGGCCTATTCACTACTTCATTAGCCCTAACTAACTTTATTGTTAAACTCCATATTGTTTTGTATTCCCCCACCGCTAGTTGGTGACGTCCTCGTTGCCATTGAAGCTTCAAACTCCTAGATGGCCGTTTGTGCATTCTGGAGATGAGAAAGAAGTTCCCATATGGCATTATGAAAGGGATACCCTTTCCAAAGGACCTTGTACTCTATATGTTGTTGGCGGTCTTGTTGAATGTGGCGACACACAAGGATACAATCAACTTCATATTCTTCATGATCATTGATAGGGATGAAAGAAGGAGGTGGTTGGACACAAGAGGAAAAAGAAGATGGATTAGGAACAAAGGGTTTTAACTTGGAAACATGAAAGACAAGGTGGATGCGCATATGACAGGGCAAGGCAAGTTGATAAGCAACAAGAGAGATGATTTGGGTGACATCAAAGGGTCCTATCCAATTAGGGGCAAATTTACAAACTTGGGTATCAAGTGGGAAGGGTAGGTTATTGGAGGAGAGCATGACTTTGTCACCAACTTCAAAGGTGAGATCATGACAATGGTTGTCCGCATATCTTTTTTGACAATTCTAAGCAACAAGGAAATGAGACTTGGCTTGTTGGAAGGGTCGGGATGTGGTGGTCAAGAAGGTTGAAGTATGAGGGACATGAGATGGAGGCGGAGGAGGAGTTGGAAGGCACTCTGGAACACGTGGATCTTGGCCAAAATTGAGAAACAAAAGAGAGAATCTAGTGCTTGCTTGTTTGGAGTTATTGTATGCAAACTCTACAGTTGCAAGACATTCGTCCCAATTGGTGTGGTGAATGTTACAAAGGCACAAAGCATACCATCCAAGGTTCAATTTTCATATTTAGTTTGTCTGTCAGTTTGAGGATGGTAGGCAATGGACAAAGCAAGCTTGGTGCCAAGTATTTGGAAGAATGCTTGCCAAAATTTCTCGATGAATAGAGTATCACAATTGAAGATGAGTATATGCGGCATCCCATAATGTTTGAATACATTATCAAAGTAGATTTGCACCAAGGTTGAAGCATCCACAATATCAATTATTGGTGCCAAATGGATTTACTTACTAAGCTTATCCACGAACACCACAATTGTTGTGTGTCCTTGCTTTGTCTTGGGCAAGGAGGTGATGAGATCTAAACTCACATGTTCCCAATGAGTAGATAAAATGGGGAGTGGTTGAAGGAGTCCACTTGGTTTATGGTTATTGGCCTTGTTGTGTTGGCAACTTTCTCACAATTGGACAAACTCTTGAACATTTTGTGCCATGTTGGGCCACCACCATTGGCATTGGAGGGTACCCAAGGTCTTGTCCATACATATGTGACCAGCAATTGGTAAATCATGGGCTTCTTGAAGGTGCACCAATTGGAGATCACCTTTGGTTGGAACATAGATCCGGTTCTCATAGAATAGAAAGCCTTCCGTGAAAGAGAAGGTGTTGTACTCCTTGTTACATGCTGCAAGATGACCATGTACCATCTAGAAGAAAGGGTCTTGTTGTAGCTGACCAAAACTTGTTTTGGACCTTAGAGTCAATTGACACCATCATAATTGTCATCGTGATGAGAGGAAGAGACTTCAAATTAGGTCATTGTGATAAAGCATCAGGGATGACATGGAATCAACCTGGTTTATACTCAAGTTTGATGTCAAAAAATTTGAGTTGCTCCTCCCATCAATGATGTTGACTCTTCATGTGCTCCAAGTGTAAGGTCTACAACAATGGTTTTGATCTGTTCACATGATCACTTGTTTCCCCAAGAGGTAATGTCTCCATACCTTGGTGGCATATACCATTGCAAGTTGTTCATAATCTTGATCAGAGTAATTTCTTTCAGTTGTATTTAGTTGGCAAGACACAAAGGCAATGGGATGCAATCTATTTGGGAATTCTTACAACAATACGGCTCCAATTGAAAAGTTAGAAGCATCAAAATCAACCACACAAGGTAGGTGAGGATCATATGGTTGAAGAATGGGTCTTGAAGACACCATATGTTTCAACTTCTAGAATACATCTTCATGCTTGGTGGTCCACTAAAAGCTCGAGTTCTTTCACAAGAGGTTAGTCAATGGTGCAGCCACATGAGCATAATAATGGACAAACCGTCAGAAAAAAACTGGCCAATTCATTAAATGCCCATACTTTTGTAGTATCCATTAGAGTAGGCCAATCAATAATGGCCTTGATTTTCTCCTCTTCCATCTTGTGACCCAAGAAGATAACTTCCTTTTGCCAAAAGGCACACTTTGACTTCTTGCAATAAAATTTCCACTATCATAGTTGTCTTAAGACTTCTTACATGTGATTTGTGTTCTATCTCTATCTTGCTATAAATTAAGATATCATCCAAGAACACCACCATATGCCAATCCAATAATCCATCCAATCGTCCATCCAACACCTGATGCATTTGGTTCATGAAGACTGTTGGAGCATTAATGAGTCTAAAACGTAGAACTCTCCACTCAAAATGTCCATACCTTGTGTAAAAGGTAATCTTTTGCATATCCTCCCTATCAATGGGGATTTGCCAATAGCCACTACAAAGATCCAACTTGGAGAAGTATCGTACTCCACTCAATTGGTCAAGCAAGTAATCAATACGAGGCAAGGGATATGCATTCTTCATTGTTTGCTTATTGAGCCCACTGTAACCAATAAAAAAATGAAGTCCTCCATGCTTCTTTAGAATGAATAGTACCGGTGCTCTCCAAGGAGAGGTATTATGTTGTATGAAATTCTTCTCCAACAACTCGGTAAGTGTTGTTCCCAACTCTTTCAACTCCTTTGGTGAGAGCCAATAGATTGGTCTACTCACTAGAGTACTCCTTGGCAATAACTCAATCTTGAAAGGCATACCATGATCAAAGGGTAATCCCTTTGGTAGATCATCCGGAAACATGTCCACAAACTCCTTAACTATCTAATCAACCATTGCTTCATGAGGCTCTTGACCTTCCTTAGATTGTCTTTGTGCAATCGGCTTGATCTACACTACAAAAATAAACTTATCTTCCTCCAAAGCTTGCTCTATGGCTTCTTCACTAACAAACTTCTCATCTAGGGATTCATCTCTCTTCAAAGCTTGCTCCATGGCTGCATTCATGGTAAACTTCCCATCTCAAGTCTCATCTCCCTTCAAGGCTTGCTCTATGGCTACCCTCTTGAAAAACATCCCATCTTAGGACTCACTATTCTTAGGTGTCTTACTTAGAGATGCCAAACAACCTAATTAGAAATTCTTACCTTGGTGTTGTACTTGAATTTGTTGTTGGGTCCAATCAAATTGAACCTTATGATGTTGAAGCCAAGGTATTCCTAAAATTACATCATAAGGTAGAGGTGCCACTACAAACCTCATACACTCCAAATACTCCTTCCCAATCTTGAAGGTAATAGGATGTGAGATACGGAATGTAAAACCGTTTCTACCATCCGTCATCATTAATCTACTTCTAATTAATGGTTTGATAGGAATACCCAATTCCTTTGCTACTTGCATAGACATACTATTCTCTAAACTTCTAGAATCAACCAAAATCCTACAACCCCAATTAGATATTGTATCTTGCAAGCGAAGCAAACTTGCATAGGTCAAGCCTTCAATCCTATTGGAACTAATCAAGCTCCTAGTATATGGCTCAAAATCTCCTACTAGGATTCCTTGTTTCCCTAATCATTTTGTTCTACAAACTCCATTTGAGCAACTTGTTGAGGTTGCCCATTCTTGAGTGGACATTCAACGATGTGATGTCTCAATTGGCAACAATAAAAGCAACCACCATTTTGTCACAATTTTTCTCTATATGTAATGCCAAGTGGTCTCCATTGAATGACATTAATCTCCATTGGTGTTGGCTCCTCCATTCATGTGTAGTGTATTGGTAAGTTCTATGGAGGTCCAGGTCAAGACCAAGTTGTTGCAACCAAGGAATCAAAATGTTTGGCCAACCGCATGGCTTCCTCCAAGTGTTGTGGCTCTTGCATGGGTTACCTCTAATTTGGTTCTTGACTTCAAGCTCCTCAAAAATTGATCTAGAGCTTCAACTTCTAATATATTTGGAATTTGCATGATGGTGTTCTAGAATTACGTGTAACTTCTTACAGAGCCAACCTATTTCAACTCTGCCAACCTATCCTATGCAGCTCGTGTGGTACTTATAGCTTGGAATCAACTAATTATTGTACTTTTGAATTCTGCCCATGTCAAGATTGGTGCAACAATTTTCCATTCAGCTTGCTCAACTCAAAATTGCCACAATAGCTTTGCTACTCCATCCAATTGGCTAGAAGCCAAGAGAATCTATTTTTGCTTATCTTGAAGATTGGTAGTTTCAACATCACATTCACAGTCAAACACAAAATTCTCCACTATATTTGGGAGATTCTTGCCTTTGAATAACTTGGGTTTAGGGAATTGGATTTGATCTTCTCCTTCTTGAATTGGTACCTTCTCTACGTGCTCTTATCGTCGATGATCTTGTTCATTCAATAATTGAATGAGGTGCTCAATTTGTTACTGCATAGCAATGATGACCTCATGCATTGCCGCCATGGTTGCTACTATATCATGCCATCCCTAATCTATCTAATTAACACATAGATCAACACATAGAAGAAGTATGTCCACCGTTCTCCATAAGTTACTATCGGAAGCACCAAGGGTTCCTCAAATATGGTGATCATGTGCAAAAAATCTTGTCCAGAGCATGAGGTGATGAATTGTATGAAATGATACTTGGGTAGTACTCGGACACAAAAATCCCAATGGTTTGGTGGTCCATAAATTCCATCTATCCCATTCTTACTATGATACCAATATAAAAGACCAAGACCAAGGAGAGAAATAGGAGAATGGAAGATCACATTGGGACATTTGAATACAAGAAAACTCCAAATGCTTAGCATGAGCTTTAGTGTTGGTATTTATAAGGAGCATACAAGGCTCTTGAGATGCTTCTTAAAGAAGCTTCCTTGAGCCACTTTCTTGGAGTGCAAGCCAAATTAACCGAGAAGCTTCCCAAGAAACCATCTACTTGGCTTGCAAGCTAAGTCAGTTTGAAGCTTCTAAAAGCTTCCATCTAGAAGCTACTTACTTGGGATGCAAACTAAGCTAAGAAAGAAGCTTCCCAAGAAGCTTCCTAAATACTTCTAGAATATTATAGACTGATATGGCCTATTCACTACTTTGTTAGCCCTAACTAACTTGTTGCTAAACTCAATATTGTTAAACCAATAGTCAATGCACATGCGCATTATACCATCCTTTTTCTTTACAAACAAGATAGGAGCCCCATATGGTGATATATTAGATTGGATAAATCCTTTCTATAGCATATTTCAATTTGAGCCTTACACTCCTCCAACTCATGAGGTGATAGATGGTATGGGGCATTAAAAGGAGGTGTCTTCACAAGAATTATCTTGATTTTATGGTCTACTCTCCTTTCTGGTGGTAATCTTGATGGAAGATCAATCGGGAAGACATCTTGGAACTCATTAACCACATCTTTCAATTTCTCAAGAACTTGTATGTCAAGTTGTGCACTTTGGACTTCCCTTATTAGACCCATGAAACATCTATCTGTATTATAGATTGTTGTTTTCCCTATGACAAAGAGGTACTTCTTGCTTGTGTGCTCTATCTTTAACTCCAATAGTCTTCCATTGGTGAGTTCTCACTACTTTCTTTCTCCAATCAATTGTGGGATTGTAGTGCTCTATCCATTGCATGCCTAAGATTGCATCATGATGAGCTAATTATATCACTCACCACTCAATTGTTTCTTGATATTCTCCTATAGAGAATGTTACTTTTTTAGGTAATACCTCAATCCTCTTTGTCTATCCATTAGATAACTTGCCTTCTTCACTATCATCCTTCTCTAGATTCTTCCCCAATCTCAGTGTAACAAAGCAAGACAAGAAATTCTCTATTGTTCCAAGATCTATCAATACTCTCACTTAATTGCCTTCTAGGACTCCATTCACAACAATCAATTGTGAGTTTGCCTTTCTGGATCTTTGTGCACTTGTATGCTTCCTCTCCTCACCTTTCCACTTCCCAATTGAGTTAGTAAGGCCACAAGGTATATTTTCTTTATTTTTTGGGGTGATTTCTTCATCCTCCTCTTTAGTTCATCTCTCCATGCTGTTTAGAGATTGCCTATATGGAGGCTGGGAGCCTTTTAGAAAACAAGCACAACAATTGATGGATATATGCCCAATACGGCCACAATTGTAACAACATTGTTTGCCTTGAGGTCCTTCTCCGCATGCAACTCCCTCTCTCTGTTCTTCCACTCGTCCTCATTTTCCTTGGAGTGGTTGTGTTCCTTGGTCTCAAAACCAAAGGTTACGCAATTCCATAGGAATTGGTCGACCGACATATGGCATTTTCAGCCCAATAATGTTGAGATGGAACTACTCTTTCACCTCCTCCAAGTGCCCTAACTATTCTCTAAGTGCAAGCAATGGCCTCAAATATAGTACAAGGATTTTGTACCATAACTTCTTGGTGAATCCGCTCCTTCAACCCTTGTTTGAAATTGTCTAGTGCCTCCATTGGGCTCATGCCGGTTATTGCAACTTGCAGATCAAGAAAGGCCTTCATGTTGTAATACCAATAGCATAGATAGATGATCTAAAGATGAAATTTGGTTTGGTAACATCAGGAATGATGTTATACATGATTGACTTAGTAGATAAGCTAGAGGTATCACCAAAAAATACTTTTACTAATAGGCCAAAAACCAAAACATGCTTGGAAACTTTAGAATCAATAACTAAGCATATAATCTAAAGGTAAACGTTAGGGTGGTGACATCTGGAAAGATGTTACACGTGATGGAGAACACAGATCAGATAGAGGTATCACCCAAAGAGCACTTATACTAATAGTGCAAAAGTCAAAATAGCCTAAAAACTTTAAAGTCATTTTTGGAGGCCTAAATGGATGAATTAGGCCTCAAAAATGGACAGAATCATCTCCCGCAATAGGTGAGAGGCTTATCTTCTCCCCCATGATTTGTCTCATCAAGAGCTTTCCAATGGTACCTTACCCATGCGATTCTAAGCTTCCTACAAGAAGATTCCCTAAAGATTCCCTTCAATCAAACTCATTTGACCAACTAGATAGGACAAGGACTGATATCCCATCCAAACAACTAATCCAAGGATGGAACTCACTTACCATTCACCAATCCATATATCTAATCCAAGGGTGGAGCTTCCTTTGAGGGGATCCTCTTTCCTATATAATAAAGAGAAGGTGCTCCTTTGGGGCATCAAAGGATTGAGTGCGTGATCTATGTTTTCTCTCTCAAAGAGTTCTCTTGTCCTCAAAGTATTACAATGGTATCAAAGTGGGTGTTTTAATCCAAGAGAGTGGATCACTCCTCTTGGAAGAGCACAAGCAACTAAAATTGAGTAATTTGAGGTGGAGAACATAGTGCAATTACTAGACTTGGGAAGGGCTTTAGAGAGCAGATGGGATGGATGCACCGAGAAGATAATTTCTTGCACCTAACTTTTCATTCTTAAATCCATTCCACATCAAGATTATGTACATCCAGCGTGAGCAAATGAGAGTATCACTACTTTATCACTATGGAGCAGAATTCATGAATAGAGTGATAATATCACCAAACCTAGTGATTCTACCTGTGGTGGTATATGACACAGAGTGGAATTTGACAATCTACATTTTATTATGATGTTATGGATCTGAATGTACTGAATCCTCAACCTTTCAACATGCAAGTAGAAATCCATTATGTAGTTAGACCAAAAGTGATGTCTAGGGATTTTGTAGTCCACAATTTTGGTGAGGAATATAATCAACGAGTGATGGCCTTTGATCCCCATAGTTTGTGCACCCTCCCGCGTGATCATTCTAACTCTACATTGAAGTAGGAAGTAGCAAGTGAACATTGATCGTGTGTAGGAATCATGGATCCGTAATTGTAGGAGTTGATGCAACAAATGTAGGGGATGTTGAACGAGTTTTGAGAAATCAAGATGACCATGGAGGCATTACAAAATCAAGTACAAACCCTCAAGAATAATCAAACAATGCAAGAAGAGGAACCGTCTCAAAGCCCAATATTATAATACCATGAGCTAGCCATATGATCTAGATGTGAAATTTGGTTTTGTAACATCTAGAATGATGTTATAGATGGTCATCAAAATAGATCAAATAGAAGTATCACCAAAAGAGTACTTTTACTAATAGAGCAGAAACCAAAATAGACTAGAGAACCTTAGAACCAATAGCTAGACATATGATTTAAAGGTGAGAATTGGTTTAGTAACATCTGGAAGGATGTTACACATGATGGACTAAACAGATCAGAAAGAGGTATCACCAAAAGGGGACTTCTACTAATAGAGTACGAACCAAAATATGCCTAAAATCTTTGAAGGCAATTTTGGAGGCCTAAATGGATGAATTAGGCCTCAAAAATATGCAAAACCCTCCCCCCCTCCCCATGGAAAAAAGGTTGGCCTTCCCTCCCCCTGGTTTGTCTAGTCAAAAGCTTTCCAATGGTACCTTAGGTGATTTTGAGACTCCTATAGGAAGATTCTCTAAAAGATTTCCTCTGATCAAAGCCTGTTTAACTAACCAAATAGGACCTAGACCGACATGTCACCCATCCAAGTAAGTAATCCAAGGGTGGAGCTTGATGACATGTCACCTATCTGTGTGCCTTATCCTATGGTGGAGCTTCCTTGGAGGAGATCCTCTTTGTCTATATAATAAAGAGAAGGTGCTCCTTTGGAGCACCAAATGTTGAGTGTGTAATTTGTATTTTCTCTCTTGTCCTTGGAGTATTACAATGGTATCAGAGCGAGTGTCTAAGTCCAAGAGAGTAGATCATCCCTCTTGGAAGAGCATGAACTACTAAAACTGAGTAATTTGAGGTGAACATAGAGTAATTGTTAGACTTAGGAAGGACTTTAGAGAGCAGACAGGATGGATGCACCGGGAGGACAATTTCCTGCACCTAGCTTTCCATTCTCAAATCCATTCCACATCAAGGTTATGTACATCCAGTGTGAGCAAATGAGGGAATCGCTAGTTTATCACTTTGGCACAAATTTCATGGATAGGGTGATGAACTCACCAAACCTAATGATTCTACCTTTGGTGATATATGATAGAGAATGGGATTTGACAATCTACATTCTATTATGTAATATGGATGTGAATGTCCCAAATCCTCTCCCTTTCAACACTCAAGTAGAAATCCATTATGTAGTGAGACCAAAAGTGATGTTTAGAGATTTTATGGTTAGGAATTTCAACAAGGAGTATTATCAACGAGTGATAGCTTCGGATGTCCAAAGGTAGTTCTGATAGTTTGTGTGCCGTCCAGAGTGATCATATTGACTCTATATTGAAGTAGACATTAGCAATTGAGTGTTGCAAGAACCATGGATCCCAATTGCAAGAGCTGATGCAAGGGATGTTGAATGAATTTCAAGAGATTAGGATGACCATGGAGATATTACAAAGTCAAGTGCAAATCCTCAGGAGCGATCAAGCCATGCAAGAAGAAGAGCCGTCTCAGAACCCAATACCTATGCCGGAAGTACTTGGAGAGGCACCTATGCCTACAAACCCTATCAATGATGAAGCCACATTGCTACTCCGGATGAAGAAGACCTACAACATCGAGCCTTACAAGGGGCAGCGTATGATGGGAGTAGTGGAAAATTAGATCTTAACAATGAATCTATATTTCAGATTGTTCTCAATAGAGATCATAGAGCATGTTGCAAGCATGTTTGCATGTGGGTACTTGACCGATAAAGCCCTCACATGGTATGATGCTTGGGTACGATCCATGTTGGCGGAGAGCACGTGGACACATGGTTACGTGGACAGCAATGCAAGAAGGATTGCTAAAGAATTTCCAGTTGGTGGATTTTGTGCAGATGGCTCGAACCCAACTATGGGGATTAAGACAAGAAAATAACATACAAGAGTACGTGGAGGCATTTTTGGATCTACAAGTTGCAATAACCAATATGAGTCCAATAGAGGCTCTCGACAATTTCAAACAAGGGTTAAAGGAGCGGATTTGCCAAGAAGTCATGATGCAAAATCTTCACACGGTATTTGAAGCCATTGCTTGTGCACAAAGAATAGTAGGAGCATTGGGTGGAGGCAAAGGAGTAGTTCCACCTCAACATTATTGGGCAGAAATGCCACACATGGGTGGACCAGTACCAATGGAGTTGGGCAACCTACGATTTCAAGATTGAGGAGCACGATCGCTTCAAGGGGAGTGTAGACGGGTAGAAGAACAAAGAAATGGAGTCCCACGAGGAGAAGGAACTCAAGAATTGTGGTCGTATTGGACACATATCTACCAACTGTCGCACTTGTTCCCTAGAGGCCCTCGGCCTTCGTATAGGCAATCTTTGAACAACATGGAGAGGCACATTGAAGAGGAGGAGGTGGAAATCACTTTGGAAAATGAAGATCGCCAGTAATTGTACCTCGTAGCCTTACTAGCTCAATAAGGAAGAAGAGAAGTGAGGGAAAGAAGAAGAGTAATGTGCAAAGATCCCGAAAGGCAACCTCACAATTGATTGTCATGAATGGAGTTCTAGAAGGCAATCAAGTGAGAGTATTAATCGATCCGAGAGCAACAGAAAATTTCTTATCTCGCTCTATTGCAATAAGATTGGGAATGGATCCAGAGAGGGATAGGAGTGAAAAATTAGAGTTGCCTAACGGGCAAACAGAGAGGATTGAATCACTACCTAGACGGGTAACACTCTCTATAGAAGAATATCAAGAAGCAATTGAGTGGCAAAGAAGCAATAGATTGGAGGAAGAAAGTAGTGAGAACCCATCAATGGTCAATCATTGGGGTTAAAGAAAAATCACCCAAGCAGGATCTGCCTCTATATGTCATAGGGACGGCAACTGTCTGTAAGACCGATAGATGTTTCATGGGTCTAATAAGAGAAGTCCAAAGTGCACAACTCGATGGACAAGTTCCTAAGAAATTGAAGGCTATGATGGATGAATTTCAAGATGTCTTTCGAGATGACCTACCCTCAAGATTACCACCAAAAAGGAGAGTAGATCATAAAATTGAGACATTCCCGGGGAAGACACCTCCTTGTAAGGCCCTATATCGCCTATCACCTCATGAATTGGAGGAGTGTAAGACTTAAATTGAGGAGATGCTGTAGAAGGGGTTCATCCAACCTAGCATATCACCATATGGGGCTCCTGTCTTGTTTGTGAAGAAGAAAGCTGGTACAATGCGCATGTGTATTGACTACCGAGGTCTCAATCAGCAAACGATGAAGAACAAATACCCCTTACCTCGCATGGATGACCTATTTGATCAACTCCATGGAGCGAGATACTTCACCAAATTAGACTTGCAGAGCGGTTACAATCAAATCCAAATTGTAGAGGAGGATGTGTACAAAACTGTCTTTCAAACCAGGTATGGCCACTTTGAGTATCTTGTGATGCCTTTTGGCCTCACCAATGCACTTGCCACTTTCATGAGTCTAATGAATGACATATTTCATCCATACTTGGATAAGTCTGTTATCGTCTTCTTGGATGATATCTTAGTATACAGTAGCACAATGACGGAACACAAACAACATCTACAAGAAGTCCTCAGATTCTAAGACAAAATTGATTGTATGCCAAAATCTCAAAGTGCAAGTTTGGCAAGTCTGAAGTAGACTACTTGGGACACAAAGTAAGTGCAGAGGGCATTCAAGTATTGATAGATAAAATAAAGGTCATTCAAGAATAGCGTGCCCCAAAAGATGGACATAGGGAAGAAGTGGACATGGGGAACTGCACAAGAGTTGGCCTTTCAAGAATTGAAAGCCGCCTTGCTACATGCACCAATCTTGAAGTGGTTTGATCCAACATGACCAATCAAGTTGGCTACAGATGCATAAAGCATAGCAATAGGAGCAGTCCTGCAACAAGAGTGGCATGGCGGATGGCATCCAATTGCATATTTCTTTCAAAAGTTGTTACCGGTAGAGCACAACTACCACACCACCAAATGAGAAGAGCTGGCTATTATTCTAGCAACCAAGCATTGGAAGCGCTATTTGGGCAAGAAGGCATTTGTAGTAGAGACAAACCACAAACCTCTAGTCTACCTCAAGATGCAGAAGGATCTATCTCATTGCCAAATTTGGTAGGCAGAGTGGCAACAACACTTCAACATGTCAATCACCTACGTGGAAGGTAAGAAGCAACTTGCAGATGCATTCACCCGCATGCCAATGGCAAACAACTTGGTGATAGAGGTTGAGATTAACCCTGAATTCTAGCCAAAGATTCTTGCTGCTACAAAAACTAATCCGCAGATTGTAGAAGCACAATAATCCGAAGGCATCACTAGCACCCAAGGACTCACCTTTTGTGATGGCAGATTATGGATCCCAAATGTCCCAGAATTATGCACCACCATTCTAGCGGAATGTCATGATTTGGCCATTGCAGTTCATGTCGGAGTGGATAAGACCTTGAATGCAGTCTAGTGCCATTACTATTGGCCCAAGATGAGCAATGACGTGATGGACTACTTGCATAGATGCCTACTTTGTCAACAGAACAAAGCCTCTAATCAAGCAACTATAGGGCTCCTTCAACCTCTCCCCATGCCTACCCAACGTTGGGAACAAGTGAGTATGGATCTCGTCTATGAATTACCCAAGACCACCTCAAGGTTTGACTCCATTGTGGTCTTTGTGGACTAGCTTAGCAAAATGATTCATGTACGCCCTACCACCAAGGATATGACCACTCCACAACTAGCTCAATTATACTTTGATGCAGTCTTCTCTCACCATGGCCTGTCTAGAGTACTTATCACCGATAGAGCACTCAATTCATCAATTTGTTTTGGTGAACTCTTTGGTTTCTTCAAAACCAAGTTGGCCATGTCTAGGGCTTATCATCCATACACAGATGGCCAGACAGAGCGGGCTAATTGCACGATTGAAGACATGTTACGCGGTTTTACCTTAGAAGAACAAGAGAGGTGCTACACCCTACTCCCGTTGGTGGAATTCGCTAACAACAATTCAATGATGCATCCATCCAGGTCACTCCGTTCTTCCTCATGTATGGTGAGCATCCCTTCACACCTTCTAGCTTGATGAAGATCCATCCAGTGGCTACCAAGGTCGATGCCATCAACACATTTGTTTCTAAAATCCAACATGGTGTGGATAGCGCCAAGCACAAATTACAGATTGCATAAAATTGACAAAAGTAGTATGCTGATGCACACCGTAGGCACATGGAGTTCAATGTTGGGGATCAAGTGTGGCTATCGACAACCAATCCCACATTAGTTGGACCTTGTAAACTCATACCTCATTTTATTGGACCTTTCTCAATTCTTCATTGCGTCGGCATTGTGGCCTATCACTTTGAGCTACCACCACACATGAAGGTCCATCCAGTGTTCCATGTTCCCTTCTATGCAAATATGCTCCCTGATCAGGCCAAGGTCATTCCACACAAGACATTTGACCATGTTTGACATTCATTGATGGCACAGAAGAATATGAAGTGGAGCGTATTCTCCAAAAATGCATGCGTGGTACTCGCCATCTGTGGGTGGACTATCTTGTACAGTGGAAAGGTTACTTCCTCTATGAAGCAACATGGGAGCCCGCTGCCAGTTTGACACATGCACCGGTGTTGGTGAAAGCATTTGAGTAACAATTGCACAACAAGGACGTTGCGTCTTAAAAGGAAGGAGGTCTATAATACCATGAGCTAGCCATATGATCTAGATGTGAAATTTGGTTTTGTAATATCTAGAATGATGTTATAGATGATGGTCAAAATAGATCAGATAGAAGTATCACTAAAAGAGTACTACTAATAGAGCAGAAACCAAAATAGACGTGAGAACCTTAGAACCAATAGCTAGACATATTACTTAAAGGTGAGAATTGGTTTGGTAACATCTAGAAGGATGTTACACATGATGGACTAAACAGATCAAAAAGAGACATCACCAAAAGGGGACTTCTACTAATAGAGTACAAACCGAAATATGCCTAAAATCTTTGAAGGCAATTTTGGAGGCCTAAATGGATGAATTAGGCCTTGAAAATGTGCATGGTCCACCCCCCCCCCCCCCCCACCCACTAATGGATGAAAGGTTGGCCTTCCCTCCCCCTGGTTTGTCTTGTCGAGAGCTTTCTAATGGTACGTTACGTGATTTTGAGACTCCTACAGGAAGATTCCCTAAAATATTCCCTCCGGTCAAAGTTTGTTTGACCAACCAGATATGACCTAGACCGATATGTCATCCATCCAAGTAAGTAATCCAAGGGTGGAGCTTGATGACATGTCACCTATCTGTGTGCCTAATCCTATTGTGGAGCTTCCTTGGAAGAGATCCTCTTTGTCTATATAATAAAGAGAAGGTGCTCCTTTGGGGCACCGAATGTTGAGTGTGTAATCTGTGTTTTCTCTCTTATCCTCAGAGTATTACAAATACCTATGATTGAGGTACTTGGAGAGGCACCCGTGCATATAATATCAAAACCGGCCAATGATGAAGCTACATTGTTACTACAGATGAAGAAGACTTGCAATATTGAGCCTTATAAGGGGCAAAGTGTTATGGGAGTAGTGGAGAATTGGATCTCAAGAATGAATTGATACTTCTAATTGTTCTAGATGGAGATCACTGAGCATGCCGCATGTGTGTTTGCATGTGGGTACCTAACAGATAAAGCCCCCACATGGTAGGATGCTTGGGAATGATCAATGTTGGTAAAAAGAAGGGAGGTCTCGTGGACAACAATGCAAGGACTTTTGAAGAATTTCCAATTTGTGGATTTTGTGCAGATGGCCAAATCCAACTATGGAGATTGAAACAAAGGAATAGCATATAAGAGTATGTGGAAGCATTTTTGGATCTACAAGTCTCAATAACTGACATGAGTCCGGCAAAGGCTCTAGACAATTTCAAATGAGGGTTAAAGGACCGGATTTGCCAAGAAGTAATGGTACAAAATCCTTGCACTATATTTGAAACCATTGCTTGTGCTAAAAGAATAGAAAGGACACTTGGAGGAGGTGAAGGAGTAGTTTTGTCTCAACACCATCGGACGGAAATGCCACACATGGGTGGACCAACTCCTATGGAATTGGGCAACCTTTGATTTTGAGATAGAAGAGCATAATTGCTTCAAGGAGGGTGGGGATGGGTGGAAGAACGGAGAGATGGATTCCCACAAGGAGAAGGAACTTGAGGAGAACAACATTGTTGCTACAATTATGGTTGTATTGGGCACATCTCCATCAATTGTTGTGCTTGTCTCCCTAGAAGCCCTCGGCCTCCATACAAGCAATCTTTGAACAACATGGAGCAACATATGGAGGAAGAGGAGGTAGAAATCACCTCAAAAAATGAAGATCACCAATAAATGTACCTCACGGCCTTATTGGCTCAATAGGGAAGTGGACACGCGAGAGGAGGAAGAAGATGAATGTGCAAAGATCTAGAAAGGCAAACTCACAATTGATTATCATGAATGGGGTCCTAGAAGGCAATCAAGTGAGAGTATTGATAGATCCTAGAGCAACAAAGAATTTCTTATCTCACTCTATTGCAATAAAATTGGGGATGGATCTAGAGAAAGATGAGAGTGAAGAAGTAGAGTTACCTAATGTGCAAACAAAGAAGATTGAGCCATTATCCAGAAGGGTAACACTCTCTATGGGAGAATATCAAGAAGCAATTGAGTGGTGGGTGATATAATAAGCTCATTATGATGCAATCTTAGGCATGCCTTGGATAGAGCAATACAATCCTAGAGTAGATTGGAGGAAGAAAGCAGTGAGCACCTACTAATGGATGATCATTGGGGTTAGAGAAAAAGCACATAGGCAAAAATTACCTCTCTATGTCACAAGAACAACCACTATCTATAAGAAAAATAGATGTTTCATGGGTTTAATAAGAGAAGTCCAAAGTGCACAACTCAATGGACAAATTCTTGAGAAATTGAAGGATGTGGTAAATGAGTTTCAAGATGTCTTCCCATATGATCTACCCATAAGATTACCACCAAAAAGGAGAGTAGATCATAAAATTGAGATAATTTTAAGGAAGACCCCTCCTTGCAAGGCCCCATATTGGCTATCACCTTAGGAGTTGGAGGAGTGTAACGCTCAAATTAAGGATATGCTGCAAAAGGGGTTTATCTAATCCAACATATTACCATACGGGGCTCCTATCTTGTTTGTGAGGAAGAAGGATGGTACAATACACATGTGCATTGACTATTGAAGCCCTCAATCAACAAACAACAAATATACTTTATCGTGCATGGATGACCTATTTGATCAACTCAATGGAGCAAGACATTTCACCAAATTGGACTTGTGGAGTGGTTACAATCAAATCTGGATTGTAAAGGAAGATGTATTTAAAACTACTTTTTGAATCAGGTATGGCCACTTTGAGTACCTTGTGATGCCATTTGACCTCACCAATGCACTTGCCACTTTCATGAGTTTCACGAATGACATATATTTTCCATATTTGGATAAGTCTCTTATTGTTTTCCTAGATGATATTTTAGTATATAGTAGGAGAATGATGAAACACAAACATCATCTACAAGAAGTCCTCCAGATTCTAAGACAGAATCTCTTGTATGCCAAAATCTCAAAGTGCAAGTTTGGCAAGTCTGAAGTAGACTACTTGGAGCATAGAGTAAGTGCATAAGGTATCCAAGTATTAACAAGTAAAATAGAGGTCATTCAAAAATGGAGCACTCCAGAAGATTAGACTCAACTCAAGAGCTTCTTGGGTTGATGGGGTTCTATCATTGGTTTATCAAGGACTTCTCCAATGTGACATAGCCTTTAACAACACTACTTGGCAAGGGAAAGAAGTGGACATGGAGAATTGCACAAGAGTTGGCCTTTCAAGAATTGAAAGATGCTTTGCTACATGCATGAATCTTGAAATGGTATGACCCAAAATGTCCAATCAAATTAACTATTGATGCATCAATAGGAGTAGTCTTACAAGAAGAGTGGCATGATGGGTGGCATCCAATTGCATACTTCTCTTGAAAGCTATTACAAGCATAATGCAATTATCACACCATAGAGCAAGAAGAGTTGGTTATTGTCCTTGCAACCAAGCATTGGAAGCACTACTTGGCAAGAAGGCATTTGTAGTGGAAATAGACCATAAACATCTAGTCTACCTCAAGACATAGAAAGATCTATCTTGGCACCAAATTCGATGGGCAGAGTGGCAACAACAATTCAACATGACAATCATCTACATGGAAGGCAAGAAGCAACTTGCAAATGCATTCACCAAAATGCCAATGGCAAACAATTTGGTGGTGGACATCAAGATGAACCCTGAATTCTGGCCTAGGATTCATGTTGCTACAAAAACTGATCCATAGATTATAGGTGCTCAATCATTCAAAGGCATCACTAGCACCTAAGGACTCACCTTCCATGATGGTAGGTTGTGGATCCCTGATGATGCGGATCTAAGAACCACCATCCTAGCAAAATATCATGATTCTACCATTATAGATCATGTTGGAATGGACAAGACCTTGGATGTAGTCAAACGGCATTACTATTGGCCCAAGATTAGCAACAATGTGATGGCATATGTTTGGAGTTGCCTACTTTGTCAAAAAAAATAAGGCTTCTAATCAAGCTCCTATAGGACTCCTCCAACCTCTTTCCACTCCTACACAACATTGGGAATAGGTAAGCATGGATTTGATTTGTGAATTGCCCACGACCACCTTTGGGTTTGATTCCATTGTAGTCTTTGTCGACCAACTCAGCAAAATGATTCATGTGCATTTGACCACCAAGGATGTGACTACTCCACATCTAGCTCAATTGTACTTAGATGTAGTCTTTTCCCATCATGGCTTATCTCGAGTACTCATCATAGATAGAGGCACCAATTCATAGTTTGTTTTGGAGAACACTCTTTTGGTTCTTCAAAATCAAATTGGTTATGTCCACAACTTACCATCCACAAATTGATAGACAAATAGAGAGGGAAAATTGCACTATTGAGGACATGCTTTGGGGCTTTACTTTGGATGAGCAAGAGAGTTGGGACACCTTACTCTCATTGGTGGAATTTGTGTACAACAAGTGCCTCTATGGTCATCTTGATCTCTTGAAACTCGTTCAACATCCCTTGCATTCCTTCCATCAACTCCTACAACTATGGATCCATGGTTCCTATAAACACTCAATCTTTACTTCTTATTTCAATAGAGAGTTAATATGATCACTCAAGAGGGTGCACAAACTATCATGACTACCATTGGAACTTTAGAGGCTATCACCATTGATAATATTCCTCACCAAAATTCCTGACTACAAAATCCCTAAAAATCACTTTTGGTCTAACTATGTAATAAATTTGTACTTGAGTGTTGAAAGGAAGAGGATTTGGAACATTCAAATCCATCACAACAAAATGTAGACTAACAAATACCACTCTCTATCTTAAATCACCACTAGAAGAATCACAAGGTTTGGTGAATTCATCACTATGTCCATGAACTCTACTCCAAAATGGTAAACAAGATATACTCTCACTTGCTCTTGTTGGATATACATAACCTTGATGTGAAGTGGATTCAAGAATGGAAAGTGGGATGCAAGAAATTGTCCACCATGAACCTCCATCCCATCTCTCTCTAAAACACTCCTAACCTATCAATTGTATTGCAATTTTTCTCTCCAAAAGTACTCAATCTCAATAGCTCATGTTCTTCCAAGAGGAGTGATCCACTCTCTTGGATTGAAACACCTACTTTGATATAATATTTTAATATTTTGATGATAGAGAAAACACAAATTCCACATTCAAACTCCAATGCCCCAAAGGAGCACCTTCTTTTTATTATAAAGCCAAAAAAGATCTTCTCTAAGGAAGCTCCACCTTAGGATTAGGTACATGGATAGGTGACCTATCAGCAAGCTCCACCCTTAGATTACATGCTTGGATGGGTGACATGTCGGTCCTAGTCTCATCTGGTTGGTCAAACATGCTTTGACTTTGAATCTTTTGGGGAATCTTCTTGTAGGAATCTCAAAATCACATGGGTGAGATACCGTTGGAAAGCTCTTGATGAGACAAACTTGGGGGGAGGAAAGGCCTACCTTTTCTTTATTATGGGGGGGATTGGCACATTTTCAAGGCCTAATTCATCCTTTTAGGCTTCTGAAATTGCCTTTGAAGTTTTCAGGCCTATTTTAGCTTCTACCCTATTAGTAGAAGTGCTCTTTTGGTGATACCTCTATCTGATTTACTTTCTCCATCATGTGTAACATCCTTCTATATGTCACCACCCCCAAGTTTCACCTCTAGATCATGTGCCTAGCTATTGATTCCAAAGTTTTCAAGCATATTTTGATTGTTGGCCTATTAGTAGAAGTACTCTTTTGGTATTACCTTTGCGTGATCTACTTAGTCCATCATGTATAACATCTTTCCAGATGTACCAAACCAAATTTCATCTCTAGATCATATGTCTAGCTATTGGTATTACATAAGGTTTGCAACCAAATTATTGTCTTACAAAGATCAATTCTTCTTGTTGATCTAGGATGGGAAGCGAGTCCTAAATTTGCTACTTTTTGCAATTTCTCAAAGCATTACTAGCAAGTAGTTTAATATAAAGAGCTTATGTGAATATGAATCTAATGGGTGAGCAAGTTCAATTTCTACTAGAACAAGTTTAGCTAACGCATTGAAATAAATTAAAATCTATTCTCCTTATACCGTCTCTTAGTTGCAGAATTAGAGCTCTTCCTACCTCAAAGTGATGACCAGACCTATGTAGCACAACTGTATTTGGCTTGGATATTGTTGATCTTGTTATTGTCATAGGTAGCTTGGCAATCCAAGCATCATATTTGATACTCCTTTTGGTCTATTTGGCATCAACAAGGATAGGATGATGTTAATAAGGTCAAGAGAATGCAATCCAAGTTTGAAAGGTATTGCTGATTTTTATGTGAAGTCCAAAGCACCAAAGGTTTAATTGAAACAAAGTATAGATAAAAAAAAGTGGCTTCCCAAGTCTATGCTAGGAATGAAAACTGAAAAGATGTAAAAAAAAATCATACCAAATATCACAAACACAAAATTGAGGAATAACATAATAGGATAAACTTATGCTCATGAGCTATGATCTGAGCTTCCCTAAACTTATAGGTTGAATCAAATCTCCAACCAATTTGAAGAAAGTATTGTTGTAAATACAAATGACTACCTTTCCATCTAAATCTCAAGCTCTAGATCAATTCATGCAAAACACTTCCAAGAGCATAAGAATGAGACAACACCAATGCTACTTGGGTTGTCCAAGCTTAGATTCAAGCTCGCTCCTTCCAAAAAAATTTGTAAATTTCTTGAGCTCTCTTATCAATCAACCCTTGACAAATATATAGAAGACAAAAATAAATAAAAAATAAAAAATACACATCAAACAAACCAACATACTAGAATCAAGATGAAGCAATGAAATCAAAGAGAAAAATGATCAAGCTATGATCATTTTTCTAGTGATCAAAAGCTCGTGATCAAAAGCCTAGACAACATGCAAAATGCATTAGCACTTGAGCTTGAACATGAGACTTCAAAGAGTAGTGGTGATCAACCCTTTTCATCCAACCTTCCTCGTCGGCCAGGATTTTTGGAACTTATTATTTCACTCATAGCACTCAATGGTCATTGAGTTCTTCCAAGGTAACTCCACTAGCTTGTGACAAAGACACTTGGTGGCTTATAATGAAGACACTTGGTAAAGGATAGAATGATGAGAATCATCTTTGACAACAATTGCATGATGTTGAGGAGAAAACCTCTCATACACAAAAATAGCCTCAACAAGTTCAAGTGGTGTAGTGAGCCAAGTGCACTTTACTTGAGGGGTTGTGGTGTTTAATATAATTAATGATTTTTTGATAGATTACCTTATAAATATTTTTTAAATATCCATATGATAATTCATAACTTTAATATTATTTATAAAGATTAAAGGCCTGATCAATTACAAATGATACTTGATCAATAGATATATAATATATAAATTTATGGGATTTACTCCTTGACTTTTTTAGTAACTAATATGGAAAATTCTGATAATTTATAATTAATTTATGAATATGAAATTAATTCAAATTTCACATTAGTTTTTAATAGAGTTACATGAAATTAATTATTTGGATATGAGGATAGTATGATAGATAAAACCATAGAACTAAGACTTTGTGTTCTAAGATTATAAAAAACATATGTTGTATATTTTACTTTTGACATAAATTTAGCTTAACTTAAGTCAAAACCTAAATCATTAGAACAATTTTCCTTTTGATTTTCAATCTTACTAAATGATTCTGCTTCTATTAAAGAATTTTTATCAACACATAGAAGGATATCTTTTTGATGTATTATTTATCAAATATTCTGATAGATTATCTTTATTATATATTTCACATAACACTATAATATAAGAGTTCTCTAAAAAGGTATTTCTAAGTTTTTAGATTGTCCTTTTACTCAATGTGTGAACTTATTACCTTAATCTTCCAATAATAATGGTGAAAATCAAGCTAATAAGCTAATTTTGCTTCCTTCTAGATATTGTATATTTGTTGGATTTTAACTACCTTGAAAATTAACGTCAAAATAATTAAATCTTAAAAAATAAATAATACATAATATTCTTTCAAAATAATACATTTTTAGTTTCTAAGATTTAATAATCTTAGGAAATCTATTGTTTTCATTGTTTGATAGAAGGTATATTTTGCATAGAAAAGAATTTCTTGCTATTATCTCACTCAATTTTTGCTATAGTCGCATTGGCTATACATATCTGGTATTGCCTCACTCATACATATACAACCGATTACTATTGCCTTACCGAACTAGTTGCCATTGGATCCATACACGGAGAACTTCACAATGATAATGGCACACCAACACTTGTGCACACCAAATTACATTGTTGATTTTTTGTGGAGGATGGCTCTCTAGAACTATCACATTTTCATGAGCACTAGTGGTTGCAAGATCGCACTCGGCTTCAAACACATTTGGTGCCATGTAAAATGACATGGACTCCTTGTTTGGTACTATTCATATGAGCTTCGACCGAAATCCTCTGCACCAACAGGAGTTGAAAGCGAGCCCTTTTTGAACTGATGAAGGGAGAGACAAACCGGTTCACTAAATAAACTACCTTTACCATCAACTAAGCGGGATTTATCAAGATTCAAGATCGTCAACTTGAAGATTAAAGTTGGATGACATTGTGATGTTTATCATGTTTTTGGGGCTAGACATGATGATAGGAATTGCCCTATGAAAAGGAGCACGCATACGGTTGCCTAAGTGCAATTCTTGCCCTTTTCTCTATAGTGAACCGAACGATAATAGATGTTCCACAAGATGTGTATTATTGCTTTCATGAGCTGGCTTAGGTAGGTAAAAATGTCAGCAAGGGAAATGAGAATTCATGACAAGGAATTGGATATGCGTTCCGGTTGGGCGAACCATTAGCAAGCGCTTGTATATGGATGGTTGGTGAAGCATTAGCAAGCACTTGTAAGAATGACACAATAGCAGATCTACATGTATATATATAAGTGAAACAATAGCCAAAATCAGGTGAGACAATAGCTATCAAAATTCAACTTTAAAATAGATTCATGAGAGTGATTAATTAATTTCTAAATTTTGTGTATATTTTTTTAATTTTTAATTCTTCTAATTTTATTATAATATTATATTTATTTTAATTTTTATCTATAAATATGAAATATTTTTATATTTATATTACAATAAATAAATTTTATTTAAAGAAAAATTTAAAATTTTTATTTTTATCTTTTCAATTTCATTTTTATCTTACAAATATTTCTTATTTTTCTCGTAAAAACTTTAATTTAAAATTTTTTATTTTAAAATAAAAAATTTAGTTTAATTATTCCAATAAATATACTAAAATATTTTAAAACGATATATGCTATTTAAAATAAATTAAATATATATATATAATTTATAATAAATATTTATTTTAATATAAGAAAAACAACCTAATAGAAAAAATAAAAAATAAAAAAACTCCATCGAACCGTACAAGAGAGAGCTATTATATTTTATTCAATATAAAATATAATTGCGAAAACACTTTCGACCTCAACAACAGGGGGGAGCATGAGAACCCGGCACATCTGCACCGTCAGATTAGGATTAGAAGCTAGAAGCCCTCTTCTCGGAGGAATAACCTGCGCGGCCACCTCTTTAACCTGCTCTCTTCACTACTCCAGTCCATCGCCTCCCCTCTTCACTTCCTTCGCAGCCTCGACTTGCTCGTTCGAGGTTTTGTCTCGAATTTGACAAAGCATTTCTTGGTTACTCGAACTTAGCAGCCATGGTGGAACAGACCTTCATCATGATCAAGCCCGACGGTGTCCAGAGGGGACTGGTACGTACGCCCCCTGTCTTCATCTTCTGTGTATAGTGGAAGAAGATTATCTATTTCTCAACATCTTACCTAAAATATTTTGGTGTTTTAATTACTGACGCTGGTTCTGGTCTAGATATTAACGTCTTGTTCTGTTCTACCTGCTTAACAGCTGCAAAATGAACTGTGATTTCCAGATTTTAGTTGTAATGCTGATGTCGCAGAATCATGTTCAATTGTTGCTGGGATAGCTTGTAACTCTACATCAGAAGTCCTAGTCATTTGGAATTCTTGTTCGCACCTGGATTTCTGCTGTAGTCTGTTTTCTCACGCTGAGGGGGCCTCGTCGAGGATAGTAATGAGGGGACCGTTGGCACTCCTGTTCCTTGGTGTTCTCGCAGCCCCCGCCCTCTAGATCACGCACTCGCATCGGACTATCTTGGTCAATAGTTAGATAACCTAGGTGAAATACTAGGTTATTTTTTAATCTCTATTTTGAATTCCGTATAATTACTGCATTGGCTATTTCAGTGACATTGTAGTACCTGGTCGTATCTTGAGATTGTTGTTCTCAGTGCCAGCTTGTGGCAGATCGAATATGGCCCAAGTGTAGTTGGCTTTAGCCATCCTTAATTGCAGGATTCAGCTCAAGGGGAAGGATTCAGCTTGTGATTTTCTGGTCTGCCTGCGGTCTCTGGAACTTTCCAGCCCTTCTCGTAAGGAGAGCTCAGCTTCTTTGTCTAAACGCCTTGGGAGGCCAATGATCTGTCACTTAGTTACTCCGACTAGATTGCAAAACGCAGCTGTTTGTTGAACGGTGGCATCGTTTGAAATTGCAGATCGCCGAGATCATCTCTCGATTCGAGAAGAAGGGATTCACCCTGAGGGGTAAAAACACATTTCTTACCTTTTCAGTCAGCTCAGAAATGGGGTGAATTCGTCATGTTCTGCTCTCTTCACCTGGCTCTTCCGTTATTTAGCGTAAAATATTGCCCTGAGGCTTGATGTACGTTTATGCGATGTTTTTGCCTTCCACGTTTTCTGAGCAACTCAATGCATTCCATTCAAAGCTTCGGGGTTTTGGGTGACGAGAACCCGACATGGTGTGAACTTGTTTCTTTTTCACTTTCTCTCTCTGAACTTGTCATGCTGTAACTGGTACTAAAACGTTCCTGACCTCTATTCATACATTCTACAGCGATGAAATTCATGAACGTGGAGCAGAGTTTCGCTGAGACGCACTACGCCGATCTATCCTCGAAGCCTTTCTTTTCTGGCCTCGTACAGTACATCGTTTCTGGCCCCGTGGTTGCCATGGTCTGGGAAGGAAAGAATGTCGTGTCTACTGGACGTACTTTGATCGGTGCCACCAACCCTGCTCAATCTGCCCCTGGAACCATCCGTGGTGACTACGCCATCGATATTGGAAGGTTTGTTCCTGTTGCCATTTTGCTTGATCTCCTCGTTTCAACTGTATCTTTGATTGTCGGCGAGGTTGATGATGTGTACTAGATTACAGGAGCGGTTTTTCAACTTCGTGGAGGAAGTCATCGTTGCTTCAAATCAATCTGTTACCTTTATGACATCATTTGAGTCTTGTAACCTTTGAATCTTCCCGTTATCCACCGGCTAATTGAAGCGACTGCCTCGTGCACTGCAGGAATGTGATCCACGGATCTGACTCTGTCGACAGCGCCAGGAAGGAAATTGCCTTGTGGTTCCCCGATGGTCTTGTTGAGTGGAGCAGTTCCCTGCAGTCCTGGATCATGGAGTAGGTAGTCGTCAGGATCATTACTCTAAAGTATAGACACTTGTTGACGTACTTGTTGGCTTGCCCTTACCGGCAATGAGCATAGTATTGAAACACAATTTTGTAAGCAATAAATGTAATGCAAGAAATGACTCACTCCTCGTGTCCGTCTGTTAGAATTGAGACTAAATGGCCACATGAGTGAAATAGCTGAGAAATTCTAGTGCTGCGGTACTTCGAATTTACTTTCTCTCGGTAACTCTCGAGGTTGATCCGTCTTAGAAGAACACGATCGGAGCACTTCCATGGAGTAAAACCATGTTGAGAAGTTATCTTCTCTCGGCGTTCAACTCCCCGGGGGCTTCTCGTGCAAATGACTACTAAAACATTGTTCAGCGAGTTCTTCCATATTCGATTCTGAGGATGGTCTAATGCTTATTTACTTAAGCAGTCATCCCCTCTCGATGTTCAACTACTTCGTCAAATGTTAACTACTACGCTCTTAAGCGTGTTTCTCCCATATTCTGACGATCTTGAAATTTTGTGGAATGTTTTATGCTAACACAATCGATGTTACCTTCGCCCAGCATATCAAATCAATTCAAATCAGTGTGTCGTCTTCATTCCATAAAAAGAGAGAATTCGTCAACTCGGTAAACAGAGTAAGAAAGCTTGGAGCGGATCTGTCGAATGCATACCCAGCAAGGGCCAATGATTTATCAAACTAGATTACTTGACTGTTGGTTCAGGGGACTAAAATTCAACGTCGTAGTCGCGTGTACCACCTTCGGCGTCTGAACCTGTCTGTCTCCCACGACAACTGGGGGAAGTGAAACCACGGCAATCAACGTGCGTAAAGAAAGAATTAACGCGACTCGCAAGGGATATAAAGAAGGATGGGGATGACCACATCACGCCCAACAAGGATAAAACCTAATCACCAGAAAGAAAGAAGTAAGGCGACACGCAAAGCATAGCAAGAAGGATGGGGAAGCCCCCATCAAGCCCTCCAAGGATGAAACCTAAAAGGCAAAATAGGGCTAAGCTCCAATAAGAAAGAATTCGCCCGTCATCCTTTCCAATCATGCGTCTCAGAAACTGTAAAGTGTGGGAAGTTCATCTTCTGACATGCTCACACACTTTTGGCATGCTTGGGATCATCGCCGCCTTGACGTATCCAGAATCTTAACCCAATATGCTCCCCCAGATCCCTTCCCAAAACTTCTTCCTACCGAAACGTGAAACCTACTACTGTGTTTCACACCACGACTAGTGTCAAATCTGCAGCCTTTAGTAACAAGAAACAAATCCGGAAAGCAAAGACAGCAAAGACTGATGTTCACCTAGTGACATTGATGTCCACCTAGTGCCACGAGAACAGAAACCGTAGCATCCAGTTCTATAAACTATGCCAAAGTTGTATATCTTGGACATGGGCATGTGTAAAAATATAACAAAGCAATCCAGATTAGGAATAACATTCCGTTGGAAAACGTTAGCTCACTTTTTAGTCCAAAATTCAAGTCAAGCAGAACTCGCAACCTGGAGCATTGGCATTAACTTTGATTTCTTCCACCGGTCTTTATTGATCTTGTAGGGCCTCATTGTATACCACAGAATGGACTTTTGAGGTTTTTGTCAAGTACTGCTTAGAAGTAGATTTTCTTTTTTCATGGGCTGGACTATTTACAATATTGAGTTAATTGACCAAGATAAGACCGACATTTTTATTTCACGTCTAAGGAATCCCCATCGTGTTTGTGAGATATTGTTGTTATCAAGGAGAGGAGTAACAAAATGGTGTTTATCTTTATCTTTATTGCGATGATATTTGATTTCTAATGATTGACGTCTTTTTCTAAATTATGGAGAAGGATAAATGAGTAAATGACCACTTATTTTCCGTGGTGTCCATAAACATTGTACAAAAAGAATCCATACTAAAATAAGACAGGGCTCCTCTACTTCAGTATCAGTTGTTAAATTTTCATCACTTTACTACAAGTAGATCTGTATTAGTAAATATATCTTGGTTTATATTTTTTAGATGTATTTATTTATTTATTTATTATAATAGATTATAGACTGTAAATGAAAGCAAAAGAAAACAAGCTTCTTTATAAAATTATAGGAATAATATCCAATATCAGTCATTTTCTTAGAGAAAGCAAATTCCATTTTCACACCTAGGATTTTTATGCGTATTCATGTTTAAATAATTTATGATTTAAAAACTATAAATAATTTTGGGTCTATGAGGATTTTGAACATAAAACATGTTTATGGGTTCAAGTTTAATGGGCTGTTATTTAGAAATTTAGTATTTTATTTACATATAATTATGAAGAAATATCTCGCACATGAATCATTTGAACTTTATAACCGGGGAAAATAATACTAACATAATTTATTATAAAATTATATATCAGTAATATAAATATAAATATTTAATTTATTGTCTCATGCAGTTCGTACACTTGATATGTATTGGTTCAAGCTAGAAGTTAGTATTATTTACATTTATATATATTTACCATCATCCTTTGCAAACGCTATTCCAATCCAATGTATATAGGAATCTATTGTCGTATATCCCTCCTCGTGCTACTGTAAATGATCTGGCACAGTCCTCAAAGTTCAGAACCGGTTTTAAATCATTACATTCTGTTGTTACCTTATCAGGTGATATTGGAATATATAATATAATATAATCTTCTCAACAGAGTTGAACAATTACAAACATATTACGAATGCTTTCATTTTTAGAGACTTCTATAGTAATATCTATTACGTAATGTTTACAACTGCCCTTGGCAAAATGCTAATAAGAATGAGTCCGTTGTTTACTATGAGGATTAACTGGTAAATTTAAAAGTTATGATTAAACCTCTGTAAAATGATTATAATAGAAAGTACTTCAGTAAAATAGTATTATGGATTGAGTGAACTGATTATAGCACTCGAGTTTTCACTTGACATCAGACTGGAAGGATGCCAGTGAAACTCACAGATACAGAACAAGACTACGCAAGACAGAGTGTTGCTGACGCTTAGGGTGATTGATTGAATGACAAAGTCAGTAGATCCGCGTGAGATTGGGAGTGCGAAGGTACTCACTCACTCGTCGTCCTCTGTTCTCAGCATACTTCGCTCGTCGAAACGGGGGAGAGAGAGACGGGGTCTGTCTAGCATCTGCACTGTGGTCCAATTGATCCGGGCCTGTCTCGTTGGGCTTTGTCCGCTCTCTTTCTGACTCTCTGTCATGCTCGCATTACAGGAGAGTCGTTGAGTACGTGCACATGCTTTTGTCTTGTCTTCTTCAAGGGGGGAGAGGCGGAGGAGGAGGAAGTTGAAGAGAAAGAGAGACGGAGGAGGAGGAGAATTACAACTACTGGTAGTGGTTCTCAACTTGTTCAATGGCGGGTCGAATAAAGATTTGGTTGGATGGATGGATTCTTCGAGTAATGAATGATCTGCTGCTCTCTGCTCCGAGGAGAACACAGTAGGTGACAGTGATTGACTTGTAGCGGAAGGAGAAGAAGAAGGTGCTCTGGTGTTCCTGATGGCCCACTACTGGTCGACCTAGGTTGTAGATTCACCAGATCTCGAGCAATGTTGGAGAAAGGCGCCAATGCTCGTTTATTGGTTAATGTACATTTTCAGGACGTAGTTTTTGCGGATTGCAGGGCCTCCCCGGTTCGGTTTGCTTGGACTTTATCTCGCTCTCAATTCCAGAGTCTGTTCGATCGTATGGAATTTGATCGGAGTTTCTGAAGATATAGGAGAGAGGACGAATTCGTTTCGTTGGCTTGACACTACGGAAATCTTGTACGGTATCGGAATTGGTTCCGATTCAGGTTCCAGTCTCCAATTGGTGTACATTACATCCATAGCTTATTGAGGAAGAATCGTCATGATCAGCTCATTTGAGATTCGGCATACCTGACTGAGATGCCAACCAGCTGCGTTATTCGTGTACCGAGATTTTTTTCGATTCTCTCTCAAGACGAGTGGCATTGACGCCTTTTGTCAGATAGCATTGAAGAGGCTTGAGAGGAGTAGTCTTCTACTCGCAATTTATTCGGGTGTGATTGGATTTGGGATTGGACGCTGGACAGTGAAGGTGATCGTTCACGCGGACCAAATGTGAATGGTTACACAGTTATGATTGTTCCTGGCTGGTAGGCGGGGTGGAAAACAGAGGCGGTAAACGTGAATTAGTGCTTACCCACTTGTGCTAGTGAATGAGAGACCCTCAGGATCGCATGGGGTCAGAAGAATGCATGTTTCTCAGAGGTGTAAGCTTCGCTCTACGGCGGAGTAATTGGTCAAGATAATCTCGAACGTTCCTCTTTTCCCCTGTTCACTATGTCCTTGTAGTTGGCCAGTCCACGCATGGTATGGGATCCAAGTTGAACTCTCCGCCTCATAGAAAGTACCGGCTTTTAAAGCATCCAGTTGCGGCGCCACATTGGAGTCAGGTTATCATTGTTCCAGACATTTGTAAAGTATCACACCTACCTCAAGGCTCAAACATCTGGTAATTGTGGAGACTCTCATTGGATTCCAGGCAGACAACTGTCGAAATATTGGTATTGGTGAGGGGAGAAAATTAGACAATTTTTGAGGACAAGAGACAAGAGAAGACAAAATGAAGAGATTTGTGTACGTGAATGACAGCGATCTGACGCCAAGTATCTACTGCAACAATAAAATCACCAACACGAAGTACACTCTCTTGAACTTCATTCCCAAGAATCTCTGGGAGCAATTCAGGTGAGCTCTTTGTTCACCTAGTCAGTCTATCAAGAGCATCACAACTCGTCTGTAGTCGCCCTTCACATTGAATATCTACTCGTCCTTTACCATCTTGAGTTTGAAACGTAAAGGTCAACTAAAGCTTGTCTGCGAGGTTGCTGGAATCAACAGTGACGGAAAGCTGTTGTCACAGTCCTAAAATACGGAAATCCCTACCTAATTTTATCCTCGTTTTCCCTGTTGTGTCGCAGCCGGTTTATGAATAAATACTTTCTTCTGATAGCGTGCCTACAATTGTGGCCGTTGATCACCCCTGTCAGCCCAGCAAGCACATGGGGTCCCCTTATTTTGATCTTCGCAGTTTCAGCCACCAAAGAGGCATGGGATGATTACAGTCGGTACCAGCTTGACAAGCAGGCAAATGAGAGAAGTGTTTGGGTCTTAAAGAAGGGCATCAAAACACGAGTACGTATCTTCCTCCTTGAAGGAAAAGCGGTCTCAGCTGTAATCTACTGAAAGCAATGGTGGGGGTATGAACACAAGTTCATACATGTAACATGGATCTTTTAGACTAATAAATCTTGTAGAATGATTACCGTTGGTATATATTATCATTGTGCACTTTACGTATTCTACAGGATTTGAGCCAGTGACTTTCAACTCTAAGTTAGCACCTTTTCCCTCCGTCCGTCGGGATTGACGCACTAGCAGGATGGAAACGTTGTCGCAGAGTTCAAAATACATTTCCTTCAGCTCGAGATAATGAAGTGGAACTAAGTAGCGTAGTTATCCATCGGTGTCTAAAAAGAGTCAAAACATTTTGCGGTGCAGATTCAAGCTCAAAATGTACAAGTTGGAGATATTCTCTGGTTGCGGGATAAAGATGAAGTTCCTTGTGATATGGTCTTGCTTGGCACTTCCGAGGCAGGAGGGGTTTGCTTTGTTGAGGTAGGTCATGCATAATGCAAAGCTCTCCCCGACACCATCTTTGTTTCTACAGTTTCTGATGCTCCTTTGGATTCTGAGTTACTTTCACTTCCAGGAGTCTTATTATGGGTCATTTCTTCTCCGTAGCTGATGATTTTTTGAACTCACCAGTCCTGGAGAGCAAACGTTGGATTTCGTTTAGAAAGTGAGTCGTACCTCTTTCAGTTAGAGCCACGTAATAATTCCAACGCCAACTTTTGACCAAGTGATATCATGAGAAGTAAAATTCTCGGTACAATCTGGTTTTATTTGTGTTAACTTGTGTTTCTTGTGGTTGTTAGACAGCCGCTATGGATGGAGAGACGGACTTGAAGACCAGAGTCACACCTCCACCCTGCATTGGTCTCACCAGTGATCTTTTGCATAAAATAAAGGTCAGCTACTGAGTTGAAGATTGTTTAGACAATAGATTGTGAGTATGTATGTAAGTGTATGACGAGATGTCGTTTCTTGTCCAGTCCTAGTGGTATGGAACCCTAATGAACGGGTTCTGTATTCATTACGGAATACACTTCTAATAGGACACTAGGGTCTGGGAAATCAAACTTTTCTCCCACACACATGGATGAGAATGTATTATGAGCGGGTTCTATATTCATTCCTGAATATACTTTCGAGTATGAGACTAAGGTCTTTGCGCTATCGAACTTTTCTCCACACATATGGATGAAATTGTGCTTCTACAATCATCAATCAATCGTCCTCCTTACCAGTAGGAGACCGGATCTACTTTGTTTGCCTTATCGACTTATTGGTCAGTGACCTGATTCAAAGGGTGTTGTTTATGGTGCAGGGTGTCATAGAATGTCCTCAGCCCGACAAAGATATTCGCAGATTCGATGCGAATCTGAGACTGTTTCCCCCTTTTATCGATAATGACTTTTGTTCTCTTACCATCAACAACACTTTGCTGCAGTCATGCTATCTCCGTAACACAGAATGGGCATGCGGCGTGGCCGTATACACTGGTATGATGCTTTCATCTGTTGTTGCAACCCTTCTCTCTCGTCAATACAACTTGCCAACTTTATGGGAGTTTGTCCAGTGTTACAGTTGAGGCGTTTGACATTGAAGACCTTTAGATGACCAAAACATTATTCTGTTTTAGTCGCCGAGGCTTTGGAGGTCAAAGGCGCAAGTCATGCGCCTTGACCTGTTAGTCGACACTGCAGCTACATCACTAACTTTGTGTGACGATTATCTCATGCCCTGGTTGTTGCAGGTAATGAAACTAAACTGGGGTTAAGCAAGGGTTTACCCGAACCGAAATTGACAGCAGTAGACCGTATGATCGACAAGCTTACGGGAGCTATCTTTATCTTCCAGATCGTAGTAGTTGTCATACTCGGGGTTGCAGGCAATGTATGGAGGTCCTCAGAAAGTCATAAGGTACTACCCTATTCTTCTTGGCTGTACCTAGACTGCCATGTCCCCTACATAGAAATTTGGGACAAGAGGGCAAGAGATATATGCTGCTTGGAATGTCAGCAGCATGAACTCTGCCAGCAACGGATCTTACTTTCGTTTTTCGTATTTACTGTTGATCGAAATTCAGATCTGTCATGATTATACCATAGATCCAGAAGTTATGCATTACCTTATTGGTGCACTCTTGAGCATCGGTTAAGAAGAAGATTATGAGATTATGATTAGAAGACGATTATGCAAGTGGGATAAGACGTATGCACTTATTTTCTGTCATTGACCTTGATATATGTTGGCGCAAATTTAAAACATGGCGTGCCTTAGTATATGGATTTAGCTGCTTAGACTTGCATGCATTTACTTACTTAGATTTTCATGTCTTCATTTTGGCATCTGTTCATCCGAATTGGGCGTAGATCCCAGTTCTATGAACGTCTTCTGCTCCCTTCACTCATGTATGGACTTAGTTGATGACATAAAAATCAGTGCAGTTTGTGGGATCACTCCTCTCAGCGTGTCAACACTCAAAGCTTATTGGTTTGTCCGTTGACGCAGATTTGGTACTTCAAATATGCGAAGAACCCACCCTGGTTCGAGTTTATAGTCATTCCTTTGCGTTTTGAACTCCTATGCTCCATCATGATCCCCATATCCATCAAGGTACATTGATAAGCCCCATGGTTATCACCTTACTCGTATTGCAATTGTTGTGCCTTTCTGGTATACGTTCAGTTGTGCTTGGATTGTATTTGGAGAACTATGTTCTTGGACCCTATAAGATCCACAAAGAAGTTATTTACTGAATGATTGGGTGCTACCTATGGTTTGAAATTGCTTGTTACTATGGACGTCATTCATCCCCAAATTGTCTTATCTCTGTTACATCGCAGGTTTCTCTGGACCTTGTGAAGAGTGTATATTCCAAGTTCATAGACTGGGACTTGCGGATGTATGACGACAGTACAGATACTCCGGCCGTCGCAACAAAGTAAGTATAGAGCATTCATCCGCAAGAGTACTCCATGCTGCATGCAACTTGTCTTAATATGGTTTCTTTGAAAACCTCATGGCCAGATTTCACTAATTTCACTGATTTCTGCATTTTGTTGCTTTAATGGTGGTCAGGTTCCTTCATACTCCAATTCATTCTCTCTTTACCCATACGTAATCACTCACGGTCGATGCATGCAATCTTTCCTCCATTGCATTTATCCAGTTTTTTCTTTCTCTGCATATTTTACACTCATACCTTCGCTGTATCCTCTTATCTTCTTCGCTGCATTCACGAATTCCCCCTCTCTCGACAGGTGTGTCATCAGTCCGGGTCATCCATCATATGTTTTCAATGCACATGTAGTACTTGTACAAATTCATATTGTGGTTACCACACTGCTTGTGATTGCTACGTGTTCTGATGTTTACTGATGTACGTCTATAGCTCTCATGGAAGCTGCTAAATTCTCATAGTGATTACTATGTAGTTGGTTGTCATATTGTGCACTAGGCTCTGAGATTTTTTATACTATCACATTTTTGGTGGACTTAAGAAGTTGTGAAAAGGGAAGTGAAGAGGGGCTACTGGCATGAAGAACTCACCTAGAGCAAATGTTCTTTGTCCTGGATATGCAGTACAGCTATAAGTGAGGATCTTGGACAGGTGGAGTACATCTTAACAGATAAGACAGGGACTCTAACTGAGAATATTATGGCTTTCAAACGGTGCTGCATAAATCGAACTCGTTATGGTGATGGTACTGGTGATGCATTAACAGGTATGTGTAATTTGCTTCTAAATTGGGCTGATAGGATCGACTTAGACATATTGGACAAGTTGATGTATGTCAAATAGATCGGACCTCAATGAAGAGACGCAATTTGTATTGATTCAGGAAATGGTCGACGTAGAGGGTGAGGGTGAAACTAATTCAACACGATTGTTTCGCAATGCAATGCAGATCCCCACCTTAAACGTGCCGTGCTCGAGCATGTTCCTGAAGTCATAAAGTTCCTAAAAGTGATGGCCGTCTGCAACACAGTAGTGCCTGCTAAGAGGTATGTACTTTCTTGAATGTTTTTAGGTGAATCAGAGATAGTTGCCACACAATTTTCGATTGCTATCTACAAGCAGCACAGCAAGGACTCCTAGACATTGCAAATGTGAGCAGCGTTTAAATTCTGCATCGCTCCATGCTCCACGCTTACTATAGAATCTCAGAAAGCAAGAGGTGGCTTGGTAGTCTGGTAGATTCACGTACGCTCCTCATATTGACATGTTTCCATGTTGTTTTCAGTCATAATGGAACATTTTCGTATAAAGCCCAATCTCAGGATGAGGAGGCTTTAGTGCGGGCCGCAGCACAACTTCACCTAAAGCTAATCAATCGAGCCGGTGCCCGAGTTGGTAAGTGGTGAAGTAAACTCCATTTCTTTCTTAGATACCCAGGTGGTAGCTGGTAGGCTTTCCATGGTATCTAGGAATTCTAGGGAGTCGTGAGGCCTACTCTAAAGTCTTTCATATTGTTGGAGAATGTGAACTTGCTGCTCAGGGTAGATGACCTCTAAGTGGCAGATGTATGTAGGTGAGGTTCAGGATCCTCCATTTATCCTTCACCTTTTCGTATTTAACAAGAGTGTAAGTGATTGGACAGAGTTGGACTTTCTGGGCGATATTCTACACTATGAGATTCTTGATATTCTGGAATTCACTTCGGATCGCAAGAGAATGTCGGTAATTGTCCGGGAGGTGAAGAGCAAGAAAATAAGACTGCTGACAAAAGGAGCTGATGAGACTGTTCTTTCGATCATTCAACCCGGTAAGCTGAATGGGAATCCTTGTCTTGTTTACACTAAAATCAAGGCTACGTGTGCAGCGAAGTAGGAATCTCTCGAAGGGAACTTCTGGATATTAATATTAACGATTATAATTTTTGATGTGCAGAGCAGCAGTTTAGAGCAATAACTGAAGCAATAGAGCAGTACTCCCAAATGGGACTTAGAACAATGTGTGTTGCCTGGCGAGATCTTGAAGACGAGGAGTACAGCAGGTGGTCAGTTAAGTTCAAGGAAGCAAGCAGTTCCATTATTGAGCGGGAGGTCTGGATCTTTTCTCTGTTCTTGTTATAGTTCGTGAGTAACTTCTAGTAAGCAAATTATGGATTATCGTACATAGTCTCAAGATGTCTATCATTCGAAGGATTCGACACATTATTCGCTACACTTTACAGTTCTTCCCTCGAAGGATTCGACACTTAATATATCCATCTTCTGGTTGCGTATTCTCCCAGCTCACTAGTAGCGTCACTAGGTTTAAATTCTACGCTGCCTTTCACAATTTAATGCGTAGGTTCAGTCTCGTAGTTCTACCTAGATTGGCCTGTGTACTCGCAAACCGTTCAGTAGATGTAGGACATGTTTCAAGGGATGCTGCATCACTCTTGGCTAAGGATTGTTTACTTCAGTCATTCATCTTCTTGTTTCCATGGGCAGTGGAAGGTTGCGGAGGTATGTCAGCTTATCGAGACAGACTTGGAGCTTGTGGGCGCAACAGCCATTGAAGATAAACTACAGGCATGCACCCTGTTTTAGCGTGCAACTGAAATTTATTCTACCCTCTTGGTTTCGAGAAGTGTTTTGTGCTGTACGTTTACAGTTGCCAATTGAGGAACGTCACGTGAACAAGCATTCGAAGTCCAGAATGCTCGTTTATCTAACCTTGGAATCTGCCAGCAGGAAGGAGTACCAGAAACAATTCAAACACTGAGAAAGGCAGGAATTAATTTTTGGATGCTTACTGGAGACAAGCAGAGCACTGCAATTCAGATTGCGTTGTCCTGCAATTTCGTTCTACCTGGTGAGACGCTAAAGTAGAAGTACTATGTACCCATTGCACTTTCGACATTTTATACTGAATATCGAGGATGCTTAGCGCAATGACATCAATACGGACTGCAAGTGCCACATTTCTCAGTCCATGCTTCGAGTGGAGCAATCACTGATGGTTGATAAGTGGGTATGTAGAACCTGAAGGACAATTGCTTCACGTGCAAGGGAAGACACCACAAGATGTCACAATAAGCCTGGAGAGAGTTCTACGCACTTTTCGTATATCCAGTACGGAGCCCAAGGTCAATGTCCAGCAAGATGAAATTGAAATGGCTCCTTGTGATATCCTAACACATGTAGGTATATACCTAGAGGGAGGTTATGACGGTCGTCCGAGAGCCACCAGTGTATCTTGAGTGGCAGGAAATTCCTGTTCATTATTATACGAGTCCGTCATGGTGGAGAACGCACCTCAATAGAGGTCAATTCATCCTGTCCATGTCTAACAAGGCGGTGGTCAGTAACGCAGCTATGACCATGCAGAAAGATCAATCGATGTATGTCGGGGAAGATGCTCCCTTAAGCGAGGCGAGGGTTGTAGGGTATCCACAGCAGTAGAATCGCTGAAGGAAGAAGTTCACACAATGGCTTGGATGGCCCGTAGCTGATTTGCTCGTCAGACGGCTTGCACAAACCTATAGAAGAATCCAATTTATGGGTACAGTAATGTATTTAGGGTTAACCACACTACTGGATTATCTTCTCGTCTTTTAGTCAGCTAATGCATTACTGACCGATCTTTTCTCATTGTTGTCATGGCGGAGACAGGATATAGCATTTGTGATAGATGGATGGGCTTTGGAAATTGCTTTGAAGTACAATCTAGAAGCTTTTACAGAACTTGCGATGCTTGCTAAAACCGCTATTTGCTGTCGTGTTACTCCATCGCAAAAGGCACAGGTACCTATCTTTTCCAGTCCCTTTCCTGAGGGTGACCTTGAACCATGCCTCTCTGTAATCCAGCACAACAACAGATTGTACGCTCAAAGGTCCTTTTCAGAACTTGACTATATTCACACTCCCCCTCAGATGAGGCATTATGAAACTTAAGGTAGACATTGTTTTGGACAGTTGGTGCAACTGGTGAAACGCTGCGACTATCGTACGCTGGCTATTGGAGACGGAGGCAACGATGTGAAGATGATACAGGAGGCCCATGTGGGTGTAGGAATTAGCGGCCGTGAGGGTTTGCAGGCGGCACGGGCCTCTGACTTCAGTCTTGGCAGTAAGCTCATCCCTTCGAGTGCATGTTGTGGAACGAGAATTTAGCGTTTAATGCTGTATCTGACATGTACTTCTTCTGCGTTGTAGCTGATGAGGTTGTCACTGGTGGTACATGCCGGGCAGCTTAGGTCAAAATAATCCTTGTAACTTTCTCCTTTTCTAAGGTCTTATTTTGTCTGCAGAATTTAGATTTTTGAAACGGTTAATTCTGATCCACGGAAGATACTCTTACAATCGGACAGCATTCCTAGCGCAGTATTCTGTTTACAAATCTCTGCTGATCTGCTTCATTCAAATATTGTAAGCATAAACTTCACGCTTTGGCTGTTTCACATCTGTGACATACATAGAGATACTAGAGATTCCTTTAATCAAACGGCCATTCATTCTGGTAGCAATTTCAAATAGGAAGCAGAAAATTCCATATTGCACATTTTGTAGACATATCTAGATGGTCCTTTGGTTGCTCTCCTGTCCAATTCAGGTGTCGTTCTTATGCAGATCGGGAAGATGTTTTTGCTAGTTTGGCTGCCTGTACAATCTTCACGTTATTACCAGTCTGTAGCTTTGTTTGGTGTGCGATCAGAACCTGTTTCTCTGTGGATGTTAAAGTCCAAGGTCGTATTGAAGGTGATTCACACATTTGTTGCTGAGTATCTCAAGGAACATTTTTTGCTGAGTATATAAGTGGACACATCAAGCTGACTTTGTTTGTGAAAAAGTTTTTCATTTATTTCAGGTGTATCTGGGACAAGTTTATTCAACTCTTTCAGTTTGATGGCTTATAATGTTGTGTACACTAGCATCCCAGTGATGACAATTGTGCACGATAAAGATCTCAAGGAAGAAACTGTCCTTCAAAATCCTCAGATCCTTTACTTCTGTCAAGCTGGACGGTAAACATTCATTTTCTTTTCTTCTTGTAGCCTAAAGCTGTGCAATAGTTACTGTAGGGAGCTTAGTTTGATTTATATTCCAAGCAATGACTAAGGGTCAGGATCACCCGTTCCATGAACGGCTTCTTCTCCCATTACCCCAATCTCCCAAGCAATGACTTGATACGAGTTTCAGAAAGGAAGAATGACGACTGAATAGTTTGACATTCTGTCTTGGCTTGTTTGGCTGCATGCAGGCTGATCAATCCAAGCACTTTCGCAGGATGGTTTGGACGGTCCCTATTTCACGTATGTATTTCAAAACGTCTGGCCTCTTGACTGTGAGCCTTAAAAGTACAATGTTATTTTGGATTACATCGAGATCATGACAGAATTCTGAAGGTTTTATCTTTTTGGGGAGAACATGCTAAACAGAAGGTTTTCTTGCAGGAACTAGCTTTGCACTTTCCTGTCAGGGTTAGTGCCTGGAATGCCAAGTTCCTGTGTACTTATTTCCGTGCATTGTTGCGTTTTTCAGGCTGCAGTTGTGTTCCTTGTCACCATACATGTGTATGCACACGAGAAGAGCGAGATGGAAGAGATGGCGATGGTGGCTTTCTCTGGGTGCATATGGCTGCAGGCTTTCGTCGTCCCACTTGAAATGAAGTAAGGTTTACCTGCAGTGCTGTCTTCGATTAATTACCTTTTATTATTTGATATGACGGGAACTTGCGAATTGTGAATGTTATTAGCAATATTACTAGGTCTCAGATGTCGGGTTTCGTATTACTGATTTGTCATAGCCTCACGTAGTTTTACGTGGGTATGAAACCATGTTCAAGTCACGGGTTTTGTGTTCACTGCTCAATATGGTATTACCTTGAAGGACCTATTGGAAAATAATACCTGGACGTGATGTGACTGAATTGGTGCTATTTGTATATTGGGATGGCAGTGCATTCACCAGTGTACAAGTATTAGGAATTCTCGGCAACCTTGTTGGATTCTATGCTGTCAACTTCGCCGTCAATATGGTGAAATGGGGTGGCATGTACACCATCATGTTTCGAATCTGTAGCCAACCAGCGTACTGGTTCGCAATCTTGGTAAAAGACCTGAATCTGACGCTTTTAAGTAGGAGATCCGCGAGTGCAATCACAATATCTTAGCTGCAGATCAAATCCCCAAATTGGAGTGTACATTTTACTGCAGACAGGTTTTCCATTCTCCTGTCGTTCGTCTAACAAGTGGAACTTCGTATTGCAGTTGATTGTGGTGATAGGCATGGGGCCTGTTTTTGCACTAAAGTACTTTCGGTTCGTCTACCGACCTAATGCAATCAATGTTCTTCAACACCTTGAGCAAATGCAAGGATTGGTCAACTCGAATCCATCTTCTGTGGAGTCTCCTCTGAGAAGCTTTGAAAAGGGGCCTACCCCTCTGTCCGTGAATTCTCCATCGAAAGCCGAACTTGGAACTGTATACGAACCTCTCCTAAGCAACTCCCCGTCGTCAAGCCTAAAACGAGGAGGTCTGGCTTTCTCCACGGATTTCATCCCGTCAAGCCCTTCTAAGTTCACGTTGTCGACTTACACTAGAAGTAAAAACAAATAGGTCATAAAGAGAATTTGCAATCCCTCGGTCAAGTTGTAGGTTGTATACTATAAGGAAAGCCATTAGAATTCATTTCGTGAACCTTAACAACTGTTGACCCATTCATGATCCCTTGAATATGTGCTAGGTAGGATGTCAGCAGGATATGATTGGAGAATGTAACCATTAAATTACGTTCTCTTCACTCGAAGGTCAGAGTAGCATTGGAACTTTGGTAAAAGGAGGAATATGCCTGCTAGAAGTATTCTGTCCTTCATTTACCTCTTCAGCTGCAGGGACAACATGGAAGACTTGTAAAGGACCAGGATGTCAGAAAGAGTTTGTACATGCAGCTTTGAGTTTTGTATTGCTCTTGTTTTAGGTGTTAATGTTAAAATGATAGTACTCCTGGATGTGGATGTTCCTGACTTCGTCCTAGTTCCTCTAACGTCACTGGACCAGGGCTTGACTTCCTCTGTGTTATGTTTTGGCTCTTCTGTGGCCAGATTCATATGTGGATGAAACTTAAATTTTGTGAAGCTTATTGGACAGGCTATATGGAGTTTGTAGCACAGATGCACATGAAAGACAAAAGTGTCCGTCTGTTATGTATGACAGACCTCTGCAGTCACTACTTTCTGGAGTTGCGATGCATAAGCCGTTTGAACTCATGTGTAAAATATTATACTCCTGGAGTTCATGGCCACCCTCTGGTGTCGTAGCCTTGGGACCCCCAACGTATGACATTTATTGGCGAATCCGAGTGAAGCGATCGGTCTCGCATATGCTCCTCTCCAAAGCGCTCTACTACTTTAGATCTAGTGTCTCGTACATACTAGGTCGGAAGCTGCGTTTAGAGCTTCAACCAGTTCAAACCGGGCACTTATTTTCTCACTCGGCACATCCAGCTTCGGGAGAAGCAGCATGTGCGTACATAAATGATATATATTCAAAATGCGGCAATGAATAAATTTAGCGTCCACTCCGCGAAGTAACTGTCTTGTCAATCTTCTGTCTCCGCTTCCTATAATTTCTTTTTATGGACGATTGTGATAATGAAGTTTATTGATAGACAACCTTGTCTCATCCGAATCTGTGATCGGAGAAAGTTAAACACTTTACATCTTACTCTCGACTTACGACCAAGTGTTATCAGAGTCGACACAAGAACTACTCCGTCTTCACAAAACTTCTTACTATGGGAATAAATATTCATTGAGAAAACTCCATAAGTGTAAAAAGATCGATTTCGGCACAGGCTAGCAGTGATCAAATGATCAGCAGTTGAACATTATATTTGGACATGGTCACAATAGGACCTGAAAAAAGAAACCAGATCCGCAAGACCAGTCGTCTAAAGTAACTACTTAACACATCTATGAACTGACTACAAAATTCGGCGAGAAAAGAGATTTCTCCTGCAGAAGATTAGATTGCATGATCTACCACGCTTCGAACTGCGCAAACCTTATCAAAACCTGGAAGAGTTTGCCGTTCAAAACACCAGAAGAAGGTTGCGATGGTGGTCTGTTCTTTCCTATGGTACACACGTGAAGTGACGCTTATGTGAAGCGTCAGTCATCAAATTGTCAGGGCTTCTTATCACTCCAAGCCAACGAACTTACAGCATCCATGAAGCGATTATTTGTTGCAGGACGTGGCCTCTGGTAACCGAAGCCACCAGTTAGGGAAAACACGTAGTGACTCATCTGAAGAACTGAATCACTCACTTTTCGTAGAGGAAGCTCATGACTGGCAGCGAAGTAAGGCGTACCCTCCACCTGAACAAATTCCATGATCGCACGATGTTCTCAGAAAGATATATAAAATGGCATTAATATCGAGTTTAATATTCGTTTGGACGGTTCTCAAACTACCTCTGAGGAAAGCACAATTAAAGTAAGAGTTAAAAAGGATAGAAGCTATTGTTGTCTGGAGAGAATACATGAACTACATGAAGAGAAAGTGCAGAAAGCCTCATACCTTAGGGGCAGTGATCATCACAACTGGTTCAGGATCTGAACTGTCGTCTACGTGCATATCTGAATCAAGCATATCGGATCCCAGCGGTGTAACACCTGCTGTCAAGGCAGTATCTATCTTCTTCTCTGTTTTCTCGGATTTACCCTGATGAGACAAAGTTACCGTTCACTTAGCTTCATATCGTCTTGGGGTGTTTTCTACCTCCAAGCACTCTTACAGCTTTGACGAGCAAAAAGATTTGCACTTAAACACAATGTAGCTTGCCTGGACCCAGTTCCACTGAAGTAAATATACATCACAAAATACCTTAGACTGCTTTCTGCTCCTACTCTCCTGAGTTGTAGCAATGAATAAGTTGTCATCTCCCAGCTCATCGTCGTCATCTTGTTCCAGTGCAAGTTTTGCAAGCTTCCGCCGTCGTCCAAGACATACAACGCATATGCAATCAGGTTTGTGATGTGCAGTCCTGTTCTTATTGAGAAAGGATATTAGTATGGTCCCAGCATCATATGTCATCCTTCACGTTAGCCATAGTCCTACATAAACACCGAAAGACTTTCATGTAAATACTGCAGCAGAGTTTCAGGTAAACACTGCAGAACCACAGTCGCACATACTTGAAATGACAAATTAGATGGACATTCTCCAGTAAAAGTGTAGCTTACCCAAAAGTGCGCCTTTTGCTTGAAGGTGGAGAACCGCGCCTTTTGTTTGAGGACGGGGGAGGAGAGCCATGTGATGAAGTCTCTCTATCACTGCTCCGAACAATTACCTCTCCTTCGCTCTGGAGCTGCCCCTCAGCTTGTCTTGGTTCTAAATAAGAATTCGGTCCAAAAGTAAGCGGTTATCAGTACATGAATGTATCTCATGCCAGAAGAAGGATTTTCAGCCCTTTGCGTACCTCGATTCATCATGAGCAGTAAAACAGAACTAACTGTAGACCCGGAACTGTTATTGACTGGAGATTCCGGACAATGCAATTCCAATCTAAATCTAGAATGGATCTGAAACAGAACCCGAAGGGTATTGAACTCGAACAAAGTTAAAACTAATGATTAATGATTATAGAACCCGTTTATTAGAGCACGGTCCCATACCCACGTAGAACTGGACAAGACATAACATTCTGATCTAGTTGTGAGAAGTAAACCCTCATAGCTCTTAATTCAAACATGGTGGTGAGCGAGGTCTCCTGCACGAGCAAGAGTAACGTCGATGATTAGCAAAGCATACGGTAGTGTGTATTATGAATGATTTGTACCTGCACACGATTTTATTGGAGGAAATGTTACCTCGAGGGTTAACGATCTGAGTCAAAGTTGTGTCCATGGTAACAGCAGTAACCACGTCGTGGCTTGAATACACAGAAAACAAACCGTCCTAAACTCCATGACCCGTGTATGAGGAATGGGATCACATGCTCTACGTTGGCATGAGCCCATCATCACATAACGCTGTAACACATACCCCTAAACCCTAAACATCACCCATCCTAAAGAACCGCAATCCATGTAACCTCACCTTTGACAGGTCGTCTCTTTGAGCTCGTAAAACCCTGTAGCAACCTTTGATCTGGTGTTAGGAGTAAAGTGTTGTCGGCTGGAAGGATTTCTACAACCCCTTGTGCGCATGAAAGAGTTACATTCTCCTTAGTCATATCGCCTTCAACTTGGTCTATTTTACCTTCCCTAGCCTTTGATTCCGCCATGACCTGCTCGACTGAAACTAAACCACGCAGCCGCCACTAAACCTTGTCAGATCGAACGCCGGGTAATACATTCTCATCTCCCAACCAGTTTTACAACGATATATACAAGGAGAAGGCGTTTCTTACATTTCCTTGAGCAGGACAGGACTCACTAGGCTTGTCCATCCACTGTAGATAGTGTACGACCAAGGGTTGACACGCAAACGTTAATTTGCTAATTTGTCTGATAAAGGTAAGCTAAACCTGGTCCTCACCACTTCGTTTAGCCTTCATCCGTGTAGGTGGAGTGTCAAATTGCACAATCTTGACTGACTTTAGCTTTCCCGCAGTTTTCTCCTTAGGCTTCTTTTTCTTGGCATCCTCCTCCTCAGATTGATGCAGTTGGACGTCTTCGTCGTACCCTACTTTCTTATATTGCTCATGGATCGTCTTTCCTGCATGCAAACGTCCAAACTTCTTGGTGGTATGAGTGGCAGTCCGAGTGATGCTATTGGTGATCATAGGCCTTCCCGTTCCTAGGCACTCATACCCCCAACTTGATTTGCCAACGAGAACAGCTTGCCTGCCAACCTTGCCTTGACGATTTAAGGATAAAGGAGAAGGTAATGAGCACAAAGAGTCATGCATACTAACTTGAATTTGCGAGAGACACATAATCTTGAAGTCCGGCAGCATTCCAATGTCGCTTGAAAACAGTCTCAGCCGTCCTCAATATATCCATGATAGGATCTCCTTCCTGATTGTACTTTCGGCAGTTGCTCCAGACAAGCTGAACATCCTCGTACACGTCTTGGGCAGTTGTGTATTTTGTTCCAGCTTCTAAATTTTCTCGTATGGTACCCAGATCCATGGGCTCTTTGATCACGTCCAAGTAATCCTGCAAAGTGGAGAAATATTATTGTCGGCAATGAGATAATGTTCTGATATTTGTTGATTTGATTTGTCATGTCTGACAGCTAACTACAGTTGTATGTGCAATGGTATACTGTCCAAAGAATGTGGATGGCCACCCAGAGGACAGACCCGATAGTAATTGACATACAATCGTGACGAATTAACGGAGCTAATTATAGTGACAACATAAGGCTGCAAACTTTCTACATTAACCAAGAAACGTACCGGGATTCCAAGGACCACAGGGTCCACAGGTTCATTGAAAGGCTCCGCTGACTTTATCTGCATGAGCCTCTTCACGACCTGTTTCCACAATAGACAAAATAGCGTGAGACTTGGAACCATCAATTCAGGGATAATGAGTGAGAACAAAATCCAGCGTATAAGACGGTAACTTACAGCTAAGGCGGCCTTCAACCTATTGTCTTCGAATCCCTTCCTCGGACTTGAAGATTCATGACCACTGCCATGAGTTTCACTGGATCTTGAGGGTTTTGGGGTACCTTTCGTTTGGCGTCTCCCTGTCTCGCTTGGTTTGTCAATCTCTCCGTCTACATGGGTCACTGATTGTCCAGCTGACAGGTTCTGAACATCCATCGGTAAAAGGATCTCCAAAGAACTTGAAACATCATCACTTCCCTTTGCATCTTTTTGCTTCAAAGCAGATGATGAGAGGATCTCTCTGAACTTGGACGGTTTAACTCGGAGCCTAGAACTCTCCCGCCTCTTGTCTCCTTGTTCTCTCATTGCTTTTGACTCTTCGACAACCAACTCCTCGTCAATAGGAATTGCACCAGTAGAAAGAACCTCACCTACACTACTATAATCGTCTTCTCCAGTAGCTTTGAATTCATCATGGGTATTTGGGCCATGCTTGAAATCGGGAAGCTTCTTGTTTGTCTCTTTGACTGTTGCATTTACTCCTTTAACATCAGTATCCGACTGCACGTCAGGACGAAGGGAACCACTAAGATTTGCCTCCCCTCGATTATGTTCGTCCGTCTCTCCAGCTTCAATGAAAATCTTCAGTTCACTGAAGATGTCTACACCATTCTCATTGCCCGTTGTCTTCCTTGGTGGGATCCCGACAACCGCTTGGAACCTTCTACCAGCTCCTCTGATACCACGCTTTCTTTTATTCTCCCCGCGTAGAACTGGCAACTCTCTGTCCTCGACAACCACCTCATCATCAGATGATGTGCCCGTCGCAGGATTTGGAGTAGGTGCCTCCTTCACGACAGACTGCGAACGAAGCCTTCTAGTGTGTCGCCGATTCTCCATGAGCTCCTGGTGAGACGTTCAGAAAGTTCGAAAACTTGCATTTGAGAACAAGGCAGGAACCAAAAACTTGTCACAACCAAAATCTGCCAAGAGCTTTTGAAGTGAATCACAAGCGACCACGCACGGATATTTAGGTCATAGTAATCAGACGCCGTTCTGAGAACAGGGATCTGTGTGACTGACTAAACTGGATTGTGACACATGCAATGTAGCTAAGAACGAACTGGTGATCTATCCAAGACAAACAAAGTGATCAATATAATAAGTTTCAGAGGTCCAAGTAGCCGTCAATCACACGAGGCAGTACTCGGAAAAAATCGTCGGCATTAGTTGTACAGAAACTGTTCCCGGTCAGTGTGACCGACATGGCTAGGCTCGACTGTGATACGTGCAATGCAGCTATACAAGAACTAGTGATCGATACAATACAAACAGAGTTCGTCTGGAGATCAATCGAACGAAGTGGAAATCAGAAGCAAAGAAATTATTTAAGTAAGTTGTGCAGAAGTCGTTTCCGAAAGGGGATAAGTGAGACTGACTCGATTATAACACATGTAATACACCTATATAATGATTAACGCAATAAAACTGAGTTCTGCATAGCCGTCAACGACACCGCGGGGTAATGTAAAAAAAACATCAAAGTTAGTTGTGTGTACGTGCAATCAAAGCTATATTGAGTGTATGAATATGGAACCCGTTCGTTACACGGTTCTATACCCGCATAAGGCTGGACAAGACCTGAGATAGTGAACAAGGGAACCAAAGATATATGTGCCAAGAAAATGTAAGTACCACAACGACATCTTCATCTTAGAACTCAATTTAAGAGTGGAAGTAAATGTAGTGTCAGTCATTAGGGTGTGTCCATGAACTTCAAGAAAACAAGTTGATGCTTTCTTGAGTGAAATTGAAAATAACAGAAAGCCACTATTAAGACGAAAAGGGGTATGAGCAATGCGAGCAGAAGCAGTTCGCATAGGACGGCTGATCGACGCCCACTTAAGTAATTGTAAGACGAAAGGATATATTGAGAAATGAATATGGAGCTCGTTCGTAGAACGGGGAATCGACACCCACTGAAGAACGACCTGACGCAAACTAAGTACATCCGAATCTACGCAACGCAAAATTGCGTGAGAAAATTTTACTAGGCTCACACGTTCCATGAGAGATGAAGAGTGCATTCAATAGCAAAACCAAAGAAAGAAGCATTTGTTCCAGAGCAGGAAGGGAAGTCACTGTCACTCTCTGCCAGTCTACAGAAAAGTGGGAAGTCTTTAGTGGAGAAAAGGTATGAGCAACTAGGGACGAGGTGTAAAGGGGGGAAGCGCGAAGTGTTACAGGAGAGGATATCAGGAGATGAGAGCAATCTCCCGTTCGAGGAACGGGAGATTCAGAACTCATTAAATGCATATGAAGTGCATATGGAATGGCAATAAGATGTTACAAGAAAGGATATTGCATATCACACATGATGTAAGAGCGCACGCGTTCTTCAACACTGAGCACAAGACGGAAGCAGCAAAGCTGTCATAGTAAGCCTGCACGGTAGCACGAACGACTCCATCAGTCCCACGAAGTGCCAAGTAACTGGGCAAATGCCAGTACCCCTCGTACCGCGTTTCTGTTTATCTCATGAGTGCCAGGGCAAAAATATCCACACCCAAGAATGACAGACTGAGACCGAGACATGGGTAGGAAACAAGCATTGTAGCCGCCAAGTAAGCAAATACGAATTATCATAGGAACGTCACCAACGATGAGTGGTATGGCAACGCAAGTAACGAGTAATATCTTACAAGGGGTTGCTGCACAGAAGCAAAACGTAGGTCCGTATTGCCATGAGTAAGTAGAAGTGGTTAAGTGAAATGGTAAAGTGGAAAGAGTGAAAATCAGTGGTGAAAGTGTAACGGAAAAGAACTGAATGGAAGAGGACTGAATAGTGTATATATAAGCATGCTCTACGGACTCATGAGTCGTGATAACACTAAAAATCGCTAGAAGGAAGTTGCAAGACTGTCATAGTCAGTCTGCACGATAGCACAAAGGACTTCATCAGTGCCCACCTTAGCAGTATAGTTGAAGCAATCGCCATTACTCCGCGTACCCAGTTTCTGTAATGCCCATGAAGGCAAGGGCAAACTCGGTTGCCCTGGGGAGAGCAGCTCGTGTGAAAATGGTAGGCAGCTCGTGGCTGAGGACTAAACGCTTGTAAGATGTGAGTCGGAACAGCAGCAAGCAGATGGTGAGCGCAGGTTAGCAACGAACAGCGAATAGAGGACCAGGACAAACTCAGTTGCTTCCGAGAAACGCGGCTGGTGAGAACATGGCAGGCAGCTCGTGGCTGCCTGCAAGATGTGAGTCGGAACAGCAGTAGGCAGATGGTGACCGCAGGTTAGCATCAAACAGCGAGTAGGCCTAAATGTACCTGAAAACTGATCGGAGTCCGAGAATAATGAAGATACATCAGAAGAGAAAAAAGAAATGTGCAAAGCGAAGTAGGCAATGTAAAGTACGAGGAGAAGACCAGAGGAGTCACTTCTTCTCGTAGCATGAGGAGCAAGTTTGCATAGAAGCATGAAAACGGGAATAATTGGGAACGTACTTGAGTTGTCCCCGGGAAAACGCGGTCAGTATTGCAGAACGGAAACCTCCATGTAATCCGAGACAGTAATCGAAGCGTTAGCCAAAGAGTGTATGAACAGTAGAGAAAGAATAGAAAGGGAAATAGAAATTATCACAGCGAGGAGAGGACTCGAGAGGGAAGGTGAGAGGAGGAAAGAAATTATCGAATTGGGGCCCAAGGCCATCGAACAGAACGACAAGCCCAGCAGGCGAGGAACTGTGGAGGTGAGTAAGTGGGATATTTGGACGAAAGGATATTTGAGGTATGGTATCTAGAAGCCGTGCCAAGAACGGGGACGGCAACTCAGATAATTGGTAGAAACGGACTCACCTGAAACGCGCTTGTAACTTGAGAAAATGCTACGATTTAGAAGAAGAGAAAGAACAGAGTTGCGGATAATGAACCCCTTCACCTCTCCTGTGAACCTGTCCTATAATTTCTTCGCGTTAAGAACTTTAACTTACTTAACAAACTAGCTTCCAGATTGACACTCCGCAGCTGTGCATCTCTTCTCAAGCGTTTCTACTTCCCAGAACTTCAATTGCCAAGCAAAATAGCTCTAAGTTGACACCTAGCAAATTGCGCATCTCTCCTCTACCCTTTTCGCTTTCAGTACTTCAATAACCCCGTAAACTAGCTCTTCACTTAACATCCAACAACTTTGATACCTCGGCTGTCTCACATCGAACTACTCAAGCGGAGGGAGTGACATAACGATGTGCGGTAAGTTATTCTAATTGGTAACCTAATCATCATTGTGCAAGAGCTTGCAAGATTGAGACATGTTTCAGCATGGAGATGCATATATTATCACGGAAGTGCACCTCTATAGATAAACGGTGTCAAAAGTTAGAAACCACGACTAAACCATCCCACAATTGAGTCCACAAACGCTCCTCCAAGTTTGGACAATCGCGGCAATTGAAACTACGGAACTCCAGCGGTTCATTCTACTTCCGCAACAGGGCACAGACGTTGACGGCTCGTCATCCACCGACATACTGGATAGATCCAGTTTGCCTAACGCCGTTTCCAACGGACAAAATGCTTCGAATACTATTTCCAACTTCACAGAAAAATAAACAGGAAAATCGGAGCAAATTCACTCACTAGGGACAGGATAGGTGCCTTAAATCCGCAGGACTATCGGGAGCTGCTCTGACTTAAGTCTTCCAGCTTTTGCATTAACGCAGAAGCGTTACGGATGTCTACGACTCTACTAGTCTACGCATTAATCTACCTTCCTGCTAGACTTACCAATCACATCACTAAACCTCAAGTCGTAAGTAAAATAGAAGCACCTTCATTGTTGCTTCACTAGTGTTCAGCTGGATATTATTTCTCACTTAATAACCCTTTCGAAACACACAGAAACCCAGGAAACCCTAAAGAAAGTACATTACAGCCCGTGCTACAAGAAGTCTCATCTGCGTTTGAACTCTCCTATCGGGAAGAACGGGTGATCTTATATCAAGGCGATGAGATTGAGACATCTCAGTTTGCATAAAACACTGGAATTCCAAGCTAGACGAACAACATGAATCGTGAATTAGAATAAAAGCATTTCGATGAAGATATTGAATATGAGCACGTACCATCCCCAAAGCTCATCATGATGTGGCAAGGGAGCCCCGAACCTGTCCCTCGTGTCTTTTGCCCCAGTTTCTGAAACATGTCGATGCTGTCCGAAGCAGTCCACCATAACATGCTGCTTGCTTCCATCCTATACATATCCCGCTTCTGAACAGGTTAATTGCACGGGTCACAACGCATTCCAGTCCCTATCTGGCTGTTGTGATTGATGGTAGACAACGAGTCCACTCTGAGTCTCACAACACCTACGGTGTGCACGTGTACAGGCATCGTTGGAGCTGGCTTGCCTTGTCCTTGCTCGAAGACCTGTGGATCCACTCATACATATAGTCCGTTAGATGGTGGACCGTTCTTGATCTCATGACTATCGTGGTATAAGGTACTGCATAGAATCCAGAGCTCGATGACTTATTTCTCACTTCAAACGAACCCTACTGTACAATCAACCCTCAGAATCCAGTCATGGAAATATGCAATAGCCAAACAGGCAAGGATATCATGAATGATTTTCTCAACTTTTGGTATGTAAATCTTCGTTTGTTTCTAACACTTTAAAATGTAAAAAGATTCAATTTGGGCAAGAAGACTTACATTGGCTTCATGATACTCTTCCCTTACATTCATACAGTAGGATTAGTTACTATAGGCTGAACAAATTGAACCACAGCATCCATAGAATAGAGAATTGATTATGTTATCCGTTTCTTAAGACACGGTTTCTACTGGACAAGGCATGACATTGTGATCTATGTACGGGAAATATCCCTCATGGCAGTAAGTCACACTTTAAAATCTAAGAAGCTTAAACTTGGGAATATTGAAAATTTATTGGCTTCATGATACTCTTCCCTTACATTTATACAATAGGATTAGTTACTGCAGGCTGAACATTAAAACCAGAGCAGCAAAAGAACGAAAAGGGCGACCGCGTAAGATAACAAGAAGGATGGAAGACCCCTTCAAGCCGTAAAGGATGGAAAGCCCCTTCAAGGATAAAACATATGAGGCACCATATTGCTAAGGCCCAAAAGTATTGGTATGAGAAATAAAAGAATAGGGTATTGATTATAATATCCGTTTCTTAAAACGCGGTTTCCACTGGACAAGAAACCGTGTTATGATCCTATGTCCAGGAAGTATCCTTCGTAGCAGTCATTCACACAGTGGTGACCGAAGTCTTTGCAGAACAGTGAAGACAGGTGAAAAGTGGCTGTCTACATATTCTTTGGTCGCGAATTCTAGGAACCAGGCGGTCAAACTCACAAGAACAGCTTGACAGAGGACTTCAAGATAAAGTAACAACAGTTTCCTAAAAGAGCACAAGAAGAATTGAAGAGGCCCTGTCAAAAGGATCTAACCAAAGACACATGCCAATCACTCACGGCCAGTCTAAGCAATAAGGTCGGTTACCATCTGAATCATTTCTGAGTTGGCAGGTAGGTCTGTCCTTGCCTACAGCAAGAACTCAGAATCCCCATTCCATGCTATATGGCCTTTGCTTCTAGCATTTTACTGTAAGAAAGGGAAGGCGACCGCGAAGAACACATGAAGGATGAAGGAGGGAAACCATCAAGCCTTACAAGGGAGAGACAACGAGATAAATTGGGTCTAGGCACCAATAGTATCGATATGAAAAATGTGTAAGTACTGTAAGAAATCTGTAAGTACAATCACGCCATGGAAAACATGCATTATGCAACAACCCAAGACCTTTCTTTGCATTCAACGTGGTGTCCCTTTGGGAGATAACAATATTCAACACTCCTCTCCAGAATGCATCCTCAACTCAAAACCGCAGTGACTGCGGGTCTCTGGCAATCGCAACAATCACGAGGCAATCACACTTCTTACACTCAATGTGATTGTCGTACTAAAGTTTGATAGATTCCAGCGGTTGCTCCGATAGATTCTCCAAATTCAGGTCATGCTACTTAGTCTTAATAGTTGCTGCTCCGTAGATACTGCACATTCAGGATCTGCTGGCCGACCTCTATAGTAGCTAGAGGAGCTCCTCAGCTGAAATACCCCTACTACCACTACCGTAGTATTTACTTTGAGCCGTCCCGTCCTAAATAAGACGCGCTATCAGTGGATATAAAATACACTGAAATGTTTTCTTGAAGATAGATTGGATCATGCTTGGCAACACCCCTACTTTTCAGAAGCGCACGGTGCTAACAGCTGATAGAACTCGGTAAAGGAGAGGCGGAGAGTAATCCGGCTACCACTCTTTGGGGGCTTGACTCAACTGTGAAGTTCTGAAAATAAGCAATTTATATGATGAAAATAAGCGACGAAGGCTCGGGAGTAACATTGAGCAACACCAGATGTTACACCAGATTCGCGACCAGAAACTAGCTCTGTTAATTTTTTATCATCACTATTTGATTGTGATCTTGTTGAATATGAAGAATTGACTCTGAGGATGGAGAGTTGATGAGTTCACAACAAACACATCTCCATGCTGCGAGTGCAGCACTGTGGTATTCTACGGGGAATACCTTAACTCAGGGCCTCCTGCGGAACTTTCTGGCCGTGTACGCTAGGCACTATTGTCTAGTAATGAATTCACAGTTTGCATTCAGATGAGCCATTGAGGAGTTCAGCATTCAAAGCGTGAACGGCCTTCCCTGCCAGGAAAATTACAAACAGAACCGATTATTGTCAAATTCTTTCGGCAACACCCAGCCATCATGAGTCAAGTTTTCCCTGGCCTTCATCATGTTTCCCTTCGACTTCATCCTACTGCGCTACGTCATATCCATATTAGTAGATAAGGCCTCCAAGAAATACGAACACAAAGTGAAGAATAGACTATTAGAAAGCAATCCTCCCTGGCATCATAAGTCATATTCCCGTCTGACTTCATCGTATTGCGCTGCTACATGTCCTCAATGTGACAAAAGGAAGTCACTGCTACAAATTACGCAGATGTGAACATTGACAGTTGAGGACTATCATTTGATTGGTTTTAACAAGTAACCTCTAAACATCCTCAAATGGTTGTTGAAGGCGCACCATTCAGATGTGAGGCAAGTTTGTAAATAAGGTTAGTTTGCAGCTTTTGGTCGATATCTAGAGCTGCTCCATTCTGGGATACGATGGTCAAGAGAAACAAATTTAGAGAGGAAGACAAAGTGCACAATAAGGCTTTAGTGACTGAGAAGGACTAATGGAAGCGAAAACCTGGAGATATGTACGATGAGGAACATGAGAGAGAGAGTAGAGAAAATTAGTGCCTGTGCAGTGAGCAAATAGAGGTAGATATTTTCGACAAGAGAACTCTCACAAACTTTACTGGTGTGATTACTGCAATATATATCAGTAGGAGAGCTGCTTTCACCGACTCTGCTACAACCAAAAAAGAAGATCTGTGAATTAAAAGTTTTAAGGAGTTGCTGGAGTCTTTGCTAGGAGGGGGAAAATCCTATCTCACACCTTTCAAGACCAAAAGAATGTGTGATGCTTCTATTTCACTGCGCTAATTAATAGAGTATCTTTCAGTTTTACAAGTTGCTAACCTCAATTCAGGAACTCCAACGGATTCATGCAAGAGAAATGGAAATTTCATATCACCACAAGAAGGACATAACCACCAATGGCAGCTGAAAGAAAACAACCGTATTTCTTTGTCCGTGGTTGTTGCTTCAGCTCCTGATTAAGACCCCCAGGGTATGTTACCCGATGCTTTTTTGTATCAGCGTTTTAAGGTCTTACAGAACTACACTTCAAATGTTGATGAAGAAGCAGAATGCACAATTCAGAACAGTATTTGATGCTTCACTCGACGTCTCCATTTTAGGTCTTGGAGAAAAACACGCTAAATGTTGATGATGACAGCCGAACGTAATATTCAGAATGTAGTGTTCGACGGAGTATAAAATTTTCAAGTTCATTTTGGAAAGTTCACTCGCCAAGCAGAAAGACATGCCAATGGAATCAGGAATAACTTTGTTTAAGTTGAAGTAACCCGCGGTATTACTAATTGTACGATGTCAGGCAAGAACTTCTAATACAACGAAGTTCCAACAATAATAATAGTTGCTCTGAGATAATGGATCTTGCTTAAGAGTTTCAGCAAGTTACTTCCTGCTCCATTTTAAAGAAGGACCAAGGTCTTTCTGTAATGCCCTTCTATCAGTAATCCGGGTACAAACTCACCAACAAAGATGCTCGGTTTGCAATAATCTATTACTCAATATCTAAGACTATTATTCATAAGATGGACAATATCGTTACTTCAATGGCTAAAACACGCACAAGACCAAGCCCGCAAAGAGTCCGGACCATATACAAACATGTTATGCAAATGAAAGAGACAGACCCGGGAGTTAATACTTGTCCGTCAATCTGTCCAGCAAAAAATAAAGGGTAGATTGTGAAGGATTATAATGGAATACAAAACCCTTTGTAAACAACCCAATTCCATACCAATATCTGACCGGACTGAAGGATAAACCATATGTGGACATGGAAACCAAGACAAAAGTTCCACTATTAGTGATTTTGGTAAAGATAACTATCAAAGAATCTCCGTATCCAGAAGAATGAAGCTCCTACAAAAGGCCATTCTGGTAGTTATGACGTAGCAATCAATGCCGATACGTTCACAATCAAAGAATCTCCATTTCCATAAAGATTATTCCCCTACTAGCAGCAATTTTATCTGACTATCTGTTCCAAACCCAACCCCCCCCCCCAACAATCCTGTAGTTATGCCAAAGTGTGGTGAATCAAAAGAACACCAAGATTAGTGTGTAGGTTCACCATCAATGAACCTTGTGTCACCAAAAGCATAAAACCCTACTATCAGTGACTTCAATATAGACTCTCAATCAAGGCATCTCTGTCCCCAAAAGGATAAAGCCATTACTACAAGCGATTCTGGTAGTTTTGGTGAATCTGCATTGATTTTGGCTTAAGTTGTTGCTAGAACCCTCCTTGGACATTGGGGTTTTTCCCCAAGGAAGAAAACCCCAATATTAGGGTTTTGGTAGACTCAGTTTCCATGAGGATACCACCCCTAATACCAGCGATTCTGGTAATTTTCAGGAAAGTTTATGTGGATTTTGTCGTTAGTAGAACCCTCCTGATACTCCTACTGGTATTCCCATTTGTAGTGTAAACTTGGCCTTATGCGTCTTGGGTTCTTTTTGATTCCTGTGGTAGACCCTAGGTGTGTCTTTGGTGATCTGTAGATACCACCAAATATGACAGATAATCCTGAGGTTCATGACCATTGACAGCATGGCTAGGAACCTGGATACTTCTACTCTTGTGGTAGACCCTCGCTGTATCGCTGTATCTGCCTCTGTCTGTCTATAGATACGAAAATTAAGACAAATAATCTTGAACTTACTGAATCATGATCGGCATGACTAGGGAACAAATTGTATTGCCAAACTGCATTTGAGCTTACTGGCTTGATGTCCACCAATTGGACACATAATCCTCAACTTACTTACACAACCTCGTGATGGCTAGGAAGAACCAAACATTTGAGTTTTCTTGCACTATGTCTCAAACTGTGATTTTCATTCCCGTCAACCACAATGGTCATAGTCTTCCTTCCTTGTGTTTGGTATATCTTTTCAAGGATCACCAGGCTTTCCTGTGTCCATGTATGGTATTTCTTCTAAGCATTGCTAGGGAAGAATCATGTTGCCAACGCGGATTTTGAGTCTTCTGCCTCAACGACCTAATGGCATAAACTAGGTTGCCGTCATCCCTTAGATACATGGCTCGTCCGAGTATGATTTCTTCTTTTATCGACCAAGACTGTTCATCCCAGTATGACATTTCTTTTCTTGCAACCAAGACTACTGGTAAGGTCAGTCCCGAGTACAATTACTAGAAAGTTTATATACACAAGTTCCGAATCTCGGATTTGAAAATACTCTACTCTATACTCTTATCTTTGGGTCAAAGATGTTCTGCTCTATACTCTATTCTACTCCTCTACGGGTTGATGGATAGGTTCATTCTTATGCTTCTTATTGTTTTACTGTCCAAGCTTTCCAGGTTCAGTTTCATATCCTAGTCTCGGTTAGAAGCGTGCTTCTTGCTCTTCACATGCTTGTAGATTTTAAGCTTTCCAAGGTTGATGTGCTTCTTGCTATGCTACTCGTCTAGTTAATAAGCTTTTTATCTTGATATGATTCTTACTATTCTAGGATTGATTTGCATCTTGCTATTTTCGTCATCTATGTTTTTAAGCTTTTTATGTTGCTTTGATTCTTGCTATTCTACTAGTACATTTCCAGTCTCTGTTTCTTGTTGATCTACTTGTCTACTTTTTCTAAGCTTCTTCTTATTCTCTCTTCTACGTTTCACACTCTCTCTGTGCTTCTTGCTATTCTACTCCCCTATGTTTCCTAAGCTTCTCATTATTCTGCTCGTCTATGTTTTCTAAGCTTTTTGCTATTCTGCTCCCCTACGTTTCCATACTCTCTCTGCTTCTTGCTATTCTATTCCCATAGGTTTCCTAGGCTTCTTGTTATTTTGCTTGTCTATGCTTTCTAAGGTTTTTGCTATTATGCTCCTCTACATTTCCAGAGTCTCTATGGGCTTCTTTGCTATTCGACTCCCCTATGTTTCCTGAGCTTTTTGCTATTCTGCTCCTCTATGTTTCCACTTTGTCTACTTGCTTCTGGCTATTCTATTCATCAATACTTTCCAATGTTCTTGTGCTTCTTTCTATTTTACATAGTCTACCTTTTCCAGAGATAATGTGCTTTATGTTTTTCTACTTGTTGGTGGACAGGACTAACAAGAAAACGGGCGGCTTGGATATCTCTTCCAGAAGTTGGACTTCATAACCGCGCAACTTTACCTCACATGATCTTTTTGCCTCTTGCAACCTAATTCTGAACAAAAGGATAACTTTGTGGGGTTACAAGCAAATAAGTTTGGTGGTTTCTTGCCAAAGTTTCAGCCTAAGTCTCAACTTCAGGGAACTATTTAGACCTGCGAATTTGAGAGACGTACTAAAGAGAGTTGTATTTGAGAGAGGTAATAATGAGAATTGAATACTACATTCAACCGGGAGAAAGAGAAGGATGGGAAGTTGCATGCTTACCGATAAACCTAGGTGCTCCACCTCACCACCATATCAACAACATTTGAGGAGTTTGAGGCAGGTGCTCATAGAAAGCTTAATACTGGTAGAAGCTCTCCTTTTCAGATACGCTCCACAACTGCTATAACTGCTATACCTGCTATTTTCTCTAACTCATTCCGAATTGTCACATTGCACCTCCCACTTACTACTTGGCAAGATCACTAACATCTTGATGGTGAAGTGAACACTCAACTCATCTTATTTGCTGGAAACTCCAGTTGTTGGCGTTTGCTACCTACCTGTACTCTAATCATACTGTGAGACTCCAGCTATAACGTCCGCAAATATGCAGATAAGTAGCTGCAAATATGCCACAAACATGTAGAGGCCGCTTTGTATCTGTAGGTTGAATCTAGTAAAAAACGGATGTGGATGTTATCTTGTTATGTGTAGGTATCAAATGTGGAATCTGGCCTGTCAGTGTTAGCTGTATGCACCAAGAATGTTATCTGTATGCACCGGTAAGTGAAGTATAGCCCTGAGAATGGTTATCAGCCAATCCAGCCTTGGGAACGTGGCTATACTATCTGCCAACTACTGGCCTTGAGAATGTACTATATACTATCTGCACGTGCCAGTTATTGGCATTGCTTCTTGTATGAAGAATCCAGCTATGACGGTGGCAAGCATGCTAATTGCTGCACGCACCAGTTATTGGCATTGCCTCTTGTATGAAGAATCCAGCCCTAGAATCCAGTTGTGACATTGGCAAGCACGCTAATTGTTGGTGTCTCTTATCTTGTCGAGAACCTAGCCTTGAGAATGGAACTATAACATCCGGAATGTGACAGTTCGTCAATGTTATCTGTATGTACCGAATGTTATCTGTATGTACCGGCAAGAGAAATTTAACCCTGAGAATGTAGCTATCAGGCCAATCTAGCCTTGAAAATATAGCTATATTATCTGCGAACACGCCAGTTGTGGTCAATGTTATCTAAATGTATCGACAAGAGAAATCTAGCCCTGAGAATGTAGTTAAAATCCCAATCTAGCCTTGAAAATATAGCTATATTATCTGCAAAGAAGCCAGTTTTTGGTAGCGCTTCCTGTATGAAGAATCTAACCCTAGAATCTAGCTAGAACATCGGCAAGCAGGCTAATTGTTGGCATCTCTATCTGTATGTAGAATCTAGTCTTGAGAATGGAACGATAGCATCAGGAAACATACCTAGAGGTGAGATTCTAGCTACAAAATCCACATTACCTCATTGGGGACTACTGTTTGGAAAGAAAGTAGTGCTTCAGGGCTTGAAAGGGCAGATAATTATTCTCTTATTGATTACCCTGTTGCTGTTGCTGGGTTAAGATGGAGTTTAAGACATGGACCATACAATCCAGCTATAACATCGGCAAGCAGGCTACCCCCGTTGGTGTCTCTATCTTAATGTAGAATCTAGCCCTCAGAATGGAACTATAACATCCGGAAACACACCTAGAAGTGAGATTGTAGCTACAAAATCCACATTATTGCATTGGGGACTACTGTTAGGAAAGAACGTAGTCCTTTAGGGCTTCAAATGGCAATAAATTATTCTCAATTGATTACCTGTCACTGTTGCTGGTTAAGATGGAGTTTAAAACATGGACCAAAAAATCTCCATGAGATATTTGAGTGTATCCGAATAGTCTCCGCACTTGCTGAAGCTGCCCTCAAGCGGCGGAAGTTGATTGCTCAGTTAAGATGGAGTTTGGGACCTGGACCAAAAGTCTCCATGAGATATTTGAGAACATCCGAATCTACTTCGCACTTGAGCAAGTGAAACGGCGGAAGTTGGTTGCTCAGTTGAGATGGAGTTTGAGAATCTCCGAATGAACTTTTCACTTGATGAAGCGCACCTTATTGAAGGGGACGAAGTTGGTTGCTCAATTACGAATGGAGTTCGAGACCTCGACAAAGCATCTCCATGAGAATCTCCATATCGAACTTTGCACTTGCTGAAGCCGAAGTTGCTGCAAGAGTAGCTCTTACAGATGCATTGCTTTTCTTGTTCTCCAGAACAACCAAGACGATATTTTCCTCCACTCTTCACATTCGCAAGTAAAATATCTTCCCCAAAGCACTATTGGAAGGAGTTCAAAACAACAATGTGCTTGGAAGGACAGTACAGGACCCTTTTTACATAGATTTCCTCCAATTTACCCACCCGTGAAGATAATATCATCCTCCACGACACTATCTCAAGGATTCAAATCAACATAAACCTCACACAGACTCTGTAGAACGTGGTTTCAGGTAAAGCTGTTCAATCGAGGAACAGATATTGACTAGCAGCACCAAGCAATATGCTAATGAGAGCAAATCAAGCAACCTGCTTCTCCTGATTGGACTTACGACTCCTTGATCCCTGTACATCGAATTCCTTGATTCTTGTATACTCATCTGGTTTGTAGAAAGGCGGGCCTGTGCGGTTTTCAAACTACCTTTCCCATAGAATTCCGAAGGACGTTTCTGGAATCGTTTCGTCGTCAGAAACAAGGATGAGGATGTTCTTACGATGACTTTCTTCTTCGATTTGGCGGTGGTTTTAGCGGACACTCTCCTCACGTCTCGTCAACCATGTAACGTCAAGTCATGCATCCTTTTAAGGAATTGGATGGAATTGATATTTCTATATCCATTTTTCATATTTCCACACCCCAAATATCCCCTGCGGTTTCGGGCAGTAACGTTGGCACTCACGGACGGCGAAGATGGGTAACCTCAGATCCGACGACAAATAGAAGCAGCCCTCGAAGTCGGGGTAACCTCCAAACATCCCCCGCGATTTCCGGGCAGTGAAGTTGGCATTCACGAATGCCCAAGATGGGAGGCCTAAGATCTGACGGTGTATGGAGGTAGGCCTCGAAGTGGGGTTGTAGAAGGGTAGAACACATGAAGGATGTAGAACGTAGAACGCATGAAGGATGCGAAGACCCCGTCAAGCCGAACAAGGGAGAAACAAATGAGAATATGACAATATCCATATTTTATTGAACATTGGTGGAACATTTTTAATTAGGAAATGTAAATAGATAAATTTTAATTTCATATTTTTAGGTTTTATTGATATATCATATGTATCTCAAGTGAATATATGAAATATATATATCACAAGTGAATTCAATCAAGTCTTCTTTAATCATTTAATTGATGAAATATATTATAGAATTTACATTTATCTTGGTTATTTTCTACTTTACACAAAAGGTACAATGTTTTTTCATGGGAATCTAGATCACCATTCTAAAATATTATTATACTATAAGTTAAATTAGGAGCCAAAGTATGCCAAAATTCAGATAAATCTAATAGGATTAAACTTAAATACTTTCATTGAGCTCATTCAAGTAATGAAAATAATAAATGAATCCACAACTTCTAAAAGATAAATTACTGAAAATAATTCAAATAAATCATTGAAAATTAACTCAAATTCTCTAAAATTTAGTGATAAAATTAATTCAAATAATTAAAATTTAAGCAAAAAAGTAGACTCATATATGTCAAATTTAGAACTAGTATATATATAAAATCTAATTTACAACAGTGATATTTAGAAATATAATTCTTGTAAATTTGAAACTTAAATTTATGGGAAATTTTTTGGAATTATATTTTTTATTGTGTGTAACATTTCCATTAATGTAGTGTATTGTTAACTTGGCCACCTCTATTTAAAATGCACCTGAAAGAAAATCAAGGTGCATCATTAAAATCATATGCATCCGATAGTATCTTTGTTATCCTTTAGTGAATAACTAAAGATGTGGATCATTCTAACAAGGAAGTGGATAGATTTAACATATACTAATTTATTTATTTATTTTAATTATAATAGCTTTGATAGTATTGGAAAACATTTCTGAATGTTTTAAATAAGATAGTTTTGCATAATCACTAGGGTTTTAGTTCTTGCAATAAAGAAGTAATTAAAATATTACACTTGTATTATCTCTCGCGCATGATCAAGAATATCTACTCTTTATTAGTTTTACTTATAATCTACTATTAGTTTTATAAATAATATATTAAGTTTAAGATTCGTATAGATACTTTCAAGAAATTTTTTTACTTAATTCAAAGATCAGATTTTATACTAGACTATGCCTTGAGTATAATACGCCAAAGGTATGATGTTGATGAATGATAGAACAAAGAAGTTCCATTTTGGAATTACTTTGAGTCTTTTATCAAGGACATCTTTTAAATATTACTAGTAATATTATTTAGCTATCTGAACTCAAATCTAACAGAACAAAACCAAAGAAAATAGATCCATATTGTATGGAAATATGAAACATATAACGACTTTTCTTAATATATATATGTAATATTTTGCATTTTTTTAACTTAAAACCATGAGGTTCAATGATCAAATGTATCTTTATTTTTAAATCCAAATCTATAAAAGGTGGACTGATCTAAATATTTCTTTATAGATGTTTTTTAATTTTTACTTTTAAATAATTATAGTAGCATGAGTTTTTGAGGTTTACATAAAAAATAATTTATAAACACAAAATTTATATAATTTATAGAATATTTTCCTTTTAATAAATTTTTCTTTTGGTACATGTAAAATAGTATGATAGTAAGATTTAAGGATCAAGTGTTACTTGAGAATAATTTAAGAATAATGTTCAATGGCATCCTAAAATTCTAATTTTAATATAGATTTATTAACTTTCTCATTTAGTGTTAGTTTCAATTTGGTATGGCACCAAAAATTTATTTGGATGTTGTAACCAATAAGAGAGGAATCACAAAAAGAGGAATCTAATTGTAGAAGTCTTGGGTAAATAAATATATTATTACTTTCTCTCTTTGATATTAATTTATAATTTTTCAGTCCAAAATAATAAAAATCAAGAATCAAGGCCTCTATCAATATCCTCAACTATGTGACTTAACAAATTATTTTAATCACATTTACTAATTTTTAGATTTAGAATTTGGAAAAACTAAGCTCTTAATTTGACTAGTGTATATATATTGAATAACAATATCCTAGTTTTTAGCAATATATTCCATATTCCTAGTCCTATAAATATATTCCATATTCCTAGTCCTATATAAGTGACTTTTGACCTTCTCATAGAGATATAATTAAATCTAATATTTTAATATAAATTTTGAATATAAACTAAAATTAATTATAGGTAATATTTAATTGAGCTTTTCATGAATGTGTATTTCTAAACTAATTTTAATAGTTGATCTTTAATTTGAGTATAAACAACTTCATAATATAAAATCATTTAAAATTGATAAAATCTAAAGGTTTTATAATTCTATAATCATAAATGAAAAATAAAAAGTATGATAAGTTAATATTGATGATCTAATCCAAATATAGTAGTTTCATAATTGAAGTTTTTATTAAAAAGTTGTTATATATTGTTCCATATTGTTATGTAGCATATATTAAGATCAAATTGCTTCTTGATTGGATGCATCTACTTGGTTCCCTTTCTTCTTGATGTAATTTTATATTTGGATTTGCAAGAATAACAATCAGATATGCATCTACAAGATTGAACTTGTTATAATTTCTTCTACATATCTTTCTTGAATCAATGTGATTATGAAATTCTCTCTTTCAGAAAACATCTAAAGTCCTAAATAGTAGCATGCTTTTCCATGTCTAGCTTCAAATTCTCTACCAAGGTACTTTAATATAGTAGCAATATGAGAGTTATCTTTCATACAAATTAATCCATCATTTATAAAGAAGGTGAGAATCATCAAACATCTACAGTACACGTAAGGATTAAAAAGTGATTGTTGTAACCCATACTTCACCGATAAGTCATTTTTTATTCTAGTTCATTGAGGCTTGCTTCAATGAACTGGAATCAAACAATTTACAAACATTCTTATTTTTTTCCATTTTCTTTATATCCTTATGGTTACTATGTGTAATCTCCTCATGCAAGTCTCCATTAAGAAAAGTTGTCTTTATATTAAATTGAGATATTTGTATGTCTTTTGTTGCAACTAACAAGACAATATATCTAATGGAATCAAACCTGACTATAGAAGCAAATGTCTCTTCATATGTGATTTTTGTAAGCTATGACTTTTGGCTACGAGTTTGACTATATGCTTTAAAATGTTTCCTTTAGCATTAAGCTTGGGTTCATAAACCAACTTACATTTAATTGCTTTTCTCCCTTATTGCAAAGCTATTAGCTTCCAAGTCTTATTTTGCTTCAAATTTTTGAATTCCTCATCCATTACCTTAATCCACTCAATTGATTGCTCCACATGTTAGAAATGAACAAAGTTTGCGTCCACAACTCCACTTGGCCCAATCTTAGCTGCAACAATGCAAGCATGAGATATTTAACATAGTCATACTACCAAGTGTTTATGGTTGTCTTCCCATTCTCCCACTTCTATGATTTTCTCTAACTTGAATAGTTGAATTTGAGTTCAATATATATCAAGTTCTACATCTTGATTGTCTTCATTATTTTCTTGAAGTGGTAAATACCTGTCTCACTTGTGGATTCTTTTGTAACCTTCTCCATCGACTCACTAGAAGCTTGTAGGAACTCTCCATCAACTCTATCTCATCAATATTTGTCCTATCATTGACTTGCTCTTCATATCTCATTTGAAGATAATCAGCATCAAAGTTCAACATTTTTGACCATTGATGACCAAGTAACTCCTCTCTAAATATAACATCCTTCTTGCACATATTTTACTTTTATGATCCCATAATTTGAAGCCTTTGGATTTTTAACTCTATACAAAGAAAGACATTTCTTGTACCGTCTACTCACACTTCTTTCTTAGATCCTGTATATCCAACAAAGATATTTGCTATCCCTTTGAACCAAACTTATTTCTTAGATTCTTTGATATGTTGACCACAAAGATTGACCGACCAAAGTTCTCAAATGTAAAGTTGTTGGCTTTGATCCATGCCAAAATTTAAGTAGGTTTTTCTCTAAAATTCTACTTTCAACTATTTTCAAGATATGTGTAGCAACTCTCATTCCTTTTTTCCACAACTCTTTAGGCAGCTTGCTAGAAAGCAACATGTTTTTTATGCTTCAAACATTATTCAATGATCTTTCTTGGAAATATCATATTGCTTTGAAGTGTAAAGGATATAAATTCATGGACTAAGCTGACACTCTATACAAACCAATAAATTCCTTCCTTATATTCACCTAGTCTATTAGATCATAGTTTCTTGATCTTCACTCCATATTGAGTTTTTGAGTGTGAGTTGAGTTGTTTGAAGCAAAAGAGAATTCCTAACTTCTCTTTCAAGAAAAATTCTAATTTGAACTAGTGTAATCCTTGAAAAGGAAATGATAGCTTGATCATCCTATTAAGCTCATGCTCATAAGATCAAAAGCTTCATTATGATAAAACTCTTCAACCCTTTCTTTGCCTCTACTCTTGGTAGATTTAACAGAAGGTATTATTGTTTTTCTTTCCTAGAGCACATCCATCACTTGGACTACCAAGCTCTTTTGTTTTTAACTAAGACCATTCAATAGAACTTTTACTAGAACTTCTCTATATATCTTCATAATGTAGGCAAAAATGAGATGATAAAGACTTTGGTGCAAATGTGCAATATCTAACTTTTGATGCTCTTCCTTCCTTTCTAGTTTCTCACTCTTCCCATAACTTGCAACAATAGAGTTAGCTTAAGAAATATTACCTCTTATGGTTAGTTGATCTTGAGTATGTAGAGCTTTAAAACATAGATACTTGTCATCACTATTGTGCAATCTTTTTCCATTTAAGAACCTTTTCTTGTGTTGGGTTTTTTTATGCCCTTGATGATTACTTGACCAATGCTTAAAGATTTTAAATGAAACTTCCAAACATAAATAACTCTTTATTGTCTTCTTATACCATTCTCACAAGAAATCAAAAATCTTCCACTTTAGCGACCCAAACTTTAGAGTTGTCAGCAACATACATTGGTGAGGTCCCTTCTTCAATCTTCTTGAAATTTTGGAACCACTCTTATCTTTTGGTCAAATGCTTTGAAGCTCCTCCATCATCATACAAACATCTTTGTCTAGATGTTTAACAAAACTTGTAGTAGTGCTTGAATAAGTAGCAAATACAATACTTTATATCCTTAGATCATTGGTTTGAGCTCTAGGATTAATGTAATACCAAGAGCTAGCCATATGATCTTGATGTGAAATTTGGTTTGGTAACATCTAGGATGATATTATACATGATGGAAAAAATAGATCAGACAGAAAGATCACCAAAAGAGTACTTCTACTAATAGAGCAAAAACTAAAATAGATGTGAAAACCTTATAACCAATAGCTAGACATATGATTTAAAGGTGATTTAAAGGTGAGAATTGGTTTGGTAACATCTGGAAGGATGTTACACATGATGGAATAAATAGATCAAAAAGAGATATCACCAAAATGGGACTTCTACTAATAGAGTAGGAACCAAAATATGCTTGAAATCTTTGAAGGCAATTTCGGAGGCCTAAACGGATGAATTAAGCATTGAAAATGTGCACATTTTCCCAAGAAAAAGTAAAACTTGCTTTCCATTCCCCGTACTATGTCTCATTGAGAGCTTTCCAATGGTACCTCACCCACGTGATTCTGAGATTCTTACAAGAAGATTCTTTAAAAGATTCTCTCTAGTCAAAGCTTGTTTGACCAACCAGATAGGAGTAGGACCAACATGTCACCCATCCAAGTAAGTAATTCAAGGGTGGAGCTTGCTGATAGGTCACCTATCTATGTGCCTAATCCTTTGGTGGAGCTTCCTTGGAGGAGATCCTCTTTGTCTATATATTAAAGAGAAGTTGCTCCTTTGGGGCATCAGATGATTGAGTGTGAAATCTGTGTTTTCTCTCTTCTCTTGTCCTCAGTGTATTACAATTAAGTGGACTATGTTGTCTTCTTTGGAAGTTATGCTAATTTTTAATTCTCTTGCACAATGCCTCTTTTTCCCACATTTATTACAACTTGTTTTCTACTTCAAGCAAGAAATGCTGATCTTCTTCTAAGTCACACCATTACTATCTCCATTGCTTCTTATATCAATAGCTACAAAAGGTCTTTCCATTGAACTCTCTTCTTCTCCATATCTATTCAAGGTTTTCTCCTTGAACAATCTTGCATTGAATCTCAATAGTTGTTGCTCCTCATATATATGATTCTATGTTGCTATTATAGGGTGATAAGTAGATGGAAAACTACATAAAATATTGGTGATGATTGAGTAATAGTCTATTCTTACAACAAAATTAGCCAAATGACTACGAAGGATTTCTACTTGGCTTATAAAACCTAATATCTCTTCCCTTAACTTCATTTGCAACTAAAAAAAAATCTATTGTAGAGAGTTCTCCTTCACAAAAACACATTACTCATGCATGTAATCAATCTACTCTCCATATGGTTTGCAGTTTTGCAATTGATAAGTGCTTATAAATACTACTCTTCTATGGTGGTACAAATATACAATTATATAAAATTGTTCTTACTCTACCAATCTTTATCTTCTCCATCCACTATAGCTTATATGATAGTCCCTATCATAGTTATAATTCCTATAAGTCTCTTTGATTTGAAGATGATCATCACCTAATATTTTAAAATAATAAAAATTGAAAATAAAATAAAATAAAATTGAAGCTATTAATATGTGCTATATCTCTCATATCACTCTTTGTTCCCATTGTCTCCATCTAGTCTTAGATATGAAAGATCTTTTATAGTTTCTCAATCTACCTAAAATCTCATACCAAGAATAACCTTCTATCACTCTTTTTGCATTAGGAAGCACATCAAAAGTGATAACCTATGGGTCTATAACTATTGAAACTTGTCATAAAATTGATATAAATCTGCACATCAACAAAACACCAAGAGCACTAAAAAATTCTTGAAATAGTTCTATGAGCATCTTCATTATAGGTCTTGGCATATGACATGAGGAATGAAGTACATGGAAGCTAGTATGTAGGTTTTAAACTAGTAGAACTGTTAGGATCCAAAGCTGGCCGCAGGTCTAGATATATTTGGATACATATTTGGATATGTGTCTAAACATATTTGGATATGTTTGCATTAACTTGCTCAATTACTACTCTTATATCCTTGTTGCTTAACCCTTCTTGACCCTATTACTAGCCTTTCCATGGGAGTAATGCATGTTGGAAAGGTATGCCCAATATAGGCTAAATCTGTAACTTCTTATTACATAAGGTAACTTCTATTACTATAAGGTAATAATTGTACCAACTTCAACTACCACATGCCACACGTATTACCATCTGAAATATAATTTCAATAGAGCAAAAACTTGTCCTACATTAAGCATATAAACAAAAGAAAATCAAGGAAACACCATGAGCTTAACAATATAAGACAAGAATCTCTTTAACAAATAAATTGATTCACAAATAGACCAAGATATAATAAAGTTCATCACAAGCAAGCTCTCAATCATGTGTGGAAGAGGGATTGTTTACAGTTCCCAAAAACAACATAAATTCTACAATTCATGCAAATATACCTAAGAAATAAGGTAGTGATTCATCGTGAGTAAAAATATTCTATTCACACAAACTTTACTCTTAATGCAATTTAAACCTCAAAACCAAAAGTGGGCAACCGGTTGATTCTTGAGGAGTAATTGTTGAAACACTAGGCAGCAAGAAATTAACTAGCATGTGCCATTCCTTGTGCATGAATGCATTCTCAAAGATTAATACTAGAAACATTTGCACATTGTGCATGAATGCTTCGTGTGCAAGAAATATTTAACCAAGAGACAAAATGAGATAAGCTAGAATGGGTAACAACAACTTCTACTCCAAGCAAATGAGGATATGAATCCTTTTAATCATAAGATAGAGTTGATGCAAAACACTAATCATGCTTCATGTAAGTATGATTATATGCTTCATCATTATGGAGACACTGATTCTTTAATTGATTGTGCAAAGAATACAATAAATGGAGCCTTGGCAGAAATTTCTAGTTGTGTAAGCCAGATTAAATCAGTGATAAGATAAATAGTACACTGAAGGAAAGACGAAAGGAGTACAAGGCACAAGGAAAGAAGAGCACAAAACCCAAGAGTCCGGAACGATCAGTTCACAGATTGTTAGATACAACTAGAAAATCATAGAGGTAGGAAATGGCCGACAACTGTACAAATTTTGGGTGTCTAAATTTTTTTTGGAACCTCCGGCTAGTTACGTGTTATAAGGCTTTTGACGTCATGGTTCTGTTTGGTCAGTATAACCCAGAGAGTCGATCCATTTTTGAGAAAGACGTGTGGAGCCTAAGTCACATACATGCTGCCAGAATATGTGGGTATTGAACCATGTTCTAGCGAACTGGTTCCATATTCAGACACTCAAAGATGCTACCAGAATGAAGAAAACTGTCAATCAAGAAATAGGTTCCCCGTCTGCCAAATATTGTATATTGGCTTATCTTCTAGAGGCCACAAGTATCATTATGTTTGTTGGGAGGTGAGTCAGTCCTCGACCCGCTCTTCCCTATTAATTTCCAAGTCGTTGAAGCGACTCCACACCACAAACTATCCCACTCAAAATAGGTCTTATTGTCACTCACTCACTCAACATACTGTACAGCTCCAAAGTTATGCCGTTTTCATCTGTCATTGAGAGGTGGAAGTATCCCGAAGTAGCCACATAAGCAGCTACTTTGAATTTCTCCTTCAGTTTCATGATTGAAGGATTGTCAGAGTCTAACGCTCGAACTAAATGTGTTGAATCCTGCACAGTGGGGTTCTTGGCAGCTCCTTATGTGGTAGAAGCTGGAAACCACCCATCATCTGCTCAAAACCTACAACTTCTATAGCCTTCTTCACCTCCAGGGTGTGTGGCTTCAAGTGTGTCTGTTTCACAGTCTTGATCGACTTCCCAGTAAAATTGTTTTCTTGCTCATTTACTACTACCTTCTTCTTTTCCTTTGTGAATTTCGTGCTTCTCCTGCTTGGATCATCCGATGCCTACTCTAATTGTACTGAATTCAGATTACGAAGGAAATATCGTTTTCCTCACCGGGCCTCCTGGCAATTTGCTTGGATCTAGTTTTGCAGCTTTACCTTTAGAGCTTCGGTGTAGGATGTGTACGCAAGGAGGGGCCGATGCCAGACGTCCGATTGAGTATCTGCAACAATGGAAATCAACAATATTGAATGTAGCTTTTGTTGTCTTCTTCCGTCTTGCCTAGAATAGACTTACCTTTATCGAACCTTCTCTTATGCATTTATTTTCTCTTTCTACTTACACTAAGTGACGTTTAAACTCATCTGGTGCTCGTGTAGTGGTTCTAACTGCATATCTCATTTCGTCTAAAATAAATCGGAGCACGTAGTGGCAAGACCATCGGGAGAAGTTACTAATTCAACCCTTAACCCTATACAAGGAGAAGGAATATTCACATGACAGAGCAATTGCGAAGCACTCCGCGATTGCTATGTCAAGTGAAAGAACGAGCTCCGTCATCTCCAGCCTCCACATATTCTATGCACAAGGTATTAGGTCCTGCTTTTCTGCGCATACACCAGGTAACTCTGGGTTTTCCACCACTGCGGTGCCCCTCAGGTCTGTCTTGACAGCAAATCATGGTTGTGTTTTTGGGGAGATTCGGAAAGAGACTTATTTGGCTTACCAAAGGGATTTTGGTTTACGATTATACTAAAACTTATTTTGTATATATATAAAATAAAATAAAATAATGTATATATGCCTATAAAATAGGGTATTGTTAAATTGTATACCCCTTGTCAAGACCCACCCTATTAGAACAGAGTTCGGAGCGATGTCAGTAGCTAACATTTGGGATGTCAGCTCTGGTTGAAGACGAAAAACAGGATATCTATGTTTCCCGAAGGATCATGATTGGCTTTCTATTGCGAAATGGAAGATGCTTATGTCCATCAGATTTCCACGAGAGTCCACAAGAATATGAAGGGGAAGGTTCCGAAGTATCTTATGACAAGGCTGTGTCATTTTAACAAGAGGGTTGGTCGATTTTACAGTACTCTATATAATATTGTATCGCAACTTATTGGTGAAAGGAACTAAATAATCTACCAGCTTTTGCAGAAAATACAGAAAGAATGGAAATTTGATGTCTAAAAATTTCTGATATTACTCTGACATATCTTACTCAGGGTCTCATCTATTTATATTTACTCAGGTCGTACTTGCTTGACATGTCGTATCCTTATGAGGACTCGGAATAAATTGCTACTTGGAAATGCACAATACAGGACCGAAACCCATTCGTCATTTCTCATACACAAGGCCGAAACCCTTCGAAGAACGGCTTCTGACCACGTTGCTCAATACATGACCGAAACACTACACAGATTGTACTGCTGCATATCACGGTAGCGATATAGTCTAGTTCACTCGTTTCCTTAGGTGATGCTCCTTCCATTTCCGGTTTTTTGATAGCTGGTGACTTATATCAGTATTCAGATCGGTTCGTTTGCCAGTTTGACCTCCTGTGCGATGGCGACGCATTTGCTAATCTCTCACTCCCATTTTCTTCTGTCCAATGATCCTCCGAATGAGATCCTGTTCGTCTGTCGCTAAAGTTTACTTAAAATCGTAAGTCGTCTTTCACATCATGGGATTGACGAGAGCTCTAAGTTATTTGTGGTCTTTGAGTGCGACGCGGCACAGAGTACTCATTTCCGGTATATGAGTGGGAAGTACAGTTTATTCAGAATCGAATATGGCCGGGGACCTGGTGGCCCTGTTGATTTCCATGCAGCCTTTCTTAGCTCTTACTTGGTTTTTTACATATGTTCGCGGAAATCACATGATCGATATCTTTAAAATATGGTTTGGTTTGTTAAAATATGGTTTGGTTTGTTTTGTGTCTGGTTCACCCGATTGTGCGAAATTTACCAATATATGATTATATCGCACACATTCCTTATCTCTACTTTCATACATTCCTAACTATATTTTACTTTCATATGTTAACTAAGAATTTAGATCTAGAAAAAGGAAACCTCGGTACACGTCTCTTTAATGTTTTCTAGTTTCGCTGGGGTTCAAAGTCCTTCGGATAGCCCAGCTCTTGTTTTTCCCGTACAGTACTCCACTCCACGTCGTCTGACCTGGTCAATTACTGTGCCTTCTTTAGCCCGAAAGACCACTGGTGTGCGTCGCCTGGTCTTCTCATGAAGTTTCATATTCCATTGAATGGTTGATGAGTAAGGAAACTTCCTCCACCGGAATCCTGGCTGCAGTATAGAGTGAGAAGCATATTTAATCAGCAAAAGTCATATATCTGTAGAGGAAACATAATGTGTGCGCTTTCAGACGAGACTAAAACCTCCAGCATAGTACTTGAAATCGTCCCCCACCAAAAGGTTCTGCCAAAGGCTATACCTCTATGAATGATTTACCAACAGACCATGTAACTAGCATGATTCTCTCGTGTACCTGACGGTAGTTGTTACGTATACATTCTATTGATAGTGCAATTGGATAAAAAGATTTAAAGTAATTCTACGTCGAAGTCACCAAAATACACAAAAGCAGCTTCTATTCTAGATCTCAGCGGGGTGTACTAAAGCCTTCTCACCTGCACTTGGCCACAAAGAATCACCAGCACTAGCTAGCAGATCACATAGGCCTTGAAAGCGAGAATTTTCAGTAACCTGGTCCCCTCCAAAGAATGCGATCAACTTTGATGTAGCGCCTGGAATGCTTCCAATCCTCCTCTCTAACTCCTTGTCAATGGCCAGAGTATCAAATACCCGTGCGAAGCTTTCCAGGATCAAAGGACTTTTGTTGCTAGACAAGAAATCAACCAATCCTTCAAGAGCTCCAGGGGAATCCGTGATGTGTTTGCGATGGGCAACGTCATGAGCTAAATTACCCAAAGTTAGAACCAGCCATTCTTGGACCTCCATAGTTGCATCACCTTGTAGGAAGAGTGTGAGCAGTTTGGAGATTGACCCGGGAATTTCTCCAATTCGCCTTTTCCCATCTTTACTCATTGATATGTCAGCCAAGGCCGATGCAACACTACTCTCTCCGGGAGATAAGCAATCTACCAGTCTGTTAAGAACACCGGGGAATTCCACTATCCATTTACAATTCACCTCATCTCCATAAGCTAGATTGCCCAATGTTGTCACCACTCCCTCTTGGAAGCGATCAGTTCCGCCACCTTGAAGGAAGAGTGTACACAGTTCTGAGATTGAGCCAGGAACTTCCCCTATCCGTCTTCGGCCATATCCATCTTCATCGTTATGATATGCCATCTGTACTAAAGTCCATGCCACATACTCCATTAGCAACGAGCTCTTTCCTCGAGACAAGCAATCTATCAGTCCCTGAATAGCACCCGGGGAGTCCACGATCTGCTTAGCATTGGCCCCAGTTACAGCTAAATTCTTCAAAGTTCTCCCCAGCTGCTGTTGCACTTTCAGAAACTCCACAGTTTCCTCTCCCGGCAGGAAGAGCCTAGTAAGAAGTTTCGATATTGACCCGGGAACTTCTCCGATTCTCCTCTTCCCATCTTCAGATAAGGCTATATTTGCCAAGGTCCATGCAACATTCTCCGTCAGCTCCAAGTTACTTTCACCCGACACACCATCCAATAGTGCCTCAAGAGCATCGGGGAGATCCAGAATCTGCTTGGCATTGGCCTCATATGAAGCCAAATTCGCCAGAGTTCTCAGCACTTCAACTTGGAAATCCACACTTCCATCCCTTTGAACAAAGACCTGGAGGAGTCTCGAGATTGACCCGGGAACTTCTCCAATTCTCCTCTTCCCATCTTCACACATGGCTATATTAGCCAAGGTCGATGCAACCTTCGTCATCAGTAATGAGTTAATTCCACCCGACACACCATCCCAAAGTGCCTCAAGACCATCGGGGAGATCCAGAATCTGCTTGGCATTGGCCTCACATGAAGCCAAATTCACCAGAGTTCTCAGCACTTCAACTTGGAAATCCACACTTCCATCCCTTTGAACAAAGACCTGGAGGAGTTTCGAGATTGACCCGGGAACTTCTCCAATTCTCCTCTTCCCATCTTCACACATGGCTATATTAGCCAAGGTCGATGCAACCTTCGTCATCAGTAATGAGTCAATTCCACCCGACACACCATCCCAAAGTGCCTCAAGAGCATCGGGGAGATCCAGAATCTGCTTGGCATTTGCCTCATTATTAGCCAAATTCGCCAGAGTTCTCAGCACTTGAACTTGGAAATCCACACTTCCATCCCTTTGAACAAAGACCTGGAGGAGTTTCGAGATTGACCCGGGAACTTCTCCAATTCTCCTCTTCCCATCTTCACATACGGCTATATTAGCCAAGGTCCATGCAACCTTCGTCATCAATAATGAGTCAATTCCACCCGACACACCATCCAAAAGTGCCTCAAGAGCATCGGGGAGATCCAGAATCTGCTTGGCATTGGCCTCATTATTAGCCAAATTCGCCAGAGTTCTCAGCACTTGAACTTGGAAATCCACACTTCCATCCCTTTGAACAAAGACCTGGAGGAGTTTCGAGATTGACCCGGGAACTTCTCCAATTCTCCTCTTCCCATCTTCACATATGGCTATATTAGCCAAGGTCCATGCAACGTTCGTCATCAGTAATGAGTCAATTCCACCCGACACACCATCCAAAAGTGCCTCAAGAGCATCGGGGAGATCCAGAATCTGCTTGGCATTGGCCTCATTATTAGCCAAATTCGCCAGAGTTCTCAGCACTTGAACTTGGAAATCCACACTTCCATCCCTTTGAACAAAGACCTGGAGGAGTTTCGAGATTGACCCGGGAACTTCTCCAATTCTCCTCTTCCCATCTTCACATACGGCTATATTAGCCAAGGTCCATGCAACGTTCGTCATCAGTAATGAGTCAATTCCACCCGACACACCATCCAAAAGTGCCTCAAGAGCATCGGGGAGATCCAGAATCTGCTTGGCATTGGCCTCATTATTAGCCAAATTCGCCAGAGTTCTCAGCACTTCAACTTGGAAATCCACACTTCCATCCCTTTGAACAAAGACCTGGAGGAGTTTCGAGATTGACCCGGGAACTTCTCCAATTCTCCTCTTCCCATCTTCACATACGGCTATATTAGCCAAGGTGCATGCAACGTTCGTCATCAGTAATGAGTCAATTCCACCCGACACACCATCCAAAAGTGCCTCAAGAGCATCGGGGAGATCCAGAATCTGCTTGGCATTGGCCTCATTATTAGCCAAATTCGCCAGAGTTCTCAGCACTTCAACTTGGAAATCCACACTTCCATCCCTTTGAACAAAGACCTGGAGGAGTTTCGAGATTGACCCGGGAACTTCTCCAATTCTCCTCTTCCCATCTTCACATACGGCTATATTAGCCAAGGTCCATGCAACGTTCGTCATCAGTAATGAGTCAATTCCACCCGACACACCATCCAAAAGTGCCTCAAGAGCATCGGGGAGATCCAGAATCTGCTTGGCATTGGCCTCATTATTAGCCAAATTCGCCAGAGTTCTCAGCACTTGAACTTGGAAATCCACACTTCCATCCCTTTGAACAAAGACCTGGAGGAGTTTCGAGATTGACCCGGGAACTTCTCCAATTCTCCTCTTCCCATCTTCACATACGGCTATATTAGCCAAGGTCGATGCAACCTTCGTCATCAATAATGAGTCAATTCCACCCGACACACCATCCAAAAGTGCCTCAAGAGCATCGGGGAGATCCAGAATCTGCTTGGCATTGGCCTCATTATTAGCCAAATTCGCCAGAGTTCTCAGCACTTCAACTTGGAAATCCACATTTCCATCCCTTTGAACAAAGACCTGGAGGAGTTTCGAGATTGACCCGGGAACTTCTCCAATTCTCCTCTTCCCATCTTCACATATGGCTATATTAGCCAAGGTCCATGCAACCTTCGTCATCAGTAATGAGTCAATTCCACCCGACACACCATCCAAAAGTGCCTCAAGAGCATCGGGGAGATCCAGAATCTGCTTGGCATTGGCCTCATTATTAGCCAAATTCGCCAGAGTTCTCAGCACTTCAACTTGGAAATCCACACTTCCATCCCTTTGAACAAAGACCTGGAGGAGTTTCGAGATTGACCCGGGAACTTCTCCAATTCTCCTCTTCCCATCTTCACATACGGCTATATTAGCCAAGGTGCATGCAACGTTCGTCATCAGTAATGAGTCAATTCCACCCGACACACCATCCAAAAGTGCCTCAAGAGCATCGGGGAGATCCAGAATCTGCTTGGCATTGGCCTCATTATTAGCCAAATTCGCCAGAGTTCTCAGCACTTCAACTTGGAAATCCACACTTCCATCCCTTTGAACAAAGACCTGGAGGAGTTTCGAGATTGACCCGGGAACTTCTCCAATTCTCCTCTTCCCATCTTCACATACGGCTATATTAGCCAAGGTCCATGCAACGTTCGTCATCAGTAATGAGTCAATTCCACCCGACACACCATCCAAAAGTGCCTCAAGAGCATCGGGGAGATCCAGAATCTGCTTGGCATTGGCCTCATTATTAGCCAAATTCGCCAGAGTTCTCAGCACTTGAACTTGGAAATCCACACTTCCATCCCTTTGAACAAAGACCTGGAGGAGTTTCGAGATTGACCCGGGAACTTCTCCAATTCTCCTCTTCCCATCTTCACATATGGCTATATTAGCCAAGGTCCATGCAACCTTCGTCATCAGTAATGAGTCAATTCCACCCGACACACCATCCAAAAGTGCCTCAAGAGCATCGGGGAGATCCAGAATCTGCTTGGCATTGGCCTCACATGAAGCCAAATTCGACAGAGTTCTCAGCACTTGAACTTGGAAATCCACACTTCCATCCCTTTGAACAAAGACCTGGAGGAGTTTCGAGATTGACCCGGGAACTTCTCCAATTCTCCTCTTCCCATCTTCACATACGGCTATATTAGCCAAGGTCGATGCAACGTTCGTCATCAGTAATGAGTCAATTCCACCCGACACACCATCCAAAAGTGCCTCAAGAGCATCGGGGAGATCCAGAATCTGCTTGGCATTGGCCTCACATGAAGCCAAATTCGACAGAGTTCTCAGCACTTCAACTTGGAAATCCACACTTCCATCCCTGTGAACAAAGACCTGAAGGAGTTTCGAGATTGACCCGGGAACTTCTCCAATTCTCCTGTTCCCATCGTCATGAAAGGCTATAGTAGCTAAAGCGTTTGCAGCAATTTCCCGGAGCGTGGAGTTCTGACTATGAGACAAACAGCCTATCACTCTCTGAAGAGCGCCTGGAACCACCACCATCTGCTTAGTATTAGCTTCGAACCGAGCCAAACGGCCGAGACCGTGAAGGTGAAGTTTCTGGCAAGGAGAACAGAAGCTTGCATCGTTGTGCCACGACGTTAAGAACGAATCAATCAGACTTTTTATGGTCCGAGGAGTATGAGAGGCAGTACATAAGCCTGCGGCCCCAAGCTGATGCGATGTGCTGATTGTTGGTGGTCCATAATTCAAAGATGCGACCAGAGTTTGAAGACACTTGTCATCAAGTTGTCCATAGCGAACGACCTTGACGTAAACCTACAAATATATACAGAGCAAGGAAAATGGAAAGTTAGAGCGTTATTGGATTCTTTTCATTTCAGTATAGGGTAAATTTGAAGCAGTTTCAGTGATCTCATACAAAGCTGCCTGATATTAAGAATGAACGCGAGTGGGTAAAACCAGTGCAGACCTGCTTGACACAATGAGCCAAGTTCTCAACATATTCTGGTAGTCGGTCGTGCATGAAGTAGGGAAGATTCTCCATTACGCCCCGTAACTTCTTTAAATGGCCGTAATCTACAGCACTCATTCCAAGGTTCTTTGCAGCATTCTCTGCAAAAGGTTGCTGTAAGTAGAGGGCGCAAAGTGCAAAGACTGCATCCCCGTGCCGATCATCACAAATAATTTCATGGTCAAGTCCGGAGTTCGGCATGGTTTTATCGTTCAGCAACTGCAAAGAAGTCATCACCTCTTCAACATCCTTTCTCGTCTCCCGGTGATAATTGATGAAATTTCGTTGCAGATCGTGCAAGCCTAAGGTTTCGTATTCCTTCTTTATGACTGGCAATCCTGCAACCGGATCACTATATTTTAGATACTGGATGTTCGATTGCAACATCGTACCGCTTTCCATCAATTGAGTTTTATGGTCGTCGAACAGCTCTGCATCTCCTTCGCTACGTGTGTGTAGTAACTTCATGTACAACATGTACACAACATGTGAGGGGATGGACTTCCCCTCACAATTTGCAATCAAGATTAGCAAATGCCTCGCATTAGCTTTGAGCTCGCTGTACGTCACGAACATTGTCTCCCAAATGTTCTTCTCGTATGAGAAGAGAAGTACTGGTCTCAGATTCAGATTCGTGCCTCCCCCTTCAACGTCTTCCTTTATGGCTGCTGCGTAACTCTTTGCAACCCTCTTCCACTCGCCGACGTCATTGTTCTTCTTCCTGTTTATCCTCTTGCCCGCCATCGCCAAAGCCAGTGGATTATACTCTGCTCGATCTATCAGACCTCGAGCAACATCCTGTGAGAAGTACATAAAATCAAATGCATACATCGTTAGCCTAGTTGGTATATGTCAAGTAACAAGTGATTCAAATCTAAATACTAGTAAGTATATACAAACAAGATCCAGTTCTTTCAAAAATCCGCAATTTCCAGGCAAATTGAAAAGGCAAGACCTCACCGGAGTACAAGCTGTCATCTTGTATATGTCCCAGTCCCGGGCCATGAAGTAACAACTGATTCTCTTCTAGAAACTGAAGAAGAGGTGATCTATGCATACATATCGAGATATGCATGTATCACCCCTGCATATCGAGATATCGATGCATGCATCACACGGATACATACATCAATAGCACTATTATGTTCGATTTATTTGATTGGTTTCTAGTTGAGGTAATTCTTGTTTAGATATTTATAGGTTAGGAAATCTCATTAAGGTAAGGTTAGACGCAGTTCCACTTAGGGCTTAACAAAATCTCTCTATAATTTTAATTATTGTGTATATAACTACGTTCTCTCACCTTGAAAAGTTAAATTTTTTCTACAAGGATTATTCTAGCACCTTGTACCCTGTTTAAGGTGTGTTCTACGTTGTTTAATGGCGCGGTGTCTTTCATGCTCTTTTATGTCTTTTAACAATAAGGTGTCTTGCTTTCCATACTAGAGTGAACCAGTATGCAATATCTCCTAGGGCTCTTAGTGAAAGAGTGAATTGATTATTATTGTGTGCAATTAGAAGGGTTTATTCCGGTGAGATTGGAAAATCTAAGTGTTTATTCCAGTGAGATTTGGAAAAGCTAAGTGCTAAGATGGTTGATACATCGAATATCCATGACTAAGGATCAACCTTCAACTTCAATTAGAGACAACAACATCACCTTTCATATGATATTCAAAACATCAAGTTCAAGTTTCAGTTAACAAACACAACCCATTTTCTCCCATAAATTTTCACTCACAAGGAACCCGGGATTTGAGGATATAATGCACAAAAATAACCAAGTAGAAGTTTCTGACAAACCTTCAAATCTTGTGGGAGATCATTGTTTGGCAATCCTGCATGGCATGCAAGGATTTTCTCCGCTTCCTCTGGTTCGATCCGCTCCGTTTGAATTTGTACAGAATCTTCCCATAGCATGGACTTCCGGGACGTGACCAGCAACTTCACGTTACTAGGCGATGTTCGGTTCACCATCCCAACGAATGCCTTTACGAAAGTGGACTCCCACACATCGTCCAAGATCACCAAAGCGGTTCGCACACTGAGAAGACACTTTATTCGGTTCTGAATCGTAGTTCTGGGAGTTGCATCCTTGTCTTGATTGATATCCAAAGAATCCTCTGGAGAAAGCTGTGACAGGAGTTCTAGTTGCTTGGATGACACGCTTGCTCCATAACCACACTCCAAGAAAAAAACCAAGCTGTATGGTGCGTCTTCTCCAGGAATCAGATTTGTAAAATGGACACCCATGTACCTGGCTAAGATAGATTTTCCTGTACCAGGATCACCGTGTAACAGAACTACAGAGGGCCCGCCCTCTTCTTGAAGTGCATCTACAAGCCTTTCGTGGATGCTTACTGGCACAAGTGTCCTCTCACCTCCTTCGCTGATCTTGTAGGAACAAGGTCTATTAAACGCTTCCTTCTTCATCACTTCACGCGCACTTTGGTTTTGTTGCATCACAGTAAAAACTACCTTGTATGCTCCTAGTATCTCCTCAAGCAACTTTTCCAATTTGTCGGGGAAAAGAGTTGCAGTTAGCTTGAAACAACATCCGGCAAGAAAACATATTCGTGTACTATTTTCTATGTTCCTTTGTTCCTTTTCCACTAGAATCCTGGCGTTCTCCAACCGTTTCCGGAACTGGTGGTCGTCTGTTAGACCAAATTCACGCATCATGGTCAAGTAAGTGTCGTGTTGCTTCCGAAGACTTTCCAATTGCGCTGGAATATCCTTCCATTTTCTATGTGCCTTGTGCCATCTATTGCCCAGATCCAATATCTCGGGTATAAGGGCTACAAGTGCCGCAGCTGCACCTGCTACCTCCGCCATCGATCCTGAACACAACTTGACACCGTGAAAACAGGGGATGCAAATCGGGCATATTTGTGCAGTATAGCCAATCATACAATGTCATTAAGAAATTGTCAACATATCGGTCCAGGTAGGGGAGAATCCGGACTGTGACGACCATAGTAATCCCGAAACGACGACAGGAGAAATCAATTTTCAAGTTCACTCCATTCTAAGCTAAACCGAACATCCGATCCTGTATGGCGTTAAGATCGGAGCATCCTTACCTGCATAAACTGTAGTTCTCTCACGGAATGAATTGCCGGGCGGGAGAGAGTTTGACCAACGAAATTCTGACTCTCCTCGCTCACGTGCACACAAGTTCTACAAACCTAAGTTTCCAAGTACGTACTTTGATTAACTTCCGAGGCAGCTTGAAGAAAGTACCAAACTCCCGATCGGAGATCAACGGTAAAAGGCAAGCTCTTTCAGGCAAACTATGCGGTTGCCAAGCATGACTTTGGCTAGACAATTCCTGATTTTCAAAATCTCCTCACAACTTACACCTCAACCCAACCAACACTGTTCTGCTTTCCAATATGGGGACTCATGTGCATCTCCCTCAGTCCCGAAATTTCTTCTCACAGACAAATAATGAAGTTCTGCCCCATACGACGACGAGCAAATCGCAGTATAAACTCTCGAAATCAGGCCCATCGATCACAGACCAGCACCCACAGAAATCTACCTGTCCATATCGCAAGTGGAGATAGTCACTAACCCTGCTTCACTTACATCACTCTTGCACTGAAAGTCTTAACCTGTAGTTCACAGGTGTTACCGACCATAACATATGTTATAGACCATGGAATAGACCTCAGTCTATTCCATGATTCTCGCACTGAAAGCTAAGCCGGTAGTTCACAGCTGTTACCCACCTCATTCTATTACATCACTGTTGCCCTGAAAGTCTTAGCGTGTAGCTCACTGCTGTTGCCGACTTCAGTCTATCTCCCGTGAAAAGCCGCGACCGCGTAGTCACTAACCCTGCTTCACTTGCATCACTCTTGCACTGAAAGTCTTAGCCTGTAGTTCACAGCTGTTACCGACCTCAGTCTATTACATCATTCTCGCACTGAACGTCTTAGCGGTAGTTCACAGCTGTTACCCACCGCAGTCTATTACATCACTCTTGCCCTGAAAGTCTTAGCCTGTAGCTCACTGCTGTTACCGACTTCAGTCTATCCCACGTGAAAAGCTCGTACATTGACAAAAAGTGGTCTTGACCCAGTGAAAAGCCGCGACCGCGTAGGGTAACAATAATAGTCGACGTAAGTACAGTTACTGGTTCCTGTCCTGTCATCAGACTCGTGTAGTCTCTTACGGGGAGGTTCTCTCTAGTGCCTTCTGTTGCGCTACTAGTGACCTGGGGTCCACCTCCTGTACACGATAAAGATCGAACCGAGTTATGAAAGTCATCAGCTGACACTTATTTTCCCTATATTATATTGTACTCTGTACAAAGACCAGGCAAGTGCAAAATATAATGGAAACGAGAGGTCGGTACCACAAGCTAAAGCATCAATTGAATTGCTTGGTATGACCAATTCGCAAGCGCTATGCGTTCCTCATGGACTTTTGAACACTAGAAGGTGCTGGCATAGTGAGGGAGCATCGTGTCAAATCCTATCTTACTCTCTCAAACCTGTCTTCTCTCGCCGCGAACTCTATGGCGTTGGTGCTTCCATGAGCTCTATGATGTTCTCTGGTTCTTAGGTTGAAGAGACGGAGATCCATGAACTCTATGATGTTCTCTGGTTCTCAGGTTGAAGAGGCTGAAATGCGGAGTAGTTTGAGAAGGTCGCAAGAGAAGAGGGAGGGGAGAGAAATGTGAGAATATTTTAGAACACATTAGATGGTAATATTGACGAATAATAGTTTTTTTATTTGTAACTAAAAACTAAATTATTTTGATTTTTAGTATGATAAATAAAGAAATATATTTTAAATTCTATTTTTAAATATATTAAATAGAAATTAAAAATGATAAAAATATATTATAAATAAAGTAAATATATATTTTTAAAATTTTGAAATTAATATATGAATAGATTATAAATTTACAAATATACAGACTTTTTGATGAAAATAATATAGATTTTTTACTTGGCAAGGAGATAAAAATTTATGAGTGAAAGAAGAATTATTATTGGATCATATGCAGATGCAGGCCTTTTTATTTGCAATGTGGACCAATTGCGGCTCCCAAGGAAAAATGAATACGGTTAAATGTGGCAATTATAGAAAATGACACATAGATTTATATATTTTCTTAATAAAACTCTCCCTCCATCTCAATGAATACTTGTCGCAACAAAACTCTCGACCTCTCCCTCCCCGAACCTAAAAACTCCATTTGGATATACAAGTTTTACAAGTTGTAGTGCACAAATCCACACTGTATATCTGGCATACACAGCATATCTTCCATGAGAGAGAGCAAAGAGAGGTTGTTCTTTTGTCATCCTCAAAATTCGTACAGCCATTCGAAAGGACACTCCCGTGCCGAGATAATCAGAAATGAGATAGAATTGAGCAAGATTCATCAATCTAATCCGGTATCTCAATGCCGCAGCATCAGTTCCATTACCATCGATGGCTTCCGATTAGTCTAGAACATCTTCAAAGATACTTAGAGCGCGTTCCTTACTGGTGTCGTGACCACATTCTTGCTTGTAAAACAATTTGCCAATTATAACATGACTATATCCTTGTCCACAAACAAATGAACAGGAGCATGTGAACCACCAAAGTGCGATTTGATGGTGTTGCGGGAAACAATCGGACAATAGATTGTCAATCGAACAAGTTGGTCTTCTTGCAAGCGTCGAGTGCCAAATAGTCCTTCCAGTGTTGTGGATGTTGGGTCTCCATGTGTCTACGGTACATGTCCGCACGGCATGGTTTATTGAAATTGTTGTCCGCCCGATATTCTCCAGAACATGCAAGAGACTAACATCAATACCTTGGTCTCAGCATCAAGTTCGCAGATTTTGACGCCAAACTGCAAACAGTGTTCCTTCTTGAATGGAGTGGAGCGCGACATTACTGGAGAATGATAAACAACCAAGTGTATATCTAGCTGTTTTCAAGAAAAGAAAACTTTGAATCGGGGTTTGGGGTTGTGATCGAAACATATTAGGGCTTGCTACTTTAATTTTCTATGCAGGATGTTCCCCAAAAATGCTGCGCTGCACAAAAGTTATATGCGGCTAAATGCGGCGTTTCCACTAAAAAAGCCGCAAATAAAGAAGCCTGATCATATGGGATGTTCACACTGGAAATTCAAACCATTAGTAGGAAAAGAGCGCCGGAACTAGAAGTCACTATCTAGAAGTTGTCAAATTCTTCATGATGTCTATTCTTTTGTGCCTTTCTAGGTTTGTATTATTTTAGATGAGGATTATTAGTGTGGTGATGTTCACTTACGTCTGTTCCCGGCATCATTGTCATTTACTCTTGTCGATCAACAATTGAACCAGATCGAGGCCCAAAAGAAATTTTTTAAACCAGTTGGCTAACGTTTGGGACTTTACATAGGTACACAGCATAACTCCACTATCACTTCTGCACTTGATCCAACTCCTACGACCTCAAGGAGAATTTTCATCATCACTCTACGTAAGGCGTCTCGTATTCCGAAAAACGGAAAAGGCGACCACGTCTCGTATTTAGAAGCAGAATTTGTGAATCCATCCTCCCTGTCCCAATCGTTTTGAGCGTTTACTGAATTTGAAGTCGGTGAGAATGAATAGGAGAAGGCTGCGAGCAAACGTACTGCTAGCTGCGTAAGATCAGAGGTCGCCCACTTCGGATGACCAACAACGTGAATCACACCTTTCTCAAAGAAATTGGTTCACGCTGTGGTTTTTCTAAACCTTTCGTCTCCTTAAGAACCTTGCGTACATGTCCAGTAGACATCGAGGTTATAACGATGTGTGGTCAGAGTCAACCAGTAGGTGTGCGTTTGCTGTTCTCTCCTCGAAGATGGTGACGGAGCTGAGAGGAAATGATAAAACAAGGAACTGATAACTTAAGATTTTATCTCAAAAAACAGAGAGAGGACGCATTTACATATACTCATCAGGACACGACAACATGTCAAGTGAGCCATCACAAGGCGCGCAAAAATAGAAACGACAGATGGATCTGGGTGTCATATACTTCTATTAAAGCAAGAGAAATGTGCACTTCTAAATTCCCTTGGGGGAAAGACCCCCACCACCAAAACGACGGTTAACGGACCTGACTTTGTATCCATAAGGTTGTCAAGTGAATAACTACAGACGTGGATTATTCTAACAAGGAAGTGGGTAGATTTTACAATACTCTTATTTATTTATTTATATTAGAATAGTTTTGATAGTATTGGAAAACATTTCTTAATGTTTTAAATAAGACAGTCTTGCATACTCACTAGGATTTTAGTTCTTGTAATAAAGAGGTAACTAAAGTATTGCACTTATATTCTCTCTCGCACATGATCAAGAATGTCTACTCTTTATTAGTTAAGTAACAGTTGTATAAATACTTTAAGAAAATTAATTAACTTAATTCAAAGAGCAGATTTGATACTAGACTATGCATTAAGTATAACATACTAAAGATAACGCTACAAAGAACTAATATATTATACCAAGTATGAAGTTCACATGATTCATAATATCAAAATTTAAGAAAGTGGAGTTAAGTCAGGTTCATAGGTACCAAATTTAGACCTATGGTTTGTAGATTTTAATGTTCCCATGGGGAATTAAGAAGGAGAAGGTTGATTTAAGTTAGTTAGTTAAGTTTTAGACCAACATAAATTTTATAATCTATGGTGATGAATGATAGAACAGAGGAATTCTATTTTGGAATTACTTTGGGTCTTTTATCAAGGACCTCTTTTAAATGGTACTAGCAATATTATATAGTTCTTTGAATTCAAATCTAATAGAACAAAACAAAGAAAATGGATCCATATTGTATGGAAATGTGAAACCTATAACTACTTTTCTTAATATGTCATATTTTGCATTTTTTGAATCTAAATCCATGAGGTTCAATGATCAAATGTAACTTTAATTTGAATCCAAATCTATAAAAGGCAGATTGATTTAAAGATTTCTTTAGAGAAACTTTTCAATATTTATTCAAGTTTTTTAATAATATTTATAAGAGCACAAGTTTTTGAGGTTTACATGGAAGATTAAAATTAGAAAACACAACTTTTATATAAGTTATATATAGAATATGAGTTTTTTTCATCACTTTTCTTGTGGTACATGTAAAATAGTAAGATAGTAAAATTTAAGTATTAAGGGTTACTTAAGAATAATTGAAGAATAATGTAAAATAGTATCATAGAATTCTAATTCTAATATAGATTTGTTGACGTTCTTATGGTACTAGAAATTTCTTTGGATGTTGTAACCAATAAGAGAAGAATCACAAAAAGAGGAATCTAATTGTAGAAGTCCTTGGTAAATAAATAGATAATTACTTTCTCTCCTTGATATAAATTTCTAATTTTCTAATTTTCGAGTCCAAAAAATAAAACTCAAGAATCAATGCATCTATCAAGATCCTCAAGTAGGTGACTTTAAAAAGTACTTTAATCACATTTGCTAATTTTTGGATTTACAATTTGGAAAAACTAAAATCTTACTTTGACTAAGTATTTATATATATTAAATTACCATTTCCTAGTTTTTAGCAATACTTTCCCTATTCCTAGTCCTTTATAGATGACTTTTGACCTTCTCATAGAGATATACTTAAAATTATTATTTTAATATAATTTTTGCATGTTAAGTTAATATTGATGATCTTATCCACATATAGTAGTTTCACAATTGAAGATTTTATAGAAAAAATGGTTATATTGTGTTCCATATTATCATGTAGCACACATTAACGACCATATTGCTTCTTGATTGGGTGCATCTACTTGGTTCTCTTTCTTCTTGTTGTAATTTGATATTTGGATTTGCAAGAATAACAATCAGATATGCATCTACAAGATAGAATCTTTATATAATTTTTTCTATATATCTTTCTTGAATCAATTTGATTATGAAATTCTCTCTTTCACAAAAAATCTGAAGTCCTAAACAGTAGCATGCTTCTCCATGTTCATTTGTACTTCAAATTCTCTACCAAGGTACTTTAATATAATAGCAATGTGAGATTTATCTTTCATAAAAATTAATCCATCATTTATAAAGAAAGTGAGAATCATCACAAATCTAAAATACACCTAAGGATTAAAAAGTGATTGTTGTAACCCATACTTCACATTTAAGTCATTTTTCATTCTAGTTCCTTGAGGCTCACTTCAAGGAACTAGAATCAAAAAATTTACAAACATTCTTATTTTTTTCCAACATCTTTATATCCTTGTGGTTACTTTGGGTTAATCTCCTCATGCAAGTCTCCATCAAGAAAAGTTGTCTTGATATTAAATTGAGATATTTGTATGTCTTTTGTTGCAACTAAGAAGAGAATAGATCTAATGGAATCAAACTTGACTATAGAAGCAAATTTAGGTTATTTTTGTAAGCTATGATTTTTGGCTACAAGTTTGGCTATATGCTTTGAAATATTCCCTTTAGCATTAAGCTTGGGTTCATAAACCCACTTACATTTGATTGCTTTTCTCCCTTATTGCAAAGCTATTAGCTTCCAAGTCTTATTTTGCCTCAAAATTTCAAATTCCTCATCCATCACCTTAATTCACTCAACTGATTGCTCCATATCTTGGCAATGAACAAGATTTGCATCCTCATCTCCACCTCCTCCAATCTTAGTTGCAACAATGTAAGCATGATATGTTTTATATAGTTCTACTCCCCAAATCTTTGTGTTGGTCTTCTCATTCTCCCACTTCTGTGATTTTCTCTAACTTGAGTGGTTGAAGTTGAGTTCAATGTAATCAAGTTCTAACAACATCTTCTACTCCAAGAAAATGAGGATAGGAATCCTTTTAATCATAAGATAGAGTTGATGCAAAACACTAATCATGCTTCATGTAAGTATGATTATATGCTTCATTATTATGGAGACACTGATTCTTTAATTGATTGTCAAAACAAAAGCTTTGAAGTGCAACAATGATGAACAACACAATGTTGTGAAAAGAATACAATAAATGGAGCCTTGGCGAAAATTTCTAGTTGTGTAAGCCAGATTAAATCACTGATAAGATAAATAGTACCCTGAAGGAAAGAGGAAAGGAGTACAAAGGCACAAGGAAAAAAGAGCACAAAACCCAAGAGTCCGAAACGACCACTTCACAGATTTCTAGATACAACTAGAAAATCATAGAGGTAGGAAATGGCCGACAACTGTACAAATTTTGGGTGACTAAATTTTTTTTGGAACCTCCGGCTAGTTACGAGTTATAAGGCTTTTGACGTCATGGTTCTGTTTGGTCAGTATAACCCAGAGAGTCGATCCATTTCTGAGAAAGACGTGTGGAGCCTAAGTCACATACATGCTGCCAGGATATGTGGGTATTGAACCATGTTCTAGCGAACTGGTTCCATATTCATACACCCAAAGATGCTACCACAATGAAGAAAACTGTCAATCAAGAAATAGGTTCCCCGTCTGCCAAATATTGTATATTGGCTTATCTTCTAGAGGCCACAAGTATCATTTTGTTTGTTGGGAGGTGAGTCAGTCCTCGACCCGCTCTTCCCTATTAATTTCCAAGTCGTTGAAGCGACTCCACACCACAAACTATCCCACTCAAAATAGGTCTTATTGTCACTCAGTTTTCAACATACTCTACAGCTCCCATGTTATGCCGTTTTCATCTGTCATTGAGAGGTGGAAGTAACCCGAAGTAGCCACATAAGCAGCTACTTCGAATTTCTCCTTCAGTTTCTGATTGAAGGACTGCCAGAGTCTAACGCTCGAACTAGATGTGTTGGATCCTGCACAGTGGGATTCTTGGCAGCTCCTTATGTGGTAGAAGCTGGACATCACCCATCATCTGCTCAAAACCTACAACTTCTATAGTCTTCTTCAGCTGCAGGGTGTGTGGCTTCAAGTGTGTCTGTATCACAGTCTTGATCGATTTCCCAGTAACATTGTTTTCTTGCTCATTTACTACTACCTTCTTCTTTTCCTTTGTGAATTTCGTGCTTCTCCTGCTTGGATCATTCGATGCCTACTCTAATTGTACTGAATTCAGATTATGAAGAAACTATCGCTTTCCTCACCGAGCCTCCTGGCAATTTGCTTGGATCTAGTTTTGCAGCTTTACCTTTAGAGCTTCGGTATAGGATGTGTACGCAAGGAGGGGCGGATGCCAGACGTCGGATTGAGTATCTGCAACATTGGAAATCAACAATATTGAATGTAGCTTTTGTTGTCTTCTTCCGTCTTACCTTTATCGAACCTCCTCTTATGCATTTTTTTTCTCTTTCTACTTACACTAAGTAACATTTAAACTCATCTGGTGCTCGTGTAGTGGTTCTTACTGCATATCTCATTTCGTCTAAAATAAATCGGAGCACGTAGTGGCAAGACCATCGGGAGAAGTTACTAATTCAACCCTTAACCCTATACAAGGAGAAGGAATATTCACTTGATAGAGCAATTGCGGAGCACTCCGCGATTGCTATGTCAAGTGAAAGAACGAGCTCCCGTCTCCAGTCTCCACAAGGTATTAGGTCCTGAGTTGACTGAGTCCTGCTTTTCTGCGCATGCATCAGGTAACTCTGGGTTTTCCACCAGGTCTGTCTTGACAGTGAATCATGGTTGTGTCTTTGGGGGGATTCGGAAAGAGACTTATTTGGCTTACCAAAGGGATTTTGGTTTACGATTATACTATAACTTCTTTTGTATATATATAAAAATAAAATAAAATAATGTATATATGCCATTCTTTTGTATACATGCCTATAAAATAGGGTATTGTTAAATTATATACCCCTTGTCAAGACCCACCCTTGCAGAACAGAGTTCGGAGCGATGTCAGTAGCTAACATTTGGGATGTCATCTGGTTGCCTGGTTGAAGACGAACAACAGGATATCTATGTTTCCCGAAGGATCATGATTGGGCTTTCTATTGCGAAACGGAAGATGCTTATGTCCATCAGATTTCGGCAAGAGTCCATACGAATATGAAGGGGAAGGCGTCGTTCCGAAGTATGTTATGACAAGGCTGGGTCATTTTAACAAGAGAGTGGGTCGATTTAACAGTACTATATATAATATTGAATCGCAACTTATTGGTGAAAGGAACTAAATAATCTACCAGCTTTTGCAGAAATTACAGAAAGAGTGGAAATTTGATGTCTAAAAGTTTCTGATATTACCCTGAACATATCTTACTCAGGTCTCATCTACCTATATCTTACTCAGGTCGTACTTGCTTGACATTCCCATCCTTATGAGGACTCGGAATAAATTGCTACTTGGAAATGCACAATACAGGACCAAAACCCATTCGTCATTTCTCATACACAAGGCCGAAACCCTTCGAAGAACGGCTTCTGACCACGTTGCTCAAATACATGACCGAAACAATACACAAATTGTACTGCTGCATATCACGGTAGCGATATAGTCTAGTGACAAACTTCTCATTCTTGTACTATACGTGTTTCTGTTGACAAAGTCAATTTGGTGTGTGTTTAATGTTTAATGTCTCTGCACTCTTCTTTTATCTTCTGTTGTTTTTTGGGCCTCTTTTCCTGTCGGATACCAATTATAGGAAGGCACGTATTGAATTTCTTGCTCTCAGGCATCCAGGAACTTCAGGTATCCAAAGCCTAATCAACTTTACATTGCCTCTATTTGGGAGGAAGCCTAGCAGTTCCATGGATCCACTCACGTACCCAGAATTTGCGGGAAGCTGTTTGTTTTTTCATCTGTAAATATATTATACCGGGCCTAGAGCTGGAAAAGTTGTGGAGGTCGTTTGCATTTTCGAGCTGGTTCTGGCTTCACGAAAACTATCACAGCTTGACTCACTTGAGATAGTGCATACCTACAGCCCGCTTAGGGTTGGTTATTGTTGTTAAGATGACTAGGTTTATAGCACAATCCGAAATCTGAAGAACGGAAACGTATTGCTTACGGACTGCGTTTGAAGGATATCTATCCGCCAGTAAGCCTCAGTTGGACTAGGTCTTGGTTGAAAGTCTTGTCCTGACAAGAGAAACACTTGTCGGGTTATTTGTCGAAATGAAGTCTCGGTAGCGGACTGGAGTAGATGAAGCTCTCATCTACCAAAATCGTCAACCAAAAGCAGGATTCACGAGGTAGAGAGTTTCTAGGTTATAATTGCCTGGCAAGAGTTTTCACTGCCCTGGATTGAAAGAAAGAAGCAATTTCACTCACCACTAGGTTTGTCGTCTGTGAGATGGACTATAGAGGTTGAGTGAGTGTCAGAATGGTAGTGTCAACGTTAGGCCCATACAATTGCGGTGGTGTTTCAACGATGGACCTTGATGTATTACATGCACAAGAACGAGTTCCTCGAGACTTCCAAGCGAAATCTTTCTCTCCGAAGTGGACAGAGCATTGCATTACAGGTTTCTCGATGCCTGTGGGAAGGGCATTTAGCATGGGTATCGACTCAGATTTTGGAGTAAACCCACCTGAGTTGGAGAAAGGATTCCAAGCAATCTGGAATCGGTTGACCCCCTAATTACAGAACTCACTGTAATTTTCTGGTTTAAACGGCTTGGCTACTGCGAAATGAGTTCGATTTCCTTCAGATGGTGTAAAGTAGGAAGTTACATGATTACGAGCGGCGTTGCTGTATCGCATGAAGAATTTGTCCTCTTCTCCCTGAGGAGCAAGAAATTCACCAGGTGACATATCAACGAGATAGAGGAATGATTATTGGCGACTTTCCTTAGTGTCTCTGGCTTGTAGAATAGGCTAAGTGTCTAAACGTCAATACATTGAGAGGTAATGGAGAGGTTTAAAATGCGGATATCTGCTTTTGAACGAAACGGAGATTATTCCTGGAGTTATATTTTCCACATTTGTAAGTACTTTACCTTCAGCTTTTTCTGTGCTTGTTAAGCTCTTGATCGAAGCAGTAGTAGTCTTTTGAGACGAGGAAATTCATAAATCTCTCAGCGGATAGAAGGAAATTTTGTGGGATTCGTCGGTCTACGCGGGACATGGGTTTCACACTCACCATAAGCAACACGTATAAAGCGCTTACAATGCCACCAGTAGCACCTTATATCGTAAGTTTCGAACTATCGGCTCTCGTCGGTTAGTTCACTCGTTTCCGTAGGTGATGCTCCTTCCATTTCCGGCTTTTTGATAGCTGGTGACTTATATCAGTATTCAGATCGGTTCGTTTGCCAGTTTGACCTCCTGTGCGATGGCGACGCATTTGCTAATCTCTCACTCCCCGTTTTCTTCTGTCCAATGATCCTCCGAATGAGATCCTGTTCCTCTGTCGCTAATTATACTTAAAATCATAAGTCGTCTTTCACATGATGGGATTGACGAGAGCTCTAAGTTATTTGTAGTCTTTGAGTGCGACGCGGCACAGTACTATGTAGTTCTCATTTCCGGTATATGAGTGGGAAGTACAGTTTATTCAGAATCGAATATGACCGGGAACCGGGTGGCCCTGTTGATTTCCATGCAGCCTTTCTTCGCTTTTATTTGGTTTTTTACATATGTTTGCGGAAATCACACGATCGATATCTTTAAAATATGGTTTGGTATGTTCTGTGTCTGGTTCACCCGATTGTGCTAAATTTACAAATATATGATTATATCGCATACATTCCTTATCTCTACTTTCGTACATTCAAACTATATTTTACTTTCATATGTTAACTAAAAATTTAGATCTAGAAAAAGGAAACCTCGGTACACGTCTCTTTAATGTTTTTCTAGTTTCGCTGGGGTTCAAAGTCCTTCGGATAGCCCAGCTCTTGTTTTTCCCGTACAGTACTCCACTCCACGTCGTCTGACCTGGTCAATTACTGTGCCTTCTTTAGCCCGAAAGACCACTGGTGTGCGTCGCCTGGTCTTCTCATGAAGTTTCATATTCCATTGAATGGTTGATGAGTAAGGAAACTTCCTCCACCGGAATCCTGGCTGCAGTATAGAGTGAGAAGGATATTTAATCAGCAAAAGTCATATTTCTGTAGAGGAAACATAATGTGTGCGCTTTTCAGACGAGACTAAAAACTCCAGCATAGTACTTGAAATCGTCCCCCACCAAAAGGTTCTGCCAAAGGCTATACCTCTATGAATGATTTACCAACAGACCATGTAACTAGCATGATTCTCTCGTGTACCTGACGGTAGTTGTTACGTATACATTCTATTGATAGTGCAATTGGATAAAAAGATTTAAAGTAATTCTACGTCGAAGTCACCAAAATACACAAAAGCAGCTTCTATTCTAGATCTCAGCGGGGTGTACTAAAGCCTTCTCACCTGCACTTGGCCACAAAGAATCACCAGCACTAGCTAGCAGATCACATAGGCCTTGAAAGCGAGAATTTTCAGTAACCTGGTCCCCTCCAAAGAATGCGATCAACTTTGATGTAGCGCCTGGAATGCTTCCAATCCTCCTCTCTAACTCCTTGTCAATGGCCAGAGTATCAAATACCCGTGCGAAGCTTTCCAGGATCAAAGGACTTTTGTTGCTAGACAAGAAATCAACCAATCCTTCAAGACCTCCAGGGGAATCCGTGATGTGTTTGCGATGGGCAACGTCATGAGCTAAATTACCCAAAGTTAGAACCAGCCATTCTTGGACCTCCATAGTTGCATCACCTTGTAGGAAGAGTGTGAGCAGTTTGGAGATTGACCCGGGAATTTCTCCAATTCGCCTTTTCCCATCTTTACTCATTGATATGTCAGCCAAGGCCGATGCAACACTACTCTCTCCGGGAGATAAGCAATCTACCAGTCTGTTAAGAACACCGGGGAATTCCACTATCCATTTACAATTCACCTCATCTCCATAAGCTAGATTGCCCAATGTTGTCACCACTCCCTCTTGGAAGCGATCAGTTCCGCCACCTTGAAGGAAGAGTGTACACAGTTCTGAGATTGAGCCAGGAACTTCCCCTATCCGTCTTCGGCCATATCCATCTTCATCGTTATGATATGCCATCTGTACTAAAGTCCATGCCACATACTCCATTAGCAACGAGCTCTTTCCTCGAGACAAGCAATCTATCAGTCCCTGAATAGCACCCGGGGAGTCCACGATCTGCTTAGCATTGGCCCCAGTTACAGCTAAATTCTTCAAAGTTCTCCCCAGCTGCTGTTGCACTTTCAGAAACTCCACAGTTTCCTCTCCCGGAAGGAAGAGCCTAGTAAGAAGTTTCGATATTGACCCGGGAACTTCTCCGATTCTCCTCTTCCCATCTTCAGATATGGCTATATTAGCCAAGGTCCATGCAACATTCTCCGTCAGCTCCAAGTTACTTTCACCCGACACACCATCCAAAAGTGCCTCAAGAGCATCGGGGAGATCCAGAATCTGCTTGGCATTGGCCTCATTATTAGCCAAATTCGCCAGAGTTCTCAGCACTTCAACTTGGAAATCCACACTTCCATCCCTTTGAACAAAGACCTGGAGGAGTTTCGAGATTGACCCGGGAACTTCTCCCATTCTCCTCTTCCCATCTTCACATATGGCTATATTAGCCAAGGTCCATGCAACATTCTCCGTCAGCTCCAAGTTACTTTCACCCGACACACCATCCAAAAGTGCCTCAAGAGCATCGGGGAGATCCAGAATCTGCTTGGCATTGGCCTCATTATTAGCCAAATTCGCCAGAGTTCTCAGCACTTCAACTTGGAAATCCACACTTCCATCCCTTTGAACAAAGACCTGGAGGAGTTTCGAGATTGACCCGGGAACTTCTCCCATTCTCCTCTTCCCATCTTGACATATGGCTATATTAGCCAAGGTCCTTGCAACATTCTCCGTCAGCTCCAAGTGACTTTCACCCGACACACCATCCAAAAGTGCCTCAAGAGCATCGGGGAGATCCAGAATCTGCTTGGCATTGGCCTCATTATTAGCCAAATTCGCCAGAGTTCTCAGCACTTCAACTTGGAAATCCACACTTCCATCCCTTTGAACAAAGACCTGGAGGAGTTTCGAGATTGACCCGGGAACTTCTCCAATTCTCTTGTTCCCATCTTCACATAGGGCTATATTAGCCAAGGTCGATGCAACGTTCGTCATCAGTAATGAGTCAATTCCACCCGACACACCATCCAAAAGTGCCTCAAGAGCATCGGGGAGATCCAGAATCTGCTTGGCATTGGCCTCATATGAAGCCAAATTCGCCAGAGTTCTCAGCACTTGAACTTGGAAATCCACACTTCCATCCCTTTGAACAAAGACCTGAAGGAGTTTCGAGATTGACCCGGGAACTTCTCCAATTCTCCTGTTCCCATCTTCATGTAAGGCTATAGTACCTAAAGCGTTTGCAGCAATTTCCCGGAGCGTGGAGTTCTGACTATGAGACAAACAGCCTATCACTCTCTGAAGAGCGCCTGGAACCACCACCATCTGCTTAGTATTAGCTTCGAAGCGAGCCAAACGGCCGAGACCGTGAAGGTGAAGTTTCTGGCAAGGAGAACATAAGCTTGCATCGTTGTGCCACGACGTTAAGAACGAATCAATCAGACTTTTTATGGTCCGAGGAGTATGAGAGGCAGTACATAAGCCTGCGGCCCCAAGCTGATGCGATGTGCTGATTGTTGGTGGTCCATAATTCAAAGATGCGACCAGAGTTTGAAGACACTTGTCATCAAGTTGTCCATAGCGAACGACCTTGACGTAAACCTACAAATATATACAGAGCAAGGAAAATGGAAAGTTAGAGCGTTATTGGATTCTTTTCATTTCAGTATAGGGTAAATTTGAAGCAGTTTCAGTGATCTCATACAAAGCTGCCTGATATTAAGAATGAACGCGAGTGGGTAAAACCAGTGCAGACCTGCTTGACACAATGAGCCAAGTTCTCAACATATTCTGGTAGTCGGTCGTGCATGAAGTAGGGAAGATTCTCCATTACGCCCCGTAACTTCTTTAAATGGCCGTAATCTACAGCACTCATTCCAAGGTTCTTTGCAGCATTCTCTGCAAAAGGTTGCTGTAAGTAGAGGGCGCAAAGTGCAAAGACTGCATCCCCGTGCCGATCATCACAAATAATTTCATGGTCAAGTCCGGAGTTCGGCATGGTTTTATCGTTCAGCAACTGCAAAGAAGTCATCACCTCTTCAACATCCTTTCTCGTCTCCCGGTGATAATTGATGAAATTTCGTTGCAGATCGTGCAAGCCTAAGGTTTCGTATTCCTTCTTTATGACTGGCAATCCTGCAACCGGATCACTATATTTTAGATACTGGATGTTCGATTGCAACATCGTACCGCTTTCCATCAATTGAGTTTTATGGTCGTCGAACAGCTCTGCATCTCCTTCGCTACGTGTGTGTAGTAACTTCATGTACAACATGTACACAACATGTGAGGGGATGGACTTCCCCTCACAATTTGCAATCAAGATTAGCAAATGCCTCGCATTAGCTTTGAGCTCGCTGTACGTCACGAACATTGTCTCCCAAATGTTCTTCTCGTATGAGAAGTGAAGTACTGGTCTCAGATTCAGATTCGTGCCTCCCCCTTCAACGTCTTCCTTTATGGCTGCTGCGTAACTCTTTGCAACCCTCTTCCACTCGCCGACGTCATTGTTCTTCTTCTTGTTTATCCTCTTGCCCGCCATCGCCAAAGCCAGTGGATTATACTCTGCTCGATCTATCAGACCTCGAGCAACATCCTGTGAGAAGTACATAAAATCAAATGCATACATCGTTAGCCTAGTTGGTATATGTCAAGTAACAAGTGATTCAAATCTAAATACTAGTAAGTATATACAAACAAGATCCAGTTCTTTCAAAAATCCGCAATTTCCAGGCGAATTGAAAAGGCAAGACCTCACCGGAGTACAAGCTGTCATCTTGTATATGTCCCAGTCCCGGGCCATGAAGTAACAACTGATTCTCTTCTAGAAACTGAAGAAGAGGTGATCTATGCATACATATCGAGATATGCATGTATCACCCCTGCATATCGAGATATCGATGCATGCATCACATGGATACATACATCAATAGCACTATTATGTTCGATTTATTTGATTGGTTTCTAGTTGAGGCAATTCTTGTTTAGATATTTATAGGTTAGGAAATCTCATTAAGGTAAGGTTAGACGCAGTTCCACTTAGGGCTTAACAAAATCTCTCTATAATTTTATAGGGCTTAACAAAATCTCTCTATAATTTTAATTATTGTGTTTATAACTACGTTCTCTCACCTTGAAAAGTTAAATTTTTTCTACGAGGATTATTCTAGCACCTTGTACCCTGTTTAAGGTGTGTTCTACGTTGTTTAACGGCGGGGTGTCTTTCATGCTCTTTTATGTCTTTTAACAATAAGGTGTCTTGCTTTCCATACTAGAGTGAACCAGTATGCAATATCTCCTACGGCTCTTAGTGAAAGAGTGAATTGATTGTTATTGTGTGCAATTAGAAGTGTTTATTCAGGTGAGATTGGAAAAGCTAAGTCTTTGTTACCGTGAGATTTGGAAAAGCTAAGTGCTAAGATGTTTGATACATCGAATGTCCATGACTAAGGATCAACCTTCAACTTCAATTAGAGACAACAACAGTTCTTTTCATATGATATTCAAGACATCAAGTTCAAGTTTCAGTTAACAAACACAACCCCTTTTTCTCCCATACATTTTCACTCACAAGGAACCCGGGATTTAAGGATGCAATGCACAGAAGTAATCAAGTAGAAGTTTCTGACAAACCTTCAAATCTTGTGGGAGATCATTGTTTGGCAATCCTGCATGGCATGCAAGGATTTTCTCCGCTTCCTCTGGTTCGATCCGCTCCGTTTGAATTTGTACAGAATCTTCCCATAGCATGGACTTCCGGGACGTGACCAGCAACTTCACGTTACTAGGCGATGTTCGGTTCACCATCCCAACGAATGCCTTTACGAAAGTGGACTCCCACACATCGTCCAAGATCACCAAAGCGGTTCGCACACTGAGAAGACACTTTATTCGGTTCTGAATCGTAGTTCTGGGAGTTGCATCCTTGTCTTGATTGATATCCAAAGAATCCTCTGGAGAAAGCTGTGACAGGAGTTCTAGTTGCTTGGATGACACGCTTGCTCCATAACCACACTCCAAGAAAAAAACCAAGCTGTATGGTGCGTCTTCTCCAGGAATCAGATTTGTAAAATGGACACCCATGTACCTGGCTAAGATAGATTTTCCTGTACCAGGATCACCGTGTAACAGAACTACAGAGGGCCCGCCCTCTTCTTGAAGTGCATCTACAAGCCTTTCGTGGATGCTTACTGGCACAAGTGTCCTCTCACCTCCTTCGCTGATCTTGAAGGAACAAGGTCTATTAAACGCTTCCTTCTTCATCACTTCACGCGCACTTTGGTTTTGTTGCATCACAGTAAAAACTACATTGTATGCTCCTAGGATCTCCTCAAGCAACTTTTCCAATTTGTCGGGGAAAAAAGTTGCAGTTAGCTTGAAACAACATCCGGCAAGAAAACGTATTCGTGTACTATTTTCTATGTTCCTTTGTTCCTTTTCCACTAGAATCCTGGCGTTCTCCAACCGTTTCCGCAACTGGTGGTCGTCTGTTAGACCAAATTCACGCATCATGGTCAAGTAAGTGTCGTGTTGCTTCCGAAGACTTTCCAATTGCGCTGGAATATCCTTCCATTTTCTATGTGCCTTGTGCCATCTATTGCCCAGATCCAATATCGCGGGTATAAGGGCTACAAGTGCCGCAGCTGCACCTGCTACCTCCGCCATCGATCCTGAACACAACTTGTCACCGTGAAAACAGGGGATGCAAATCGGGCATATTTGTGCAGTATAGCCAATCATACAATGTCATTAAGAAATTGTCAACATATCGGTCCAGGTAGGGGAGAATCCGGACTGTGACGACCATAGTAATCCCGAAACGACGACAGGAGAAATCAGTTTTCAAGTTCACTCCATTCTAAGCTAAACCGAACATCCGATCCTGTATGGCGTTAAGATCGGAGCATCCTTACCTGCATAAACTGTAGTTCTCTCACGGAATGAATTGCCGGGCGGGAGAGAGTTTGACCAACGAAATTCTGACTCTCCTCGCTCACGTGCACACAAGTTCTACAAACCTAAGTTTGCAAGTACGTACTTTGATTAACTTCCGAGGCAGCTTGAAGAAAGTACCAAACTCCCGATCGGAGATCAACGGTAAAAGGCAAGCTCTTTCAGGCAAACTATGCGGTTGCCAAGCATGACTTTGGCTAGACAATTCCTGATTTTCAAAATCTCCTCACAACTTACACCTCAACCCAACCAACACTGTTCTGCTTTCCAATATGGGGACTCATGTGCATCTCCCTCAGTCCCGAAATTTCTTCTCACAGACAAATAATGAAGTTCTGCCCCATACGACGACGAGCAAATCGCAGTATAAACTCTCGAAATCAGGCCCATCGATCATAGACCAACACCCACAGAAATCTACCTGTCCATATCGCAAGTGGAGATAGTCACTAACCCTGCTTCACTTACATCACTCTTGCACTGAAAGTCTTAGCCTGTAGTTCACAGCTGTTACCGACCTCAGTCTATTACATCACTATTGCCCTGAAAGTCTTAGCGTGTAGCTCACTGCTGTTACCGACTTCAGTCTATCGCACGTGAAAAGCTCGTACATTGACAAAATAATGGTCTTGACCCAGTGAAAAGCCGCGACCGCGTAGGGTAACAATAATTGTCGACCTAAGTATGGTTAGTGGTTCCTATCCTGTCATCTTACGGGGAGGTTCTCTCTTAGTGCCTTCTGTTGCCCTACTAGTGACCTGCGGTCCACCTGCTGTACACGATAAAGATCGAACCGAGGTATGAAAGTCATCAGCTGACACTTATCTCCCCATATTATATTGTACTCTGTACAAAGACCAGGCAACTGCAAAATATAATGAAAACGAGAGTGGGTACCAGAAGCTAAAGCATCAATCGCTTGGTATGACCAATTCGCAAGCGCTATGCGTTCCTCATGGACTTTTTGACACTAGAAGGTGCTGGCAGAGTGAGGGAGCAACGTATCAAATACTATGATAATCTCTCAAACCTGTCTTCTCTCGCCGCGAACTCTATGGTGTTAGTGCTTCCATGAGCTCTACCATGTTCTCTGGTTGTTAGGTTGAAGAGACGGAGATCCATGAACTCTATGATGTTCTCTGGTTCTCCGGTTGAAGAGACTGAAATGCGGAGTAGTTTGAGAGGTCGCAAGAGGGGAGGGAGGGAGGAGAAATTAGGGAATATTTTAGGATACATTAGATGGTAATACGGAAATAGATAATATAATAGATTTTATAAATTTTTATTTCAAGTAAAAATACCAATGAATATATTGAGTATGAATTATTTTGAATTTAATTTTCATTTTTTTAATATTTTAGAATAATAATAATAAAATATTTTATTAATATATTAAAATTTAATGTAAATATAAAAATAAAAATTTGAAATTAATATATTTATTTGAAATATGATATATATAAATAAGTTATAATTTTATAAATATATTAAATTTTAAATAACAATATATTTATTAATATTCTTATATTAAAAATGGTTTCACTCATCCAAAAAGATTATCTAAAGTGATTAAAATAATCCATGCTCGATATGTCATTGGTCTTTTATTTGAAATAAAGATTTATATGTGAAAGATGCATTAAGATTTGAGAAATTCAAACCATTAGTAGGAAAAGAGCTCCGAAGCTTCTAGTCACCCAAGTAGTCAAATTCTTCATGTCTATCCTTTCGTGCCTTTCTAGGTTTGTATTATTTTAGATGAGGATTATTAGTGGTGGCGTTCGCTTACGTCCGTTCTCGGCGTCATTGTCATGTACCTTGTCGATCAACAATTGAACAGATCGAGGCCCAAAAGAAATTTCCAAAATCAGTTGGCTAACGTTTGGGATTTTACATAGATACACAGCATAACTCCACTATCACTTCTGCACTTGATCCAACTCCTACGACCTCAAGGAGAATTTTCATCATCACTCTACGTAAGGCGTCTCGTACTCCGGAAAAGGCGACCGCGTCTCGTATTTAGAAGCAGAATTTGTGAATCCATCCTCCCTGTCCTAATCGTTTTGAGTGTCTACTGAATTTGAAGTCGGTGAGAATAGGAGAAGGCTGCGAGCAAACGTACTGCTAGCTGCGTAAGATCAGAGTGCGCTCACTTCGGATGACCAACAACGTGAATCACACCTTTCTCAAAGAAATTGGTTCACGCTGTAGTTTTCTAAACCTTTCGTCTCCTTAAGACTTGCGTACATGTCCAGTAGACATCGAGGTTATAACGATGTGTGGTCGGAGTCAACCAGTAGGTGTGCGTTTGCTGTTCTCTCCTCGAAGATGGTGACGGAGCTGAGAGGAAATGATAAAACAAGGAACTGATAACTTAAGATTTTATCTCAAAACATAGGGAGAGGACGCATGTACATATACACATCAGGACCCGACAACATGTCAAGTGAACCATCACAAGGCGCACAAATATAGAAACGACAGATGCATCTGGGTGTCATATACTTCTATTAAAGCAAGAGAAATGTGCACGTCTAAATTCCCTTAGGGAAAATACCCCTACCACCAAAAGGATGGTTAACCGGACCTGACTTTGTATCCAGAAGGCTGTCAAGTAAGCCAAAGGCCAGTACTGATGTGACCGAATACCAAACTGAAGATTCAAAGTGGAGTAGAATGGAGCTCCTTAACCTTACATCTGTGATTTAGTGCCGTGCTCACTCTAAGTCAATCACATACAACAATATGTATGTTACAGTTTTATGGGGACCACAACATAGCACCAGTATCAATACACACATAGAGCAGGTTAATCTCGAGTCTTACTACGATAATATTAAGTCACAACAAATCTCGTCACAGCCACATATCTCGGAAAAGACTTTGAACAAAATTGTTCTGATTTTATAAAAAGGAAAATAATATCAACAAGGGCTGAGGTTGGCTAGTATCTTATATTCAAGGCGGTCTCGAAAAAATGGGCTACGTTCTCTTCTGGAGTACCTACCAGGACTCCATGTCCCAGGTTGAAAATGTGCTTGTGGCGTCCGGCTTTCTCTATAGTCTCATGGATTCTCTTTGTGATGAAATCTTTAGAGCCAAATAGGGCTGCAGGATCCATATTACCCTGGACGGCAAGGTCAGTCCCTATTCTTTGCCTACCTTCTGCCATGTCGACACTCCAGTCAAGACTCATGACATCAACTCCAGTTGTTGCCATCCTCTCCAAAAGGCCACCACTACCGCTGGCGTACAAGATGAGAGGAAGGTTTGGGTGGGTCTTCTTCACGTTGCTGACAATGTACTTGATGTAGGGAAGGCTGAAAACCTCGAAGTCAGCAGGGCTTAAGTTGGTACCCCAAGAATCGAAGATCTGAACAGCTTGGGCACCGGCATCGGCCTGGTACCTGACATAGGTGGTGATGGACTCGGCCAATTTTTGCAACAGAGAGTGAAGGATCTGCAACACATTTCAAAAGTCACAGATCAACTGAAAGACTTGCCTTTATAGGCTTATGCATTGCCAAGAAAATGTTACGATAATTTTACAAACAAACCTTGACTGTAGAGAGAGTACTCACCTGGGGTTCAGTGAAAGCAAGCTTTTTGATGACGGTGTAATTCTTGGAAGAACCTCCTTCAACGATGTACGATGCCAATGTGAATGGAGCTCCAACGAAACCAAGGACAGCTGATGCATTACCAACCTGCTCACGGATGGAAAATATTGTCAAATGTAGTAATTCTACTTAGGCCATTCGCGCCAAACAGGGATTCAAGATTAGCTCCGAGCAGTTAGTGTGAACTTAGGAAACAGAGCGTTCACATTGCTCACCTCTTGGCGCAAAATACGAAGAGTCTCGCCAACGTAGGGGACTGCCTCTTCAGGGACTAGTTCCCTCACTTCGGCTACATCTGCAGCAGTCCGGATGGGTTTGTGGATGATGGGTCCAGACTTCTCGATGATATCGAAGGGGATGTTCATACCCGTCAGAGGGGTAAGGATGTCTGAGAAAAGAATAACCTGCATACAATGCGCATCATATACTAAGAGAGCAGAATAACATAAATGAGGTAAAATTATTCCATAAAGAAACCCAGCAATTCACCTATGCAACGAACCTAACATAAAACATTTGAAAAGAAATAAGCCGACACATCTTGCTTCAAAATCTCTTAAAGAAGATAAACGGAATAAAATAATGCCAACCTTTCAAGGCGCAAAACTTTAACCTAGTGGGCAAGCATGCCCAGAGCTCCTTCCATCAGAAAGACTTACTCCATCAGGCTTGAATGCCCTATAGGGCTGCAGTGAAATCTCAACGGACAGATCAGTGTTCTCTGAGCGCTCTCTGAAAGAGGGGTGCTTCGCAGAAAGGTCTTGGTAAGCCTGCATCACATCGGAAACCAACCTGAAATTGAGTTTTTACACATCTGGTGCGAAAACTCCCAATCCTACGCCATGAGAACAACAAGATTTTGCCCTGCTGCATACTTCCTTACGAGCTTGATATTCTCAGAGGCTCAAGAAAACATTTAATATAAACCTCTGATTGTCAACAAAACCTCCAGCCGAAGCAATGGAAATGTAAGCGTTGCAGAGCACTTCGATTCCGAACCCTTAGCTGGTTCCCTTAATGTTGGGGGTTAAATCCACACTGGGAAATCCAACAAAAATAAGACCTGAATTCTACATACTGAAATCATCCCCGGCTAAGTCGAGCCGGCGACGATTCTAGCCAATACAGAGCTTTAAATAAGAAAAAAGATAAAAATAATGCAGAGATTAGTTCACATGCTTGAAGAACAAACAGCCATGAAACCCACCTTCATGTATCGTCCCGCCTGACGCATCATCCACACAGGGGGTCTCTCTACCTTCTCACCACGGACAGCACGAAGAAGAATTGGGTCCGATGTGCTTTCAGTCTTAGAAGCAGTTTCCACCTCCCCAGCTGCCACAGCCTGCGCCTTCACAGCCACATTCTTCTTCTTCATCGACACGGACCCATTCACATTTCCCCCGCTGCTCCTCAAGGAACCCAGCTGCTGCTGCTCGCCCTGCACCCATCCTGTCACAAGGGCCTTGCCAGTGCTAGCAGCCATGGCAGCCATTCCTCCGATCCACTCACACTAGATGACCCAATTCACCACTCCTAAACCTCTCAAACTCTCAGTACTCTATTCTTCTGTTGGAGGAAAAAAGGAGTGAAATGTGGATTGAGTGTGGTATGCAGCAGAGAGTAAGGGAAAGGGAAGGGACACGGACAGAGAATGGGGGCTGGGGAGTAGACGAATCATCGAAGAGGAAAGCAGTAGAGAATCGAAGGGGATGAGGTTTACCCACAGAGTTCGACTGACCTTTACTCTGACTTAGCACTGTTGGGATAGTTTTCCACGGCACCGGTCACTTTCGACGAATTCCGGACAGTCTCAGTACATCCCGGCAAATTCCCGGGGATGAAGCTGAACTGTAGGGAAAATTGACCTGGTTCGCCGTCCGGCGTGGGCCGATGCGGGGACGGGAACGTCTAAGTTGTGCCGGAACGGATTACACTGTTGACTGGATCTCCCTGCGAAGTGCCCGGGCCCCGAAGACCGGTTTAAGTCGTCGCGGGACCGAGCTTGAATCGTAGCCACGGAGTCAAGGCCCATCGCGGGGGCTGTACATTCGTCGCAGATTCTCTCGCTCGCTTGTGGCAGGGGAGCTACTGCTTTCCATTGGAGTGGGACCTGCGTTGGATCTGAGGTGGATCGTCTTGGGAATCTGTTGATACGTCGCAGGCCTTCTTATCGTCGTGAACTAGAAGAAATTATATCCCTCATGTAATGCCTATAACACAAGTTTAGTAAGCTGTATGCGTTTGGACTCTATGTTGTGCTTTTTGTTGCTTTGTGATATTGGATGAATTAAATTTCATTTAATTGTGGTACAATATTCTTGCTTTTGTAGTTGATTTATTCATTTTGGTTAATTTGGTGGTGGGCATAAGAGAGAAAGTATACATTCAGAAACATATCTTATTGCTTGTAAAAGACTTCGACCTAAATGGAGCTAAATCTGATACATTATTGAAAATATGATGTCGCAAAACGAAAAAAACTGATCAGTCCATATAGCATATAGATAAAATTATTTGTATGTATGTCAAGTACATACATCTTGACGTTTATATTGATCATTATCAGCGTGTTAAGGAAACCTAATGAACTATACAAGCTAAAACAAAGTTGAAATTTGAAATTGGTTTAAATCTAAATAAATTTTATACCCTTATTAATTACTTTAAATAAAGGTACTTCTCATTTTAAGGATACACTTTGTTCCACCCACACATGTAGAGAAACAACCAATCATCTCTCGATTAATGAAACAGCTATGGTAACCTTAGGCAAACGAGAATAAGAGTGAACCTTTGTAAAAATTGCTCTTTCCGTTGCTTTTGTAATTAATCATAACCACAAGCTAGTTCACTCTTACCACGTTTTTCCTAACGGTAAAACGTGACCACAAGAGGACATCAGAATTGGGGGTATGGAAGGAACATCTGGAGATTGGGTTCGAATTGTGCTGTTGCCTTCAAGCTTCACGTAATGAAAAACATTGCAGACTATCTCCGGTGATGATTAATAGATCTGATTATCAACATCTAGGTACGGTAAACGAATTGCACCATCGGGAGTGCAAGATGGTAGGGCTGGATTACTTGGTTAAATCTCCGTTTGCTTCACATCTTAGTGGTGGGTTTCTGAGGCTTGCCATTTGATATTTACTTTGTTGAGCTAGCAAGTTTTAGGATTGCTTGGTGGGATTTCTTTGTTCCCTGAATCACGTTCGCTTGCATCTTGAACGAACTGGTAGCCGGCCATCCCGAAGTTAACTGAGCACACACGATTCAAAGTTATGTTGATGTGACTATCTCGAAGTCCAATTTGAGCAACTCTTTTCACTCGCATGCCCGAGAGAACCACCAACAGGAGAGTACTCTGAGGTTGGTGACCATTTTGGAACCATAGCTCAAGAGAGACACTGGAATACAAGTTTACCTTTCAAACACATCCAATAAAATCTTTCCTGATAGCATTAAGGACGGAGTATGAAAAGCCAGTGAAACTTTTTCGTGTTCTAGATTGCTAGCTTCCTTTCCGTTCGGGGCCTACGGTCTTTGCATTCATGGGGAGAAGGATTCTTCCGATAAATATGAAAGGACTTTTGGAACTCTGGAAGTGGCAGAAGATTTTAAGCAAATACCAAGCAACGGCGACTCTATTAACCTTTTTCATGCATTGGACAATGGTCCAATGAGAGAAACAAAACTCGGACTCTGAAACCGATCTAACACCAATCTGAAAATGAGTAACCTGAGTTATTGCAAATTCCTTAAATATGTACAGATTAAACAAAGTACTTTCTAACATCAAGACTATTATCTGCGTCTATCCAGATAGTTGGATAGGTGTAATTTCTGCCTGAACTCATCACCAGAAGTATCCGATTAATACAGGCGGCCTATTTATGGGTACTAAGAAACCCGCAAGGGCCAACACCTAACCATGGATGAAAGTTTTCTAAGCTCCACAGAACGTGGCTGCAACTAATCTAGTTGGGAGGAAGTACCCTGCAGTGTGCTATTGAATCAAGCAACCAAGAGCAAGGGAGGGCGTATGCACCTGCTGGAATCGAGACAGACATCGCTTCCTGCATTCTACTGGCAAGATATCTTCCCCTGTTAGAGTCTGGTTCTCCATTATACAGCACAATAGTTTGACCTGGTTGGGGAGTCGCTTGCAGAGGTGGTGAAAGCTCGAGGTAAGACGATCCACTCAGCGGAAGAGGTTTACGATGAAGAATCGTTCCTCCTCCACCAGCTATCAATGAATGCAGATCGGCCTTCAGCACATACGTGAACTCACCACAAAGGAAGAAGGATAATCCTTCAAATAATTTGCGTGCCTGAGAAGAGAGGGTATGTTAGTTGAACTCAAGGCCATGTAGTCGACTCATACATGTCATGGGAGAAGAACCAAACGTCAAGGCTCAACGTGGATCGAATTGACTTTCATGCGTAAGGAAGGTCACCTGGCTAGCTGCAAGATGGCGGCTGAGAGATGGACCGCCAAAGAAGCCATTCACATCGCAATTTACCAAGTAGAGCTCTTCAGCAACTGGTTGCTTCCTGTGTATGCACTCTAGCATCCCTGAAGTTTTCAGAAACAGTGAAAGTAGGATTGAGAAACCTGCATTTCTAGAGAAAGGGCTAGAAACTAACACAGACTAGGGTCATATTTCATATTTTTGAGTTTTTAGCAAGGCAGTTAGAAAGGGCACGAGGACTACGCTCAATGAATCATATCATCTCCAGAACATCGATATTTAGCAGTAGCGACAGCACACTGCATAACAGAGGAAGGGAAATACACCGTCGCCCGCATCACGAACAGCTGGATGATAACTGATTTACGCTCTGCTTAACTTTTTGTCGTTCTAATTAAAATTAGGCTCTCCTTGCACAATCAACCCACTAGAATACTAGGGGGTAAATTAATTACGACTTCAAACTAGTTCTGGGTCAAATGAAGCACCCTTAAGTGTTTTAAATCACGATTTCACCCAACTAGTTCTGGTTTAGATTCTGCAGGATTCAGCATCCTGTAGTGTGTGTTATTGACAAAGGAGCAAGGCAAAGTTTATGTGAGAGGTTGCTGGAGCCCCCCACGTCAGAATAGGATGAAAGACATTGGGGAGGTGAGTAAATTACAGTCAACTCGCACGATCCACTTGCCCTCCAACATGGCTAATAGATACTTCAGTGTCCTTTTGGCAGCACCTTGCTCATCGGTCCCAGTGATTACATGAGTCACAGCTGAGCTCCATTGGTTGACTAAAGTTGCACCAGTGAGAGATGCAAAGGATGCCACTTGAACCTGCAGGATTTGTATGTTTGTTATACAGATTATAGATCTTCAATTGGCAAGGAAATTGCTGATTCTTTAATATTAACTTAGGGGCATGTATTCGTCGAAAATAGTTCTAGTTTCCCAAAACAAAATCAACGAGATTACAAACATATCGATATAGTCCACACTTCTGTAAGCAATCTAATAGTAATCTGTCTGAATTTGGCTTGAATCTGCCTCTAGATGGCCTATAGTCACTAAAGAGCTGAAGTATCTGCTCGTTGAACCTCGGTAACTTTACCTTTAAGGATGAGTCCAGTCCTGATCCGCACAAAACCCATTTTTGGGTGGGCCTCTGATCCCATTTGCTCTTAATCTCTAACGGTGTGTTCATACACTTCTTCATTGGGCCTTCCTTTTTTGCAATCTCTTTCCTTACAGCTTTGGTCAGTGTAAGTTCCGTTGCATTGCTTAGTATTTTGGTTGGCTCCACTTCTAGAGTTGAAGTAGAGCTTTCTCTGGAATGTCTTCGAACTTTCGGACCCTTGCCACGAGCATGGAGTGGACAATACATAACATAATCATCCTGTACAAAATCCAAACATGTCCAATATCAGAAGGTTAAAGTAAAAACCTACAAGTTCATTTTACTAACCAATATATTTTATATCAAAAATTATTAATAGAAGATATATTCTAAATCACTTCAGTATAATTAGATTCAAAAATATTAAAATTTTAGCCAGATAAGACTGACAATATACAAAATGACTTCAGTGAATTACATTTATGATTGATGACAGGACTAAATTTAACAATATATAAAATAAATAAGAGTTTCATTAAGATGTTACTCAAAGGAAGAGATAATGAAAAGATTTAGTATTTAGTATTAATAGGACAACACATTCTAGAGTACTTACTTCTTTCCAGTGACATCCTTTAAGAGAACGTGCACATGGATAATGATAACTATTTTTGCATTTTGAATTGCAACATCCGAGGGCTGCTCCTTTCATGCCACATACAGAGCACTTAATTTTGCTTCCCCGAGTGAGCTCGACAGTAAGATTCATTGGCTTGTCATCCTCTTTGAAGTACACATTAGGAGCCCTACAGGCAAAAATATTTGTATTATATACCGAAAGTTAAGGCAAAAAGAGTTTGTATTCAAGATAAAAAGTAAATGCTATTATAATTCATCAAAAATTTTATTTTGAAATTGATATTAAAACATTCCACAAATACATTACCATTCAGCGCACAATTTGTGGACATGAAGAATTCTGTTGCCAAGTTTAGAAATTTGATAAGCCATCAATTCTCCAGCAACCTGAAAATGGGAGCATAGTCAAAAGAAATAAAAGAATAACATTCAAATATGCACATTAATTGTATGTCACCAACTAGTTATAATGAATATGAAATTTATGTTAATTTAATGATGATAAGAAAGCTACTCGAACAATATGTAAAATCGAAGTTCAAGTAAAAAAGCATATAATTGAGAACAGAAGATAAATGGTTAATTGTAGCATACCTCAGAATTGCCTGTTTTGCCACAAAATCGACAATCTGGTTCCGGTTCGGTTGAGTCTTCTTCGGTTGAGCATGGTGCTTTTATCTCTACACCTGTTTTAATCTTTGGATTGACTTCCAACTTTTCGGGAGTTTGGCTCTTGTAGCTAACAATGCGGGTAAGAGGTGCAGAAGCTTTGAATTTACTACTATTGGAATCATCAGGTTTAACAAGATTAGGTTCAGGAGGACTATCGGATGAACCTGCTCGAAGCAGATCCAAAAACTTACTAGCAGATGCTGCGATGTCTCTCTTATCCATTTCGTCCATAGACTTTGGAAGCGATTCCAAATTCTTATTGCCAGTTAGAAGAGGAAAAGGTTCTTGTAAAACTGAAGTTCTAATGTTCCTCATATTGTGAAAACGCTCTGGACTACAAGATAATTCTGGTGAGCAAGGCCTCTGAGTCCACTCAAAAGTATCACTATCATATCCTGAAGTTTCACCAAATCCATTTGTGTAGACAATCTGTTATATATATAATATAAGATTGATAGAAGAAAAATCCATTAGAATTCATTTAGTAAACAGTTCAGAATGTAATCATCAAAACAGAAATCACACAAAAATCCATTAGAATTCATTTAGTAAACAGTTCAGAATGAAATCATCAAAACATCAAAACTAAACCTCAAAGCAACAATAACAAGGAATGAAAGTATTAACTTACCGGTTGTTGTACATCATCTAACGACCCGTCATCATCCGAATCTTTGAGGTCACTAAATTCAGGACGCACAGGCTGGGCAGTGAGCTGTGTTTGGGTAAGGATTTCATCCTGTGAAGGTAATGCTTCATTTGGAAGCCAGAAGAAAGGGGTGAGCTGCAGCGGCAACTCACTGAAAGCCTGTCGTAAAGAAGGAAAGTCTTTCAACTCAGAGTCCAAATTAGGCTTATCCTGTCCAATAACATCTTCACACTGTAGCATTTCCACCAGCCTTTGGGAAATTTCCTGCTGTTGATGGTGGTTTGAGACATTTTCATGGACAGGGACAATCAAACTGGATTCCGAAATACCAGGAACTGGGTCAACCCAATACGTCTCGGAAGGGTGGGAAGGCTGGCTTCCAGTCCCTTGAAGATCCTCGGAACTCGGTAATTCCGACTCTCTAGGAACTTGAATCCGCTTCTTAGCGAGAACAACACCTTGAGGCAGTGAGTTTGCCCTCATTCGTTTGCTTCCTCCTTTGGCCTTGGACTTGACCTTAACAACAGGTGCTGGTGCTTGCGCTGGTATGGAGGCCTTTGGAAACAATGAAATCCCCGCCGAACTCTCCATTGCTTTGAAAATATCCACCAGATTATCCATTTGTGGTGATGGCCGTATTTCTAGAGTGCAGAGAATCTAATGTTAATCACGTTAAATTGGTATGAATGATAACAATGAAATGGATAGGTGGATATCATATCTTGGACTTCAAAAAACAGTTCTAGAATTATAACCTCTGAAAATGTTTCAAATCACGAGTGAGCTGCACTTTTGATGTATTCTGACATAACATTTATAAAATCCTGGTAGCCAAGAGTTTCGGTGATATTTAAGTTAACAAACAGCATAAAAATATACAACAAAATCATCAAGTTAGTGCAAGATTTTGAACCCTCTAGCAGCCAAAGTGGCATAATGGAAGCGTGTTTATGAATCTGGCTTACCTCTCCTCGTCGTGTGGGCCTTACACACGGGACAGGAGGACTGTCCCCTTATGAAGTCCAATATACAGGACCTGCAGAAAGTGTGATTGCAGGAAATGGTGACTGCATCCTTGTACAGGTTGAAACTGCAAAAGGCAGGCGAACGGTCAGAGCATAGCAATCAAAGAGAAAACGGAGACACATGCATGTTACATTACATAAGGTATTCTTCCTGCAAGAATTGAAACATATTGAAGACACAGAAATGCAGTTACCAACAAAGTCATCAGAACCTGACATATATTGGATTAACTGATGCGTTCTACCATTTTCAACGTCTTCACAGTTTGATTTTACGCCAAAGATCCACTTTATTGACTGCCTGACTCTTTGACATTATGTAATGACCGTTCAACCCGTAGAGAAATTGTCCAAGAGAGGGTATTTAAACCAGTGACTGAACTGGACTTTTCTGTATCATACGTTGGCATGATACTATTCAAGCAGCTACACAGTGGTAATGGAATCGAGAACCATTCTGGGACATGCATTACATAAGGCAAGGACGTGCGAGAATATGTAGGTACGAAGCGGGGAAGTCCTTACTCCATTCAATCGTGATAGCAAGTAATTACAGCGAAGGAGAAAATCTCAGTCCAACTATCGGGAGCGCGAAGAAAGCAAATTGAAAAAAGATGGCAAAACGTGTCGGGTAGCGATAGTGTACATCCTCGTGTGCACTAAGTCCACATGAATACGTCAACTCAAAGGGTGAAATGTGAAACCCATTCTGGAATAAGTTTACCCGGTAAGTTTGCAATCATGAGACTGGACTGAAGTTCACTGTACTTCGCAATTTACATTATACTGTCCCACATAGCCATACCAGTTACAAAGAGTCTTAATTGAGTCGAAAAACATTATGCAGACCCGCCTCGAATTCAAGTTAGTGCCAATAGGTGGAGCCTGAGAAGCGTGGCTGGCAGAGTGTGACAGCAAACTACAGCTCGTTATCCAGGACCCAGCCGAGCGATGGTTAAGTTGTATAAGGTAAAGCCAAAAAGAGAAAAATTTGGTGGGTATTGCATACACAGAATGTGTATGCACTAGAAGAACAAAGCGCGTCTAGAGACTTACCAGATCCCACACTTCAGCTCGCCAGCCATCCGTTCCAACTGCGACAAGGTCCCTTCGCTTACCATCGCCATCGCGCTTCTAATCTCAGCGACGCAAAATTCCAGCTTTCCCAATCACATTCGAACTACAATTCGAATCGAAACAGCTGCTGCCACGCAATTAATAGAAGAATTTGAGCTCAACAACCGCGAGACTGGCAACCAGAAAAACGCCTCTGCTACGCTCCCGATCGGCAAATTGAGTTCACTACAACCGCGAGCGCAAAACGAAATGAAACTAATGCTGCTGCGCTATTTGAGCAATCAATCGAACGATTCCACGCGCGTTCGAATTGAGAACAATTACCAATCTCTACACCCAGTGTGATGGATGCACTCAACAAAGTCTTAACTGACCTGTGGGTCAGAATTATATAGACGAGACACGAGTGGACTCGGATCAGCTCGAGTCATGAGTGCCCCAGAATTTGGACTTAGCTCGACTGTGAAATGATGAAGACTTCGAACTTTCGAAAACGAAATTCGAACTTCCCAACCCTTCCCGTGGTTCCCGCGAAACTCAAACAGTGCGCGAGGGCGGGAGCCCCATCCTCACACTTCCTTACTCGCACTTGCCCGGTAGGAATCTCGACCGGGAATTAGTAGCACGGGCCGGGTGTCTCGATGGCCGCTTAATGGAACTGGCAGTCTTTACTAGTCGTATGAAGATACTGTTAATATTGCTTTACATAAGTCTGCTGAAAGGATAATACTTTTATGAAACCTTGTAGATGTAACTTTTTAAAGTGATGGGGTTTTTAGTCACTGTTAAAAAATGGCTATGGCATAAAGAAATTATAACTTCAATCACACTAGGTGATATTTATACGAATGTTCCACTAGTTGGTAAATCTTTGGTTTGTATACTTCAGATATTTTAATACAGTAATCAAATTTTCGTAGCGATATTATTGAGACCTAGCCCTATTTTTTACCTCTTTTATCTCCTTTGTAGCGCTTGCTGCGTCTTCCCATCCTTCTTATCTTCTTATGTTCTACGTGGTCGCCTTTTCCCCTTTAAATTCTTAATTATCATGTCTTAATTATGTGAAACAATAATCCAAGTGCACGAAATCAGATTGAGACTTCTACTATTATGGAAGATCAATCCACATCTGAAAATCACCCAAGACTCTGTACATGTGTCTCTGGTTCCGAAGTCTGGAGCTTAGGTGCTGACAAGATATTGAACCCAGTGTGACATGGCAGAAAAGTCACCATAACTACGTTTTAGCATTGCCAAGTAAGCAGACCCATGAACCCGGATTGCCCGAGAACTTCCTTTCCCTACTTTCTAAGGTGACTGACTGCTTACACCTGAGAGTCCTGAGAGTCAGCCATACACAGAGACTTCTGTCAAAATTACACCGAGGAGCAGGAGGAAGATTTTTGTGCGCTGATTACTATTCTCAGGACTGGGAGTCTTCGGAGGAACAGAGGAAGCGAGTGCGAGGATCAGGAATCATGGTAGGGAAGGAGAGGAAGAGGGAGGTGACCGTCGCCTCGCTTCAATTCTCTTGCACGGATGATGTCAAAACAAATGTTGACAAAGCTGAGAGGTATGATGAATTTGCGGACAAAACTGATCAATTCAGCTCACTTTAATGGATCGATTTACGAAATTCCCTTTCTTGAGCTGAGATTTCCTTCACCCGCCTTATCTTCTCGATAGAACTGATCATAGAGTGTAGCTCTGACGTGATGTCTGTTCCTCTTTGGGTCCATGATTAATGTTTTCCATCTTTTCTACAATTAGCACTTCCCTGCTTTTTGATGAAACGATTTAGAAACTAGGATTTCATTTGTAGTTCAGGCTTTAAGCAAGTTTTCGTGGGGGAGCTCTCCCAAATCTGAGATCAAATTTCGGGCTTTCTTACATTCAGGTGGTACTCATCATTTATACAAATCTGCTATTTAGTGCTGTTGTAGGTCCAAATGACTTGCGTTTAGTCTAGCACCTGGTCAATATATATGTACGGTTTTGTGCGGCGATCCGGTAGGTATGATATTGGATATATGAGGACAGAAGCCGTTCGAGGAACGGGAGATCCAGAAGTCAGTAAATGCATATGAAATGTAGATGAAATGGCAACAAAATCCGGTAGGTATGATGTTGTGTAGATTACTCTCACGTTGCAGAGGAAATGAAAATTTGTCCTTGACATTCCTCTGTTGGAGAAATAAACTGTTAACGAGAAAAGTATTTACATGAAACATGGACTGACACGACGCTTGGTGTACAGGATGGTCAGAGAAGCTCACGCTGAAGGAGCTAACATCATTTTGATTCAGGTTGGATACCCCGTTCTCCCACGACCCTGTAGGCAGTTCGTAGCAATAATCATTCAGAATTGATTTATTAAGCTATGTAAGCAACCAAATCTGGAAGTGCTGAAGCTGCTGGTGCTCTCGTATTACTACTTTTGATGGACAATCCACCTGCAGGAGCTCTTTGAAGGCTATTACTTTTGCCAGGCACAACGAGAAGATTTCTTCAAAAGAGCCCAACCCCGGGAAGGGCACCCCACTATCGAAAGGTTTGTGGTTCAACAATGTTTGTGCATATTTTAAGTGTCTGTATAATGTAGGACCTACAACATTTTGGATCTGCATAGTTATGAGGCAGTTTATAGCGAATATCGCGTATATAACATGAAAATTTGAAATATCAAATTTCTCACGATTTTTCAGGATGCAGAACCTAGCCAAAGAGCTCGGTGTGGTGATTCCAGTGAGTTTCTTCGAACAAGCTAACTGTGCTCACTACAATTCAATAGTTGTCATCGATGCTGATGGAAAAGACCTCGGGCTATACCGAAAGTCCCATATACCAGATGGGCCAGGTAACCCATGTCCCTATAGACTTATGATGTCTTGTTTTGGCTTGCATATATAGGTTTATATATCCGAGCCATAATTTCCTATGTTCTTTTTGATGAAACAACATACTTGGTTACAGCTTAGAAGTCTAATGTTTCGAAGAGGTCTAACAGTCTTAGCAATCTGGATAGTGAAGTTTAATGAGAGCCTGCTTCCAGCAAGTAAATGAAAAAGAAGAGTCTTAAAGGTGCGTGTACAGTGCTATACTTTTTTCCTATCCTGCATTCAGTACAGACTTCACCTAAAGAAGTTTGCACCATTTGCAAAGTTCATGTATTTACCTAGACCACATTACATCTGGCAGGTTATCAAGAGAAGTTCTACTTCAACCCAGGCGATACTGGCTTCAAGGTGTTTTATCAGTATATGTTCCTTAATTTTCTTGCCATAAAGGGCTCTACACGTATTTCATGCCATTAGTGTTTGTCAGTGGAGTTCGGTGATCAGTTTGGTGTTGGCTACTTAGCAGTCCATTACGTTTATGGTATTGAATTAACTGTGATATGTACCCAAATGACTTGAAAGCTTTGAATGTTGACGCAAAGTACTCGATTGGCAGGTTTTTGAGACCAAGTTTGCCAAGATTGGAGTAGGTAAGCCAATATGAAGTCGAAGTATCAGCATGTGTGATGACTTCTTTCGAGATGAAGAAAGAGATCAGTAGTATTTGTCGTAGTATAGTATATGTCGAAGGACATCAGAGTGTAGTCTCATCTAGGAACTTGCTTTTTTAGTGACCTGCAGATGCCATGTCACCATTCAGTAGCCGCTGTCAGTAGGCTGCAACTGATGATACAGAGGGTTGAGACTGAGATCAACCTTGTCAGTTATTGGAGTAATTTCTGTGTGTAATCCAGATTAAACTAGACTGTTAGTCTAGTTATTTTTGCGATTGCTTCCAGCTCTTCACGTGCTAATTTTGAGTAGGAAACATATCATTGCAGCTATTTGCTGGGATCAATGGTTCCCAGAAGTGGCGAGGTGTCTTGCTTTGATGGGAGCAGAGCTGCTCTTTTATCCGACTGCAATTGGCACTGAACCTCAAGATGGCGATTTGGATTCGTCAGAACACTGGAAACGAGTGATGCAAGGCCACGCTGGAGCGAATGTGGTATAATTCTCAAGGACCTGTTATTGCCACAGTGGGAGTCTCGGTGACCCTAAAAATTTTGACAATGTCAGTTTAGATTCGTTTCAAAAGCAAAATCGTCCCATTATTCCTTGTTGACTAATCCGTGCGACTATGCTAACAGGTGCCTGTCATTGCATCGAACCGTGTTGGAGAGGAGATAATTGAGACAGAACATGGACCTAGTAAAATCACCTTCTATGGAAATTCTTTCATTGCAGGTGGGTTCTAGATGGAAAAAAAAAATTAAGTCATATTTGCGAAGAATTATACTTGATGTATCAACCATTAGCTTGCGTTTGATAGAATTCTGAAGTCGTTGCACTATAGGATAAGCGTATAAATGTGAATTTGCTGTATCGAAATGCTTCCTTGTATAGCTATTTCTAATCAAGTTGATCTTACTGGATGGAAACAATTGGTCCTCTGTGTGAACAGGCCCTACTGGAGAGATTGTGGAAGCAGCTGACAACAAGAGTGACACAGTCTTGGTAGCCACTTTTGATCTAGAAAGCATCCATTATAAGCGTGCTAGTTGGGGGGTATTTAGAGATCGCCGCCCAGAGCTCTACAAGGTACTGCTGACATTAGATGGGAAGCAGCATTAGGCTTGATAATGGCACTTCGTCGTAGATTGACAGGATGGTCAGAGCAACACATTTTCAGAGGATTGTACAAATCTGTGAGTTCCACAAATGCAAGAAAAGTTGCTACGAGGAAAAGTTTGAGAATCCGTTTCTCACTTTACCCCACTCAGCCTTCAGATCCTTGCATCAAAGTTCATTGAAGAGTGGAATGAAGGAGTGTACTCTGAAGTTTGTCGAGGATTCTTTTAGATTCAGCTAATGATAGTTGGTGTGTTCTCTATATGTATGTGTTGTATAGGGATTAAGGCACCACTAGAATCTATCGTTTTTGCACACCTGTACAAGCCTGCCCACTTTATATGCAGAGCTCAAGCTTTTATACAACTCGCTCAAACTCGCCCACTACAGTTTTCCAGTCGGATTGATCTTTGCTATATAAGCTTGCTCCTCGCTCTCACTAACATCTTCCACTGGCAATGCTTCCTATGCTTTCGTTATCACTACTCTCTACCTGCAGTGTCTATATGTTTTCTATGTTCTTTCTATTGATCGAAAATACCTGGCATGCTAGCAACTTCTCCGATTCTGCTTTTCAATTATTTCGTAAGTTCCAATGCTGAGAAACTCACCCCGGGTTGTGTCGTAACATTTGAGACTCGAGCAGTTACTTGCACTGACATCTTCATGTTGTCATCAGAACATTATCTTGTGCTCCAGTCACGTTTCTCTCTCAACGGGTGAACTGGGTAGCCAGTTGAGAAGAAGATAACTAGTCACACTTGCTCGCATTCGCAATACTGACAGGTACATGCTCTATCGACCTAATCCCAGCCCTTATACACTCGCTTCTGGGTGTCTCATAATAGTTTGAGACTCGAGCAGTTTATGTCCTATGCACTAACATCTTCATGCGATAATCATAACACCTTTATCTCGTCCTCACCGGCATGTTTACTCTCTCAAGGTTATATTTGCTTGCCCTCGCAATACATTCCAGGTACCAGTGCATCATCAACATCATGGTAACCCTGGCATGCAGATCTAAGCGCGCTTATCTCTCTATATAATTGATACTTATCTTTACTAGGTTGCCTCAATGTGTCAACGGGTTCTGTATTCCACTATGCAAGCATGTGTTGTATAGATCTACTTGATAACATGTAGCAGATATTAAGCATGGTTAAACCAACACATCTCTTGAATGAAAGTTGGTGTGTTCTTAGGATTTGATGTGTTCATTAGATATCAGTACTGTTTACAGCTAGTTGGTTATGGAGCAGATTTCAGACATGGTTACCTCAAGAAATATCTTTGTATTTGAAGCTATAGCCCTCGTTGCGTTCCGGCTTATGCTCGACACCGTCGAGAGGGCAAGGTATATAAAACGCTGAGTGATCATCATTTATCACCCATAACTCATGTAATTGATTGAATCCTTGAATTAACCATTAATGATTCAATAAATCACATATCGAACTACATGATAACATATACTGTAGCACTGTGGTCAATGACTTCGCTTTATGTCATGGTCTTGGAGGTACAGGTCGCATGTGATTGGCTCTATGTCCCTACGCTGATTTCATGAAAATTTATACAATTTTGCACCATCTCGATTTCCCAAGACTGTTTCGCGGAAACATCTGTAATGGGAACCGGGAAAAGGCGACTGCGCGTAGGACAATAAGAAGGATGGGAAGACCTACCATCAAGCCGTACGAAGGTAAAACATAAGAAGTAAATGGGGCTAATCCCCAATAGTATCGGATACTTCAAACAGGTTACTAAAGTTTAGTATAATTTGAGCTTTTTGTGAGATAGTATGCATTTCAGGTGAATGGGATAGTTTTCCTTGTAAACTACGCCAGCAAGTTTACAAATTTTTGGAAACTTGTAATTTTCTGTCTTTGTTTTTCCTGACCACTTGAAGGTTAGCCATTCAGAAAGGTAAAGAATAAGAGAAGGCACTAAAGGATAGGACTAGAAACCTTCAAGTACACCCATCAACAGCTAGACAGGAATGACGAGAAATGTCATGGGCAAGCTCACTGTACTTTGGAGAGGTGAATTTGGGCTCGTGATGACTCCCGTTAGCACTTTCAGATCAACAGATCTCGTGGTTGGGTGGAGTGACCATGCACACACAAACATACAGTAGAATACTGACAACAATATGATGAGCCGATGAGAAGGGTTGGAGTATATTCCAGAGGAGAAGAATCAGAGAACCAGTTTTCAGAGAAAATCCAGGTCAAGCTCAAGAGTTGATGACAACCATAGAGAAAAGCCTCCGGAGTGCCATTCAGTCCAAAGAGACTAATTGGCTCAACAGGGAAATGTTATTTTGCATTTTCTAGCGCTGTGTTGCACTTTGGTGTCGGCTAGGAAACTGGAGTTGTTCGCAGGAACAATAATCAGGATGACTTGTGGTTGCGCTCATTCAATTTTCCTTATCTAGGGGAAGTTACGAGCAATTAGAGCAATCATTGGCTGCACCTGAATGCACAGTCTGCACAGTATTCCAGTGTGCTTGCCTGGATTTCTATGAACGATTGACATAAGCTTCTTCAAAAGCTTTCTTCTGTACATTCAAATATGCCGTGGTGAGTCTGGGTCCGAAATTACGCTGTTCTGTTTAGATTATGTCTTAGGAAAAATCTCTCTTCTTTCTCTGACTTGTCTCTCCACACCTTTTTAGGGTTTACTTTGCACCTTACCTCATCGTCAGCTTCGGATTGTGCAGAATGCACATGCGGATGCACTTGCTGAATCTTAGCATCTTCGTTGTAATAAAATAAGATAACAGTAAGTTGAGTCTCAACGTTTTTGTATGATCATGGGTGCACCTTGACTGAATGATAGTATTATTGGCGGGCAAAATTGATCCTCGTGCTCCTTATTTCCGGACTGTTGGGTTCATTCTGAGCAATGTGCTTCTTGTTTTAAGTTTGCAAGAAAAGTGCATCTTGCATCGTTCTGATACACGTCCACAACGAATACTTCAATTCTCTATTCTGTACCTATTCTGAAACCTAATAACTTAAAGTTGGCATAACTCCAGGTTTCGTTGGAAGAAGTCCTTATATTAGGCCATTAGGACATCCACATCAAGTTTGGTTGGAAATGAGCATCCGCCATGGTAATTAAGCTCCTGTCAAGTTTCCAAGTCCAAGCAGACCATGCTCTGAGTTATTATGTGAGAGAATCTACTCTAAGACGACAGCCAGCTTACTATCATTACACTCTTTTCCCATTTGAACTGAGAATTTTCGGGCTTTTGTGAGTGTTCTCAGGAGTAATTGACAAAAAGTGGCTGTTGGACGAATGAACTCTATACTTGCTTCCAGACTTCGAATACATTCTTTCGAAGCTCATTGGGGTAACATGACTTCCGTCGGTTGAGCACAATGAGACCTCCGATGTCTCGTTTTGTTTCCTCCGACCTCTATGTCCTTCCTCAATTAGCCACACAGCCCTCGAAGTTCCACAATTTTGCATTTGTCTTTTTCTTCTTTGTATATTACGTATTTACTGTTTCCTGCCCCGGACTACACTAGCTACTTGCTCCTCTCATTCTCTCGCTCTTCTCTGATGCTCTCCCTCTGCTCTTCGTTCTCTTCTCCATGTTCTTCGTCGACTCTTAACTCTTTGCTTCTTCCATCCTCGCCATTTACATTTAGTAAAGAGCCTACCTATCTCAGTTTCATGTCATTATAGGTACTATTTTCTTATGAGTGGGATTCGTCAGTATCTGGGGCATTTTACTCCAAAGCAGATTGTACTCCATCTAAATGCCTCACAACTTGGTGCAGGTACTATTGCGATTATTGCGACACCTATTTAATGCAAGATTCTGTAAGTATTATATATGCTTGCTATGCTCTGACGGCGTCCTGCTTTGGGGCAGCAGTTACTAGTATTGTTGGTGTCTTGGACATCGAATTGTCTTTTATTCGGTTTCAGACGATTCCTCTTGTCTGTAACTGAATGTTAATCGACAGTGACACCTTCCCACGCTTCTAAAAATTCACGTCAGTCCGTTGTTGGTGTCTACAGCCAGAGGTGAGGAAACAGCACAGAGCCGGATACAAACACAAGGTAAAGTACCCCTCCTCGGGTTGAGACTTTGACCATCTCAAATTCTTTCATGAAGATTCGTATAAAGGGAATTATGTGTGACACTACCGCTTCCAGTACCAGGTTCAACCAATTCAGCAGCACCTCCACCATCAAGATTGCCAACTCTCCGGCCTCCTGTTTTACCAATTCCTGGGGCTCCATCAACAGGTATGGAAGCTGTCCGTCTTCTCTTCTCGTCATTTTCTCTTCATTTCATCTCTGGTAGGTCTTTCTTAAGTGGTGTGGCATAGCCGTACAACCCGAAAGACATACCTCTTGTCCTTTCAAAATCAACTTCAGTATCCTGTCCACTTAGAGAAACTAGACTGAGCTGCGGCGTCCATCCTAGTCCTGATATGGCCGATTCTTGAGATGTATGATGTTTAAGTATTAGCTTGAAGAAGGCTACATTAACTTTAATCGACATTCAATGTTTAGACCCAAAACAAGGTCAAGGAAACTTAATTAGAGATTAAAACCTTTTATATACAAACTTGGATTTTCTGATCATTCCGTTTATCGTGCGATCACTTTCCTGAAAGGTTACGGACCTTCGACAGGCGTTCCACAGTCTAGAACACCTCCTCCGCCCGCAAGACCGCCAGCAGGTTCCGGTGTAATGAATTCGAATGGACCTATGAGGTCGTCAGCTCCTTCACCTCCAGGTACTTCCTCTGCTCCCGTAGCCCCAGGAGTCCCGGGTGCCCCATTGGAGAATATGAATGGAGCACCGGGTTCTTAAAGCACCTCATCCCTACAACCGCACACTGGTTACAGGAGCTCTGGATATAATCCACCCCCAGGCACGACACCATCGTACTCACAACAGTCAACAGTTCCTCCTTCTGCGCCCGCCCCGAACTACAATCCACAGAGAGGACTCTCACAGCCTCCGGAGACACAAACTTCTTACGGCTACGGTTCCCCGTCTTCGGGTTCATCTGTTTCTTATATAAGTTGATTTCATAGCTCTGTGGGCAGACTCGGCTTCAGTAGTTCTACTGCGGAGTTCCCTTTTTCTATAACCAAGTGATACATCGACGATATAGCCCAATGTTGTAAGTGTATTAAAATTTGTAAAGTTGTCCCTTGCTTCTTTGGAATGTTGCACATGTTGCAACTGAGTACGTTAAGTTAAGCAACGCAACAAAGGTTATGTGATTTTAAATCAGCTGATGAAGGTTATGCGATTGTGTCATAGTTACCGATGACTGCGATTCTTAGACCGGAGCATGTAAAGACACAAAGGGTTACTTAGCACAGAAACTATAATAATTCAACTCTAATGATAATACTGGGCCTGTTGGAGGTGGTGAAGGAACCACCTCAATCACAAAATATCTATATACTTGGCCTGCTGCGGCGTCTCGTGGACTGCAACTTAGAGCTCTCTTTGGTGGTGCTCAAGGTCCTCTTGAGACCACCACTTTAACAAGATCTCACGAGTTCTTGGATCCCCATGATCAGAATTGGACCTCAACTCTTGGTGGAGAACGTCTATAATGACGACATATTGAGGCTTTTGTCCACCACGCTATTACACGTAACTGGCGATTTTAAGACCAAGAGGTACGGTGCTAGTGATCCCATCTTTACCATGATGTTATGTTGTTGATTGCTTGTTTGGCTCGTGGCCTAATTGACACATCTTCACATGAAGCCGCGTGAATAGCTTCAAGTAAAACAAGATCCAGTTCAACATCAACCTGCATTTTGTGCAGCAAGTTGAAAATGTATGCAAAGAAATTTACTGACTGTTGCAATCCTAATTTTCTTCCCCAACCACCAGTTTCACCGTGCAACAAAGTCGTGCGTAAAAGAATCTCCCTTACAGTTTATAGTTAATTGCTTACAGACTGCATGTACTGACATCTATTCAACCGTATGAATATAGTTTTCATGTATTTACACCACCAGAGCATCACACTGGACATAATCACTGGGTGTAACAGGACATTTAAATGTTGTTCTCAATTTTGTTATCTCCAACGCTTACAAGTTGATCTACCTTTATATACATATCACACGAAATATAGATCCTACTCTCATTTTTGTAGTTGCTATCTCCAACGCGTACAAGTTGATCTACCTTTATATACATATACATTCTCATGTGACCCTCATGAGAAACATCATCCTAGTTGAACTTAAAATGTTTTAGAATATCTTATCCTGCTCTTCTCCGTCATCTACTCACTTAATGTTCCTATTTGCGTCTGAAAATTATTTTGAGTGATGTGTATACAAACCACTAAACTTATGATCCAAATCATTGTAATTCAATTCAATTCAATTTAAAGGATATTGCCTAGCATATTTGACTGTTATACTTCCTACAATAGTCCTAACCTCAATGCTGCGGGAATCGTAGAGAATCAACGCATCTTTAAGATGAGCTTTCTGTAAACATTGTAGAGAGGAGAAGAGGTTGAACATTTTGGAGTCGGCCAGAGTTCTTGTAAATGCCAAGGACAAGAGTTCATAGAAATGCCTTTTGTATTTAATCTAACCTAGAGAGGTAAAAGGCGACCGCGTAGCAAACACGAAGGATGGGAAGACCCCATCAAGCCGTATTTAATCTAAAACCTAGAAAGGAATTCCATCTATTGATTTTCTGTAGGCTATAATAGCATATAGCAACTATATAAAAGCACCTTTATTTCAACAGTTTTATGCAAAACCCTTGTAATTCCTGCTTCGAAGTTGATGTACTATTCTCAATGAGTGTTGTAGTTGGTACAAAAAGCCATATCCATGATGGGTTATCAAATAAAAATTCCACTTCCCGTTCTTGTCTTCTTCTAGAATGGGAAGCTTGATAGAGAGCTTGACAATATAATCCAAAGCTCATACCAAGATTTGGCCCAAGTTGCTGGATGTTTTGGGCAACCCGCCCGAGGGTTGGGAGGGGGCCCTTGACATTTGGGATATCATCCCAAAATAATGGTATTCAGAAACAGGTTTCGGGTACTCATAAAACTTTTTAACAACACGTTCAAAAACTCCGAAAAAAGAAGCGGGGGAGTACTTGGGTGTTATGGACAATATTTGTAGCTCCTTAAATTTTTATGGGTTACTTTTCTCATTTCCCGTAAAATTTTATGGGGTGATCCAGAACCCTTTGAACCCTTCAGGAAAAGATTGGCCTAAGTTTTCAGAAAATGAAAATAGTATTACCCGATGAATTTTTACTGGTACTGCTATTGAAATGTCCACTTCTTTTACAGGTACCCGTAATTACCCTTCAATCCCATTTTTTAAACGACCCATTGTGGTGATACCCCGCACCAGTTCCCAATTTATGGGCATTACATTTACAAATCCTATTTTCTCATCTACAGCTCTAGAATAAAATTTTCATAATCAATCAAACCAGAATTTATGCCAGAATATCAAACCAAAGCAAACTAAGAATTGGACACTTTTTACTATGGTATTTTGTTAATATATGCCACAGCCCTTATCTATTATAGATAAAACGCTTTTCAATCCTTTCTTTTGGAACACTAAAATAGTCTTTTCTTTTGGAACACTAAAATAGTCTTTTTTTGCTTGTAATATCTCGTGTGCCTTATCAATTATTGCTTCAAGCTCTCAAAAAGTATTTGTCAATCTGATCTGATCTGGTATTGTAATTTACGAAGAGACTTTTATCCAAGAAAATATTCACATATGGTTTCTGGATTTAAGAAGTTTATTCTTTCTGAATATTTTACCATCTATATATTCTGGGTTCAACTATATGCTCATTGATTGATCATATACTACCAATGATAGGTTATTAAGAGGCTACTACAATTTATAGCTTGGCTTGTCTTTAGAATAACTGAGAATTCATCTAATAACCTTTCAAGGGACATAGCTATTTGTATCTATTACAAAACTCATTCAGAATGGTATTTTAACTTTGAAATAGAATTTGAAGTATTTGTACAAAAGTAAAAAATTCCCAAAAAAAATTTACTTCCTATACGGTATACTACAATAAGCCACTTTTGGCACCTCGACTTAACCCAAGTTGACAGAAAGACTCGCCAAGACCCACTTTAGATTGACTGGCAAGTGAGTCTTAATTGGCACTTAATATCAGGAGTAATCACATTATATTCTTTCATTTTCCTGCTGGACTTGAAAGGTCCTATCTCACGGGGAAGAAAAAGCTACCGCGTAGCGTAGGATAACAAGAAGGGGCAAACCCCATCGTGCCGTACAACGAGAAGAGGTGCGCATTAGTCATCGTGTGGATTTCCTGAATCAATAATTTGATAATGATAAGTATTTTCTTATTATAATGTTATATAGACTATTACGTAAATGGTGGAATAATAATATAAAATTTTATCTATAGTGATATAATTTTTAATTTAAATTTTTTAATATGTTTTAGTTTAGTTTATTATTTTATAAAATTATATCGAATATATAAAATAATTTTCGTATAATAATAATAATATAAATATTTACTTGTCTAAAATTTTATTTTAATAATTTAAATTTTATAAAAATAAAATAAATAATGGTTTGATATAATTATTTTTTTAAATTTTACTTCCATCTTTAATTATCATTATTATTTTATTAATCAAGATAAAAAAAATTTAGAATAACAAAAATAATAAAAAATTCAAATCTATTTAGTAAAAAATAATAATTTTATACACATCTATAAATTAGAAAACCAACTTCCTCCACTTATCTAAATGTAAAATTTACGCTTTCTATCAATATGTTATTAATTTTTAGTTTCATTAAAAAAGATTAATGCAAATTGGACCTTCTCCGAGTTATAAGTGCATATTATGCTAGATTGACGTCCACGCAATGCAATGGATATTCATGGATTCATTGGATTAAGTTGTCTCAAGCTTGAATTGTCAATATCTATATTATATTAATTTTTTGCTCTCTTAATTTATGATTTTTAAGATCTTGATGGATTCATGAGGTTATTTATTGTTTGCTATTGTTGTTCCTAGACCTGATCTTGATTAAGATCTCTAAGATAAATTGAACTCAATCTTATGTGTGAAGATTACTTTTGTGATTTTCCCATGGACTCCAATGGGTAATATGGAGTGATTAGTTAAAGTGAATTGCACTCTGATTTACGCCTTGACTACTTAGATCTTGTCGCTGCTCAATGTTGATGTAATTGGATATGTTGTTTAAAGTATTAGATTAATACAGTTGAATTTTTGCTTGATAAATGTAATAGATGTAGAGCTCACTTCCACCAATTTGTCAGTTGCTAAATGGTTGAGTATGTGTAATTTTTCATGAATCCGACAAACTTTAGAGCCTAGCATGCACGCAACTACTAAGAAACAAGTGTCTCATTCATGGGTGCAAGATGATAGATTTCTCATGCCAATAGTATGACAATAATGATATACAAAATATATCATGATAATATAATAATAACATACCAATTATAATGTTAATACCATACCAATGATGATTCATAATCATATAGAATGGTAATACTATACAAGCGATTCTCATGCAAATACTATGGGTTTAGCCCCATTTTGTGTCTTCTTTCCTGATTGCCTCATCCTTGCTCATTTTACTTTCCTTATCTATATCTATAAGAGGGGCAATGAGAGATGAGAGAAAAGAGATTATAGATTTTTGGAGAGCTCACCCGGATATATCACATGAGTAAATAGTAGATTTTGTCCATTTTTCTATTCAGTTTGGTATCTAGATTGAAGGTTATGGAGAATAGAGTAGAAAGTTATGAGGATTCTTAGAGTTTAGAGTGATTATTTTTCATATTGAGAGTGATGGATTGGAGAATTTTCATTTCAAATTCTTTGGTATTCATGATAGAGTTCCATGGGAACTTAGGTGAAATGTTTTGAGATGTGAATTGAAAATTTATAGTTTTTAGGGTTTGGAGAGATAATATTTACTCATTTTAAGGATGTGAGAAGTTGTGGTTTTGCAAGTATGGGGAGATACTAAGAGAAGCATCTTGTGTTACAATTGTTATTCTTGCTCTAGCCATGGTTACACTTCGCTATGTAGAGCCACCCAAAGCGGCTAGAGATACACCATGATGGTGTGTTACCTACGCTTTACTTTGCAAGGGGTAAAGATCCATGGAGGCACAAGGACTTTGATTGGACCACTTGGGATACTCATGTGAGGCGAGTAAACACATAAAAAATGGTGACACTCGGGATTATGCACGTCTCCTCTATTCCTTTGTTGATCATTTTAGGGATACCTATCAAGTTGTGAGAGTGGTTAGTATCTCAAGAAGATTGTATTTTAGGGTTATTCAAGACTAGTTTTCCATGTCCATATCTATTCAATAGGCTATCACGTACACTTGATGATGAGGCTAGATAGACTTTTTGCCTACCACTTGATCGTTCGGCATGTGATCCATTAGACAAGTTAGCATTGTTCTTATTCCTCTTACTTCCTCAATGGTGCTTTCATTATATTAGAGGGGGTTGTGCAAAGCATCAAGAGATGTCAGCTAGATTTTATCTATTATGAGTGGGGGATTGGGTTGCCATACAAGAGCAATCACTTAAGGCTATTCTAATACCATTAGCTAGACATATTATCTAGAGGTAGAAAATTGGTTTGGTAATATATGAAAGATGTTATATATGATAGTTTAAGTAGACAAGATAGAGAAATCAATAAGAGAGTACTTCCACTAATAGAGCAAAGGTCTAAAATACCCTCAAAATTTTAGAATCAATTTTGGAAGCCTAAACGGATGAATTAGAGCTCAAAATTTTAAATTTTTTCCTCCTTGGTAATTAATATTACCTTTTCCTCATCAAGAGCTTTCTAATGGTACCTCACCACTGCTATTTTGAGCTTCTTATAGGAAAATTCCTCAAAGATTCCCTTTGATCAAACTTGTTTGATCAACATGTCACCCATCCATACAACTAATCTAAGGGTGGAACTAGTTGATATACCACCAATCCATGTATATGATCCAAGGGTGGAGTTCCCTTTGAGGGGATCCTCTTTAGTATATAATAAAGACAAGGTGCTCCTTTGGAGCATTAGAGTATTGATTGTTGAAACTTTGTGTTTCTCTTGGGTTCTCTTATCTTTGGAACATTCCAATGGTACTAGAGTGAATGTTTTAATCCAAGAGAGTGGATCCCTTCTCTTGGAAGAATATGGGCTATTGAGATTGAGTAATTTTGAGGGGAGAAAATGTGGTGCAATCAATATATTGGGGGTGTTTTAGAGAGAAGATGGGATGGAAGCTCCTGGAGGACAATTCCCTACACCCCATTTTCCATTCTTGAATCCGCTCCATATCAAGATTATATACATCCAGTGTGAGCAAGTGAGAGTATCTTGTTTACCATTTTGAGTAAAAATCATGGACATAGTGATGAATTTGCCAAAACCGGGTGATTTTACCTGTGGTGATATATGATAGAGAGTGGGATTTGACAATCTACATTCTATTATGATATAATGGATCTGAATAAACCAAATCTTCTCCCTTTCAACTCTCAAATAGAAATCCATTATATGGTTAGATCTAAAGTGATGTTTATGGATTTTATAGTCCACAATTTTGGTTAAGATTATTATCAATGAGTGATGGCCTCTAAGGTCCCAATAGTAACCTCAATAGACTGTGCCCCTTCCCAAGTGATCATATTAACCCTCTATTGAAGTAGAAAGTAGAGATTGAGCATTTTTGTGTGTACAAATCATAGAGCCGTAATTGTATGATTTGATGCAAGGAATGTTGAACGAGTTTTGAGATATCAAGATGGCAATGGAAGCATTGCAAAGTCAAGTACGTATCATCAAGAATGATAAGATAATATAAGAAGAGAAACAATCCCAAAACCCAATACCTATAGAGTCAACTCATGCCAATGGTACCAATCCGGTCAACAATGAAGCCACATTGTTATTCCAGATGAAGAAGATGTGCAACAACAAGCCTTACAACAGATATCATTCCATGGGAATAGTGGAAAACTAAATTTCAAAAATGAATTGATACTTTTGATTATTCATAATTGAGATCATTGATCATTCCGTAGTCATGTTTGCATGTGAGTACTTGACCGATAAAGCACTCACATGGTATGATGCTTGGAAATGATCAATGTTGGCAAACGAAAGAGAATTAATTTGACGGTAATGCAAGAAGAGCTACTAAAGAATCTCCAATCTATGGATTCCATGCAAATCAATTCTCATCTTAGGCCTATAATAATGGCATGTGACTACATCTAAGGTCTTGTCTATTTCAACGTGATTTACAATGATGAAATCATGATATTTTGCTAGGATTGTGGTTCTTATGTCTAGAGCATCCATGATCCACAACTTGCCATCATGAAAGGTGAGTCTTTGGATATTGGTTATCCCTTTGGATGATTGAGCTCCTACAATCTATGTGTCAATCTTTGCAACAATAAGAATCTTTGGCCAGAATTTTGGGTTCTTCTTGACCTCTACTACTAGATTGTTTACCATAGGCATTTGGGTGAATGTATCTACAAGTTGCTTTTTGCCCTCCACATATGTGATTGTCATGTTGAATTATTGTCTCCACTCTATCAACAAGATAGATTTTTTTCTCAAGGTAGACTAGAGGTTTGTGGTCTATCTCCACTACAAATATCTTCTCACCAAGATAGTGCTTCCAATGTTTGGTTGCAAGAACAATAGTTAACTCTTCTTGTTTGGTGGTGTGATAGTTGTGCTCTGCTGGTAACAACTTTCAAGAGAAATATACAATTGAATGTCATCCATCATTCCATTCATGTTGTAGTATTGTTCCTATTGCAATGCCTAATGAATCTATAGCCAACTTGATTGGACATTTTGGGTCATACCCTTTTCAAGATTGGTGCATATAGTAATGCATCTTTCCAATTTCTATGCAATTCTCCACTTCTTCTCCTTGCCAAGTAGTGCCATAAGAGGTTGTGCAACCTTGGAGAAACCCTTGACAAATTAACGATAGAACCTAATCAATCCCAAGAAAATCTTGAGTTGAGTTTGATCATCTAGGGCACTCTAGTTTTGATTGACCTCTATTTTATCTATTTTTACATGGATACCTTCTCATTTACCCTATGTCCCAAGTAGTCTACTTTAGACTTGCCAAAATTTCACTTTGAGATTTTGGTATACAACTAATTCTAACATAGAATTTGGATGACTTCTCATAGATGGTGCTTGTGCTCTATCATCATCCTACTTTAGACTAAGATGTCATAAAGGAAAATAGTAATAGATTTATCTAAGTATGGAAAAATATATCATTTATCAAACTCATAGAAGTTGTTGGTGTGTTGGTGAGGCCAAACGACATCACTAAGTACTCAAAGTGACCATACCTTGTTCAAAAGTTTTGTGTATGTCTTCCTTTATGATCCTAATTTAGTTGTAATCACTTGGTAGATCCAATTTTGTAAGTGTTTTGCCCCATTGAGTTGATTGAATAGGTCATCCATGCAAGGTAATGGGTATTGGTTCTTGATCATTTGTTGATTTAGGCCCTAATAGTCAATGTCATTGTACCATCCTTCTTCTTCATAAACAAGATGTGAGCCCCATATGATAATATGTTGGGTTTAAAAAACCTTTTCTTGAGCATATCCTTGATTTGAGCCTTACATTCCTCCAACTCATGAGGTGATAGTCAATATGGTGCTTTACAAGGAGGTTTCTACTCATGAAGTATCTTGATTTTATGATCTACTCTCCTTTTTGGCAATAGTCTTGAGGGTAAATCATTCAAAAGAACATCTTGAAACTCAATACCATATCTTTTAAATTCTCAAGAATTTATCCATCAAGTTGTGCAGTCTAGACTTCTCTTATTACACCCATGTACCATCCACATGTCTTATCGATAGCTATTGTCCCTATGACATAGAGAAGTAGTTCTTGCTTTTATGATTTTTCTTTAACCCCAATGATCTTCCATTGGTTAGTTCTCATTACTTTCTTTCTCCAATCAACCATGGAGTTTTGGTGTTCTATCCACAATATGCCTAAGATCATGTTGTAATGAGCTAATTGTATCACTTGCTACTCAATTTTAGAGTGTTAAAGAGTGTTATCTTTGTAGATAATGATTCAATCCTCTCAGTTTGACCATTAGTTAACTTTACTTCTTCATTTCATCCTTCTTTAGTTCCATTCCAAACTTATTGTAACATAGCAAGAGAAGAAATTCTTTGTTACTCCAAGGTCTATCAATACTTCAACTATTACCTTTTAGGACTCCATTTATGACAATTTGTTGTGTGTTTGTCTTCCTCAACATTTGCGCACTTGTCCTCTTCCTCCTCCCTTGTCTTTTACTCCTTTCCATTGATCAAGTCTATTTGTCCATAACTAACCTCAACTTAGTTAGCTCTTGTAAGCTCAAACCTCATTTTATTAGGCATTTTTCCATCCTCCATTGAGTTGGTGTAATGACCTATCACCTCGAGCTATTGCTACATATGAAGATCTATCTAATGTTCCATGTTTTTTTTAACTATGCAGATATGAATTCCAACCACCCCACTTTCCTTCTATACAAGAAGTTAAACCTTGTCCAACATTCATTGATTGCATAGAGGAATATGAAGTCAAACATATTCTCTAGAAATATATCTATGGTACTTGCCATCCACATGTAAAATATATTGTATATTGGAAAGGGTACCCTTTATATAAGAGAACATAGGAACCAGTAGCTAACTTGACCCATGCACCAATGTTTGTAAATCTTTTGAGCAACAACATTGCAATGAGGACGTTGTGTTTTAAAAGGGAGAGGTTTGTAATGCTATTAGCTACCCATATTATCTAGAAGTAGAAATTGGGTTGGTAATATATAAAAGGATATTATATATGATGGTCTTAGTATATTGGATAAAGGTGTAACCAAAGAGTACTTCCATGAATAAGGCAAAGACCAAAAACACTTCAAAACTTCAAAGTCAATTTTGGAGGCCTAAATGGATGAATTAGGTCTCAAAAATTCAACAAATGTTATTCCTTTGAAAGAAGAGGTATTTATTTCTACTTCCATATTTGTCTCATTAAGAGTTTGTCAATAGTACCTCATCCATAATATTCTTAACTTCCTATAGGAAGATTCTCCAAAGATTCTCTTTGGTCAAACTTGTTTGACCAACCAGATAGGACAAGGGTCAACATGTCATCCATCCATGCAACTAATCTAAAGGTAGAGCTTGCTAAAATATCACCAATCCATGTATATGATCGAAGTGTGGATGCTCCTTTGGGACATCAAAGAATTGAGGGCTAAAGTCTTGTGTGTCTTCTCTTGTTTTTCTCTTAGGAGTTCTCTTGTCCTTGGATGTAACACTCCGAGGACAAGAGAAGAGAGAAAATACAGATTGCACACTCAAACAATTGATGCCCCAAGGGAGCACCTTCTCTTTATTATATAGATAAAGAGGATCTCCTCCAAGGAAGCTCCACCATAGGATTAGGGACACAGATAGGTGACATGTCAGCAAGCTCCACCCTTGGATTACTTACTTGGATGGGTGACATGTCTGGTCTAGGTCCTATCTGGTTGGTCAAACAAGCTTTGACAAGAGGGAATCTTTTAGAGAATCTTCTTGTAGGAATCTCAAAATCACATGAATAAGATACCGTTGGAAAGCTCTCAATGAGACAAAGCAGGGGGAGGGAAGGCTAGCTTTTCCTCTATTGGGGGAGAATGTGCACATTTTTGAGGCCCAATTCATCCGTTTAGGCCTCCGAAATTGCCTTCAAAGATTTCAGGTATATTTCGGTTCCTACTCTATTAGTAGAAGTCCCCTTTTGGTGATGCCTCTTTCTGATCTGTTTAGTACATCTTGTGTAACATCCTTCCAGATGTTACCAAACCAATTCTCACCTTTAAATCATATGTCTAGCTATTGGTTCTAAGGTTCTCAAGTCTATTTTGATTTCTGCCCTATTAGTAGAAGTACTCTTTTGGTGATACTTCTATCTTATCTATTTTGACCATCATGTATAACATCATTCTAGATGTTACCAAACCAAATTTCACATCTAGATCATATGGCTAGCTCTTGGTATTATAGACCTCCTTCCTTTTAAGACGTAATGTCCTCGTTGTGCAATTGTTGCTCAAATGCTTGCACCAACACCGGTGCATGTGCCAAATTAGCAGCGGGCTCCCAGGTTGCTTCATAGAGGGGGTAACCTTTCCATTGTACTAGATAGTCCGCCCGCGGGTGGCGAGTACCACGCATGCGTTTTTGGAGAATCCGCTCCACTTTATATTCCTCTAGCTATCAATGAGTGTCGGACAAGGTTGAATGTCTGGTGTGGAATGACTCTGGCCTGATCGGGGAGCATATCTGCATAGTAGGGAGACATGGAACACTAGATGGATCTTCATGTGTGGTGGTAGCTCAAGGTGATAGGCCACAGTGCCGATGCGACGAAGAATCGAGAAAGGCCCAATAAAATGAGGTCTGAGCTTACGAGGTCCAACTAATGTGAGGTTGGTTGTCGATAGCCACACTTGATCCCCAACATTGACCTCCATGTGCCGACGGTGTGCATCAACAAACTACTTCTGTCAATTTTGTGCAATCTATAATCTGTGCTTGGTGCTCTTCACACCTTGTTGGATTCTAGAAACAAATGTGTTGACTGCATCGACCTTGGTAGCCACTGGACGGATCTTCATCAAGCTAGAAGGTGTGAAGGGATGCTCACCATACATGAGGAAGAACGGAATGACCTGGGTAGATACATTCACTGAATTGTTGTAAACGAATTCCACCAACGGGAGTAGGGTGTCCCACCTCTCTTGCTCTTCTAAGGTGAAGCCGCGTAACATGTCTTCAATCGTACGATTAGCCCGCTTTGTTTGGCCATCTATTTGTGGGTGGTAAGCTATGGACATGACCAACTTGGTTTTGAAGAAACCAAAGAGTGTTCGCCAAAACAAACTGGTGAATTGGGTGCCTCTATTGGTGATGAGTACTCTAGACAAGCCATGGTGAGCAAAGACTACATCTAAGTATAATTGAGCTAGTTGTGGAGCGGTCACCTCCTTGGTGGTAGGGCATACATGAATCATTTTGCTAAGCTGGTCCACAAAGACCACAATGGAGTCAAACCCTGAGGTGTTCTTGGGTAATTCACATACGAGATCTATACTCACTTGTTCCCAATGTTGGGTAGGAGTGGGGAGAGGTTGAAGGAGCCCTACAGGAGCTTGATTAGAAGCTTTGTTCTGTTGACAAAGTAGGCAGTTATGCACATAGTCCATCACGTCATTGCTCATCTTGGGCCAATAGTAATGGCACTTGACTGCATCCAAGGTCTTGTCCACTCCGACATGAGCTGCAATGGCCGAATCATGATATTCCGCTAGAATGGTAGTGTGTAATTCTGGGAAATTTGGGATCCATAATCTGCCATCCCAAAAAGTGAGTCCTTGGGTGCTGGTGACACCTTTGGATGATTGTGCTTCTACAATTTGTGGATCAGTTTTTGTAGCAGCCAGAATCTCTTGCCAGAATTCCAGGTTAATCTTAACCTCTACCACCAAGTTGTTGGCTATTGGCATGCGGGTAAATGCATATGCAAGTTGCTTCTTACCTTCCACATAGGTGATTGTCATGTTGAAGCATTATCGCCACTCTACCCACCGAATTTGGCGATGAGATAGATCCTTTTGTGTCTTGAGGTAGACTAGAGGTTTGTGGTCTGTATCTACTACAAATGCCTTCTCGCCCAAGTAGTGCTTCAAATGCTTGGTTGCTAGAACGATGGCCAACTCTTCTCGTTCTGTGGTGTGGTAGTTGCACTCTACCGGTAACAACTTTCGAGAGAAATATGCAATTGGATGCCATCCGTCATGCCACTCTTGTTGTAGGACTGCTCCTATTGCTACGCTTGATGCATCTATAGCCAACTTGATTGGACATTTTGGGTCATACCACTTCAAGATTGGTGCATGTAGCAAGGCGGCCTTCAATTCTTGAAAGGCCAACTCTTGTGCAATTCCCCATGTCCACTTCTTCCCCTTGCTAAGTAGTGCCATTAAATATTGTGCAACCTTGGAGAAATCTTTGACAAATCTATGATAGAATCCCGTCAACCCCAAGAAGCTCTTAAGTTGCGTCTGATCTTCTGGGGCACTCCATTTTTGAATGACCTCTATTTTATCTATCAATACTTGAATACCCTCTACACTTACTCTATGCCCCAAGTAGTCTACTTCAGACTTGCCAAACTCACACTTTGAGATTTTGGCATACAACTGATTCTGTCTTAGAATCTGGAGGACCTCTCGTAGATGTTGCTTGTGTTCTATCATCGTGCTACTATATACTAAGATATCATCCAAGAAGACGATAACAGACTTATCCAAATATGGACGAATTATGTCATTCATTAGACTCATGAAAGTGGCAGGTGCATTGGTGAGGCCAAAAGGCATCACAAGATACTCAAAGTGGCCATACCTGGTTCAAAAGGCAGTTTTGTACACATCCTCCTCTCCAATTCAGATTTGATTGTAACCACTCCGCAAGTCCAGTTTGGTGAAGTATCTCGCTCCATGGAGTTGATCAAACAGGTCATCCATGCGAGGTAAGGGGTATTTGTTCTTCACTATTTGCTGATTGAGACCCCGATGGTCAATGCACATGCGCATTGTACCATCCTTCTTCTTCACAAACAGGATAGGAGTCCCATATGGTGATATGCTAGGTTGGATGAACCCTTTTTGTAGCATCTCCTCAATTTGAGTCTTACACTCCTCCAACTCATGAGGTGATAGGCGATATGGGGCCTTACAAGGAGGCGTCTTTCCCGGAAGTGTCTCAATTTTGTGACCTACTTGCCGCTTTGGTGGTAATCCTGAGGGTATATCATTGGGAAAGACATCTTGACACTCATCAACCACATCCTTCAATTTCTTAGGAATTTGTCCATCGAGTTGTGCACTCTGGACTTCTCTTATTAGACCCATAAAACATCTTTGGTCTTACAGACAATTGCCATCCCTATGACATATAGAGGCAGTTTCTGCCAGTGTGATTTTTCTTTAACCCCAATGATTGACCATTGGTGTGTTCTCACTACTTTCTTCCTCCAATCCACCATAGGGTTGTATTGCTCCATCCATGGCATGCCTAAAATTGTTTCATAACGAGCTAACTGTATCACTTGCCACTCAATTGCTTCCTAATATTCTCCTACAGAGAGGGTTACCCGTCTAGGTAATGATTCAATCCTCTCAGTTTGCCCATTTGGTAACTCTACTTCTTCACTTCCATCTCTCTCTAGATCCATTCCCAATCTTATTGCAACAGAGCGAGACAAGAAATTCTCTATTGCTCCCGGATCTATTAATACTCTCACTTGATTACCTTCTAGCATTCCATTCACAACAATCAATTGTGAGGTTGCCTTTTGGGATCTTTGCGCATTATTCTTCTTCCTTCCCTTGCTTCTCTGCTTCCTTATTGAGCCAGTAAGGCCACAAGGTACCTTTATTGGCAATCTTCATTTCCGAAGTGATTTCCACCTCCTCCTCTTCAATGTGCCTCTCCATGTTGTTCAAAGATTGCCTGAACAAAGGCCAAGGGCCTCTAGGTAAACGAGTGCGACAGTTGGTAGATATGTGCCCAATACGGCCACAATTGTAACAACGGTGTTGTTCTCCTTGAGTCCCTTCTCCTCGTGGGACTCCATCTCTTTGCTCTTCTACTCGTCCTTGCTCCCCTTGAAGCAATCATGCTCCTCGATCCCGGAATCGAAGGTTGCCCAATTCCATCGGTACTGGTCCACCCATGTGTGGCATTGCTGCCCAATAATGTTGAGGTGGAGCTACTCCTTCACCTCCACCTAATGCTCCTACTATTCTCTACGCACAAACAATGGCTTCAAATACCGTTCGAGGATTTTGCACCATGACTTCTTGGCGAATCCGCTCTTTCAACCCTCGTTTGAAATTGTCGAGAGCCTCTGCTGGACTCATGTTGGTAATTGCAACTTATAGATCCAAAAATGCCTCCACATACTCTTATACGCTATTCTTCTATCTCAATCCCCATAGTCGGGTTCGAGCCATTTGCACAAAATCCACCGATTGGAAATTCTTCAACAATCCTTCTTGCATTGTTGTCCATGTGACCTCCCTACCAGCATGGATCATTCCCAAGCATCATACCATGTGAGGGCTTTGTCGGTCAAGTACCCACATGCAAACACACCTACAGCATGCTCCGTGATCTTTGTTGAGAACAATCGGAAATATTGATTCATTCTCGAGATCCAATTTTCCACTACTCCCATCGTACATTGCCCCTTGTAAGGCTCGATGTTGCAGGTCTTCTTCATCCGGAGTAGCAATGTGGCTTCATCATTGATAGGGGTTGTAGGCACGGGTGCCTCTCCAAGTACGTCAATTGTACGTACTGGGTTTTGAGATGGCTCTTCTTCTTGCATGGCTTGATCGTTTCTGAGGATCTGCACTTGACTTTGTAATGTCTCCATGGTCATCTTAATCTCTCAAAATTCATTCAACATCCCTTGCATTCCTTGCACCAACTCTTGCAATTGCGGATCTATGGTTCTTGCAACACTCAACTGCTAATGTCTACTTCAATACAGAGTCAACAGAGTCGCACGAACTATCGGAACTACCATTGGGACCTCCGACGCTATCACTCGTTGATAATACTCCTCACCAAAACTCCTAACCACAAAATCTCTAAACATCACTTTCGGTCTCACTACATAACGGATTTCTACTTGAGTATTGAAAGGGAGAGGATTTGGAACATTCATATCCATTACATCATAATAGGATGTAGATTGTCAAAGCCCACTCTTTGTCATATATCACCACAGGTAGAATCACCGGGTTTGGTGAGTTCATCACTTTGTCCATGAATTCTGCACCAAAATGATAAACTAGCGATACCCTCATCTGCTCACGCTGGAAGTACATAACCTTGATGTGAAATGGATTTGAGAATGGAAAGCTAAGTGCGGGAAATTGTCCTCCTGGGGCATCCATCCCATCCGCTCTCTAAAGTCCTTCCTAAGTCTCACAATTTCTCTATGTTCTCCATCTCAAATTACTCAGTTTCAGTAGGTCATGTTATTCCAAGAGGGGTGATCCACTCTCTTGGTCTAAAACACTCGCTTTGATACCATTGTAATACTCCGAGGACAAGAGAAGAGAGAAAACACAGATTGCACACTCAAACAATCGATGCCCCAAGGGAGCACCTTGTCTTTATTATATAGACAAAGAGGATCTCCTCCAAGGAAGCTCCACCATAGGATTAGGGACACAGATAGGTGACATATCAGCAAGCTCCACCCTTGGATTACTTACTTGGATGGGTGACATGTCTGGTCTAGGTCCTATTTGGTTGGTCAAACAAACTTTGACTAGAGGGAATCTTTTAGGGAATCTTCCTGTAGGAATCTCAGAATCACGTGAATAAGGTACCATTGGAAAGCTCTTGATGAGACAAAGAAAGGAGGAGGGAAGGCTAGCTTTTCCTCTATTGGGGGAGAATGTGCACATTTTTGAGGCCCAATTCATCCGTTTAGGCCTCCGAAATTGCCTTCAAAGATTTCAGGTATATTTCGGTTCCTACTCTATTAGTAGAAGTCCCCTTTTGGTGATGCCTCTTTCTGATCTGTTTAGTACATCTTGTGTAACATCCTTCCAGATGTTACCAAACCAATTCTCACCTTTAAATCATATGTCTAGCTATTGGTTCTAAGGTTCTCAAGTCTATTTCGATTTCTGCACTATTAGTAGAAGTACTCTTTTGGTGATACTTCTATCGTATCTATTTTGACCATCATGTATAACATCATTCTAGATGTTACCAAACCAAATTACACATCTAGATCATATAGCTAGCTCTTAGTATTACATTGGAACATTACAATTGCATGTTTTATGGACAAGTTCTACCACATGATACCATAAAGTCCACTCAATTACAAGGGTGTAGGACATTGGGTATGGGAGTTTGAGTTTAGTGGAGCAGTAAAAGCGCTACACCCTTTGTCTATGGCTAGCCCCACTAATGAGACTGTCTCTTCCCTACTCTTCTTACATCCTATGGCAAGAGAGGGAGTACCATTAGAGGTATTAGATTATCAACTTGAGCAGCTTTTATGTCTTGATAGGTTGCTTTTTGCACAAGTGTTGTGCACTACCTCTTGCCTCCTCAAGAGGCATGTCAAGGATGATATGTGAGTATCTTAGAGATTACTTTCAGATAAATCATCATTCTAGTGGATTTACCAAGTTGTTTCAAGTGGTTGCAAGAACAATGAGGGGAGATATGCATATGTTAGTTAGTCAGGTGTTAGGTATTAGTCAACTTCTTGCAATGGAGAAGGGCATAAGGAGCATTAGATCAATTTCTATTAGAGATATCTTTTTTTGTTTGGTTAGCCATACCATTGTCCTTCAATATCATTGTCACTTCCAAGAGCACCGTAGTCCTCATCAATTTGAAGTAGTTACACTTGGAGGTTGTGAGGCTATATCTTTAAGCATCAAAGCACTCCTAGATATCCATCTAGAGTGGGTGGTTCTACAAGTGGATGTTGAGAATGCTTTTAATAGCATCCCTTAGGCATATATCTTTAGAGAGCTTAGGGAGGCCAATAGATCATTGGCAAGTCTCATTCCTTTTGTGTAGTCATTCTAGCTCTCATGTTTCCTTTTACTAATGGCATGGTTGGTCACAAGAGAAAATCATTGTCTTGGAGTCAATTGTTGGTACATGATAGGGAGAACTTTTAGGGAGATCTTTTAGGGAGATCTTTTAGGGAGACCTTTGTTTGCCATAGCTCACTTCAAAGCTCTCTTATCTACTACTTTGGCCATGCTTTTTTGTGTCTTTCTCTCCTTGGCTTATGATAGACACATTGTGAATCTCTTAGAGTAGATTAGGCAAGCCTTTGATCCCTTGACTATCAATCTACATCTTGTAGGCTTGAGAATCAAGGTGTCAAAGTGCATAGCGTGGTCCCCTTTAGGTATCTCTTGAACGTTGAGTTTCCAAAAGGGTGTGTCACATCTACAAAATGGACTACATATTCTTAGAGTTGTCATGCGTATACACATCGCGACACAACATACATTGTTGTCAACATCACACACTATAGAAGCACAACTCACACATAAGTCATACCCTAAAGTACCACAATAATCAATTTGGTTACACAACTTGAATCACACTCAATCAGATTAGTACTTGACATGTCATTCAATGATCTGCCAACAATTGAGCATTGATTACAATCAAGCCACACCCACTCTAGCTAAGAGACTCTAGGTGATGCTTGCCAGCTTTCTATCTACTCTAGCCAAGAACTCGAAGGCTCAACAATAGAGAAGTGAGCTCTTTGGAGTTGCACTTCCAAGGTATACTCCTGATTTTGACCTAGGTCTCACCAATGGTCCCACCGATGGCACATTCAATAGTGCAAATGGTGCAAGTGACAATGGGTCCCACCATGTAGTTAGTACCCAAAATATGAAATCTGACCATCGGAAAGTAGTCTATGAATAACTGCCAAAATACCTCTAACTACTATCATTGTTACTCCAATGTCTGAGCAATCTAGATGCAAAGCTATGAATGGCATGATAGCTATCATGCATATACACATCATTACACAACATACATCACTGTCAACATCACACACTATAGAAGCACAACTCACACATAAGTCATACATGAACTCTAAAGTGCCACAATTGCCCTCCTAGCTGGCGGTTAGGTCCCTCTAACTCCAAATAGCCATCTACTCCAAGTATATAGTATACCCTATGGTGGGCAAAAGATCAATAGGCCGGGTGCTATTGATCCCCATTGTTAGTTGCTTGTCTGCAATCTATACCATATAAAGGATGAACTAGTTGTAGGTCAAGTACATCTAGGATAGAACCGTTGTCCTTGAGGAATCATCATGAGGGGAGGAGTCATACATACTATATGTCATCCTCTTGAACAACTATCACACACTAACATAGTAGTAGCTCCACCAAAAGAGCCGCATAACATACATCGCAAGCCTGCTTGTACAAGTACTAAGCTTGGATCCATAGTACCATCAATGTTTGGGAGGTGGCATGGTGCACAATTGCACACATGATCCTTCCAAACAACACCATAACGTCCTTCTAACATAAGGACTCCAAATGGCAAAACCTCATGCACTCTCAAGATAGTGTAGCCTATGGAAACATCAAGTGTCATTGTTGTTGTTTGTTGTAATTATACATAATCACTTGGATGAAATTAACGGATCAAGGGTCTGTAACATATTCCTCAAAGGGCAGCATAGTGTAAGTTATGCATATGTTGAGCAATCACCAAGTTCTCAAAGGCCATTGGCATCACTCCCTAAAAGATCTTTGCTCGTTGAGAACATGCGCTCATCCATACATCTGGATCATCCAAGTCCAACACTATGGTAGCATCTCAACAAATGGTTGTAGGTAAATCTGGATCTTGTCCAAGAGTAGAAAGTAAGGAGAGAAGGATGCTAAGGAGGCTTGCTGATTGAATCTATAGCCCATGGCCAACCAAGTTAACTAGAGATCCCAATTTCCCAAGTAACCTCTCTGCAAACCATACTTTTGCAATCTTTTCTTTGTTGTTTGAACCACTCTCTCAACTAAACCACTAGTAAGATGATCAATCAAAGTCTTGTCACACAAGACCTTAAACTCCCCCAAGAAATCTATACCCTAATCAGTCAAAACCTCAACTAGCGCACCAAAATCACCGAGAACCCAATCTAGGAATAGTAAGCCATCCCTTCACTGGACGTGTCAAGAAGTGCCACCAACTCAATCCACTTGGAGAAGTACTCTACCATCACCAAAACATACCAATGATGTCTTATGGTCAGCGGTAAAGGTCCAGCAAAGTCCAAAATCCAACATTAACCCAATCCCATGATAGGTAATGGGTGTAATTGTGGCATATGAGCATTAAATGATACTCTAACTTAGTCACAAACCACACATCTGGCAACAAATTGCTATACAACAATCTGCATACCGTGCCACCAATAATGACTCTAGAGCAAGCTATATGTATACTTTACTCCAAAATGTCCTGGCTCCTCATGAGCATGATGGACCAACTATGGTCTTTGAGATGGAAGTGGTACTACTCTCACTCTACCATCCTTCCACACATGCAAAAGGTATCTGCCCTCCAATCTAAACCATCAGGCTCATTGAAGAACATGGTCTCTCTCCTTGGCCCCAATTGTGCCACCCACAACACCAATGCAAAGATAGTCCATCACTAGGACATCATCATGAACGTCTCATTGAACTATACCACTATCTCTACTCTCTAGATCTGTGACCTCAATAACTCCTCTTGTATGCATTGAGAGAGATACCACCAAAGCCTCAGAAAATATATAGAGAAAGGTAGATGCATGCCAACTTGGCACCATCTCCTCATTTGTCTCCCCATGCCAACATGCTCTGGTCTGATCTTACTAGTTGGACATGGGTTTCTACTCAACCCATCTGTATCATGGTTACCACTCTAGGCTTGTGAATAACCATGAAATCATACTCTTATAAAATTAGAGCCCATTGTGCAAGCTTCCTTGAAAGCTTGTCAGACTCCATCAACCACTTCAGTGGTTAATGATCAGTGATGAGAGTAAAGAGATTACCAAATAGGTAACATCGAAATGTGCTACTACCCAAATTGCTGCCAAGCACTCTCCCTCATATGAACTATACTTTGCCTCACTAAATTGTTGGAGCAACTAGCATAGGCCACCACAAACTCCTTCCCCTCATCATCATGTTGTGGGAGCACTACTCCAACATACTCCAATTAGTATGAACTTGAAATGGTTGTCCTTTGATTGGTCTCCTCAAAATAGGAGCAGATGTCAACCTCTCGTTGAGCTGTACAAAAGCTCTCTCCTACTCATCTCCCCAACACCACTCTTGTGTAATCTTGGTCAACTTCATCAAAGCCTTGGCAATGACACTAAATCCTCTAACAAAGCAGTGATAGAAGTTCATCAACCCAAGGAATGCTTGCACTCTGCTCACATCTATAGGTCAAGGAATACGTGCAATAGCCTCCACCTTGGTGTACTAAACACCAAGTCTTCCGGGGTAGATAGTGTGACCCAAATACTCAACCTACTCATGGAAGAACCTACACTTCCCACGATGTAATTTGAGTCTATGAGATCTCAACCTCTCAAACACCTCCAACAATTGTCTCTCATGTTCCTCCACAGTAGTGCTATAGACCAAAATGTCATCAATATAACACTGAGCAAAATCCAATCCAACTAGGATCCTATCCATGACCCTTTGGAACTTAGTGGGAGCATTATTTAACCCAAATGGTAAGAACCTCTACTGATATAACACATCCTTACCATGAGGATCAATAGCTCAAAATGTTGTCTTGGACTTATCCTCCTCCTAATTGGCAACTAATGATATCTTGCTCAAAAATCCAAAGTACCGAAGACCTTTGCATGCCCAATCACATCAAAGATCTCCTCCGGTGTAGGCATGGCATACCGATCAGCCCTAGTCTATTGGTTGATAGGAAAAAATTCTCCACACATCCGCCTATCTGTGTAGTTGCCATGCGTATCCTTCTTGGTTGACATCACTATCATTGATGCATACTCTCCATGTGAAATTTCCACCAAACTAGCCTCAAAAAGGTCACTATTTCAGCTTTGAATCAATGCTCGCTCCATATCACTATATAAGTAGAGACATCAGAAAATTGATATATTGCTAGTTAGCTCAATCCGTATATTAGGTCCTTTTAGAGCACCAAAATCCTTCATATTGAAGGCAAAACAACTCATGTAGCTCCTCAAGAACCTCCAATCTCTCTGTCTTTCCTGTCTTGTAAGCTTGGGTCCAAGATCTAGCTCCCAAGTATTCCTCTGTAACTATCATAAGAGTAGAAGATGTATTGAATTGGCTACTACATTGGACCCTTGGGAGCAATAGTGTCATGCTCCCAGCCACTAGAGGTCCCAACCTTAGTGTAAAAAACTCCCTCTGATCTAGCTGCAAGCTCCATATGTCCTCTAGCTGCATTCCAAGTAACCAAGAGTGTAATCCAAGTAGCCCATGCTCACTTGGATGGACTCCAAGTAGACCACTCTCGCTAGTAGCCACTAGTTGTGTACCAAGAATACCATATCCACTTCGTCCATTACCCCTAGCATGTGCCTGAATTGTCTTGATAAGCACATGGCTCACAAGTGTCCAAGTGGCGATGCTTATCAAGCACATCCTACGCTGCTCTACTAAGCCAAGGCTCACAATCCAGGTCAAAAAGTTTAGGTCCATAGCCTGACCTAACAATTGATGTTTGGATACCTCTAACACTATTGGAACAATGGTAATACCAATGCAGAAACCCATCACCCGCTCTCTCTCATCAGCATTGGGCTCCACCAATTGATGTAACTATGAGTCCCAAACTAGTCCAAGACCTCCCTCTTGAAAAGCATGGGAGCTTGGGAAACTCATAAGTATGAGAAAAGTGGCTCTTGGCTGTCCAACTAGGTCCACCACTGCCATAAGTGACCTGTCAGCCATCGTCTAAGACTGACGCCCAATATCCAACATGTCATCAACAATGATGTGGTCTAGTTTTTGAATCTCATCATAAGTGCATTGTAGAACCTCTTTAGGTAAGAGGTTCATCCACCAAAGATGAAGACAATGAACTTGTGATCCCACTTTGGTTGCATCTAACAAAACAATAGGTCCCATCTAAGAATGGATCTGATGTGTACCCGCCACCACTTGGGTGCAAGAATCATCTATCAAAGGGACATTCTCCAAAATGTAAGTTGGAGAAAAAAAATTGATGAACCTAGAGATGTCATAGTATCCATAACATCTCCCAAAACACACCAAAACAAGGATCTCAAAGACCCAAACCTTGATTGACACGTGTATGTCCCTTACATGGCCATCCAAAAATCACCAAATGAACTACCCCATGGTCATGTGCCCTTAGCAAAGAAATGTCCATTGGTAGGACCTTCTAGTAACCCCTAACTGCTAACATCGGTGATAACTCAAGATACCAATAAGACAAGTGTGACACATGATGGAGAGAGACTAGCCTAGCAATCTCATCTCTCTCCACATACAAGTATCTCTGTACTCGCATACTCGCCTATAGTACCGTAGCTAGTCCAATACTCATCCCACCAAACAACTCCAATTGACATACTCCCTATATTGGATACTACCAAGCAATGAGTGTGGTATCCAAAGGTGTCAAGGTAATCAACTCTCGAGGCTCATCCTCACACTGGTCTCCTGGTGGTACAAAGGCTCTACTCCAAGCCTACTACACTAACTGATCTGCATGATATTGCAATGCCTCCTCTGAACTCCACAATGGAACGTCCAAGGTAGATGGAACAATCCCACTCGTACTGCAAATCCAAGTGATCTCCTCTAGTACTTGAGTATCCTCTACATAGGTGTTCCCCTCCAATAAGTCACCAGGCCAAGTAATAAAACCATTGAAAGTTGCAACTAAAGTCACCATGGTCCCAAACTGTAGCGAGCCAAGACTGCTACTAGTGAAGCGTACTAGTAGGCAACATACTCGTCCCTCAGCAGATTGCCAATATGGTCTATAGGAGGTTGTCTTGTCCCAATAGTCAATATTGTAACCCATGGGGTATAACATTAAACCCCCAACTAACATCATACAACTCAACTATGGTTGCAATGGCTTGAGCTCTCACCATAGAGCTATCGGTCTAATGACCAAGTTGAATCTGAATAACCAACTCTCCACATGTGATCTTTTATTTAAAACCACCACCTAGAGATGTCTGGATATGAAATGAACACCTCCCCATATTGGTCTTTTGTAACTCCAGACCAACAACTATAGCCTTCCCCAACATAAGAGGCTACGTACCAGAGTCAAACAAGACCCTCTATGGTGTATAGACCTTCCTTGAAGGTCCCACCAAACAAAAAATCACCCTTTTCTTATCCAACATGACAACCCCAGGTGTAAACCATGCTTGCTCAAAGGCCAATCTAGTTGTTAACTCCTCCAATCTAGCCGTTACCACTTGCCATAAACCACTGGTTGTTGAGCGGATCCCATGCTCCTCAACCAAGTCAATTCCAATATCAACCACCTTTACTCTAGCAGTAAGTACCATATCATCCCAACTCTCACAAAGCATGGTAGCCAATCAGAACACTACGGCTAGGTCAACTCCCAATGTACACATGTCACAGGCTAAAAATAAAGGATAGCGCATAATCAATTGAGCCACCCCCAATATCATGCTAGACTCAGTCTGTGTAGTAGCAAGTGGTTGACTAGTAGGTAGTCCATCATGCAACCCATCACCAGCTACCACAACTACACTAGGATGTCTAGAGCTGTGGATGACGTCTGTAGGGCCTCAAAGAGCATGAAAGACAAAGGAAGTCTGACTTGTCTCCCAACCTCTCCTCTCTACGGGTCCAAGTCCACTGATGCTCCTTTAGGCTCTAAAGCATGTACTACACTCCTTGTCGTTACCATAGAGGCATCTACCTATCCTACTCCGCACATGAAATCCAAGGCATCTCTATCACCAGCATATGAGGTGAAAGCCTCAACACCCAAATTTGATACCCTTTGAGCTATAGCCATGCTAGCCAATCTCTGCTCCAATTGCTCAAAGCAACTAACCATGGCTATATCAGAAGTAAGGGCAGATATTGCACCTCTCTACTAGGTGTGGATCCTTCTACCACCACCTCTACCTTCTCGTTCTCCATCACTTAGAGCTCCTCTACCACCTGCCATAGCAACCCTACCACTCCGTAACTTTGGATGTAGATCAAAGCACCATTTGCTAGTATGACCAAATCTGTGGCAATGCTCACATTGTCTCTATGCCAGCTGAGATGCACCAGAGGTATCAGATCCACTACCTTGAGTGCACTCTCTCCTATGATGAGGTCCACCACAAGTCCAACTCAGCAACCATAGCAACACCACCACTCACTGGCTATTGTTGACTTGAAAATGAAGGTCTAGTTGCACTAGGCCCTCCACTCGCTCCATAGGACCTAAGCTATCCATCTTGTCCTCAAAAACCAACATGGCATGGTGCACTCTGTTGCACACTGGAAGAAGTAACAATTGTGGATGAGGTCTCCTACCAAGTCCAGATGTGACAACTCTCTCTTCCACCATGTTGAGCTCAATAAGCTCAACCAAAGTAAGTGAAGTAGTCTATAACAACATAACATCACATACTCTATGTTGCAACTCCATGTCCAATATCCCATACCAAAATTGGACTACTTGGGCCTGAGTAACTCCCTGAGTAAAACTAATTAGCCATCTCATGCGAGTGTATGCCTCACATAGGCTCTCTCTAGCCTTTCGTTGGAACTCCTACAAGCTCCTTAGCTTGTCAATACACACTTCTTGGTAGTTCTGCCTCAAACACTAGAAGAATTCAACCAACCGGTACCATCACCTCTTGTAGTAGTACCTCCACTCGTAGTAGCACCATCTTCAAGAGATCCGCCAATACTACTAGAGCCAGAACTCATGAGTACATCCGATCTACCCCTAGAAACTGAGCTTGAAGTAATGGAGACATAGTTCAAAGACCAATATTGTCTCCATAGCTCAATTTTCCTCTAAGTGAGCTCTCTTGAACTCATGGTAGTCATCCATTGGTGGACCCTCCAAATGCTAAAATAACCCCTTCCATACCATGAAGGGTGTGAATGAAGTTGGGTTCCGCATTTACTACAAATCACAACAACTATCAAACTCCCAGATAAAGCCATCCAATTCAATGGTACCCATTGTTTTAGAGTAATATCTTGGACCTTTGGAGGCCCCATAGATCTCATCCATGTCCCACAACATTGGTGTGGACACACCAAGTGTACTCTCAACTAGGTCAGCCCTTGTGTCAAACTCCGACTCAAAGTCAATCTCCTCTCTCATTGGGACCTCAGATACATGTTGATATCGAGCGCCACTCCAAGTAAATCCACTACATAGCGCAATGCTATTTCTTCCAAGGTCTCCAAAGAACTCCATCGTGACAAAGAAACCAAGAATTGCAACCTGTAACTATAATCTCCGCAAGTACCCCACCAAGTGCCAACACCTCTAAATGCCAACACCTCCAAATGCCAACACCTCCAAATGCCAACACCTCCAAGTGCCAACACCTCCAAGTGCCAATACCACCAACTAAATGTCACCAACTAATGTAGCTCTAGCTACGACAACTATGGTAGGAGGAGGAGCAACATGTAACATGTCATCACAACATGCACTCTCATGGTCTGTAAGTCATCATTTCCTACCTCACCAAAGAGAAACATAGGTAGTCTGGCTGGTCATCACTCCAGCCTCACATTGAGAGCACACTAGAGCACCAATGCTCTAAAGTCAATGCACCTCACACAAACAAGGTGCACAAATAGGAAGCAAAAAATGGAGGGGGTCCAATCACAAGAAAGTTAAATGAAAACTCTCCATCTCATAAATCAACACTGGATTGACTCTGCCATCATTTTGGTATTTGACATAATTGGAGTACCTATCTACTTCCTAAGTTACGAGGATCCACAAGAATGGGATCAAAGTTTTTCTTGTCAAAATCTAACATAAACCCTTCACAAAATCTTACATAAATTTGATGTAATCTGATGTAAAATCTTATATAAATCCTTAAATTTGGCTGACCACCAAATCCTCTACTAACTTTTCACTCAAGCTAAATTGGAAATATGAGTTTTGTCCAATCTCTAATTTGTAGGAGTGGGCTCCCAACTCCACCTTCAATTTCACTTTTTGAGGTCAACTTGCACCAGATTGGTCTTGTGTTCACCTCTTGAGCTCAAAATCATAACCATCATTTGAAATTGACTCTCTCTTGCTCCAAATTTGGCCAATGCTTCCGCACACAATCACTCTTGGGGAAATCAAAACTACGATCAAGGTACCACAATCTACCAAGCTTAGAGATACCACCACCACCACCTTGAGTTCCTGCACTCAATTTCCCCCTAGCTCTCACTTCTCTATTGTAATCAGTTTAGTTACACAACTCAAATCACACTAAATAAGATCAGTACTTGATCTATCACTCAATGATCTGCCAACAATTGTGCACTTATCATAATCAAGCCACACCCACTCTAGCTAAGAGACTTCAAGTGACGCTCGTTGGCTTTCTGTCCACTCTAGCCAAGAACTCAAAGGCTCAATAACATAGAAGTGAGCTCTCTAGAGCTACACTCCCAAGGTATACTCATGATTTTGACCTAGGTCTCACACCAATGGTCCCACCGATGGCACACCCGACGGTTCAAATGGTGCAAATGACAATGGGTCCCACCATGTAGTCAATACCCAAAACATAAATTTTGACCATTGAAAAATAGTCTATGAGTAATTGCCAAAATACCTCTAACTATTATCACTGCTACTCTAGTGTCCAAGCAATCTAGATGCAAAGCTACAAATGGTATGAAAAAGTGCCAATAGGATCCAAGATTTTGTTACATGCTTCTTAGGCATTGCCCTTGCAAAATATAATCTCCATGTGTATGACCTTCCTCTTCTAGGAGATTTGTAGGTGACATTTGGTATACTCTCTTCTAGTATTGCATGTCGACCAACTTACCTTCTCCACATGGTTCTCCTTTCCTTGAGTTTCATATCTACAAGATTTTGATAAGAGGATTATGGGAGTCTTTGGTGATATCATAAGATCAGGGACATTTGAGTGTATGAGGGGGGATTTGGCACATAGATAGACATCTTTACCAATCTTGTATGGAGGAGTAGGCTTATTATCTATGAAGGAGATCACACCTATAGTGTTTTTGTGTAGTTGAGCTCTCTTGGAATCCCTACTTTCCTCTTTTTTTGTGGTTGCTAATAGGCTAGTTTTGGATATATATGTGACCAAGGTGGAAGAAGGATCCTTTTCTCTCCAAGTGTTATTGTGGTAGATCAAAGATGGTCTATCTCCATAGGAAAGGAAGGACTTACCTTCCATAATTTTTTTCACTACCATCAGTTTGGGCTAGAGGTGTAATACCAATAGTTAGCCATATGATCTAGATGTGAAATTTGGTTTGGTAACATCTAGAATGATGTTATACATGATGGTCAAAATAGATCAGATAGAAGTATCACCAAAAGAGTACTTCTACTAATAGGGCAGAAACCGAAATAGACTTGAGAACCTTAGAACCAATAGCTAGACATATGATTTAAAGGTGAGAATTGGTTCGGTAACATCTGGAAGGATGTTACACATGATGGACTAAACAGATCAGAAAGAGGTATCACCAAAAGAGGACTTCTACTAATAGAGTAGGAACCAAAATATGCTTGAAATCTTTGAAGGCAATTTTGGAGGCTTAAACGGATGAATTAGGCCTCGAAAATGTGCGGATTCCCCCCCCAATGGAGGAAAGGCTGGCCTTCCCTCACCCCTGGTTTGTCTCGTCAAGAGCTTTCCAACGGTACCTTACTCATGTGATTCTGAGATTCCTATAGGAAGATTCCCTAAAAGATTCCCTCCTGTCAAAGCTCGTTTGACCAACCAGATAGGACCTAGACCAGACAGGTCACCCATCCAAGTCAGTAATCCAAGGGTGGAGCTTTCTGACATGTCACCTATCTATGTCCCTAATCCTATGGTGGAGCTGCCTTGGAGGAGATCCTCTTTGTCTATATAATAAAGAGAAGGTGCTCCCTTGGGGCATCGAATGTTTGAGTGTGCAATCTGTGTTTTCTCTCTTCTCTTGTCCTCGGAGTATTACAATGGTATCAGAGCGAGTGTTTTAGTCCAAGAGAGTGGATCACCCCTCTTGGAATAGCACGAACTACTGAAACTGAGTAATTTGAGGTGGAGAACATAGAGTAATTGCTAGACTTAAGAAGGACTTTAGAGAGCGGATGGGATGGATGCGCCGGGGGGACAATTTCCTGCACCTAGCTTTCCATTCTCAAACCCATTCCACATCAAGGTTATGTACATCCAGCGTGAGCAGATGAGAGTATTGCTAGTTTATCACTTCGGTGCTAAATTCATGGACAGAGTGATGAACTCACCAAACCCGGTGATTCTACCTGTGGTGATATATGACAGAGAATGGGATTTGACGATCTACATTCTATTATGATAATATGGATATGAATGTCCCAAATCCTCTCCCTTTCAATACTCAAGTAGAAATCTGTTATGTAGTGAGGCCGAAATTGATGTTTAGAGATTTTGTGGTTAGGAATTTTGGTGAGGAGTATTATCAACAAGTGATAGCTTCTGAGGTCCCAATGGTAGTTCCGATAGTTCGTGCGCCTTCCAGAGTGATTATATTGACTCTGTATTGAAGTAGACGTTAGCAATTGGGTGTTGCAGGCACCATGGATCCGCAGTTGCAAGAGCTGGTGCAAGGAATGCAAGGGATGTTGAATGAATTTCGAGAGATTAAGATGACCATGGAGACATTGCAAAGTCAAGTGCAGATCCTCAGGAACGATCAAGCCATGCAAGAAGAAGAGCCGTCTCAAAACCCAGTACCTGCGACTGAAGTACTTGGAGAGGCACCCGTGCCTACAAACCCTATCAACGATGAAGCCACATTGCTACTCCGGATGAAGAAGACCTGCAACATCGAGCCTTACAAGGGGCAGCGTACGATGGGAGTAGTGGAGAATTGGATCTCGAGAATGAATCGATATTTTCGATTGTTCTCAACAGAGATCATAGAGCATGCTGCAAGCGTGTTTGCATGTGGGTACTTGACCGATAAAGCCCTCACATGGTATGATGCTTGGGAACGATCCATGCTGGCAGAGAGAAGGGAGGTCACATGGACAGCAATGCAAGAAGGACTGCTCAAGAATTTCCAATCAGTGGATTCTGTGCAGATGGCTCGAACCCGACTATGGGGATTGAGACAGAAGAATAGCGTACAAGAGTATGTGGAGGCATTTCTGGATCTACAAGTCGCAATTACCGACATGAGTCCAGCAGAGGCTCTCGACAATTTCAAACGAGGGTTGAAAGAGCGGATTCGCCAAGAAGTCATGGTGCAAAACCCTCGCACGGTATTTGAAGCCATTGCTTGTGCGCAGAGAATAGCCAGAGCATTAGGTGGAGGTGAAGGAGTAGTTCCGCCTCAACATTATCGAGTAGAAATGCCACACATGGGTGGACCAGTACCGATGGAATTGGGCAACCTTCGATTCCGGGATCGAGGAGCACGGCCGCTTCAAGGAGAGCAAGGACGGGTAGAAGAACGAAGAGATGGAGTCCCACGAGGAGAAGGGACTCGAGGAGAACAACGCCGTTGTTACAATTGTGGCCGTATTGGGCACATATCTACCAATTGTTGCACTTGTTTCCCTAGAGGCCCTCGGCCTTCGTACAGGCGATCTTTGAATAACATGGAGAGGCACATTGAAGAAGAGGAGGTGGAAACCACTTCGGAAAACAAAGATCGCCAGTAAATGTACCTTGCGGCCTTACTGGCTCAATAAGGAAGCAGAGAAGCAAGGGAAGGAAGAAGAATAATGCGCAAAGATCCCGAAAGGCAACCTCACAATTGATTGTTGTGAATGGAATCCTAGAAGGTAATCAAGTGAGAGTATTAATAGATCCGGGAGCAACAGAGAATTTCTTGTCTCGCTCTGTTGCAATCAGATTGGGAATGGATCTAGAGAGAGATGGAAGTGAAGAAGTAGAGTTACCAAATGGGCAAACAGAGAGGATTGAATCATTACCTAGATGGGTAACCCTCTCTGTAGGAGAATATCAGGAAGCAATTGAGTGGCGAGCGATACAGTTAGCCCGTTATGATGCAATTTTAGGCATGCCATGGATGGAGCAGTACAACCTAATGGTGGATTGGAGGAAGAAAGTAGTGAGAACCCACCAATGGTCAATCATTGGGGTTAAAGAAAAATCACACATGCAGAAATTGCCTCTATATGTCGTAGGGACGACAACTGTCTGTAAGACCGATAGATGTTTTCTGGGTCTAATAAGAGAAGTCCAGAGTGCACAACTCGCTGGACAAATTCCTGAGAAATTGAAGGATGTGGTGGATGAGTTTCAAGATATCTTTCCCGATGATCTACCCTCAGGATTACCACCTAAAAGGCGAGTAGATCACAAAATAGAGACACTCCCGGGGAAGACACCTCCTTGTAAGGCCCCATATCGCCTATCACCTCATGAGTTGGGGGAGTGTAAGACTCAAATTGAGGAGATGCTACAGAAAGGGTTCATCCAACCTAGCGTATCACCATATGGGGCCCCTGTCTTGTTTGTGAAGAAGAAGGATGGTACAATGCGCATGTGCATTGACTATCGGGGTCTCAATCAGCAAACAGTGAAGAACAAATACCCCTTACCTCGCATGGATGACCTGTTTGATCAACTCCATGGAGCGAGATACTTCACCAAACTAGACTTGCGGAGCGGTTACAATCAAATCCAAATTGCAGAGGAGGATGTGTACAAAACTGCCTTTTGAACCAGGTATGGCCACTTTGAGTATCTTGTGATGCCTTTTGGCCTCACCAATGCGCCTGCCACTTTCATGAGCCTAATGAATGACATATTTCATCCATACTTGGATAAGTCTGTTATCGTCTTCTTGGATGATATCTTAGTATATAGTAGCACGATGACAGAACACAAACAACATCTACAAGAGGTCCTCCAGATTCTAAGACAGAATCAGTTGTACGCCAAAATCTCAAAGTGTGAGTTTGGCAAGTCTGAAGTAGACTACTTAGGGCATAGAGTAAGTGCAGAGGGCATTCAAGTATTGACAGATAAAATAGAGGTCATTCAAAAATGGAGTGCCCCGAAGATCAGACTCAACTTAAGAGCTTCTTGGGGTTGACGGGATTCTATCGTAGATTTGTCAAGGACTTCTCCAAGGTTGCACAGCCTTTAACGGCACTACTTGGCAAGGGGAAGAAGTGGACATGGGGAACTGCACAAGAGTTGGCCTTTCAAGAATTGAAGGCCGCCTTGCTACATGCACCAATCTTGAAATGGTATGACCCAAAACGTCCAATCAAGTTGGCTACGGATGCATCAGGCGTAGCAATAGGAGCAGTCTTACAACAAGAGTGGCATGACGGATGGCATCCAATTGCATATTTCTCTCAAAAGTTGTTACCGGCAGAGCGCAACTACCACACCACAGAATGAGAAGAGCTGGCCATTGTTCTAGCAACCAAGCATTGGAAGCACTACCTGGGCGAGAAGGCATTTGTAGTAGAGACAGATCACAAACCTCTAGTCTACCTCGAGACGCAGAAGGATCTATCTCGTCGCCAAATTCGGTGGGCAGAGTGGTGACAACGCTTCAACATGACAATCACCTACGTGGAAGGTAAGAAGCAACTTGCAGATGCGTTCACCCGCATGCCAATGGCCAACAACTTGGCGGCAGAGGTTAAGATTAACCCTGAATTTTGGCAAGAGATTCTAGTTGCTACAAAAACTGACCCACAGATTGTAGAAGCGCAAGTGTCCAAAGGTGTCACCAGCACCCAAGGACTCACCTTTCGAGAGGGCCGATTGTGGATCGCAAATGTCCCAGAATTACGCACCACCATTCTAGCGGAATGTCATGATTCGGTCATTGCAGCTCATGTCGGAGTGGACAAGACCTTGAAGGCAGTCAAGCGCCATTACTATTGGCCCAAGATGAGCAACGACGTGATGGACTATGTGCGTAGCTGCCTACTTTGTCAACAGAACAAAGCTTCTAATCAAGCTCCTGCAGGGCTCCTTCAACCTCTTCCCACTCCTACCCAACGTTGGGAACAAGTGAGTATGGATCTCGTTTGTGAATTACCCAAGACCACCTCAGAGTTTGACTCCATTGTCGTCTTTGTGGACCGGCTCAGCAAAATGATTCATGTACGCCCTACCACCAAGGAGGTGACCGCTCCACAACTAGCTCAACTATACTTAGATGCAGTCTTTGTTCACCATGGCTTGTCTAGAGTACTCATCACCGATAGAGGCACCCAATTCACTAGTTTGTTTTGGCGAACACTCTTTGGTTTCTTCAAAACCAAGTTGGCCATGTCTACAGCTTACCACCCACAAACAGATGGCCAAACAGAGCGGGCTAATCGCACGATTGAAGACATGTTACGCGGCTTCACCTTAGAAGAGCAAGAGAGGTGGGACACCCTACTACCGTTGGTGGAATTCGCTTACAACAATTCAGTGAATGCCTCCACCCAGGTCACTCCGTTCTTCCTCATGTATGGTGAGCATCCCTTCACACCTTCTAGCTTGATGAAGATCCGTCCAGTGACTACCAAGGTTGATGCAGTCAACACATTTGTTTCTAGAATCCAACAAGGTGTGGAGAGCGCCAAGCACAGGTTACAGATTGCGCAAAATCGACAAAAGCAGTATGCTGATGCACACCGTAGGCATATGGAGTTCAATGTTGGGGATCAAGTGTGGCTATCGACAACCAACCTCACATTAGTTGGATCTCGTAAGCTCAGACCTCGTTTTATTGGGCCTTTCTCGATTCTTCGTCGCATCGGCGCTGTGGCCTATCACCTTGAGCTACCACCACACATGAAGATCCATCCAGTGTTCCATGTCTCCCTATTACGTAGATTTGCTCCCCGATCAGGCCAAGGTACTTCCACACAGGACATTCGACCTTGTCCGACAGTCATTGATGGCACAGAGGAATATGAAGTAGAGCGGATTCTCCAAAAGCGCATGCGTAGTACTCGCCATCCGTGGGTGGAATATCTAGTACAATGGAAAGGTTACCCTCTCTATGAAGCAACCTGGAAACCCGCTGCCAATTTGGCACATGCACCGGTGTTGGTGCAAGCATTTGAGCACCAATTGCACAACGAGGACGTTGCATCTTAAAAGGAGAGAGGTTTGTAATACCAATAGTTAGCCATATGATCTAGATGTGAAATTTGGTTTGGTAACATCTAGAATGATGTTATACATGATGGTCAAAATAGATCAGATAGAAGTATCACCAAAAGAGTACTTCTACTAATAGGGCAGAAACCGAAATAGACTTGAGAACCTTAGAACCAATAGCTAGACATATGATTTAAAGGTGAGAATTGGTTTGGTAACATCTGGAAGGATGTTACACATGATGGACTAAACAGATTAGAAAGAGGTATCACCAAAATGGGACTTCTACTAATAGAGTAGGAACCAAAATATGCCTGAAATCTTTGAAGGCAATTTCGGAGGCTTAAACGGATGAATTAGGCCTTGAAAATGTGCAGATTTCCCCCCCCCCAATGGAGGAGAGGCTGGCCTTCCCTCCCCCCTGGTTTGTCTCGTCAAGAGCTTTCCAACGGTACCTTACTCATGTGATTCTGAGATTCCTACAGGAAGATTCCCTAAAAGATTCCATCCGGTCAAAGCTCGTTTGACCAACCAGATAGGACCTAGACCAGACAGGTCACCCATCCAAGTCAGTAATCCAAGGGTGGAACTTGCTGACATGTCACCTATCTATGTCCCTAATCCTATGGTGGAGCTGCCTTGGAGGAGATCCTCTTTGTCTATATAATAAAGAGAAGGTGCTCCCTTGGGGCATCGAATGTTTGAGTGTGCAATCTGTGTTTTCTCTCTTCTCTTGTCCTCGGAGTATTACAAGAGGTTTTCAATTATCCTTTATGGAGCAATAGTGTTAGCATATGCTACATTCTCTATTAGTTGACTTGTTTATTTTCCAAACCACTAGAGCACATCTTCACTCTTGCTCCAAAGAGGGTGTAGGCTCTTGGATCCTACCTTGACTATGCATTAGGGCATTTTGACTTGCACCAACTACCTTCTTTACAAATTTTCCGCATCTTTCCGCATCTTCATTACCATGATTTAAAAATGAAATAGTGTCTTATCGTGATTTGATTAATACACAATCATGTACAAGTTAACTTGATACTAATAATCATTTCAATCCATTTCGTGATGTATTTTATAAGGTTGATGTCTTCTTTATCTAGACTTGACGCTTCAACAATGGAGTTAAGCTCACACTTCTTGCAATGTTTTCCTGTGCTCAAGCTCATGTTCAGATAGAGAGATTCAAGACTAGTGTTGAGTAGACTGCACATCCACAATTTACAATAGACATCCCACACTCAACCTCTAACTTTTCAAATCCAGAATATATTGTGCTCACCACCCAAGAGAGGAATTTGCAGCATGTGTACTCAAGAAGAGCAAGTCACATTGATTTTCTGGATGATTGAGACATCTAGAGGTCAAGGGAAGGAGAGAAATATGCCCTCTCAAATTGGGCAGCAATTTCCTACGTTCCTTAAAGCCTTTCTGCTTATGCAAATTTGATAAAGCACTGTTGATGAAAAATAAGAGAGTGGATCTTAAAGGAACCTAGATGTCTTTGAGTCATCAGCACAAGATAGACACAAAATGAGTGATGAGATGAAACAACAACCTGGGTAGATTGGCTTTACTCACCAATTGTGGAGTTTGTTTTTTTATATCTAGCAATACTGAAATTTCATTCATGGATTTATTGATGCTTGTTACCAAAAATTATATATGACATAATACTGAACAATATCACTCCCACATATTACCACCATGTAGCAGTATGATAGACATTTGCTTTATAAAATCACCAAAATGTGGATTCAAACTTACCAAGAGCATTATGTTATAATACAAAGAGCACAAACCATGATGGACTCAAACTTTCCAAGAGCAGTATAGTATAGTACCTAGAACACAAACAAGAAAATGGATGGTTAGTGTTGCAATCAATATAGAATGTTCAGATTCATATCTAGTGGTATCAATATGGTAGTAAAGATGACCGGGGAAATTAGAGCCACTAAGTTAACATTTGTTTTTCAATCACATACCACAATTTATTTAACTGCACCCAATTTTTTGTGGTGGGTCTCACATTAGTTTCTAGCTCTAAATTTCATGGCTGTGTATATTATATTCCTTTGAATGCCTATATATTATTACATTGGAGCATAGTTGGCTCCAAAATTAATAGATATATAAATTATGTACTTTTTAAATGCCTATTGTAATTTATATGAGTAGATATAGAGCATTGTACTTTGCTCCAAATATATAATCAATATATACAAAGATGAGCATCAAGTATACTTCTAGGAGGTTCTTTGGCCATGGTGTGATGTTTCTCCTTGCATTTGGGCTTTGTCCTCTTGGCCTGCATTCTGCTTGGGGTTTGGAACAGATTGGGCATCCTCATACTTTTGTTCTTCTTTTGCTTTGGAGCCAAACTCTTGCAAGGTGAGGGAGCCTTGCTTTTCTCCTTCTTCCTCATACTTCTCCTCAGAGTCTCCGGCTTCCTTTCATCTAATGATACATCAATCACTTGAGGATTTGTCCTCAATCGCTTGGTTGGTCTTTGTGACTTATGAGGGGTTCTTTTCTCTTTTGGGTGGTCTTTAGAGTAGTTCTTTCCTTCTCCACCAGCACAAATTCTTTGGTTTTAATATAATTTTCATTTGCTACCCAATATGTCTTGAGTAATGATTTACCTTTAGGTTGTGAGGTAAAGTACCTTGCTAAATGGAAATCGTTGGGGAACTTCTTTCACTCCTCATTTGATACAAGATTTAGCACCATGTATAAATTTATGGTAAATGGTGCTAAGTAGGTGGTTCCACAGTCTTCTGCAAACTCTATATACATACTCTTTGCTTGAAGTAAAACATGTTTACTTAGTTGACAAGTTCTCCTTGGTACATGTACTTTGAAATATATGGTAAATGGGGCTAAGTAGGTGGTTCCACAGTCTTATTCAAATTCTATATAAATACTCTTTTTGTTGAAAGTAAAACATGTTCACCTAATTGACAAGTTCTCCTTGGTGCATGTACTTGGAAAATTTTGCTTGATTGCTATTAAGATAAGTCTTTCTCTTTGGCTAGAACTTCATAATTTTCTTCACTATTTGGTCTTTGTGCTAGGTCCTTGTAACTACCACATTCTATCCGTAATTCTTAGATTTCTTGTCTACAAAGGTAGCTTTGATGTCTTGGTTAGCACCTTATCTAAGAAATTCATCTTTAATGTCATGGCACTTTGCTTGTATTGCATTTGGTCCTAGCACCATCCTCCAATACTCTTCAGTCTAGTTGAAAGGATTCCCTCTCCAAGTCCTCAATAGCACTCCCTCTCTTCTTCTTCATATCATCGTTGATCTTGAAATCACTCAATGCTCAATTCTAGAGCAAGAAGCCAAGATGATGCTTCGGATCACCTTACTTCTACAATGAATAACACACTTGTTTATTGTTGGAATACAAAGAATGGCTTAGGGGTTTTCCTCAAAGGTCTCTAAACAAACACCATGTTTCTTCTCATATTTAGGTTGTTTCAAAGATGAAGGATGGACAACTACAAAGGCAGTAAGAACTAGAAAGATTGTGATAACTACAAGGCTTCCTAAGACTTGGAAATTCTACGCTTACTCTAAGTTGAGAATGAAATTTTTGTTTGAAAAGTGAAATTGATCGATGTGCACTTGGTTTTATAACCAAATTCTTCAATTATCAATGACATTCTTTAGCGACTGAGTAGGTGGTGAGCACTCCCTCTCCATACATGAAAAGCCTTTGAAGGACAGCAAAACATTCCCTGAATGGTCCTACTCACATATGCAAAGCCCTTGCTGAATGCAAACAGTCCTCCTTGAATGTGAAATCTCTCTGGTGGCAGTTCTTTATCTAGGTGATACTACATTTAAATTTGTGTATAATCCTTGGATCCAAACATACTTGATCACATAGGTACTTGGGTATGAAGGTCTTTGGGTACTAAGGTCTTTGGGTATGCAAATACGTGGACCTTAAGTTCTTCACCTCCAACCACCCTTTGGGTTTTACTTCTTTGGGATTCTTCCTTCAAAATGCCTTTGGCTTCATGCTTCTTCCATTTGTACCTTTGCATAAGCAAACACAACTCCAAAGGATACTTTAACTAAGAAGTTTTCCTTCATAAACAGTACATTATTCAGTCTTATCTTTACAAACAAGAGTAGAACTAATAAAAGAAAAAATTTGAAAAAATATGTGCATCACATCTATACATAGCAAAATACTAATATTTGGCTATCCTTCTTGTTCAAATATGGTAATGATTGCATGTTGTGACATAGTACTCAAAACATTGTTTAGATCATCCATATCCTATTCAATAGAAAGAAAATGGTATGAGAATTAAGTATATGTACTGACCATCGTACAGAATATTGTAAAGTACACTAGTTGTAGAAACTTATTGTTATCCAAAAGATTTTCAATCTCCATGCCCAATTCAGATTGCCTTTTGATTGCTTTCTGGATTTTCTCGGCATCCTTTTCAAACATTGGTAATGATTCCTTGTAACATGACACTAGTATTGCAACCTCAAGTATCAGTAATTGATTGGGCTCCTCTTGATGAGTAATGAGATGCCTACACAGATTGGTGAGTAAGATCTCGCCAATGTGTGTCAAAGTGAATCGGGGGAGGTAGATTCTCTTGCAATTCAATCGCATAAGGCATATTCTCTTGCATCTCAAAATTATCTTGCCTTGATAAAGAGATCTTCTCTATGTCTTTTTGTAAGCGGAGAACTTAGCAGAGTTGATGAATCTTCAAGAGGATCATCAAAGGTCATCTTCATAAAATTTTAAGAAACTTCATTTGATTTCAAGTTACTATCATGCAAAGTTCTTATCTTGCTAACTTTTGTGTGACTTGTTATCCATGATCTTCTACCTGGTTTAGTCCTGAATGACTCTTAATCAGTGAATTTTATCATGTAAGATCATAAAATCGCCAACTTCAAGTCTTGAAACAAAACGGCATAGTTTGAATTGTTGAAAGACTATAAGAGAATTGAAGTTCGAAACTTCAGACTGAGTTATAATCTGAGGGTCAAACTACATATATATGCTCTTCTGCATACAACAAATCAGAGGAGCCGATTCATGATAATTTTGTGTATACCATGAATATCATTCTCGTGGAACCCTCGGATCAGCCCGGTACAAGAAGTAGCAAGTAACTTTTGGACTTTATAAAGGGGAACAAGAATACTACGGTAGGAAGACGTAACTGGACTTACTCTCATTAATTTTCATTGAAATTCAAGTCACCAGTTTGTACAACTATCATAATCGTCTTTATGATATTTAAATCAAGTTCCAAGTCCAGTTCATTCAAACTCGTCTTTACCATCCTATAACGGCTGTATCACGTTTGACTGCATCACGAAGGCTCTCACGAACTAGTTGGGTGCCAGTTTCCATTTTGAAGTGAGAATGAAAATGGAAATGCACCGAGATTGTGAACACATGATTTGGAACCTCGAAAATTATAAATCGACAAGCAGTAACAACAACAACAGCTTCTTTATTTTCCAGAAGGAGCTGCATACGCTCAGTCTACAATGCTCTACGGCTTGTGAGGTTGAGATATTTTATTCAAAACTGTCGGGAGATTATGCTGTCCGGAATTCTCGAATTCCCTGGGACAACGGTCATTTGAGGATCCGATATGTTCTCCATAGTATCTCCGCCGAACTATTCTCTAGGCAAGATCCAGGTCCAATTGTCACCTGTACTTAATTTTCTGAACCGATTTTCTTAACAAGCTTTTGGAGCATTGAACGTGACGAACCGAACTCGACTTACTGTCCTGTAAAACTTATACGTATACACTCACCTTGAACTTGACTGCTGCAGACACAGCGTCGATCATAGCGATCGATAAGTTAGCAAAACCTCGTGCAAGCGGGAACTTGCCCGTTCCACCACAAATGGTGAGCACTGTCTTCCCTTAGAAGGTTTGAACTAAGTCGTCAAAGCCTCTGAAGCAGAGGCTGCTGTTTCCAAGACCACTTTGCTCATTGAAACTGGTGGTGATTACCCATTCGACTCCTTGGCGTTGGTTGTCGGCATCGGCGAGCTTGTCAAATACATAAATCCCTCTCGCTTTACCCACTTCTGTTGAATTTGGAGCGGGGCCCACTGTCAAAGTGTCTTCAAGCACCACGATATTCCGAAAAAACTCAAATTGATATCTAAAAGCCAACTCTGGTCACTCAAAGTGAGATTGTCTACTCCTGCGACAGGCAATGTCACTGCGAAGGCACTTCGATTTGCTGGTGTAATCAGATTATCGTGCAGATAGAAGACAAACTCGAAATCTGGTTGTGGGATTTCAGGTCGGCGGAAACGGTAAGGTCGAGTAGAGGTAATGTTGGAGTCGGCGTCACTGCTAAAAGTAACGAGCAGACTGTGAAAAGCGCTACATATGTTAGATGCATGGATCGAAGGCTATCACTCTTCCACAATTCTAGCGTCATTGTGAAGCCTCTCGTGGCAAGAAGAGACACCGAAGAGTTAAATCGACTGCTCGACTTCGAAGTCGAATTGAATCAATGCACTTTTGCTGATTTACTAAAGTAATGGTCTATGTGAATGAACTGTGATGGAAGTTGTGCAACTGCTTTATAAATCGGAAGGTCCGATGCCATGTAGATATTTTAAATATTTCCTTTATCCAACTTGCCATCGCGCTGGTTGAGGGACAGGTCCTCAATGGCGCATCAACGAAATGCAACTTGCAACACTAAACCCATCCAACTTGGAATGTGCTTGTTGAGGGAACAGGTGCTTAAGACAGCTTGACGAAATGCGACATCCATCGATCGGGCATAGCAGATCGATGGATACGCCTCTCCGAAAGCTCTTGATATAGTCGTGCCAAGGAAAAGTTGGCCGTGGCCTGTAATCGGGGCTATTGAGTGAATTTTATACTGTGACAAGAATTGTTCTTAACAGTGGAGCTAACCTTTCAGAATTCGAAATATTAAGTAAAATTTAAATTTATTTATTAGTTATATTTCTTATTCATTAATTTTAATTTTATCAATAATATTTGTAATATTATTGTAATATCAATAATTGTAATATGGATAATATCATCGATTCAGAGTGGGGGGTGCTGTGGAGAGTGTTCACACATACTAAATCAAGGTGTGAACCCAAACTGTCTTTCATATATATGGAAGGTATCGACCAGTAAATTAGTGAACCTTAAATTTAGACGTTGAAGTGAGTAGTTAATAAGTCATCATAGAACTTGTGTTTATTATTTTGTTGAGGTAACATAGATTTGTACTTGAGTTACCATGTAATTTGGATAAAACACTGTGTTTGGATGATTTCAGGTAAATAGTTTAATATTCCTTCATTGTATAAGTGACTTAGGTTTTGATTAGTTGAGTCGGCTAGATATAAATTTGCGGTAGGTTGAGCCAGAATTGATTGTGAGTCTTGCGTTTAGTGACTTTGTGTTAGGATATAGAGTTTAGTAGAATTGAACAGAAAAGTCAACAAGAGTTTGAATTTTAGTATTTAAGTTGTAGAAATAAAGTAGATTTGTGGATTTTAGGTTTAGACCAACCACTTTAGGTTTTGATAGAGATCTGGATAATTAGCTCTTAATTCCACATTTTTTAAATAAGCATTATGATAGAACAAGGTGCTCATACACATGAAACTTGGATAGTATGACCAATCTAGATATCAAAGAAGTAAACATATATCAAAGCCACATAAAGGTGATAGTTTTATCACAATATTAAGAAATACAGATTTACTTTATATGTAGATAGTAAGATTTGTCCCATTATAATCCCAATAACATCGTTTACTCTAGTGTGCTCTCCGCTCACAGTTCATGATAATATATATTTTGATTTAATTCAATGAATTAATGAATTGGATGCTTTGTTAAGCTCTATAAATACAATTGTAAAATAGATCCAAAGTATTTAGATCTGGTATAGTAGATCTAAATGTTCTGGATCTGTAGTTTTGAGCAAAATAAAATGCTCTAGTAAACTCTTTGGAAGAAAAATATAAATCTTCAAACAAAGGAGAAGTGTCGAAATTGCTATGATATTATAGTAATTTTCCAGAAAATTTGAGTATTTCATATAAGTTACTACAGAAAGTATTTAGGAAATTTTATAAAGAAATATGTTGAAAGGGTCTAAGAATATTTTGATGCTATATAAACTAGTCAGTTACCAAAAATGTTCTTGGACTCAAGTACAATTAATAAGGCATTATTTTGAGTTCGCTTCATTTAGTTTGCGGTCTATTTTTCTTATATCGTCCTTACTTATTCTCTTGGATTTTGGTATTCATTATTACTATGACAATAAGAATACCATGGATGGATTATATAGTCCTTTTGAACAGCCACATGTAAATCATTAGGATCGTTTGCAACCCTATGATACTTAAGAAAGAAATAAGTTTTATTTATTCATATTGTTTTATTTGAACTAGATTTTCTTTAGACTATCTTTGTGTCCGATGAACGTTTAGGTGCTTTCTATTATCATTTTTGGTTAAAGATGGATGCGCGCTTTTTACGTTTCTCAAAATTAATTTCTCTATATTTTGATAACGATATAATGAATAGCCTTATGATTCATTCAATACAATGAAACATTGAGCATTTCAACTATGTACTAGAGGCTTTGCTCAACCACAAGTTATCCTCCTTATAGTTCATATTAGATCGTTTAACATAGATCATTGTAGATTGTAATCTGTAGTTGTAGTTATTATTTTGGAAACAATCCGAGGTGTCTACGAAATCCATTGTGCCATAAGATTGCGCCTTGTCAAGGCTTCTAGGAAATCGAGGAAATCCTTTTGCCAACTTGGGGCTCGGTCAAGTCAAAGTGCGAAATATAGGCTCTGTTAAGCCTATATCTGACGCATGACATTCTGCCACAGATAAGAGCTATTTCTTACACGTCTCCTCGCCTGAAAATGGTGAAAGAAAGAGATTTAACGATTTATTTATTTAAAGGTTCTATTTTCATATTTTGTAATGTGCTTTGTACAGCATGTGTTTGTCACTAGTGCAATCCATAGAAGAGAAATCACACTGGATGATGCTTTTTTAAATACTCCAATGATTTATATTATAACATGCAGACTTAAATATCTTAAATGTAGTAAGACAGATTTTTCATTTCGATATTATTGGAGCTAGCCCCATTTTACCTCGTTTGTCTCTTCCTCTTAACAATCCTTCCTGTGTTCTGCGCAGTCTCTTTTTCCCCATTTTACATCTTCTAATATATTCTTGTATTGACATGATATTCTCAGTTTTCTTTTCTTTGAATCCTAGGAGGTTGCCTTTTCGAATGGATTACTTGACCTTTCTAGTTACTGGGAACGGGGAGGGTACATATTCTAATCAAGAATAAATATTGTATGAGAAAATTGTCTTGGTATGCAAATTCATACACATTGCATAGTTTTTATGAATGTTCTCCACGAACATCTCTTGGTGCTCTTGTATCAAGTTCTTCATTTTCTATTGACGGCATACTATATGGCCTTTGGGCATTTTTTTTCAATTTGGTATATTACAAGTAACTTGTTTATCATACACTATATCAAAAAGCAGACACATTGTGTATCCTCCTTGTGTGATCATTATTCAGAATGAAACATCATATTGCATATGTGCATACAGAAGAGAGTGTGCAGAGTACGGGCTCATTTACCAAGGTTTTTCTTTATCGTCATGTCATGGTACCGGATTTGGAAAATACTCGATCCGCATTCGACAGCTCTCTTTCTTTCAAGTCATACTTTTAAACAACAATTACAACCAAGATTTCAGAGAAATGGACTTTAAATGGGGAAATTTAGTTGGGTCTTCAACGTTTGGACTTTGAATTCAACTAGATGCAACTTCAAACACTTATTTCAAATAGAAACATAGAAAGAGATTTCATAATCTCACTTATGAACCACATATACTACCAAAAATTTCTATTTGATAAAACTAGAAATTTAATTATTCATCATAGAAATAATTTTATATAGCAAGACAGATATAATAAAGCCTTGAATAATTTTAAAATATCTCATTTAATCATTGTAGTTTAAATTGCATTCAAATGGTTGGCTACCACTTAGCGTTGTTTGTTATGTTAAACTAATTTGGAGTGGTTTTAGGCTTATTCTCAAGCCGCATTCCCAACCGAAAACATGCAAAGTTATATTAATTCATTCACTTAGATAAATTATCATATATAAAGCCACTCGGTGTTTTTTAAACAATTAGTGTATCCTTGAACTTCATGACCGTTTAGACCTTGTCTTGCAAGTACCATCCACCTTCTTACTTTAAATTTATATCATTTTTACTACCATCACACTATTTACTCTACTAAGCGTTATACAACAAACTACATTTAAGTATTGGAGAAGCTTTCACTCGGATTGACTTCATGTCATGATTTCTTCGAGTGAAAGAAACTTTGGTAGCAATTGCTCACCGATTGGCCCACTCATGGATTGATTCAACAAAAATCTCATCATATCTTACAAGTTTCTTCAGCAACCTCGAGAGGACATGCATCTTATAACTCTACAATGGGTACACCAAATATATAATTCTTTTAGCTCTAAGATTCCATTATGGACGTCCTTGTCTACTTGCACTAATAAAACACTTTCTCTTTGTATCTTTTCCTTTTTGTCCCTTTATTATTGTTAAGACTCACCTACTTAAAAACCATCATATAACTTTTGCGATACAAAACTATCTTACTACAGTTTAGATAACCATCATAAATAGCCTTACATACATGCTTATCTATTTCCATGTCTATGGAAAATCCATTTAATAGAAGGTATTTTTCTTTCTAAATTGAGAAACAACCATTAAAAAGAGCTTGGATTTACAAGTCCACATTTCTAAAATGGTAAGTTTAAAATTCTATGACTAATATTCCTCCCTTAGATTTTCCCTAAGGGTTTTAATTTTTAGTAAAGGCTTGAGAGTTTTGTACTCTCCACTTGGAATAGATGATTTTTGGAGTTTTTGTATTTTTGACAAGTTGGTCCAACAATAGCTCATGCTCATTTACTCCCTCTTTTGAGGAATACACATATAGTTTAGTCTATTTTTATTGGATATTATATACATATAGCATTTTCTTTGGCACATACCTACTCCACTCACAAATAGAGTCATACCTTGTCCATATGCTTTGATAGTATTATGCCTCACACTTTCTATACTTTGCTAGTGTTAAGTATGCTTTCATACTTAGCACAAGCATCTTGAGTACAGCCTGAGAACTTCCATGTCATCACTAATGCCCTACCCCGATGACCAGATTTGAAGACTCATCTTGAATTATGATAATGTCAATTGACTCAAAGGTCCAAATCAAGTTTAAAATCACTTTATTGCAAGACCTCTTATTTCAATTGGTACAAGGTTGTCTTGCAGCACATGACAAGGAGTACAATATTTTTTCACTCAAAGATGGAATTCTATATTCTATATTCTAAAACTGCACCTATATTCAAACTATGGGTGATCTATGCTTGGTGCAACTTCAAGAGGCACATGACTTACACATTGTGGGACACATGGAGGCAGACAAGACCTTGAATACTCTACAACAGCAATGGTGGTGGCCTAACATGGCACATGAAGTTCAAGACTTTGTCTGATCTTGTGAGAGTTGCCAATGCAACAAAACTAGCAACTTAAAACCAAGTGGACTACTCCAACCACTTCCCATCCCATCTACATGATGGGAGAATGTAAGCTTAGATCTCATCACATCCTTGCCAAGGATAAATCAAGGTCATACAACAATCATTGTCTTTGTTGATAAGCTTAGTAAGAAAATCAATTTGGCACCAACCTCTGCTATAGTGGATGTTCCAATGTTGGCCCAGATTTACTTTGACAATGCCTTCAAGCATCATGGGATGCCTTGTGTGCTCAGCTCCAACCATGATCCTCAATTCACTAGTAAAATTTAGCAAATATTCTTCAAGCTACTTGGCATAAAGCTTGCTTTGTCCATGGCCTATCATCTTCAAATTGATGGGCAAACTGAACGTGCAAATTGCACCTTGGAGAATATGTGTTGTGTCTTTGTAAACATTCACCATACCAATTTGGATTCTTGCCTTGTTGCTGTTGAGTTTGCCTACAATAACTCCAAGCAAGCAAGCACCGGATTCTCACCCTTCTTCCTTAATTTTTACCATGACTCACTTGTTCTAGATTCTCTTCTTGCTTCCACACCATCTCATGTTCCTCATACTTCCACCTTCTTTTCCGTAATATCTCACTCCCTATAGCAAGCCAAATCTCATCTTCTTGTTACTCAAAATTGTCAAAAGCAATATGTATATCCGCATATTTGTGATCTCACCTTTCAACTAGGTGATAAGGTAATATTTTCTTCTAGTAACCTACCTATAATCTTCTGAGGATATGAGACATGAAGAGAGACACAGAAGAATAAACACAAAATTTCACACTCAACCTCCAATGCCCCAAAGGAGGACCTTGATTGTATTATATAGCAAAGAGTGCTCTTTCGGAGGAAGTTCCACCCTTGGATCAGATATATGGATTCGTGACATGTAAGCAAGCTTTGGACTTAAATTGGTTGGATACATAGGTGACCTGTTGGTTTTTGATCCTATCTGGTTGGTCAAATCATCTTTGGCTGGAAGGAATCTTTAGGGAATCTTCTTGCATGAATTTCCAAATTGGATGGGTGAGGTTCCATTGGAAAGCTCTCAATGAGACAAACAAGGGAGGAGGGAGGCTAGGCCTTTCCTTTATTTGGGGGGAAGGGGGAATCTACATATTTTTTAGGCCTAATTCATCTATTTAGGTCTCTAAAATTGGCTCTAAAATTTCCAAGCTATCTTTGGCTCCTGCCCTATTAGTAGAAGTCCTCTTTTGGTGACACCTCTATCTGAACTACCCAGTCTATCATGCAAAACACCCTTCTAGATGTTACCAAGCCAATTTCCACCTCTAGATCATATGTCTAGCTTTTGGTATTACAAATTCAAGCTATTTTTGGTTCTTGCCCTATTAGTACAAGTACTCTTTTGGTAGCACCTCTATCCAATCTACCTAGCCCATCATACATAACATTCTTCTAGATGTTACCAAGCCAATTTTCAACTCTAGATGATATATCCAGCTATTGGTATTACACTACCCCTCCCACTTGATACCTTAGTTCATAAACTTGCTCCTAATTGGATAGGCCCATTTGATGTCGCCCAAATCATTTCTCATGTTGCTTATCAACTTGCCTTGCCTAGTCATATGCAAATGCACTTTGTATTTCATGTTTCAAAGTTGAAACTCTTTGTTTTGAATCCATCTTCCTTTTCCATTCATGACCAACCCCCTCTTCCTTCTATCCATGTCAATGATCATGAGGAATATGAGTTGATCCTATCCTCGTACATTGCAATATCCAACATGGCCACCAACAACACATTGAGTACAAAGTCCTTTGGAAAGTGTATCTCCTTCATGATGCTACATGAGAGCCTCTTTCTCATCTCCTCAGTGTGCAAATGGCCATCCAAGAGTTTGAAGCTTCCATGGTGGTAAGGATATCACCATTTAGCAATGGAGGAATATGTAACAACATGGAATTAATAGATAAGTTAGTAGAGGCTAACAAGTTAGCAAATAGGCCAAATTAGCCAAGTAGTCTAAGAATGTTCTAGAAGCATCTAAGAAACTTCTTGGTACATTCCACATATCAAGTAACAAGTATACCAAGCAGGTAGCTTCTAGAAGGAAGCTTCTTAGTAAGCTTCTCAACTAGCTTAGTTGGCATGCCAAGTATATGGTTTCTAGAAGGAAGCTTCTTGGAAGCTTCTTGGCTAGTGTAGCTTGGAAACTTCCCAAGAGCCTTGTATATTTCCTATAAATACCAAGGCCCAAGCTCATGCTAGGCCTTTGGAATTTCTTTCATTCAAGAGTCCCAATGTGATTTTTCATTCCAGTCATTTGTTCTCTTATTTCTTTCCTTGATCTTTTACAATGGAAGAAGAAGAAAGATTGAGCCACCAATACTACCACCACTACTTGACAACTATATGACTCATCATGTAGATGTAGAGGAGTGTAGGCTCAATGTGGACATGTATAGTATACCTTTAGACAAACATCTTTTGATTGAGAGGGAGACTAAACTTGCAAAAGAGGAGTTGATAGTAAGGACTAGAGACAATATATTAGTAGAGAAGGAGGAAGAATTGTGGCTAGAGGAAGAATTGTGGCTAGAGGAACATATTTTTATGGAGAGGGAGGCTATACTTGCAAAGAGAGAGAGAGATGCATCAGTGTATAGAGAAGTAAGTGTATTACTCATGGGAGATTAGTAGAGTTAGTTAGAGTTATTTGAGAGACTAAGGATAAGTACATAGCTCAAGTTGAGAGACTTGCTGAGTTGGATATACTCATTAGTGCTAAAGGTGAGAGGTTGGCAGAGTTGGATGTACTTGTTAGAGATAGAGAGCTTATGGCGGAGGGGTTACAACTTCAAGAGATTTATTACCTTAGAGAGTTCACCAATACTATGGAGTACTCTAGGTCCTCTCCAATAAGTATTGGAGAGGACTTAGAGTACTCTACAAGAGACTAAGAGTCAACTAGACTCTGTAAAGGAATTATATGCAGCTGCTCAAGAGGAGGCTATAGAGTGGCTTGAGATATAGAAGTCAAGATACCCTTGGGGGTTCCCCCTATTGATTATGAAACTCAAAACAAAGGAGTACCATGGTGTGCATCAACCTAGTGAGACCCTAGAAGCATTGGATAGGAGAGGAGGGCCTAGTGAGACTAGGGATGCATCCTTTGAGAGTGGAGAGCCTAGTGAGGCTAGGAATGCTCCTCATGGAGGTGCATTTGCTTCAAAACTTCAATATTCTTCTCGTTCTCCTTGGATGCTTCTCTGATCTCCTTCCGTGCTCCTCTAGCCTCCTCTAAAACTTCTCTTATTTCCTCTTGTACTTGTACTCTCTACAGCTCTCAAGCTCTCAGATAGGGATGCTCCTCCTTTTGTGCTTGTGGTCCTTGTGCTCTTAATCCTCCACTTGGATAACTAGAATATTGATTCTTTTCTCCTCTTCCTTTGAACTCCTCATGTGCTATTGTTAAGCATGGATTGAACTCCAATTCAAGTATTCCTAAAACTTCCTTGAACTCATGTAACATTAAATCTTCATGGGTTTTTGTGTACTTAGTATGAAATATATATGGGGAATGGAATCAAGAGGATTACTCTCTCCCAAATCTTCTTCTTCTTCTTTGGCATGAACTGAGCATGTGTTGTCAATGATTGTAACATTTGGTTCAATACCACCAATACTCACAAGGGTAGGAGGAGAAATGTTAGCATGATCACCAAACATTGTATCCATCCTATCAAAATTTGGACAGAGAAGATTTAATTTATCTTCTATAGTTGTCCACCCTCTTTGTTAACTCTCTTGTGGTTAAAGCCTCACCTGTGTTATTGAATTTTCAATCTCTGGCATCTTTATAAGACTTCATGTGCTGTGCTCATTTCTTCTAGAGCTTGTCACCATTCATTGTGAGAGAAAATCCCTTCCTATGTCATATAAGGTAGGTTTCCATATAAATAACGTTTTAACTTTCTGCATTGGTTTCATATTATCTCCATCGTGAATCTGACTAAAATGTTTGGGATCATATAGATAGTCTAATATCTGAGTGTAATGATAAGGAATCAATCTGAACCCTTGCTTGTGTGGGTGGATATAGATCTGAGAGCCCCCTTTGCTCCTCTTTGATTGGTGATAGTGGACATTGGAATTGAAGCTACCATTTTCTTGACCGACTCTTGAAATCAAAGAGGGAGAGGCAGAAGTGGAAGTGGAGCAAGTGGAGCAACCTTGAATTGAGGATCATCAAGATCATCAACTTCAAAAATTGCAGAATTGAATTGAACTTGAAAACTTCCCAAAATCTCCATCTCAATGCTCAAGGAGGCTACGGAGTTCAAGCATCTATATTCAGTTTGCACGTGTATAACTATCTGGTTTATAAAGAGGGGGATTGTTTTTTTTTTCATTCAAGGCTTGTTTATTCATTCACTAGTGTTCAAACCCTCTTGTCTTTGATCACTCAACACTCTTGTCACCACACCACCACACTTTGAGAGAGAAATTTTCAAATATAAACAAACATGCATGATATCTTATTGCTTTTGGTTCTAATAAATGAATGCTCTCATGCTGCTCTCTACCTATACAAAATTTTACAAGACATTCATTTATTAGAACCAAAAGTTTATGGGTACCTATAAAAAAAAATTGGATCCCTAGGCTCTACATGTAAAAATATTCCTGGTTCTATATCTGAAGCCCCATGATGTGTGCATGGAAGGTCCGACCTATTCTGATCTGCAGAAATATAGGAACAAATGGTTGCCATTGTGTCAATTTGGCATAATGGCTAGAGCCCTTTTGTGTGTGGCAAGCATTCTGATTGTAGAAAGTTCAACATGAAACAAAAGCTTAGGCTCCCACCTGGTCTGAGACCATGGCCAATGATAAAAAAAATCTGCTTGAGCTTGCATAAGCATTGCCTCATCAAGATCTATTGAAGTTGAGCCAAAAAATATGGCCATGGAATGTACATAAAATTGGGACAAGTTCCACATTTGGTTGTTTCCAATGCAAATATGGCAAAGGAGATCCTTAAGACATAGGACCAAATTAGAGCAAGAGAAGTATTCAACTACAATAGGAAAATGTATTGTTTGGAGACCACTTGGTGAACCGCATCATCTTTTATGCAAGACTTGCAAAGTGGAGCTATTCAGTCAAGCATGACTCACTTCTACAGTGTTCCTATAACTATGCAGGACCTCAACCAATTCAGACCATTCACTTTGTTAGCTGGTACATACTACAATCACAAGATTACATCAATCAAGTACAACAAGATCCACCGCATCCCGATAGCAAATGATAAAGAGTTCTTTACTATATTTACATTGTTTATAGTGTTCTTGAAAAGGAACACATAGTTGTAATGTTTAAATACACTTTTTTTAATGCGCTAATGGATATTGATTATGGTTATCTCAAGGGGAATTTACAAATATGGGGATGGGAGTCTAAAATTACAAATGAGTGCATAGTTCAACAATATTTACACTTAGGGGCACTCTTTCTCAAACTAATTACATTTAATTACATTTACGCTAGTGACACTCTTTCACACACTAATTACAATTAAAGGCACAATTTCTTGCTCTATGTAATGCATCTTCTGATGCTCTCTATAATATGCTATATCACTCCAGTTATTTCTCTTCTAGATAATTGATCTCCTGGATTTACCTTTCTCTTCCTTGTAATAAATCTCTTAGGTTTACCATGGCTCCCGCATTGTGATTCAAAGTAACATTTACCAGTGTAGAAGAAGCACAAGTAGCATATTCCACTTATTCAATTGCTATGTTAAGTCCTTATAAATTCAGTTTGCAACATGGAGAGTGAAATAGAACCCATGCATCCAAGCACATTAGATTTATATTCTTGCAAAATTTGAATGGCAATTAACCATTAAAAGGATGGTCTACTACAAATTGGTGTATTTACTGTACATGATACATTTTGCTTGACATTTACAAAATTATTTAGGAAAAGATATTGTAAATCATGCTCGCTCTGAACTGTCTGCAGAGATATCATATATGGCTACGTGGCAAAGCAAGAAAGTGCATAGGAAGAGATTGGCAGGTGAATACCACCAAAGTTTCCAGAAAATCTCTTCTCTCTTAGTTGATGAGAAAATTGCAAATCTAGGATACGTAGGAAATGGATCCAATCAATTGGAAGTTAATTCACTTAATTGGATTCAAATAGGAAGTGGATTCAATTAATCTCTTCAAGCGAGTGTTTATATGTCTTGTATACACAATCTATGCATATCATACCAAAGGAACATATAATAGTGTATATTTAGCTATGAGTGTTCTTGATGATGAAGGCCAGTTACTTCCTATTGCATTTGATGTAGTACCAATTCAGAATGCAAGGAATTGGACTTGGTTTTGTGAAATTATTGTCAAAGCCATGGGATTTGTGAATTCTGCAACCGTGTTTATTACAAGCATTTAGAAAGGTGTTGCCTACAGCTCCACACAATTTTTTTATTTGGCCAATTTGTATGTAAATATTATTTCACATGACAAGTACGGGGAGCGACTCACTTACTCTCTTTCTGTACCTAAGTTGCATTCCTAATTTTCACCTATCGTCGTCCCTTGATCAGTGGTCAGAGTTAGTGAAAATGCTTATTACCTCTGCATATAATCAAGTCCGTACAATCCTCATTTAGCGCCTGTATTTAGAGCTGAGTGATAACCAAGAGCGAGGATGTTTATCTTTGCTTTTAGAATCAACCTACTGGTCCTTTTGTTCCTTCGCATACAATATTGACACTAGGCTATATTTAATTATCCAGCTAATCTTGGCGGTAATGTGTACTTAACTGATTGGAAATTAATGGGTTGTATATTCATACCATTCATACCATGCACACCATTGGGCTGTGTTTGGCATATAGAGAACAATATCACTATGCGATACAAAACTCAGTGGGAAGATTTGGGCAGCTGCAAAGCATTAACGATGCTGCTCACACCAAAGGAGACATATAAACACCCGGTTCCTTATTCAGAGTCGTGTGAGTCGACATATACATTGTATATAAAATTTTGCAGAAATTCGTGTTTTCATAGTTATCCCTCTAACCCAATGTATATAGATGGTGGAACTATTACTTGCTTTTGATGTAAACTTAGGGGTTCTGCTTTTGACTCCTCCAACTTACGTTTAACGACTTCTTCAGTGCGAAATTAACTGCAGGGAATTCAGACTAGAAGAGAGATGTCATTCTGAATAGATCTTAGACCTTCATGATTTTAATACAGTTCAGAAATCTAAAACCTACCTGTCAAATATTGACTCCAATATAGTGAATCGACATACAAATTGATAAACTTCGCGATTTCAGATGGAAAACTTTTGCCACTCAAGACAATTGCAGACTCTGAGTTTACTTCTAATTACTAAGTTCATTTCGATCATGCATTCACGGAATAGGACTTACTTCTCGCGAAACGTGGACAATAGCTGAGCTCATGAAAATCCCAGATAAGCTTCTGCAAGCTGGAAAGGAGATCGATGTAGTCGTGGGGACAGATCGGTGCAGGATTCGAGCCTCGTGCATTTCAAGTAACCACCAGGCATGTATAAATGAAATTCCCTGTTTACACCCTTCGCCTGCTTTCGGGTTCCTCAAGAGTCCGTCCAGGCCACGACAATTTCTGGATACGACATTCCGATATGCCCGAGTATTCCACAACTTATTTGCAATTCAAAAGGAATCCTGAACTGTGGCAGAATCCGCTAGGGTTTAGTCATGAACGCTTTCTGCACAGCGATGTTTTTTAAAAGGGCATGATTTTGCCTCATTCCGTTTGGGTCAGGCAGGAGAGTTTGGACATGAACATGGCTATAGTAATGATGCAGTTCAATCTGGCCACGATCATTCATGCTTTAGATCTTTCTCTTCCTGAACCTGAAGAGCAGACGGGGGCTTCTTCTGAATCCCGCACACCGCGAAGACAAGTTTTAAACCACGACTTCCGGCCCATGTTTATGATAAAGCAGGAACAAAGTAAATGTTAGAGCTACGTACATAGTAAATACGTAAAATAAGTACAGTGGGAGTGTTCAAACAGGAACTCCATGATACAGCAGGAAGATCTTTACCTTGAAGTCAATTCTGAAATATCTGTAGGTCTGATGCTACATTTCTCGTGCAACCCATAAATAAAGATATGAAATGTTAGTCCAAGTATCCAATAGATCTAATATCGTCTCGTACATGTATATCCTGTGCAATCCTCTTGCTCTCGTGCTTAACTGAGTGAACTGGACCTCAAAAACTACAGATGTCACCAAATTCTGAGCAAACATTATACCTATATATCCTTTCAGAGTTCCATTTTCACATAGGGACAAAGGGACAAACGTGATATCCGACATCGTGGGTGGGCATCCACGAGCATTTCCCCACGATCAGTGTCCCAGAATTTGAACCATCCGACGCGACGCGACGCGATCGCTCCATATAGTTCCTGCCTCAGGCAGTGCGGTTAAGAAATAAACTTCTGGAGTAGACGTGATTTCGGCGGTCTCGCTGTCATCCTCAATGCGCAAGGCCAAATCCACAATCAAACTCAGATTCATGAAAACTTGCCAACCAATTTCATCACCAAGTGTGCAGAACCATTGACCCAGATTCCACTCTAGATTGGGAGAGCTTCCGAGAAACGAATGAGCTGAAGCTCTGTTCGAATTCGGAGGCATTACTGTAATTGTAGAATGAGTTCTGACACATTTGACATTTTCCAGCAGTAGATGATGGGAAAAGGCGAGCACATAGAACACAAGAAGGATGGAAAGACCCAATCAACCCTTACAAAAGAGGTAGAATGGGGCTAGGCACCAATAGTATAGATATGAGAAATCTACCCTATTGTAAGGTCTAGAAACTAGAGCTAGGCAAGTCGTAAGGTCTACAAACTACAAGAGAATCCGAATAAGCATCACCTACAGTTATTGATGCTCTCCTATGGAGTGCATCAACCAATGTTCTATGGAGAGCAATGTACACACTATGTCTGAAATATGCTACAAAGTATGTGAGAGAGAGAGAGTAGTACCCCGAGCATCTAATATGATAAGCCCTCATGCACTCCCTTACCAATGTGGTGAACGCCATGTCCATTGCTCCATCTAACTCCAAGGTTAGAGGAACAAAGAGGTGACCTCGCTGCATACCCCTATACTTGGAGGACCTTGTGTGCTGCTATTCCACATGCTGCCCATCGAAGAGGATGAGTAATCATTATCTCCAAGTAATGATTACTCCAAACAGCATCACCCATAGGGTCAATAACCATTACATCCACCACTATCACCTAATCATCTTAGATCAAGTGTACGTCTGCTCTGATACTTGTCTTCCAGAACAAATATGAACGCTCTATCCAAGCAAGGTATCCACTCACTCGTGCTATAGCAAACACTATATCCTTGATGGCATCATGGGTAGTTATCATATGTCCTCCATAAGGACACCGTGTCATATGGACCATTGTTGCATATAGTGTAGAACCACACTCACAAGTGAGTAATAAAGATGCATACGGGTGGACTAAACCTAAGCATAACCTCATCGTTGTAGCAAAAGTGGTAGGTGCAAGTTGGAATGCCCTAATGCACGGTCTAGCTAGGATCCAAGAGCCTGCATCCTTGCCAAAGCAAGATCAAAGACGTGCTCTAGTGGCCCAAGGAATGGACGAGTCAACTAAGAGAAAATGTAGTATATGCTAACATTGTTACTCCATCAAGGAAGACTGCAAACCTCTAGTCCAATCTGATAGTAGTGAAGCAAAGGATGGAAGGTCCTCCCGTGCTCATGGAGATAGACCATCTCTTGTCTACTGCAATAGCACTCGGAGAGAAAAGGATCATTCCTCCACCTAGGTCACATAAGTTTCCAAAACTAGCCTATCAACAACCACAAAATGAGAGGAAAGTAGAGATGCAGAGGGAACCCAACTACCAAAAAAATATTGTAGGTGCCATCTACTCCATAGATAATAGGCCTACCCCATCGCACGAGATCGGTACAGATGGTTGTCAATGTCCTAAATCCCCCATCACACACTCAAATGTCCTTGGTCCGATGATATCACCAAAGGACTCCCATACTCTTCCTTTCAAAAGCTCTCATACTTCATAGTAAAGTCAAGGAAGGGAGAACCATGTTGAGAAGGTAAGTTGATCGACAGGCAATACTACAAGAGAGTATACCAAGGTTGAGTAGATGATGTAGAGTAGAGTAGGGTAGAAGATTGGGGGAGGAGAATGAACAAGTCAGCCTATCATCACATCACGTAGTTCCATCATAAATTAAAATATTTGGTATGAATAGAGCATAAGGAAAATCTCATGGTGCTCCAATATCTTATTCCTTTTGAGGGCTGAGCCTTGATCCAAGCAAGAAGTTAAATAACTAGAATTTATCATACATTAAGGGGAAACTATTTCTAATTTGTCACTGATTAATCTTAATTATATATTACTATTATTTTATTATGAATTTATTATATTTTTTAACTGTATGATTTTCGAGGAAAATGTAAAAGAAAAAATGCAGATTTATTAACACTTCCACTCCAACCTACCTAACCATGATGTTGCATCTTACATATATTAAATTAATGTTTTAATTATCACACTCTGGGAGTATAATAAGAGATAAACCATTACCTCCCATTCTTAATAACTCTCTATTGAGTAATTTGTCATCTTTAATGACAATGTAAAAAAATTCAACCTCCAATTTTTGTGACTTTTCTGACTTATATTGAATTGTACTTTAACATGCTTGATCCTAGTATATAAATAGGAATTCTGAACTGATCTTAACATTAGGTTGGAATATAATTAGACATGCAATGTCTTCTTGGCGTCCCAATGAGTCTCACAAAGACTTTATAATCTATATGTAAAGTAATCAATTTATCCATTATCTATCTACTTTCTTATGTTAGTAAAGTATATCAATTTATCCTTTATCCATCTACTTTATTGTGTAAGTAAAGTATGTCAATTTATCCATTATTTTAATGTAGAATACTAATCAATACCAATTATTATATATTCCTTGTCTAACATTAATCAAGATAACTTATCTCTCTACTCTCTTCTTTTGTGTTAGAGAAAATTTATCAATTTACCAATTTCTATCTACTCTCTTGTGTTAATAAAGTGTATAAATTTATCCAATATGTAATGTTCATTCAACACTCAAGTTACATGAATAATTGATAGTTTGCATTTATAGCTGTGGAAATGGGATACATATTTGCATTCTAAATTATTCAAAATCCTGATTATATGGCCTTTAAATTTCATAAATTATAACATATGAAACAATGGTGATCATAAATCTAGGATTTTATCTAGAAGTTTCATTATTATTTCTTCATTATTATTTACTTGCATTACTATTTTTAGGAGAGTGTGACGACTTGATAGGAGAAAGAGGGATGTGAGAAAAAAAGATGTACATTTTATGAGTGCCCTCTAGCATATAGCACTTGAGTGAATTGTCTATTTTGTTCATATTTCAATTTTGGTTTACTTGCATTACTATTTTAAGGAGAGTTCAGGGGAGTGTGATGACGGGATAAGAGAGGGAAAGATGTGAGAAAAAATATATACTTTTTATGAGGGATATCTAGTATATAATACTTGAGTGAATACTCTATTTTGTTAATTTTCCAATTTTGGTTCCATTTGTACCTAGATTGAAGACTATGGAGAATTACATAGAAAGTTATGGTGTAACAATATGGAGTTTAGCGACGAAGTTAGTCGGGCTTACGAAGTAGAGAATAAGACAAAATAGCCTAGAATATTCTAGAAGTATCTAAGAAGCTTCTTGGGAAGCTTCCCAACTAGTTAACTTGCACCCTAAGCAGGTAGCTTCTAGAAGCTTCTAACTAGCTTAGCTTGCAAGCCAAGTAGGCGGCTTCTAGAAAGAAGTTTCTTGAGAAACTTCCTGGTTAACTTGGCTTGCACTCCAAGAAAGCGACTCAAGGAAGCTTCTTGAGAAGCTTCATGGATCTTGTATGCTACCTATAAATACCAAAGCCGAAGCTCATGCTAGGCATTTTGAGTTTTCCCTCATTCAAGTATCCCAATGTGAGTTTCCATTCTCCTATTTCTCTCCTCGATTTTGGTCTTTTACATATGGGGATTTTTAGGTTTTTAGGGTTTAGAGTGATTACTCATTGAGAGGGATGGGTTGAGAATTTTCATTTCTAATCTCTTGGTTTTCATGATTGAGTTCCACGGGAATTTAGTTTGAAAATTTTTGAGATACAAATTGAGAGTTATGAGAGTTTTTAGTTTTTAGAATTTGGAGAGATTGTACTTTCTCATGTGAGTTGGGATATGAGAGGCTATGGTTTTGTAGGTATGGGGAGATATGGAGAGGAGCATTATGTGTTAATATCGTTATTCTTTTGCTAGCCATGGCTACACCTCCCCATGTGGGTCACCTAGAGCGGCTCAAGATACACCATACCAAGCGTATCATTGATGTTTTACCTTGCAGGGGGTAAAGGTCCATGTGAGAAGGATGCACAAGGACTATGATTGGACCACTTGGGATACTCACTTGAGGCGAGCAACTACATCAAGAATAGTGACACTTGGGATTACACACGTTTCCTTTATCTCTTCATAGACCATTCTAGGAATAATGATCGAGTCATGGGAGTGGTTAGCTTCTCAAGCGGGTTTCATTTTAGGTTTATTTGAGACTAGCTTTCCATATCCACATCTATTCCATAGGCTATCCCGTACACTCCATGATGAGGCTAGATAGGCTTTTCACCTACAACTTGATCATTTGGCACCTGATCCTTTGGATAGGTTAGCATGGTTCCTATTCCTCTTACTCCCTTGATGTTGTCTTTGTTATGCTAGAGGGAGGCATGCGGGGCATAGAGAGGTGGTTACTAGATTTCATCGATTACGAGTGGGGGATTGGGTGGCTCTACATGAGGAGTCTGTTAAGGTGTAATACCAAGAGCTAGCCATATGACCTAGACGTGAAATTCAGTTTGGTAACATTTGGAATGATGTTATACATGATGGTCAAAATAGATCAGATAGAAGTATCACCAAAAGAGTACTTCTACTAATAGGGCAAAAATTGAAATAGACTTGAACTTAGAATCAATAACTATACATATGATTTAAAGGTGAAAATTAGTTTGGTAACATCTGGAACGATATTACACATGATAGACTAAACAGATCAGAAAGAGATATCACCAAAACAGGACTTCTACTAATAGAGTAGGGACCAAAATATGCCTGAATCTTTGAAAGCAATTTTGGTGGCCTAAACGGATGAAATAGACCTTGAAAATATGCTCCCCTCCCCCCTCAATTGAAGGAAAGGATGGCCTTTCCTCCTCCCTGGTTTGCCTTGTTGAGAGCTTTTCAATGGTACCTTACCCATGTGATTTTGAGATTCCTACAAGAATATTACCTAAAAGATTCCCTCTAGTCAAAGCTTATTTGACCAACCAGATAAGACTGGACCAACATGTCACCCGTCCAAGTAAGTAATCCAAGGGTGGAGCTTATTGACATGTCACCTATCTGTGTGCTTGATCCTATGGTGGAGCTTCCTTGGAAGAGATCCTCTTGGTTTATATAATAAAGAGAAGGTGCTTTTTTGGGACCTCAAATGATTGAGTGTGAAACCTGTATTTTCTCTCTTCTCTTGTCTTTGGAGTACTACAATTGTATCATAGTGATTGTTTTAGTCCAAGAGAGTGGGTCACCCCTCTTGGAAGAGCACAAACTACTAAAATTGAGTAATTTGAGGTGGAGAACATAGAGTAATTGTTAGACTTAGGAAGGGCTTTAGAGAGAAGATAGGATGGATGCACCAAGAGGACAATGTCTTGCACCTAACTTTCCATTCTCAAATGCATTCCACATCAAGGTTATGTACATCCAGCTTGAGCAAATGAGAGTATCATTAGTTTATCACTTTGGTATAGAATTCTTGGATAGGGTGATAAACTCACCAAACCCGGTGATTCTACCTATGGTGATATATGACAAGGAGTGGGATTTGACAATCTACATTCTATTATGATGATATGGATGTGAATGTCCCAAATCCTCTCCTTTTCAACACTCAAGTAGAAATTCAATTATGTAGTAAGACCAAAAGTGATGTTTAGAGATTTTGAAGTTAGGAATTTTGGTGAGGAGTATTATCAACGAGTGATAGCTTTTGAGGTCCCAAAGGTAGTTTTGATAGTTTGTGCACCTTCTAGAGCGATCGTATTGACTCTGTATTGACATAGACATTAGCAATTGAGTGTTGCAGGAACCATGGATAAGCAATTGCAAGAGTTGGTGCAAGGAATGCAAGGGATATTGAAAGAATTTTGAGAGACTAAGATGACCATGGAGACATTACAAAGTTAAGTATAGATCCTCAAGAACGATAAAGCGATACAAGAAGAAGAGTTGTCTCAAAACCCAATACTTGCAACCAAAGTACTTGGAGAAGCACCTGTGCCTACAAACCCTGTCAATGTTGAAGCCACATTGCTACTCCGGATGAAGAAGACTTGCAACATTGAGCCTTACAAGGGGTAGCGTATGATGGGAGTAGTGGAAAATTGGATCTCAAGAATGAATTGATATTTCCGATTGTTCTCAATAGAGATCATGAAGCATGTTGCAAGTGTGTTTGCATATAGGTACTTGACTGATAAAGCCCTCACATGGTATGATGCTTGGGAACGATCCATGTTGGCAGAGAGAAGGGAGGTCACGTGGACAGCAATGCAAGAAGGATTGCTGAAGAATTTCTAATTAGTGGATTTCATGCATATGATCCGAATCCGACTATGGGGATTGAGACAAAAGAACAACATACAAGAGTATGTGGAGGCATTTTTGGATCTACAAGTTGCAATAACCAACATGAGTCTAGCATAGGCTCTTGACAATTTCAAATGAGGGTTGAAGGATTGGATTTGCAAAGAAGTCATGGTGCAGAATCCTTGCACTATATTTGAAGTCATTGCTAGTGCGTTGAGAATAGCCAGAGCATTGGGTGGAGGTGAAGGAGTAGTTCCACCTCAACATTATCGAGCAGAAATGCCACACATGGGTGGACTAGTACCAATGGAATTGGGCAACCTTTGATTTCAAGATCAAGGAGCACGACCGCTTCAAGGGGAGCGTAGACGAGTAGAAGAACAAAGAGATGGAGTCCCACAAGGAGAAGGAACTCGAGGAGAACAATGCCGTTGTTACAATTGTGGTCGTATTGGGCACATATCTACCAACTATTTCACTCATTTCCCTAGAGGCCCTTGGCCTTCATACAGGCAATCTTTGAACAACATAAAGAGGCGCATTGAAGAGGAAGAGATGGAAATCACTTCAAAAAATGAAGATCGCCAAGAAATGTACCTCATGGCCTTATTGGCTCAATAAGGAAGTAGAGAAGCGAGGGAAGGAAGAAGACAAATACACAAAGATCTCAAAAGGTAACCTCACAATTGATTGTCATGAATGGAGTTCTAGAAGGCAATTACATGAGAGTATTAATAGATCCGGGAGCAACAAAGAATTTCTTGTCTTGCTCTGTTGCAATAAGATTGAGAATGGATCTAGAGAGGGATGAGAGTGAAGAAGTAGTTACCTAATGGGCAAACATAGAGGATTGAATCATTACCTAGACAGGTAACACTCTTTGTAGGAGAATATCAAGAAGCAATTGAGTGGCGAGTGATACAATTAGCTCGTTATGATGCAATCTTAGGCATGCCATGGATGGAGCATTACAAGCCTATGGTAGATTGGAGGAAGAAAGTAGTGAGAACCCACCAATGGTCAATCATTGGGGTTAAAAAAAAATCACACAGGCAAGAATTGCCTCTATATGTCATAGGGATGGAAATTATCCATAAGACCGATAGATGTTTCATGGGTCTAATAAGAGAAGTCCAGAGTGCAAAAATTGATGGAAAAATTCCTAAGAAATTGAAGGATGTGGTGGATGAGTTTCAAGATGTCTTTCTCGATGATCTACTCTCAGGATTACCACCAAAAAGGAGAGTAGATCACAAAATTGAGACACTCTTTGGAAAGACACCTCCTTGTAAGGCCCTACATCGCCTATCACCTCATGAGTTGGAGAAGTGTAAGACTCAAATTGAGGAGATGCTACAAAAAGGGTTCATCCAACCTAGCATATCACCATATGGAGCCCTTGTCTTGTTTGTGAAGAAGAAGGATGGTACAATGCGCATGTGCATTGACTATCGGGGTCTCAATCAACAAACAATGAAGAACAAATACCCCTTACCTTGCATGGATGACCTGTTTGATCAACTCCATGGAGCAAGATACTTCACCAAATTGGACTTGCAGAGCGGTTATAATCAAATCCAAATTGTAGAGGAGGATGTGTACAAAATTGCCTTTTGAACCAAGTCTGGCCACTTCGAGTATCTTGTGATACCTTTTGGCCTCACCAATGCACCTGCCACTTTCATGAGTCTAATGAATGACATATTTCATCCATACTTGGATAAGTCTATTATTGTCTTCTTGGATGATATCTTAGTATATAGTAGCACAATGATAGAACACAAACAACATCTATGAGAAGTCCTCAAGATTCTAAGATAGAATCGATTGTATGCCAAAATCTCAAAGTGCAAGTTTGGCAAGTCTGGAGTAGACTACTTGGGGCATAGAGTAAGTGCAGAGTGTATTCAAGTATTGATGGATAAAATAGAGGTCATTCAAAAATGGAGTGCCCCAGAAGATGAAAATCAACTCAAGAGCTTCTTGGGGTTGACGGGATTCTATTGTAGATTTTTCAAGGACTTCTCCAAGGTTGCACAGCCTTTAATGGCACTACTTGGCAAGGAGAAGAAGTGGACATGGGGAACCGCACAAGAGTTGGCCTTTCAAGAATTAAAAGCAGCCTTGCTACATGCACCAGTCTTGAAGTGGTATGACCCAAAACGTCCAATCAAGTTGGCTATAGATGCATTAGGCGTAGCAATAAGAGCAATCCTACAACAAGAGTGGCAAGATGGATGGCATCCAATTGCATATTTCTCTTGAAAGTTATTACCGACAGAGTGCAATTACCACACCATAGAATGAGAAGAATTGGCCATCATGCTTGCAACCAAGCATTGGAAGCACTATTTGGGTGAGAAGGCATTTGTAATAGAGATAGACCACAAACCTCTAGTCTACTTCGAGATGTAGAACGATCTATCTCATCGCCAAATTTGGTGGGCAGAGTGGTGCCAATGCTTCAACATGACAATCACCTACGTGGTGGAAGGTAAGAAGCAACTTGCAGATGCATTCACCTGTATACCAATGGCAAACAACTTGGTGGCAGAGGTTAAGATTAACTCCAAATTCTTGCCAAAGATTCTTGCTGCTACAAAAATTGATCTATAGATTGTAGAAGCACAATCATCCAAAGGTGTCACCAGCACACTAGGACTCACTTTTCATGATGGCAGATTATGGATCCCAAATGTCCTAGAATTATGCACCACCATTCTAGCGGAATGTCATGATTTGGCCATTGTAGGTCATATTGGAGTGGACAAGACCTTGGATGCAGTCCAACTCCATTACTATTAGCCCAAGATGAGCAATAATGTGATGGACTATGTGCGTAGTTTCCTACTTTGTCAACAAAACAAAGCTTCTAATCAAGCTCCTGTAGGGCTCCTTCAACCTCTCCCTACTCCTACCCAACATTGGGAACAAGTGAGTATGGATCTTGTCTGTGAATTACCCAAGACCTCTTAGGGTTTGACTCCATTGTGGTCTTTGTGGACCGGCTTAGCAAAATGATTCATGTACACCCTACCACCAAGGATGTGACCGCTCCACAACTAGCTCAATTATACTTAGATGCAGTCTTCTCTCATCATAGCTTGTCTCAAGTACTCATCACCAATAGAGGCACTCAATTCACCAGTTTGTTTTGGCAAACACTCTTTGGTTTCTTCAAAACCAACTTGGCCATGTTCACAACTTACCACCAACAAACAGATGGACAAAAAAGGTGGGCTAATCGCATGATTGAAGACATATTACGCGACTTCACCTTAGAAGAGGAAGAGAGGTAGGACACCCTACTCCCGTTGGTGGAATTTGCTTACAACAATTCAGTGAATTCATCCACCCAAGTCACTCTGTTCTTCCTCATGTATGGTGAGCATCCCTTCACACCTTCAAGCTTGATGAAGATCCATCCAATGGCTACCAAGGTCAATGCAATCAACATATTTGTTTCTAGAATCCAACAAGGTGTGGAGAGTGCCAAGCACAAATTACATATTGCGCAAAATCAATAGAAGCAATATGTTGATGCACACTAAAGGCACATGGCGTTCAATGTTGGGGATCAAGTGTGGCTATTGACAACCAACCTCACATTAGTTGGACCTTGTAAGCTCAGCCCTCGTTTTATTAGGTCTTTCTTGATTCTTTGTTGAGTCAGTGCGGTGGCCTATCACCTTGAGTTACCACCACACATGAAGATCCATCCAATGTTCCATGTTTCTCTACTACACAAATATGCTCCCCAATCAAGCCAGTGTCATTCCACACAAGACATTTGACCTTGTCCAACACTCATTGATGGCATGGAGGCATATGAAGTGGAGCGTATTCTCAAAAAATGCATATATGGTATTTGCCATCCGCGGGTGGACTATCCAGTACAATGGAAAGGTTACCTCCTCTATGAAGCAACTTGGGAGCCCGCTGCCAATTTGACACATGCACCGGTGTTGGTGCAAGTGTTTGAGCAACAACTGCACAACAAGGACATTGCATCTTAAAAGGAGGGAGGTTTGTAATACCAAGAGCTAGCCATATGATCTAGGTGTGAAATTTGGTTTGGTAACATCTGGAATGATGTTATACAAATGATGGTCAAAATAGATTAGATAGAAGTATCACCAAAAGAGTACTTCTACTAATATGACAAAAACTGAAATAGACTTGAAGACCTTAGAATCAATAGCTAGAGATCTAATTTAAAGATGAGAATTAGTTTGGTAACATCTAGAAGGATGTTACACATGATGTACTAAACAAATCAGAAAGAGATATCACCAAAAGTGTACTTCTACTAATAGAGTAGGAAGGTCTACACTACTTTGAAGGTCTACTTCACTAGACCTTAAGAGAGGGGGAGCACTTATCATACAAAACTATCACTTTCCTCAAAATTCATTGGAATTATATACTTTTTTGTGAGTGATATTTTTCATTATTTCCACAATGCACCTTCTTGGTATAATTTTACTCATCTAGGAGTTATCTCTACCAAAGAGGTTACGTAGTAAATAGTAAATGTAATACTAAGAGCTAACCATATGATCTTGATGTGAAATTTGGTTTGGTAACATCAAGAAGGATGTAACACATGATTGACTAAACAGATCTCAAAGATGTACCACCAAAAGAGGACTTCTATTAATAGGGTAGGGACCAAAATATGCCTGAAATCTTTGAAGGCAATTTTGGAGGCCTAAAGGATGAATTAGGCCTTGAAAATGTGTACGTCCCCCCCTCCAATGGAGAAAAATCTGGCCTTCCCTCCTCCTGGTTTGTCTTATCAAGAGCTTTTCAATGGTACCTTACCCATGTGATTTTGAGATTCCTACAAGAAGATTCCCTAAAATATTCCCTCTGGTCAAAGCTTGTTTGACCAACCAGATAGGACTTGGATCAACATGTCACCTATCTGTGTGCCTAATCCTATGGTGGAGCTTCCTTGGAGGAGATCCTCTTGGTCCATATAATAAAGAGAAGGTGTTCCTTTGGAGCATTGAATGATTGAGTGTGAAATCTATGTTTTCTCTCTTCTCTTGTCCTCAGAGTATTACATAGGGTTGCACATTTCATGAGATAGGTTTTTCCAGAGGCTACCAAGAGTCCACTCAATTACAATAGTGTAGGATATTGAATCAAGCAAGAGAGTTTAGTAGAGCAGCACGAGCACTACACCCTTTGTCTATGGCTAGTCCTATTCATGAGACTATCTTTTCTCTATGCTCACTACATCCTATGGAAGGAGAGGGATTACCATCAAAGGTCTTATATTATCAACCTGAGTAGCCTTTAAGTCTTAATAGGTCACTTTTTGCACAAGCATTGTGCATTACCCCTTGCCTTTCCTTAGGAGACTTGTCAGAGGGCATATGAGTATCTTAGATATTGCTTTTAGGCGGATGATCCTTATATTGGTTTTACTGAGTTGTTTTAGGTGGATGTAGTAGTAGCAAGAGGAGACATTCTTATGTTTGTTAGTCGGGTGTTAGGTGCTAGTCTACTTCTCATGATGGAGAAGGATATGGGGGCATTAGACCAATTGCTATTGGAGAGACCTTTTTGTGTTTGATCAGCCGCACCATTGTCCTTCAACATCATTCTCACTTCCAACATCACCTCAGTCCACATCAGTTTGGAGTAGCTACACCTAGAGGATATGAGTCTATATCTCTAGGCATTAGGGCATTCCTAGATGTCCATCTGGAGTGGGTCATCCTACATATGGATGTTGAGAACACTTTTAATAGCATCTCACAAGCATCCATCTTTAGGGAGCTTAGGGAGGCTGGTGGGTCCTTGGCAAGTCTTAATCATTTTGTGTGGTCTTTTTATGGCTCTCTTGCTTCCCTTTACTACCAACATAGTTTTTCACAAGAGGGAGTCACCGTCTTGGATTCAATTGTTGATACACATTAAGGGGATCCTTTATGAGGACCCTTATTTGCCATGGCTTGCTTTAGAGCTCTCTTATCTACTACTTTGGCCATGCTAGGTTGTGTATTTCACTCCTTAGCAGATGATATACACATTATGAGCCTTGTAGATCAGATTAGGAAGGCCTTTGACCACTTGATTACTAAGCTACATCTAGTAGGCTTGAGAGTCAAGGTGTCAAAGTGCAGTGCATGGTCCCCTTTAGGTATCTCTCTCCACCTTGAGCTTCCAAAGGGATGTATCACATCTATAGATGTACTATGTGTTTTGGACTGCCAATAGGAATCAAGGATATGTCATATGCTTCTTAGATGCTACCCGTGCAAAGGATGTTCTCCATGTGGATGACCTTTTATTTCTAGGATTCGCAAGTGGCATTCGGTATATACTCTCCTCTAGTATTGCTTGTCAACCAACTTACCTCTTCTACATAATTCCACCCTCATTGACCTTCCTATTGCATTTGAGAGCCTTTGATAGGAGGATTATGGGAATCTTTGGTGATATTATTGGACCAGGGACATTTGGGTGTGTGATAGGGGATTTGGCACATAGATAGATATCTCTATGGATCTCGTATGGAGGGTTGGCTTGCTATCTATGGAGGAGATGGCACCTATAGCATTTTTGGGTAGTTGAGGTCTCTCGACAACCCTACTGTCCTCTCGTTTTGCGGTTGTTGATAGGCCGGTTTTGGAGACTTATGTGATAGAGGTGGAGGAAGGATCCTATTCTCTCTAGATATTATTGCGGCATGCAAGATACATTCTATCCCCATGGGCATGCAAAGACCTTCCATCTTTTGCTTCACTATCATCAGATTGGACTAGAGGTTTACAATCTTACTTGATGGAGCAACAATTTCAACATATGCTACATTCTCTCTTAGTTGACTCATCCATTCCTCATGCTACTAGAGCACATCTTTGCTCTTGCTCCAGCAAGGATGCCGGTTATAAGATCCTAGATTGACCGTGCATTAGGGCATTCCGACTCGGTCCAGCTACTTTATCTACAATGATGAGGTTTTGCCTAGGTTTGGTCCACCCATCTGCATCTTCATTACTCACTTGTGAGTATGGTTCTACACTAGATGCAGCAATGGTCCATATGACATGGTGTTCTTTTGGAGGACATAGGATAGCTACCCATGATGCTATTAAGGACATAGTAACTGCTATCGCACAAGAGAGTGGACACTTGGCTTGGAGGGAGCATTTGTACGCTTTGCAGATGACACATGTCATGGTAGACTTATACTTGTCCGAGATGATCAGGTGATAGTAGTGGATGTCATGGTTACGGACCCTACACGTGATACAATTTTGGAGGGAGTGATTACCCATCCCCCTAGATGGGCAGCAAATGTAGCAGCAGCTCGCAAGGTCTCCAAGTATAGGAGTATGTAGCGAGGTCACCTCTTTGTTCCTCTGGCCTTGGAGTTATATGGAGCAACGGACACGACATTTGACACATTTTTCAAGGAGTGCACGAGAGCTTATTATGTTAGGTGGCAGGAGTACCACTCTCACTCTCATACTTTGTAGCATATTTTAGACAAAGTGTGTCCATTGCTCTACATAGGGCCGTGGCGGGTGCAATCCATAGGAGAGCAATCACACTAGGTGATGCTTCTTCGGATGGTCCAGTTGTTTGTAGGCCGTACTACTTGCATAGCTCGGATATCTTAGGTGCAGTAGTGCAGATCTCTCATATCAACTCCATTGGGGCTTAGCCCCATTTTACGTATTTTGTCTCACCCTTGTATGGCTTAATGGGGTCGCCCTTTTAAAAAAATTCTTCATCCTATTTCTTCACTTAGCATAATATTTCATCTTCATATAAAATAAATAAAGAATGAGCTCCATGTAAGCTCGAGTAACATGAAGGCTGAGTAGGATAATAAATATAAACTAGTACATGAGCTTATCAAGGTGAGTAGATACAAAAGAAGATTTAGAGGACTGTAAAAGACATAATGTGCAATAAAAGTTAATTACTATGTGCTAATAAGCATTCTTTTATTTTATTTTGTTTTTTTCATGATAGTATAATGCATTTCATTTTATCGATTTTATTTCCTTATATTCCTAAATTCAGAAATTAAGACTAACGAAATTAAAACCACAATTCAACTCATGTTTGAAGAGATGAAATAGTATATCCTCCTCTCTTATGCACTTCGGTGTGGTCTCAACGGTTTAACTATCTGCTAATCTACCAGACAAAAGTCCCTTGAAGACAACTTTTACCAATGAAATGTGATGGGAAGCAATTGGGGAAAACATGCATTCAGGTAATAAAAGATTCTAATTATGGAAGTACATATGGCACAGACTCAAATCGAGAGACAAGATGAACCTGACTACGAATTTGAAGAAATATAAAGAAGAAAGTGGGTGCGCAGTTATAGATGCTTCTGCAACAAATTGAACCCGATGTTGGGCAAGAAAGAAGGGACTCTATACTGGAAGATGTCATAAATCGCTGGGACGAGCAAAACATATGAGAGCACGAGACAAGAGACGCTCTTTTAAGCGAAGGAGTTGCTGAACACCAGGATTGAGAAGAAGCGGTAGTCGGAGTCCGAGGCAGAAGTGAGTAGTAATGTTCGAAAGGAGAAGTAGAGGAGGACGATGACACTCTAGAATGACCGCAGTCAACAACGCATGAAACCCAATAGAGAGGAACTCGTAGTTCTTCCGAATTCCATAGTTTAGCTGCTGCTGCTGCTGCGGAGTTCAAAGGTCGATCTTGGGCCAGCAAGGGGAAGAAGGATCGTCTTGTTGATTGTATTTGGGCATTGGGAGTTTCTCCAGTTGATTTCTGGGTGAGTTTACTATCCTGCCAGAGGTTGTCCCCATCAGATTGTGATTGCGTTGAAGTTGTTAGATTGCATCTGTCTGCATAACAAGAACTCTTAGCAGTTTTTATCTGCAGCAAGATCGTCTTGTTGACTGATTCAAGGATGAGCACATTGAAATCAAGTAGCCGTCTGGGTGGGTTGTTACTGCCGGCATTTCCTCCTTCCCATCTTCTCTCCTCCGATTCCCTTCCTTTCTTCCCAGCCCGAGTGTTCGGCAGTCGCCACATCGAAGATATCGTTCATTTTGGAGAGAATCTGAAGAATCGTTCTCACAGGCTTTCACAGTTGTTCAACTTCACCAGAGGCCCACAATTATCGCTCAAGCAGAAATTTATTTGTGTACTTGAAGATTCAGGAAACGTGATCTCTTAATACATATCTGAGTTCCATCCATCAGGGGGATTACTGCTTTCTTCCACCTCCCGTCTCTGTAACGTATGCCACTGCAGGTCGATGTGAGGCTACCCAGTGAGGACGTTTATGCTGCTCAGAATCTAATCCATAATTGTCCTTGTTACAGGAAGCTGTGGGAATGGTGATGGAGTGGTTGATGCCTATTTTGGCCGTTTGCTGGGCGATAGGGATGATGTTGCTGGTTCTGTTCCCCCACTATCTGCTGAAGCCACTCCCTTCCTTCGGTCGAGGTAGTAAATTTCATGATCATGAACCTGTCTTTATTACTCTTATTCCACACTAAGATGATTCGCCTGGAGAACAGCTGCACAACGAGCATTCATTAGTTATTCCAAGCTGTTATTTTTAAGGGACTCGAAAAACCCCTAAATAACTGATCAGATTTCACCTATTAACGAGGAGCTGATTGCAGAATTTCATAAGCAGAATGTGAAGTACCTACTTCTGGTGGCGCACCCTGATGACGAATGCATGTACGTACGAATATGCGCTAACCCTCTGTTCGTCAAATTGTGGGCTGTAGCACGGTATTCATGCATACATTGTCCGGAATTGTCCTCGTTCGTGGAGCTCTAAACAGCATGCTGATTCCATGCATGTCCAAATATTCATTTGTCCTAGTTAAAAGCAGTCAAGTTTTGGAATGTTCTGGCATACCATGTAAGTGGCAGAGTCGCCAATTGAGAATAGGTGCTCCCAGCAACGAGTTAGCAGCTGCAGGGAGTACCAGTTGTTCTAGACCGTCTGTCTGGACCTTAAAGAAGTGGACAAGGATAAATACCTAAAACTTGATGTTTGTGTAGGTTTTTTGGTCCAACGTTGCTTTCCCTCACCATGCTTGGTGGATGTGAGTTCTACGTTTTATGCATCTCGAACGGTCAGTTCCAGTTTCCTTTCTAAACTCTGCTATATTATTTTCGTACTCTTTTAACGAATACTTAGCTGACCTCGTTATGAAGAGCACTGATTGTCCTCCAGTGACTGAACCAGAAATTGGATCCAACCCCCTCTGTTAACTTTCTGCGATTTCTTTCAGGGAATGTCAATGGCCTTGGAGCTTGTCGGACTCAGGAAATGCTGTCATCATGCTCTGTCTTCAAGGTGAGTACAGATTGAAGTTGGCAGTCTGAGTGCATCGTGTCCCGAGAGCTGAATTTCTGTGACTGGATTATGCTGAGTGGATTCAAAGGTAGAAACAGATGGCTTACAAGGCCAAGAGCCCAATAGTGTTTGCTTATCATTCCGAAGTTTTTGTTGTCGTGTTGCTGAGAAGGGCTGAGCAGATACCTGCGGAGAATGTGAGAGTTCTTGATAATCCATCTCTACAGGTAAGCATCTTGTTTGCTTCAGCGTTCTGAAGCTGTTTCGGGCGTATGTATATGCTTCCTGGATTTTCTTAACGTCTGACCGAAACGCTCAAATGTTGTGGAGTACACTTTAATCCTCCACCCAATTTGGTGCTCCTCAGGATGGGCACGCACATAAGTGGAGCCAGGACCTACTTGTACAAATCATTGCAGAGACTGTGGTGTCGCTAGCCATAGACTGTGTAAGAAACTTGCCAGTGAATAGTTTTGAGTCAGGTCTTATCATAATTGCTGATAAGATCCATTGGCAAAATAAATTTGAGTAATACATTCGAACATTTGCTTGGATACTCGTGGGATTATTGTGAACCTTTATGAAAACTATTTTTTTTCTATCTCAACTAAGACAGTTCGTGCACTGCTGGTGATTTTCAGGTTTTAACGTTCGATAAGTATGGAGTGTCCGGCCACCCTAATCACTCTGCCCTATCCCACGCCCTCAGGTAGGATCCGATTTCCGCTTGAACGTAAGCTTCTCATGAATTACTGTTGTATGTATAGCATAACATAACATCAAAAATGTTGGTGTGCGAGATAACAGGTATACATACTTATAGCCAAGCGTCTGTGCATGTCCCAACGAAATACAGGAAAAAAAATTTGGATTCCTCTTTTCGTCCAGCAAGTCCCATCCATCCAGAATCCCTAGCTCTCCATTCCATTTGAATCTAATGTTGTCTTGGTCCCTGCTTTCCAGTGCATATCTTACTGACAGCTCAAAGGAGTCCATGCAAGACCGAGAGATCGAAGGCTGGGAGCTCGTACGTGACATGATATACACTCTATATCATACAGGAGATACTATTCATGCTGATATGATGTTGTATCTGTCATCATCCAATAAATTGTATCTCAGTGCATGGTTTTATAAGTTTCCTCAACAAATAACAAACTGATCCGGATGCTTTGGAACATTTGAAGGAGAGCGTGAACATTGCACGAAAGTATTCTGGCGTGTTGGAAATATTTCTGTCGGCGCTCAATTGGTTTTGGACTCGGAGGAAAGGAGAGTGTCACTGCTTTGTTACTCCGAACCCTCTTACGAGTGTCGGAGCGATGAAACAACACAAGAGTCAATGGCTATGGTAATATCTTGAGATCATTCCTTTTCCGACCATCCATATTATTAACCTACCTAGTGTAGTCTTATAACGTCTACTCACTGGTAGCTCCTCCGCTTGGAAACGATTGTTACTGTGTAGGGGATCTAGTATGTAGGAGTGTTGTCTTGTTAAGGCTGACTAAACTGTTGTTTGCTTTAGATCCGAAAGTAACTCACTAGGTTTGTCTTCTTTGCAGGTACAGAAGATTATTTGTTGTTTTCGCATCTTACACGTATGTTAATTACCTTAGAAGAATACGTATTGGCAAAGCTCATACTCCCAAAAAGGAGAAGTAACCGAACTATGGAATGCTCACATGAGCGCAGTAGTTGATGATTATCCCATCAGGTTATTACACTTTCACGACGCCACCTAAAGTATCGAACAAACTTGGCTTCAGCCAGCCCTCCATAGTTGCTTGAAAGATTTAACTGTGGGCACAAACTGCTGAAAAACTCAGAAAATAGCAAGTAGATTGTTGGTTCATGGTTACATATGACGAGCCGTTACGAATGGAGAGATGCCACCTAAGGTTTAAACCGTCATGTATCACGAGCTGGGAATCAGAATTAAGTCTATAATCGTCATTGCCTGATTGTCCATAAGTGTAAGTTGGGACCAAGCAATTCTTACCGTGTGTTAAAGAGATGATCAGGTCCCTCTAATATTACTTCCTCGGCGGACTTGGAATGTGATAATTTCACTTTGAATGTCAAATGTGCAGGCGCTTTCATATAACAATCCACAACTTGCCTTTTCTACTCAGGCTACAAACCATTAGGAAGGATCTCAAGAATATATTCTCCTAGTTAAAGGGAGGTAAATCAGCTGATTGGCACATAACCGCAAACTTCTCACGGCGATATTGAAAGTAAACCATGAACTTCTAGACGACTATAGGGGTACACAGCATCTCTGTGGAACTCCGTTAACTCCACAACTTGGTCAAATGATTAAATTAGTTGTCAGAAGGAAATACCCTTAGTTTCCCGGATTAACGAAAAGTGTAGATAGATGGCATAGGAAAATAGAAATGACTATCAAAGGATGAACCATCCTGGCAAACCGTGTAGAGAACATGTTGGAAACATCCATCTCAGATTCCACGAAGAGTTGGAGCAAAAGAGGGCCGAAGTTCCAGAAGAACAGGCTGGGCCTTAGCCCCATCTTAACTTTTTCATCTCTCCCTTGTAGGGCTTGATGGGGTCTTCCCATCCTTCATTTTTTCTACGCGATCGTCTTTCTCACGAAGAACAGGCTCCATAAACGGAAAGTAAAACATATGTGCCAGACTATGTCCATCTATTATTCTTGGACTATCTCAGCAACCTAGCTCGGAGCTTGCTCTCCACAGACAGATGTTAATTAATTGCTTTGCAGTTCTTAGCTCTCAAAGAACGACTCCTCGTAAAAAATAGCCGACCGAGATGTGGCTAATTTCCTTACCTGGAGAAGGAGTGGAGTAAAACATAGTCTATTCCCGCTTCCATAGTTATACTGGTTACGATACTATTATACTCAGAGTTTATGTGTGGTCTAGTTTATATACTCCAGTAGTGCTTCTTTCCATCACAACAATCAACTTTTAATTAACATGTATTCATATCTAAGCAAATTTCTGTACCCCCAAAATAAACCACCATTCTGTCTTGAGACAATGAAAGTCTTGGTTACGTACGAAATTTCTAATTCTAAAATTCTGGTTTTCTTTTCATAATCTACAAAGCTGTATTTCATCAATTCCTAGCCGTCAATTAACATAGAACACTATATATACACATGGCCACGAGCCAACCCTTGCCATGAAAGCTTGAATTCGTAGAAAGATCTTTTATTATTTAAAGTTAAAAGTGACTCAACCATTCTAAATTAATTAGCCTAAGGCCGACATACAACTACTTTCTAAGTTCAGGCAAATTTATCTAAATCCTTAAGTATCATGCATATGTTGATAAAGGTCGTGGTCTTGCTTTGGTGATATTTAAGGTCTAAAGACTAGAAGTCAGAATAGTTTGAAACGGGAAGCCTAATGACAGAAAGGTGTGGAGAGAGATATAGAACTGAGAAAATATTGGCAAATCGTTTTTGGGGAGGAAGATGAGACAAGAGAGAAGTTCTTTTGGAAGAAAAGTGGGGAGAGGGAGAGAGACTTTAGGGGACGAAGTAGTCAAATATATTACATTATATCTTGTTCCAAGGTTTTATGCCCACACTAGAGTTTTGCCCTAAACCCTAAACCCACACTCTAGAGCGATTGTCTACTATTGCTTTTCTGACCAGACTCCATCCGCACTGTTGTCAATTTTGCTCCAAAGACTTCTTAGGTCCATAGGTTGTGTGCTCCATTAGGACTTCTATTCCCATTTCGTTGTCCGCACACTAAGCTTCTACGCTAGAGGCTACAAAGCATTAATCCCTTTCTATAGATATAATATTAAGCAAATCTCTAACAAAAGCTCTTTGGATATAGTAAGATTTGAAAGTCTATCTAGATTAATGTAGCCCAGTTATTCATGCTTATTTGATCAACCTAAGTAGATAATTTTGATGTGAAACTTGCTGCCTATAAGTTAGAGTCTTTTCATAATTGAATTCAAATGCTACCCATAAATTATATGGAATGATATTTTGTAAGTTGGTATTATGAAAAGAAAAGAGCACATAAACATTAAAAAGAGTACTAAAAAACAAATGCAAATCATTGAAAGAAAATTTTGAATTTTGATGGTAAAATAAAGGATTTCTTCAATATTAAATTAAACATAATTTCTTCTCTAAATTAAACACAACTCCTCTTTTAACAATAAATATCACCAATAAGAGCATAGTTTTCCTTTTTTGTTTGAGAATCCTATGGGTCCAAAGGTATCCAAATATTTTCAAACAAGAGATGTCTTTATGGAAAAAAAAATTGGAGGCTTAGGATCGTGCACTTAGTGCCTCTTCCTAGGGCTCAATTGTCAAGTTATCTCCCCTTATCCCAAAAAGAAGAGAAGAAAAAATAGTAGCTAATCATATAAATCCAACACAAACTTATAAAAATTATAATTTCAAAATTTACATTTTTGTTTTAAAGTTTTTCTGATCTATTTTAGATAGTAAAATTATGATTTTTGATATTATGTTTTGATATCATAATCTACCATATATAAATATGGATGCATTGACATTTTATTGAGGTTCTATTTCAATGGCAAGTTATAGTATATGTTATATAGGATTTTTGCCTAGATTACCATATTATTCATACACATTGCTTACAATCTCAAAGTATAATACATTATGATTGTTATATTTGTTGATACATTTAGTAAGTGACTTATTAGCTCTTTGAATTAACACATTGGAAGCTCTAATCCTCACATTAAATCTTGCTATGTTCACATGGTTTGCTTATATCTTAGGTAAGCCAATGCCGCCGACCGAGAAACCCTTAGGGATTGGGGAGAAATCCGACAAATTGAGTTGGATAGAGCAACAACCTTCTAAGTTGAAGGTCATAGGTTCAAATCATGTAGAATGCATAAAGTGCATAATGAATAAGAATAATCTATATATTTGACATTATGTTTTGACAATATAGTCTACTATGGATATTAGGACTCCACTCTAAAGGTAGGGTTGAGAAAGTGATACTTAAAATTATATGCACCAATTAGCCAAATCCATCCCTTAACTTCCTCAAATTAATGTGCAAACCAAACTTGCTAATTGTATCTTAAAAGATATGCTTGAGAAATTATGAAGGTGTACCATAATAATTAAGATGTTGTCCTTCCAATGGTTCATTTTATAAAAAATAAGTAAATATAACCAAATAGTAAATTTATATTAATATTAATAGATCATCAATTAAGTCATTAACCAAGCTAGAAACCTTTGCTACCTAACCCAACTATAGTTGACTAAGTTCTTTGGTGTTCACTTGGATACTATAGAACTTAATTAGGAAGTGAAAACTAGGGAACTTAGTTAGGGTAGCAAGTAAAGTAATTGGCTTGCTCAACAACTTAGCTTACTTAGTCAACAAACTTGATTGATATGTTATTGATATGAATTGATAGGTGAGTAAATTTTTAATTGCTCCTTAGTCTTCTTCTAACAACTCCATATAGGAAATAATAAATTATTCATTTTCTTTCTTAATCATTATAAAACCATTTAGTTTTGAATATTTTGTTTACTCCTAATTCCATTAATGTACTTAGCACTTCTAATTTTTTCCACTTTTTCTTCCTCTCTCTTCCTCTTCCAAGCTCATATAGTTGTAGCTCAAAATTGTCAAAATAATATCCAAATACCACGTTTAGGAGTTTTCTTTTATTGTTAGTTTCAAAGTTGTGATCATTAGTCATCATGTTTTCCTTTACCACTTGATGTTCAACTAAGTCTACTTTCTCCTACTTGGGAATGATTTGTTATTGTATTTCAAATGATGCCATAAGTCCTCCATCATGTTTGTGGTCCTTGTTTGTTCATTTTTTCTAGCCATTGGCTTGCAAGCTGATCTTTAGGATCCTTCTTTATCACCTTGTGGCCATATTGTCAACTGCATCTATATCTTCTCTCTTGTCCTGTAATATCTATCATGTGAAATCTCTTTCCTTCATTTTCCACACTTCATCTTTGGTGGGCGGTTGCGGCTAGAGTTGTTGCTCAATGGACTTTGTTGGGATGACCCGGCCTTATTGTTGTTGGTACTTCTGACAAGATCAGCAATGTTGAATGCTTCCATTGACCATTTCTTCAATTCAAAGAAAGAAGATTCACCAAAGGTTATGGTTGGGTTTCTTGATAATTTCTTCAATTTGGAAATAAGGATGTTCTCTTCCTCTTCCATGGTCATCTTCCCCTTTCTTTGAGATACTCTCATGTTTGCTTTATTTACTATTTGGAACAATTGTGCTTTGTTGTTTCAATCTCCAATGTTTACAATAATCCATCCTTGGTGATGAAATATGAGTGAAGGAGTTATCATTATCCAAACCCGCATTTTGTTCTAAAGTAGCCCTTCCCTTGTCAATATAGTTTGTGCTCCAAAATGTCCTACTTCATTTACCATATCATCATTTCCTTTGTGGCCCTAGTTTTCTCTCCTCCTCTCACTTCCTTATGGGGATACTCTATTGCTTGGGATCATTTTTGCTTCTCTAAGACATGAACCTTGGATCTCAGACCTAGCAGCTTCTTACAAATAGTTATTGTATTATATGTTTCTTCAACTAGTACAAATTTATTTTAGTGGTCACAGATCAATTCTTTGGTAGCGCAATCATGCGGGACACCTAGATGTCAATGGTGTGGCATTTTTTCATGCTTTGTCTGATGGCATAAGTTTGTATTGGATGCTTCTTACATGTGACATTAGAATGATATGAACTTGCAACTCCTTTTTCATTAAGTTATACAAACACAAAGACTCCTATCTTTGTTGAGCATTCTAATGGGTATGACCAGAGGTTTCTTTTTATTCATTTTTCCATCATGGCATTGTGTTGGGTTTGTAACCAAGACTGATCATATTGAAGTTTGTTTCAATATCCTAGTTATGCTTTACTTACAATTATTCTATAAAACTAACTAAAACAAAGAAATTTGATCTATCTACAAAGAGGTGGGTCACCATAGTAACTTTTGTAGGAGGTTAACAGTTAACTTCTCTAAAAGGAGTAGTGACTAATATAGAAATAAATAATATTAATATAATATCAACAGTCATTGAGAAATTTCTAAACAAGCTAGAGATTGACTCCATTGATTCAAACAGATTATTATTATTATTAGCTAACTTAGCTAACAAGATAAGGGTAGTCAACAAAGTTTTTTGCATGGTTAGCAACCTACCTAACAAGCTTAGCAACTTTGCTGGTGATCTCTTTTATGTCTTACTTATTTTAGCAATGTTCTATTGTTGATTATTATGTGAATTGTATCTTCTAGCAAAACTATACGTATCTCAATTAGAAAATTGCAAGGTCTTGGATAATATTTGCCTTTTGAATTACATTTTATTTGATTTTAGTATAGTATATTCTCTTCTCCTTTTAGATTTATGTATATCAATTTTACATCCCAATACTTTAATATTTAATCAAATTGATAATTATTCAAATCATAAGATACTTTACATTAGGTGAAGAAAATTATCTATATAATAATGATCTTCTTAATTGATTTTAAATGATTTTGAGAGTATGCATTAAGAATGGTTATTCACCATAGAGTAAGAGAATAATATACTAAAAAATATGGAAAGAAAAGATCCAGATATGATTTGTCAGCATGTGATAAAATTAATTTAGAGAAAGTTTCATACTTCTCTCTTTTATTGGAAATGGGATAGAAAACCAATATTAAGAGATTAGCTTAAGGTAAGGTAGTATCATCAAAGTCATTTACACACATTTGTACAAATATTAAACAGTGGATGAAGAAGTGAAGTGAAATGAATTGCATTTACATGAAATTTTAATAATCTAAAAAATAAATTTATCTATAAGAGGTGCTGGCTTAACTTATATTTTAATGATGATATTTTAGCTTTAATTCTCATGTAACTTAAATTTGGCTTAATTAGTTTAATTGAGGGTAACATAGTTTCAGCAGGACTTTCTGCCATCTCTTTAGCTTTAGCAAGAGTGGGCTAATCGTCTAACGTTGTTGAACCTATGAGTTCCATAGCCGAATGGGCACAGCTATTGACCTAATTTGGAAACTTTTCTTTTGGATATTCACGGATAATGACTCACTATATCTAGCTATGATGAGATGTATAGACACCTCTTTACTTAAGCATATAAAATTCATAGAGAGATCCAAAATATCCCGAAGTGTAAGTGTATGAAATAGAGCTACAGTAAAAGTTATGGCATTATAATCAACGTTTGGCAAAGGAATGTTTATTCAACAGGGCTTTCAATTAGGCTATTACCAAAATCCGTAATAAATATGCAAACCTTTATGAATAGTCTTGTAAACATTTAAAATGTGTGCTTGGAGCTGACCAAAAAAATTTACTGTGTGAGGTCTTTTTATATACCAATAAATACTGGCTTTTCTTTGTTAATTATTCACGTTCAACTTTCCTAGAAACTTCCATACAAGATGTTATGGAGGTGTTTATTTTCATACCAGAAATTTTCACACCAGATCAGTGGACTTCATGCCGATTTGAACGCATGACTATGGGTTATGGAGGCTCAGAAATCACTTCTTGAGTTTACCCATAAAATTTATTCTGAGAGTCTATGGATCGTCCTAAAATAACTATTGGAACTCTATTCTTTCAATAGATATCCCGTTAGTTTTTGGTGGACTGGTCTCTACTCTCCCTTGTCCATTTATGAATTTTCGATTTGAAGTCCCTTATGTCTTCACTTGATTTGATACGCGTTGGACCTTGATAGCACGCTACTCGGACCAGACTGGAATAAGAAAAGGAATGGGAATATTCTCTTGTACAAGCGATTTTTGCCTGTATATTGAGGTCACAAATGGACAGTCGATTCACTAATGATCAAGAGGAGCTAATTAACTTTGAGTCCAAGCTGCGTGATAACTTAACTTATTATATAACTTATTAATGATAAAACTAACTGATAGATGAAACCCTAAATAAAATATGAATATACTATTATGAAATGAAATTTACACTAATTAACATATTATTTACATAATATTTTAATCTAAAGCACACTTAAAGTTACTTATCTTTCCCTATTCCGTTGAGATAGAGAGTCAAATATGTTGAAAAAATCAATAATGGATAAATGATCATCACTTTGAACCATTAGAATCATGTAAATAATAACATTATAACATATGCTAATTACATAAGAAAGAGTACTTACAATTACATGAATATTGTTCAAAATATACGCTATTATTAGAGGAAATTGTCCAATAGGCACTTGTTTCTTTTCTAACTTTTCTTTTACTTAGTGGTGTGATCTATAGAACTTATCACCATAATGACTACTGGAAAAAGACAATGACATAGGACCCAAGTTGATATCCTCTCTAGGGACTAGTTATGACTTCATTCTCATTAAATCCATTCCTGCCCTTCTAAATCTCAACAGTGGTCTATCACCCCATCCAGAAAGTTTTATCTAGTTTATCACTCAATCGAAGGCATAAGATCGCACCAAAACTTTCTTGTCTTTATCATCTCATCCAACGTCTAGGTACGATGCTGACCTAAATAGAAAGGATTACATGTTGGTGCATTACATGTATACGGCGGTTTATGAGATTAGCTGAAGTTCCGTTCGTTGTCTAATTTGGTTTTCATTGAGGGCTTTAAATTCGGGAAGTTATTGAATTGTTACCGGAAAAGAGTGATCGATAGAATTATATTATTGGGATATCCCGTAGACATAATTTTCAATCAAACTAAATGGATTTACGAAATATTATTTGAAATCTTAGAAGACTAAACTTGGTAAAAGAAAGAAGAACATTTACAAAAGTGATCTGAAAGAATGTATAGAATGTCTCTCCACACACCCTGAAAATTGTTACTGGACCAACTATAAAAGAGCTACGGAATTACCTAGCAAGCGAATTGAAATCCCCTATCGTACTCTTCCGATGGTCATGAGCACAATTAATTTTTTTGCTTGTTTCAAGCAACTGCGACAATGCAGTGAATGGTCAATGAGTCCAAGGAAACGTGTTTTTGAGGTTAGTTTCCCTTTCTTTCAGAGCGAATGGTGTTGAGCGACTATTACGATCGATAAACAGCAGAGACAGTAGCAGAACTTTTAGCACTGGATTGTGTATACTCTAACTCATATGAATGAGCAATCAAAATCACATGAGACTAATTCTTCCACGTCTGAACTCTAAGACTTAGAACAACAGAGTCTTAACACAGCCACTAACCTTCAGTCAAATGACGAGGTCCACAGGTTGCTCACACTCCTCAACAAGGGTAAACTAAGATGTCCACAAAGTAGGTGGTGGTGAATGACATATGACCATAGGGAGAGACATCTAAGTCTCTAGTTACGTCATAAAGGTACTTATAGATTACGCAGTGATGTTCCAGGGTTCCAAAGATGTTGAATATCACGTTATTACGAGGAATGAAGGTTGTCTTCTGACAAAAGAAAAAGTCAATTATTCAATACGCAGCAGATTGAAGGCAAGGTAACAGGGAGCTTGTGCAGAGATTATCCGCCAAGGTACAAAGATGATGCTTATAGTTAAGTTATCGTTATAGTAGTTCTCTTCGTTTTCTTCAATCCTGCTTGTGATATATGAGCTATGTTTTTTACAGAACAAGCTCGTTTAAGTGTCTAAATCCAAGAGTGATCCTTGTACCCTTCCTTACGGGTTGCTGGTGTATCCAGATACGTCAAAGAATCCGTCAAAGAAAGGGCGTAAACTCAGACTAAAGTGGTAAATCCATCGTTACTATATGTCATTATAAGTCCATGATCAAAGTTGAACGATAATGTTGGAAGCAAGGATCATATACTCGTGGTTTAAAGACATGGATTATCTATATGTGCTTCAATATAAACTGAGAATGTCAAAGTCTTACAAATTTGCAAGATCTTGATTACAAGGTATTTATATCCTTGTAATCAAGTACAGCAATTAACAGGCCTGAAAATTACGTCCAATATTCCCTATGGATTTGGATTACCTGAACCGATATCGGAGGAGTGCAGCTATCTTAGACTAGAAGCACCAAGCATTCACAATGACGCGGTATGAATATCCTGGATCTTCAGCCAGGCGGTAAAGACTACGAGAAATATCACTGAGGCATCAACAACCTATGGGAGTAGAAGGCGATGTATGGGTGGTCATATGCTTGTGTAATCTGACCACAACTTGATTAGATCTTATTTTCTACATAACATGGATATCATTTGTAATTGTAAGAAATGGAGTAAGGATTAAGACAAAGGAAGTAGAAAGTCAATAAAACAAAGTTATGAACAGTCTGTTTCATACTTTCTGTAAGATACTGTAAAGTGCTTGACAAGAGTATATCTGTTGACTGCGTGGTCCCCCTCCTCCGCAAGGATCGTGACAAAATCAAAGACAAATCCCACATTGGACTCAAGTATATTCTTTTAACTCTTTTCAATGCAAAGAGAGGTAGTTCGGTACATGTAACTTTAGTTAAGGATGCTCCTCTGCGGCATCTTGATCCCTGGTTAGTTTCTCCATTACTTCGGTAGAATCATTTCTCGCACACAACTTCCATCATGCTCATATCATCTAGCCTAGCTCATCTAAATCCGTTCTCCTATCTGGATACACCTACGGTCACATGCTTCCAGTCAGATGGACTTCTTAGGAGATAATCCACTTTAGCCTGAGATGACCGATGCTTAATATACTAAAGACATTGCGAAGGAGAGACTACCATCCAGATCCATACTTTTCGAAGTGATTAACCAATCGTCACCAAAGAGATTCCAGGTAAGAATTTGGATAATAAAATGATCTGTTAGATTCCCATTACTGAGGCCATTGGACTGTACGAGCTGTTATATGTTATTCTGAAGTCGTACTTCTTACGTCTTTGGGAACGGACATAATTTCAAAACATAATTTTACTGACATATATATCGACATTCGCAACAGTTGATACTTTAAGATAAGTGCTAATATACTCTAATAATGTGGGGGCTAAACAAAGCAGGAGCAAGTTAACTGTAGTGCAGGAATGCTGGGCTCGGGCAGTCCCACCAAAGGACAGCTCACTTGAAGAAGGGTGGGAAGATTTCACGCGGGCTACAGGTCCGTTTATTCGGACATACCCCCCTGGAAATCTCACCGACCAGTCCTCATCCAGTGCCAGGTAAGGGTTGCCGGCAGCTACCGATTTGCTGGCGTCGCCGCCGCGGTCGTGGATAGTATCACGTCGAGAATGACGCCGGAGAGAGAAAAAGGAGAACGCGTTTCGCGGCCGGGTGGTGCACAAAGCAGTTCTCGTCCCGTCCCTACAGCCTTCGTTCCCACGTTCTTAATGTTGACGACAGTACGCTGTACCTTTGGGGAACATCCGTCGTCGTCCTTCGTTTCTCTCTCTCTCTCTCCGCAAAATTTATCGATATTCTTGGCAATTTCTCGGTCAAATGACGAGGATGATGGTCAAACTATGAGGATGAGAACATAATACAGGGAACTCTAGCTGTCAACTGAGCAATCAGAAATCTGCTTTGTGTAGCTGTCAACTGTATCCACGCTGGTTATCGCTACAGAGGATGAACCAAAGAATGAAAAGATTGACTAGAGCAAGTACCAAAGCTGCAAACTATCGTAGATAAACTAGGACACAAACACCAAGCGACAGCATCATCTAGTCCTGAGAACATCATATACAACAACTCCTCAATGGACTGACGGGAGGGGTGAATATGATATGAACTCAAAACAACTCCAAGTTGATTATCCATAAAGTTAGTATCACTTTTTGAGGTTTGTCGTGCAGTTCAGAATGTGGTTGATGGATTATGTCGTTCCATAAGAATGATATGGTGAAAGCAGTGTGAATATGTCACTTTTGGAGTAAGAATATGGTTAAAGTTGTCATAATTGCTGAAATAAACAGGAATGTCGTATTATCCCCCTACATGACCAGCATCAAATTAGAGGTTTAAGCTGTCAAGTCTTCGTCATTAGACATCACCTCACAACAAGTTGGAAAGGCTACTCTCTACTCCAGTCTGTAAGGACCTAAGATGCTAAAGCTGAGATCCTAATAAAACATCTATAGTAAAACAAGAAACAGAGAAAAAAGGCGACCGCGTAGGAAAAAAGAAGGATGGGAAGACCCCATCAAGCCGAACAAGGGAGAGACAAAAACAAGAAACGAGGCAAAAGGAATGGTTCTAAAGCATAATCCACATCCTTTGATATCTAGTATCATGAAGACCACTCCTGGAGTTTTGAGAAGAAAAGAAGAACTCAACGTCCATTCCTAACTAATTTACAGTACATCATAAAGCTTCATACTGGAGTTAAAGTCTGTACGTGTGCTATTTTGACTGATAAAAAGGCATTAGGTTTGGTAGAATAGTGTTTGGGCCACAAAATAACATTTGGGAACCCGCACTTCCATTCCATCAGACTTTGCACTTTACGCTAGAAGAATACAGTTCTAGCTCTGATACACACTACAGATAAAATAACAATAGAGGTCGAGTTGGAACTTGACCTTCATCTTGGCACGGGATCATCACATGCATTTCAACTGTACTAGATGAGAGGTACTAGAGGAGATTCCTTCGCGGTCGCCTTTTCTCGATGAGAGGTGGTACTACGAGATTCACTCTTGGAAAGTCTCGTTACAAAACGTTTCCAACTTCCGTTCTTTTCTGCTTTGGTGTTTGGTTCCAATTTCCTAATTGATGGGGTCTTCCCATCCTTCATTTTTTCTACGCGGTCGTCCTTCTACTATTGATCTACTATAATCTGACGAAGGTTGGTACTGGACTATTACATGATCAGCTAAATGCAATACTCAGAGCAACAGTTAAATCGAACAGTCAGGGCAACAGATCGTCTTCGTCGACATTGACTCTGTACGTGTAGCATAGAAATCCTTTCAACATCCATGGTTACTTTAGACTTGTACAGTTGGTACGATAAGTTAATACACTGCTAATGCTAATCCTTCTTAGCGTAGACAAAGCCAGCGGTGAAGCCAAACCTACACCTCAGATAAAGGAATTTATACCCTACCCGGTATTGACTAATGCAGTGGCATCTATATCTTCAAGTCCATCCACTCTCTATTCTACATGGTCGCGTTCTTGTGCCCTACATGTGTCCTTCTTTGATGCTACCAGGCCCACACTGTTTATTCCATCCGGGTCGTTAACCATTCGGGTCTTTCACATCTGGATCTCAAGGTGTTACCTCGTTGTCAACTTGACAAATTTAGCTGAACAGGATGGCATTCCTTGCTTTTCCACAGATTCAGATTCTGCTTCTAGCTTTTCCAGTGGACTTATTCCTTGTAATTTTCTATTATACCGATAACGTAACAACTTCTTCCACAGTGTTGACAAGTACTGCGTTCCGAGAGCAACTGAAGGTGGTGGTTGCAGCTTTACTCGAGTTCGATTATCTTTCGGATCAAGTTGAGCAGTCGTGCACTCAACCATGTCGTAAGGTTCCGTATCTTTCGTCATCGTTACCAAGCAGTGGAAGCAAAGGGAAGATTGAAGAAAATGAGAATTGAGAAACTTATATACAAAACTTGCAATTCTTCATTTTGGTTTTTGAAAGTGGATACGGAGATATCGCTTTACTATTGCTTCTAATTGTGTTCATAGGTGACTTTCGTTTCGTCTGTTGTCTGCTTCTGATTGTGATTACCCATCCGACCAACTTTGAAGCATTGAGTTGATTTCCACGAAAGAATTCTTGACTAAAACCATACCTGCCCAATTCAAGAAACTAACTAGAACAAATGGGAAAACTGAACCAAACTCCAACGACGAAACCATGGAACTATTATCCATGATGTCTTAAGGAATCATTGTTTATTAAGATGACGAGTGATAATGCACAACTGCAGTGCAGAAGAGACAGTTACACAGTTGATGTGAGACATGGTTAGCTTAATTTGACGTCAGGTCGATAAACAGCGCAGCACGTCTCAACTTACTCTTGGACAAGCCTGTGGGCAAGGCGGTCTACAAGTTCCCATCTACTGTAGTTGGTGATAAGCCTGACGCATACCTGTTGCCACCACAGTCTTTGGAATACAGATGTCAAACTCGATGAGAATCTTACCATGGTTTGTCTTACTGGGGTAAGGTTCGAGCAGTAAAGAGACATGCTGGCTGGTGTAGCGACAGATGAAAGCACCTGCTTCAATCGGAGGCAGCCGCGTGGCGAACAATGAAGCGTCCGGTCAGAAACCAAACATCTGGGAAATCAAGGTATGGGGTGTGGTTAGATGTCCGAAGGGACTGCGGAGAACTTGACTTGAACAGCCCATCATAAACTTCTTTGAATGAACGATCCCAAGGTCGTAAGCACCCTTGGATTAGATTCTTTGGATGTGGATCGTTGATGGAGGAAATATTCCAAGGAATAAAGTCTGACACGAGTGCTGTTCAAGTAGCTATTTGGGGAGGAGTACATACGGGGGTAGAAGTGGGGTACAGTAAACCGCCGTGTGAATGAGGGAAAGAAATAATTTGGATAAAATCTGGACCCAGCGCGCAAAAGGGCACGATGCGCAGGACGTATTCACACGTGCTGGAGAGGGTTCCATATTGATTTGATCCTCGCGTGAGGCATCCATGTCTTCCTGTTCTTTTTGAGGTCCCTCTCGCTGTTCAGAAGAGGACAGAGTACCGCGGGATTGATCAGAAGCTTCAAAATCTCTCGACGCGATCAGCAATTCCATTCAGCCGACGACGAATTCGTGAGTATTGGTGTATGGATTGCTGATTAGATCGATATAAGGTGGAGGCTTATGTGAAAGAAAATCATTCAGGTTATGGTGAGTTGAGTAAGGAGCAGGAGAAGTCGACAGAAGGTGGTAAAGCGTGGAGGCTGAGGAGGTGAATGCGAAATTTGAAGACAATACAGACGGAGATCACGAGACGGGCGGGCTCGCGGCGATTCTAGTGAGTTGATTGGAGCATTTGTGTGTGTTGTGTGCTGAAGAAATTTGGAAAAAAGATCACAAGGAAGAGGATATCTCCCAGGGGAGGGAGTGGGAGGAGGAGCGGGTGGGCTTATATCTGAAGGGTGAACAGGAAAGTCATTCACGACGGGTGGCGGGGGAGGAGCAACGATGGGTGTCGCTGATGACAGCATGTTGACTCACAAAGTGAGACAACCGCTGCTATCGAAACATAGTGCGAGCGGTGGGAAGAAGAAAGGAACTAAAGGACATACCGGTTCCGCGTCGTTCGCCATCGCCTGTACCATGCTTGTTGCACTCGGCCCCATATCTTTCGGTTTCTCTGTGAGTTTCCTATCTCGGGCTTCTGGATTCTCTTCCACATTGATAGGTCGCCACATCTTCATCTCATCATAAGATGAGCGCTCCAGATTTGCGTGGATGAATCAGTGGATTGATCCTGATCGAGGTGGAGCTTGAGATAATTCCGGATGAGAGGAGTAAATTCTTCCTCCAAGTATACCTCAGCTTTCCCAGCAATTAGATTGTATCTACTCATTCCCCTGTCATCTCCTGCATTTCACGAAGATAATTCTCTATTTGCGATACAGGTTAGATATAGGACGGATTTGCTTGTTCCACTTCTTCGCAATTTCTATGACAGAGAGGATCCACCCAATCTCCGATTATCAACCATCTTCTAAACTGACGACTTTGTGTTCGTCCTTGTCCCGTGGCTCAGCTTGGTTACTCATCTCCGACACAAACAGATATCATCAATTCTCTGAGCCTCGACATTTCTCAGGTGGCTACAAATCCTTTTAGCTGCATCTGGTTGCCATTGCATGCTAATGATTGGTCCTTTGTTTGTGTCTTACTGCAGACAAAGAGCTAACTGTTCTTGGACTGTTTTTGCAGTTCTCTATGTTTGGCTCTTTGGTGAACTTGGGAGCTATGATCGGTGCCATTACGAGCGGAAAGATCGCTGACTTTGCTGGACGCAAGGGGGTAGGAAGATTTCTCTTTTGACTAAATCAGACATCGTCGCTTCTTTTTTTCTCTACTAGTTGCTCTGCTCTGTTGGATTAGCAAGAACTTTTCTTCTGTCTATTTGTTACTAGATCGTCGAGTCCTGAAGCCTAAATATACTTGCCCCAATTGCGTATCGCAGGCCTTGGTCGTCGCATCAGTGCCACATCTGATCGGTTGGGTTCTGACAGTAGTCTCTCAGGTCCATACTCTACAACCCGAATGCTCTCAGTAACTTGATTGAATTGGCTTTGGTTTCTCCTTCCTGATCAGGTGCATCTATCTATTGCCGACGACAGTTTTTCGTATCATAGCCAGCCGTCTAATGTCTTTCGAGGAGATGGTCTCTGGGGGTTCTGCGAGTAAGAAGCGTCAATTCTAGCATTAACCATCAAAGAGTTTCTCTCATGTTTCGCATTGCATATGTTACAGAATGTCATCACCTTGTACATCGCAAGAATACTGGTTGGCTTTGGAGTCGGTATCATATCTTTCGCGGTAAGGAACGCAATTGACAGATCTTGTTCAGGTGGTGTGCATTTGAAATTCAGTTCTGAATTAAAGTGCGGAATTCTCCTAACTGATCGCCGCTTACAATGTGACCGCGATAGGTGCCAATCTACATCGCTGAAATCGCTCCGAGACAATTGAGAGGAACTCTCGGGACCGTCAACCAGCTTGCCGTTACAATCGGTATCATGTTGGCGTACCTTGGAGGACTCTTTCTGGAGTGGCGTCCTCTTGCAGCAGCAGGTCAGATCTAGTTCGGATTTACCTTCCCACTCCCTTGATTTTCCATCCACCCCGCCATGACACCTTGTTAAAGATTCAATCCGAAACCACTGGCTCGTCCGAATGTGCTCATAATACGCTCCATTCTTTATTGGAACAGGAGTTATCCCGTGCTCTTTGTTGCTTCTGGGGCTCTTCTTCATCCCAGAGTCTCCTCGCTGGCTGGTGCGTATTCTCATCGATATTCTGCTTTGTCTTGTAGTCAGCCATATAGCTCATAGCTCAATGAACACAGAATATTATTCACTTTCGAGCCATAAATGGTCCATCGTCGTTCATTCCTGACTTTTTGCCAATCTAGTTCCCCAAGATCTGATATTATATTGGAGGTTTGTACTGTCCTGCGTAGGCTAAAGTTGGTGGCCATGACGAGGAACTTGCCGTCGCGCTACAAGCTCTTCGTGGGAAGGATGCCGATATCACGAGTGAAATGGGTGACATCAAGAATGCAGTCGAAGAATCAAAGTCGCAACCCGAAGCCAGTGTCGGTGATTTGTGCGACCGAAAGCTTTTCCGTCCTCTTCTTGTAAGTAACCGGGGGAAATTTTATGTTAGACATCAGAGAGCAGCAAGGACTAGCTTCAAATCTACTACATGCAGTTTGATCCTACAGTAAGGCCGTTAACCGTCAATTACTCCCGTAGATAGTGGAAGGAGGAGATTGAGAAACATGGTTCCTCTCGCTTCTGGATTTCTATATCTTCTTTTTGTTCTTTTTTAGATTCTAAAACTTTTCCTGATAAGTATGGCGATGTTTTATGAAAGATTGCGGTGGGTCTACAAGTACTTCAACAATTCGGAGGAATCAATGCTATCATGTTCTATGCCGGTGCCATTTTCGAATCAGCAGGTAAACTTTAAAATCAACTTGATCCTCAGTATTGACCAAGCATTTGGAATATCATATTCAGCTTCATCGCAGTCGTTTGACCTAAATATGGAAATCTCAGACTGGGTCTTTCCCATATCTAACGTAAAGTAGATGATAATCAAGGTTGTTCTCGACGATTGCAGGATTTAAAAACGCGAATATTGCATCTTTCGGTCTTGGTTCCATTCAGGTACAACCCGTTCTTTCCTTTTTCGAGAATCGTGAATTGCAATTGTTTAGATTTAGCTACCTGTGTGAAAGTTTGAAGTTGAACACAATGTATGAAAGATCACCATGAGTGATTTCTCGGATTCTTCTGTCAAACAGGTATTCATGACCGCTGTTGCAGCCAGTCTTATGGACAAGGCCGGAAGACGTCTTCTTCTCATGGTAAGTGAAAGCATTCAAGCGTGGTAAGTTTCTGACTAGTTGAAGGGCCCAAATTCATGCCTTGCCCCTGTGTTCGGTCGTATGTGTTGGCTTATCAGCTTTGTACATCAAGTGTTTCTGGAGCAACTATTCTTTACAAGATATACATTTGATGCTCTCCACAAGGTGTCTATATCGTTTTTACTAATTCGACTGTACGGTGCAGGTTTCTGCTGGAGGAATGGCTGTTAGTTGTTTCCTCGTTGGATTCTCCTTCTACCTGAAGGTACTTTATCTTGATAGCTGTGTGCGTGGTTGGTTCGAAGGATGGTTATATTTCATGCACCTCAAGTTTAAAGCACATTGCTTGTCTTTACATCATATCTCAGCTCTATTGGGTCACTTCTGTCTTAACTGCAGGAGCAATTACCTCACCCATCTCACATGGATACTTTCGTGAGCATGTTGGCTCTCGTCAGTCTCCTGGTACGTGTCTTCACGATGACGAGCTCCTTGCCTCTTGAGAAACGATTCTTTCTGCTTATTTTGTTGATTAGAAACCTCATTAGGAGCATACCTTGTCCAGATCTCAAGAGTGGGTTAAAGCTTTGATGGAACTAATATGAAAATTAACTTGATTATCTGGTGGGCTTCAATAGGTATACATTGTTTCATTCTCTCTCGGCATGGGAGCCATCCCCTGGATCTTGATGTCTGAGGTGAGTTACTGGATAAGCAAAATAATAGATGCTCTGTCCCACTTGGTATAGAGGAAGTTGAACATGTTTCTGTTCTTTATGCGAAGTATTTCCGGGGAAATGACCCCTAGCTTATACACCTTACTCGAATTCCCTTCTTCCAGGTTTTCCCCGGTCACATCAGGGGCCTTGCCGGTAGCTTGGCTACTTTGGCAAACTGGTCTTGTGCGTGGGCGGTAACAATGACATTTAATCTCCTTCTACAATGGAGTGCATCTGGTAAGAATCACATGAAACTTCTCATTCATGATTACTTTGGACTTAGCTTGCAGATAGATTCCGTTGCATTGATGTGTGGAGCAAACGATGCAGTGTGATACGCCTTCAATGTTCGTTGTGAGGTGAGCTCATTCACCTACAATGCTCCTGCGCAGGGTCCTTCTGGGTTTTCGCCGCGGAGTGCGCGTTGACCGTGGTATTTGTGGCGGTCATTGTTCCCGAAACCCGGGGACGAACATTGGAAGAGATCGAGGCTTTTTTCAAGTAATTAACCTATAAGTAGGCTAACTTAATGTAGGTGCTAGTGTGCCCTGGTACTTAGACAATGTACTCACCGGCTTCATGGGTCTCGGTGTAGATCATGATGGACTATCAAGATTTGAGATTCTTCGCAGCATTTAAGCATGCAGTAGATATCAAGTGTATGAAAACGCTCATTCGCATATGCTGAAGCCAAAGGCCTTAATTTCCAAGCAAGGTAATAAGGCTTATTCTCATAGTTTTGGACAGTATGGGAATCTCAAGCTCAGCAACTCGTTCTTGTTAGTCACACTTCAGCATGCACATTCGCATGCAACTAGCTCGCCAAGCTCCCTCGGGAGCCCCTTCTGTACATAAGCACCAGGGAAAATACCACCCAAGACTGGTAAAAGTCTCGGGGGCACTGTACTATTTTGTAATGTATGCCCAAAGGCAAAGAGTGATATACATTAATGTGAATCCTCCCAAAATTACTCTCCTCTCGTTGCCTTCCGATTTCCACACTTTTGCTTCCTCCATCCATTCTTTTTAGAAGATGTATATCCACTACAATACATACAGGAGTCGACTCTCGCTACCTATATATTGTGATGGTCTCGTGCCTCAGTTGCGTACCAATCCTAGGCGTCTGTAATTCTGGAGGCACTGTTTCTGTACTAGCTCCATACCTTGGTTGATGCTTATCAGGTCTTGGGACCACGGTATTCTCACAAGCTCAACAATTTGATTGAATGCTTCTGCAGTTTGAGGCGTGGAGGTCTGCACTTTGACGGTCAACAAGGACTGGAGCTTCAAGCTGCTATCAGCAAGAAAGACGTAGTGGCCTCTTGAGGTGCAAGAAGCTCTGTGCCTGGTCGTTGCTACTGTGTTCATGATTGTTTTACATCGGTCGTTGCAAAGCCCTCAAATTTAGTTCTGCTGCGGCCTTCGGCCAACGGCCTCCTTACTATAACGTAGCTATAGTGCCCCTGTCATTGTCGTTGAAGGTGCTGGTTTGTTCTCAGCCGAGCGACTCCACTAGCACTATAACGATCTAATCCTTACCCGTTAGACCTTATGACTCCTTTCGAATCATTGCTTGCAAGTAAATACCGAGAGTAAATGCAGGTGCTTCCAAATAAGCGCTTGTGTGCATTTACTTGCCTGCACTCCGTTGTGACCTTGATTGATACTGTCAGTACTGCAGCTCAAGCAGTTTTCGGTCGGCGATCCATATCTGATCCACAGTTCTATTCATATACTGCCTCCCGAGCAACCTTAATAACACAGCGCTCCTCCAAAAAATAAGCCCCAAGGACCATTCTTTCTGCTGCTAAGCACGAAAAGGTTCACGGTTCTCTGATCAAAGTACTCTACTGTACTCGCCTTCCAAGTCTATTATATTTTCCAATGTTTGGCGTACATTTCTGCCCTCCTTCCATGATTATGCACATACCAGTCTATAATAATCTTATCAAGAGCATTGAAGAAGAAAACGTACTTCCATCTCTGATCTAGAAATTGCGAAGATAAATAACTTCTACAGTATCTTCGGTTTACTCTACAGAACATGTTATCCTATGTTAACAAGAGCAGGTCCCGAAGGTCCAGTGGGACAGTGCTTTCCTTTATTCGATAATCGAGGATGAAAAAATAATTTGAAGTTTATTTACAGCTGGAGGCAATCTACGCCAAGGATTCCCTTTTCATTGACACTGCACATTCAGCTATTCCTTGGAGATGAATCTCTGACCATGATGAAGAAATTCCTCCTCTAAAGACCCCGACCATCTCAAATTCATCTCATCGTATCACATGTGCATGATGGCCTACTTCTATCTCATGTCTTTGGATATGTCAGCAATCCATCTTCGAGGTTGTGCTGGACCTTGAAGATATTGGAAAGATATCTTCAGGATCTGCAGATTTTCGTACTCCAGGAATGATGCTCGTCCAAACAGGTCACCAAGATGCGGTTGATTTAAACGGTAGAGTAGTGCAGTGGGAACCAAGTACAATCCACTTCTCTAGGCACGCTAAGAGAACGGATGTAGTAAGAGGTTGTGTATGGCCCATTCTCTATTTAGTGTACTAGTGTTCAAATCAATATTTTTGCAAATACTCTGCTTTGAGTTGATAAATTCCTGTTTACAGGTTCTTGAACAGTCCATCATGATACGGAATTGCATCCTTTCACGTCAAGGTGCAAGCGTTTTATGAAATCTATCGCATGTCTAATAACATGGTAAGAACTACAAGACTTTACGCTTAGGTGGATTCACTGAATCTGGAGGACACACCTGGCGGGTCTACACATTGACACTCTAAATGCAAGCTCCAAAAACTAGCAAACTAACGTAAGACCATTCTATACTTCAGAACAACGGGATGCCTATAAAAATTCACTATATATGTAAAAACGTCTGTTCTGTTTCCTAGTTTCCATTATAAATTTCTAATAAATTATAGAGTATCAAGGTAGAAGATATTAAATCTCGTGAGTTGAAGATATTATTTGACGGAGTATATGTGGAGATAGAAAAGCAGTGGTAGAAAACTTAGTTATAAAAGTTTAACACATCAAGAAACTCAATTAACTATCGGCCGCGGATAACAATTTACTCACTGAGAGTCGATGGACAAACCTCACTTGTTCAAGTCATTCTGTACAAATTACGGAGATTGCAAGATAAGAATGAAAGAAATCAAAGCGGGTTCTTTATCATCGTATGATCTCATGAGCTATTAGCTAATGTTTAAAGTTTTGATAACTTCTAACGAAGGTCGTGCAATCTTGTAAAGATCTACATATGTACTTTCCACTTAGTTGGACGATTGCAGTTATCTAACTTTGGCTGTTATTGACACTAAGAGCTTTTGCATATTTTCACTTTTGATTGTATATAAGGAAATAAACTTAAATTTCTCTTGATTATAAAGGTGAGTTTGTAAATATAAAGATTGTATATAGTGATTTTTGTCATTCAATGCTCCACTTTTTGAATTGCATGTATGCAAACCTCTTATAAAAGTTAGTTTTCTCATATGATCACTGTTTTATAAGAGATGCTTAACGATGACATGGATAACATACAACGGAGTGGTATGAAGGCATATTGAATAAAACAATACGTAACCTTCAAGTCGTATAAAATTCAGAATTTGAATGGACGAGAAACTTCCCGGTGAGAAGCGAGCTTTAGATCTTGACAAAGTAAGCTCTATCTACTCCAGAGAAGACTCCTCTGTAGAGATCTTTTCTTTAATTCTTTGAAGGAGTTCGAGAGAGAGATTACTTACCTCGCAAAGCCGGAGTGAGAGATAATCTTGGTATAGGTACGGTCCCTTCCGGATCCGAAGCCCAGACTGGTTCCTTGATGTTTTCTTCCATGCTCGAAGTAATCTCGTAGGAACCTGAGAAGAGCCAAGGAGGAGATTATGGTCCATTAACAGTAGATCCGGGAACAATGTACTTTCCTCACCACCTCGTTACTGTGTTTGAGCCTTTCAGTGAGCGCATAGAAATGAAGCAATATTTTACTTGGGAAAGAAGATTCAGTTGAACCACAGGATTGGCTCCCACGTTCGAAACTCTAGAAGGATTTCAATCGGGCTTGATCAAGACCGCAGTGAGCTCGACGTGTTTATATTCGTATCTCCACTTGTGCAACACAGTCCAAATCGATGACGTGAAACCACTAATCATCGAATGGACTATCAAGTCAGCCAACACCCATATACACCTGCCGTCCTTGATAGTGAGTCCATACTTCATTTCACTATCTGGGATTCCCATGAAGCAGCTGGTCATATAGAGACACTCAACTCCATGAGTGTGGACAGTCTTGCACTCCTATTGATATCCGGATCCTTTAGTTTACACTTCTTATGTGTTTCGGTTTTTGCTGGGGAAGGCGTTCGTGTATGGTAGTCATATGGAGTTCACTATGTGCTACGCACTGATGATCTTCGGAGTTTCCATGATCCTTCGAATTCATCGAATTGTGCAAATAACTTGAGTGAAGTAGTAGGTGACAAGGTTCCAGTCACGTACCTAGTTTTTCTTTTGTTCGCGTTATTTGTATATTTTGTAGATAGTTCAGTGTTAGGAAGTCCGGGAACTTGATCTTTCGTTTCACTCAAAGTTTCCTTTGCACTGCAAGCAAACTCAGGCCCAAACTCGGTCTCCCCTTTTTCAGTTTAGTTTTCTGCCTTTTTTTTCCTAAGATGGATGGGATCAAGCAGTTGTTAGTGTACCATGGACGCCTGAGTTGAGGGGAGAACCCACTTGATGTTAGTGGGGACTCCCACATTTGAGGGAGTGGTATGTGGTACCCACATTTTTTGTTTTTTTAAGGTTTAGGAGTAGGAAGGGATATTAGGAGTAGGAAAGAAGGTTAGTTGTAAGGAGGAGGTCAGATTTGGATCTGAAATATGCAACCCAATCCAAGCCAAGGAAGGTGCACTCGTTTTGGAATGGAACTTGACTTCAGATCGGAGTTGGAGTGATGATAGCTCCAAACCAAGGATACTTGGATTGCAGAATAGAAAGGAAACATTGCCTCGGGGTGAAGACACCCGATCTGATGGTCTTTGACTGAAAGTTGGACTCAGGCCATACCAACCAAGAAAGGGTGCAATTCATGAATGACTACTTTATATTCAAAAGTGACATGAGGAAGCATGCATTAGGCATGATTTTTGACTGAAGAGTGACCAAAACTTGGAGAGCTATAAAAGCGGGGATTGGCAGAGTGGATTTTGCAATGTTTAGTCAGATTTGCCTAGTTAATTCATGTAGTCTTGTAAATCAAGTTGTAAGGTGAGTCATTGGGTTGTTGTATGCAAAAGGCAATGAGAGCAATCAGGTCAAGATGCCTTACAAAGGGAGTGGTCAGGTTTTGCAATCTTGGTTAGGAATCCAATCATTCAAAAGGTTGACATGATAGCTAGATTTGAAGTCCTTAGTAGATTGTCAATTACATTCCTTGCTTGGGACTAGAATTTGAGCTTTCTAGGGTTTATGACTAAAATTGCAGCCAACAATTGTGAGGAGTGTCCAACAGAGGAGGAGAAAAGAGGGAATCCCACTTGGTGGATGGAAGATGATTGAAGACTCGTGTTGGGAGATGATGCAAGAGAACCAATGGGGATTACCTTTAGTTGGAAGTGTGATGCCTTGGAGAAAACAAAGGAGTTGACGACATCATTCAATGCATTGAGGAAGAAGAATAGCTACAAGGTGGATACCTATGTGGATCTTGTAAGACGAAGTATCATCCGAGCTATAATGGCAATGATGAAGCCAAAGTGAACCACCTATGTTACAAAGCAATAGTTAATATTCTTTCATATGATTTTTGTAGGTGTCAACGTCAACTAGGCGGGATGTGCTTACCAATGGATGAGATAGATGATGTTGCAATGGAGGATGGACTTGCCACTGTATCACTTTGTGCCCTTTGCATCACATTTCTATCTTGGATTAAAGTTGATGATAGCCAACAAGAGGCAGAATATGGTGTCACATTTTCATCTTGACTTAAGAGGAGTTGCTGATCTTGAAGAAGTGCAATACATGGCCAAAATGCAAGAGAATGGTCAACACTTTGCCAAAATGACACAAGAGAAGGTGATGTCAACTATTGTCCCAAAGCCAAGGATGTTGTGTCACCATCCAAGGGAAGAACAAAAAGAAGACTCAACCTGATTCAAGCCATGGCAATGGTAGACTTGTCTTCAAGAGCAAAAGAAGAAGGAGCCAAGTCAAACTTGGAGTCGGAGGAAGAGGAAGAGATCACATTAAAGACTCTGGATTTGAGTACAAGTAGTGAAGGCAAACTTGAAGTACAACAAGACATCTCGGAAGGTGACAATGCCCAATCAAACCAAGAATTCCACAAGGAGATTGGGTGCATGGAAAGAGTAGATATCCCTTGCATGGACTTACCACATCAAGACATTCAAGAAGAGCAAGTCAAGGAGCAAAGGATGGTGTTTCAATGGGGAATGCACTCACATTGAACTCAAAGGCCAAGTCAAGTAGGGTTGAGTGAACCAAAAGAGGTGAGTTCTAGAGGGCTCCAAAAGGAAGTTAGGCAATGGCCAGATTTGCAAATGATTGTTACAAAAGAAGAAGGTGAGCAAGAGGACAATCCGTTTTAGGGAGTCAACTACTTGTCTAGTACGGTTTGTCCCTTGTTGGTGTACCTACAAGAGAGGATGCAAGAAGTGAAAGAAGAGCATCTTGAGGTTAAGACCGTATTATAAATGGTGAAGATGATGAACGTGGACGTACAAAGTTTGAAAATGATGTCTGAGGTAATGACTCAAGTACACCAAGAAGCCAAAGTACTTTCAGTAGATGCGGTGTGCAATAGTAAATATTGGCGGATCTACAAACCATCAAGGCAAGTACTTAAAAAGATAGAAGGAAGAGCTCCTGGAGCAAAAGGAAGAATTGACAAAGGCAAAGGATGAGCTTGATAAGAGGCAAACCAATTTATTCTAGCAGACCACTCAAATCTGAATGTAGGAACAAAGTATTGCAAAACTAAGATGAGTTGCTACAAAGAAGGAGTGGGATTGGTAGTTGGAGATGGGAAATTTGAGTAAGGAAGGAACAATGCCTACACATCCTTGTTTAGGATGCCAAAGTATAATTATCCAAGGTGTGTGATGATATGAAGGCAATGGAGGAGAAGCACTTTATGGAAATTCAAAACCTTTGCATGTAGTTGGAGCAAATGATAACCCAATGCAAGGCACTCTTGGTGAAGGAGGATCGGATTGGATGAGTGACATGACTCAGTGTTTCAAAGTGATGCTCAGCATTGGAGCCAAGGCGGAGCTAGAAGAATTGTATTTACACAAGTTGAAGCTATTGGTGCAAGAGACTCGTAGGAAGAAGGCAAAGGATGTAGACATGAGTAAATTACTAATTTTCCATAGGGATCATGTAGATAGGAAAGTAGGAGATAATATTTGCATAAGGTTAGACTTAGTTAAACAAAATGTAGATAGTGTCACTACTACTCTGCGTGAGTAGGCAACAACCCAGTCCAAAGTAGTTGAGATTAGAGTGCAAGTGGTTTGGCTGCATTACATGAGTCATATAAGAGAATCAGAATAGGGGAGAAAGATATTGTTAGGATATCTATGACTTTAGTTGCAATACCAATTGATGATGTGACTGCAATAGAGGTAGATGTAGAATCTGAACTACAAAAGGCACTTGCAGCTACTTTGGGTGTGGAAGCAAAGTAGGATGAGTACTTGGATCAGCTCTGAGTCAATAGCAATTACAAACCCAAAGTAGTGGTTTTGTAAGTAGATTTTCTTTTAATTTGCAACATTTGTGGAAGTAGTTATGATAATTAAGTAGTTTAGGTAGTTTTTGTAACCTCCAAGTGATCTGACTACTTAGAGCAATCATTTGGAGTGTTTTTCATTTAATTATGAGTAGAAGATGAATAAAGCAAAGTGTTCATACAATTCTTTTTTTGTCATGCGTATATACATCGCTACACAACATACATCACTTTCAACATCATACACAGTAGAAGCACAACTCACACGTAAGTCATACATAGACTCTAAAGTGCCCCAATAATCAGATTGTTTACTACTCTCAACTCATCTCAACTCAAATCAGTACTTGATTTGTCACTCTATAAACTGCAAACAACTGGGTATTGATTGCAGTCAAGCCACACCCACTCCAGCATAGAGAATCCAGGTGACGCTCGCTGGCCTCTGTCCACCATAGCTAGGAGCTCGAAGGCTCAACATCAAAGAAGTGAGATCTCTAGAGCTGCACTTTGAAAGTATACCCCCTGGACTCGAGCTAGGTCTGAACCCTAACGGTCCCCCTGATGGCACACTTGATGGTGCAAAGTGATGGTGGGCCCTACCATGAAGTTAGTACTCCAAACACAAAATCTGACCGTCAGAATGTAGCCTTTGAGAAACTACTGAAATAACTCTAACTACTATCATTGCAACTCCAGTGTCTGAGCAATCTAGATGCGACACTACAAATAGCATGATAGTTTTTGTGCGCATATACATCGCTACACAACATACATTGTTGTCAACATCATACACTATAGAAGCACAACTCACACATAAGTCATACATAGACTCTAAAGTGCCACAATTGCCTCCCTAGCTGGCGGTTAGGTCCCTCTAACTCCAAATAGCCATCTACTCTAAGTATATGGTATACCCTATAATGGGCAAAGATCAAGAAGCCGGGTGCTATGGAGCCCCATCGTTAGTCGCTTGTCTGCAATCTATACCATATAAAGAATGAACTAGCTATAGGTCAAGTACATCTAGGACATAACCATTGTCCTTGAGGAACCACTGTGAGGGGAGGAGTCATACATGCCATATGCCATCCTCTCAAACAGCTATCACACACTAACATAGTAGCAGCTCCACCAGAAGAGCCACATAACATACACCTCAAGCCTGCACGTACAAGTGTCACGCTTGGGTCCATAGTACCATCAATGTTTGGGAGGTGGCATGGCATACAATTGCGCACATGATACTTCCAAACAACACCATCACGTCCTTCTAACACAAGGACTCCAGATGGCAAAACCTCACGCACTCTCAAGATAGTGTGGCCTGTCAAAACATCAAGTGTCTTTAGTGCTGTCTACTATAGATATACATAATTGCCTGGATGAAATTGACGGATCGAGGGTCTATAACCTCCTCCTCGAATGGTAGCATAGCGTAAAGTATCTTTATGTTGAGCAATCACCAAGTTCTCAAAGGCCATTGGCATCACTCTCCAAAAGATCTCTGCCCGTTGACATGCACTCATCCATACATCTGGGTCATCCAAGTCCACAACTATAGTAGCATCTCAAAAAATGGCTGCAAGTAAATTTGGATCTCATCCATAGAGTAAAAAGTACGGAGAGAAGGATGCTAAGGAGGCTTGCTGACTGAACCGATAGCCCATGGCCAACCAAGGTAACTAGAGATCCCAATCTCCCAAGTGGCCTCTCTGCAAACCGTACTTTCACAATCCTCTCTTCATCGTCTGAACCACTCTCTCTGCTAAGGCATCCGCCTCAGGGTGATCTCAAGATGTAGTATAATGATCAATCAAAGCCTTGTCACACAAGACCTAAAACTCACCCAAGAACTATGTACCCTGATCAGTCAAAACCTCAGTTGGTGCACCAAAATGACTAAGAACTCAATGTAGGAACAAGTAAGCTATCCCTTCACTAGACTTGTCAGGAAGTGCCACCAACTCAATCCACTTGGAGAAGTGTTCTCCCATCACAAAAACATACCAATGATGTCTCACAGTCAACGGTAAAGGTCAAGCAAAGTCCAAACTCCAATAGTAACCCAATCCCATGATAGGTAATGGGTGTAACTATGGCGTAGGAGCATTGAATGATACTCTAACTCGATTACAAACCACACATTTGGCAACAAATTGCTGTACCTTGGTCTACATACCACGCCACCAATAATGAATCTGGAGTAAGCTATACGTATGCTTTACTCCAAAATGTCCTAGCTAATCATGAGCATGACGAACCAACTATGGTCTCTAAGATGGAAGTAGTACTACTTGCACTCTACTATCCTCCCATACACGCAAAAGGTGTCAGCCCTCCAATCTAAACCGTCTGGCTCGCTAAAGAACATGGTCTCTCTACTTGGCCCCAATTGTGCTACCCACAACACTAGTGCAAAGATAGTCCATCACTAAGACATCATCATGAATGTCTCGCTGAACTGTACCAATATCTTCACTCTTTGGATCTGCGACCTCAATAACTCCTCCTATTTGGGTTGAGAGAGATACCACCAAAGCCTCAAAAAATATACATAGAAAGGCATATGCATGCCAACCTAGCACCATCTCCTCATCTGTCTCACCATGCCAACGTGCTCCGGTTTGATCCTGTTGGTTGGGACATGGGTTTCTACTCAACCCATCTACATCACGGTTCACTACTCCAGGTCTGTGAACAACCGTGAAATCATACTCTTGTAAAATCAGAGCCCATCATGCAAGCTTCCTTGAAAGCTTGTCGGACTCCATCAACCACTTCAATGGCTGATGATTGGTGATAAGAGTGAAGGGGTTACCAAATAGGTAACATCGGAAATGTGCTATTGCCCAAATTGCTACCAAGCACTCTCCCTCATATGAACTATACTTTGCCTCCACTAAATTGTTGGAGCAACTAGCATAGGCCACCACAAACTCCTTCCCCTCATCATCATGCTGGGTGAGCACCGCTCCAAGCCCCAATATACTCCAATCAGTATGAACCTGAAATGGTCGTCCTTTGATCGGTCTCCTCAAAATAGGAGTAGATGTCAACCTCTCCTTGAGCTCTACAAGAGCTCTCTCCTGCTCATCTCCCCAACACCACTCCTATGTAAGCTTGGTCAGCTTTGTCAAGGCCTTGGCAAGGGCACTAAATCCTCTAACATAGCGGCAATAGAAGTTTGCCAATCCAAGGAATGCTTGCACTCTGCTCACATTTGTAGGTCAAGGAATAAGTGCAATAGCCTCCACCTTGGTCTGCTGAATTCCAAGTCCTCCGAGGTAGATAGTGTGACCCAAATACTCAACCTGCTAGTGGAAGAACCTACACTTCCTATGATGTAATTTGAGTCCATGAGATCTCAACCTCTCAAACACCTCCAAAACTGTCTCTCATGCTCTTCCATAGTAGTGCTATAGACCAAAATGTCATCAATATAGCACCAAGCAAAATCCAATCTAGCTAGGATCCTATCCATGACCCTTTGGAACTTAGTAGAAGTGTTCTTTAACCCAAACAGTAAGAACCTCCACTGATATAACACATCCTTGCCGTGAGGATCAATAGCCCAAAATGCTATCTTGGACTTATCCTTCTCCCTGATCGGCAACTGATGATATCCTGTTTGAAGATCCAAAGTACTGAAGATCTTTGCATGCCCAATTGCATCAAAAATCTCCTCCGGTGTAGGCATAACATACCGATCAGCCCTAGTTTGTCGGTTGATAGGAGGGTAATCTCCACACACCCGCCTATCTGTATAGTTGCAATGCATATCCTTCTTGGATGGCATCATTGTCGTTGATGCATACTCTCCATGTGAAATCTCCACCAAACCAGCCTCAAAAAGGTCATTACTCCGGCTTTGAATCAATGTCCTCTCCATATCACTATATTGATAAGGATGTCGGAAAACTAATGTGTCGCTAGTCAGCTCAATCTGTAAACCAGGTCCCTTCAAAGCACCCAAATCCTTCATACTGAAGGCAAAACAACTCATGTGGCTCCTCAAGAACCTCCAAACCCTCCGTCTTTCCTCTCCAATAAGCTTGGGTCCAAGATCTGGCTCCCAAGTATCTTTTGTAACTGTAATAGGAGTGGAACACGTACTGACTAGCTGCTACATTGGGCCCTTGGGAGCAATACTATCATGCTCCCGACCACTAGAGGTCCCAATCTCTAAGTGTAAAACTCCCTCCACTCTGGCTACAAGCTCCACACGTCCTCTAGTTGCATCCCATGTGGACCAAGGGTGTAATCCAAGTAACCCACGCTCACCTGGATGGACTCCAAGTAGAACACTTTCCCTAGTAGCTATTGGATGTGTCCCAAGAATACCATGTCCACTTGGTCCATCGCCTCCAGCATGTGCCTGAATTGTCTTGATATGCACATGGCTCACAAGTGTCTAAGTGGTGATGCCTATCAAGCACATCCTACACTACTCTGCCAAGCCAAGGCTCATAATCCAGGTCAAACAGTTCAGGTCCATAGCTTGACCTAACACCTCATGCCTGGATGCCTCTGACACTACTAGAACAATGGTAATATTGGTGCAAAAACCCATTGCCCGCTCTCTCTCTCTCATCAACATTGGGCTCCACCAATTGCTGTAACTGTGAGTCCCAAACAAGTCTAGGTCCTCCCTCTCAAAAAGCATGAGAGCCTGGGAAACTCATGAGTGTGAGAAATGCGGCTCTAGGCTGTCCAACTAGGTTCACCACTGCCATAGGGGACCTATCAGCCACTACCACTATCTAAGACTGACGTCCAACATCCAAGATGTCATCAACAAGGATGTGCTCAAGTCACTGAATCCCATCATAAACACGCTATAAAACCTCTTTGGGTAAGAGGTTTGCCCACCAAAGACAAAGATGATGAGCTCGTGATCACACTCTAGTTGCATCTAACAATACAACAAGTCCAATTCAAGGATGGACCTGATATGTACTCGCCACCACTCTGGTGCGAGAATCACCCATCAAAAGAATGTTCTCCAAAAAGTAAGCTGGAGAAATGGATTGATGAACTTGGAGATGGCATAGTATCCATAACATCTCCCAAAACACACCAGAATGAGGATCTTGAAGACCTAAACTGCGGCCCGCACGTGTATGTCCCTAACATGGCTATCTAGAAATCACTAAGTGAATAGGCCCATGTCTCTCTAGGTCATGCACCCCCAGTAAGGAAATGTCTGCTGGTAGGGCCTTCTGGTAACCTCTAACTACTGACATCAATAATAACTCCGAATACCGATAGGCCAAGTGTGCCACATGATGTAGAGAGACTCGCCTAGCAGTCTCATCTCTCTCTACATACAAGTACCTTTGTACTTGTATACTCGCCTATAATACTGCAGCTAGTCTGGTGTTGATCCCACCTAACAACTCCAATAGACATATCTCCTCAACTAGATACTGCCAAGCAATGAGTGTGGTATCCAGAGGTGTCAAAGTAAGTGACTTTGGAGGCTCATCCTCACACTCATCCCCTCATGGTATGAAGGCTCCACTCCAAGCTTGTTGCACCAACTGATCTGCATGTTGTTGTAATGCCTCCTCTGAACTCCACAATAGAACATCCAAGGTGGATGGAACAATCCCACTCATACTCCAAATCCGAGTGATCTCCTCTGGTATTGGAGTATCTTCTCCATGGGCATTCCTCTCCAACAAGTCACCAGGCCAAGTAATTGCACCACTGAAAGCTAAAACTGATGTTGCCATGGTCCCGGATTGTAGTGAGCCAAGACTACCACAATAGAAGCATACTGGTAGGCGACATACCCGTCCCTCACCAGATTGCCAACCTGGTCTATAGGAGGTTGTCTCCTCCCAATAGTCAATACTGAAACCCATGGGGTATAACACTACTCCCCCAACTAGCACATCATATGACTCAACTATTGTCGCAATAGCTTGAGCTCTCACCACCAAGCTATCAGTCGGATGACCAAGCTGAACTTGGACAACAAGCTTCCCCACGTGTGATGTACTATGTCAAACCACCACCTAGAGATGTCTGGATTTGAAATGGACACCTATCCACATTGGTCTTCCGTAACTCCAGATTGACAATTGCAGCCTTCCCCAATATAAGGGGCTATGCACCAGAGTCTAACAAGACTCTCTGTGGTGTATAGACCTTCCCTGAAGGTCCCACCAAACAGAAAATCCTCCTCTGGTTATCTAATAGGACAACACCAGGTGTGAACCGTGCTCTCTCAAAGGCCAGTCTAATTGGCAACTCCTCCAATCTAGCCGTAGTTGCTTGCCATAAGCCACTAGTCTCTGAACGGATCCCATGCTCCTCAACCAAGTTAGCTCCACTACCAACCACCTCTACTCTAGTAATACGAACCACATCATAGCTACTCTCACAAAGCATGGCAGCTAACCGGAACACTAGGGTTGGGTCAACTCCCAATGTAAACATATCACTGGCTGAAAACAAAGGACGCCGCATAATCAGTTGAGCCGCCCCCAACATCATGCTAGAGTCAGTCTATGTTGTAGCAGGTGGTTGACTAGCAGGTAGTCCATCATGTACTCCATCACCACCTACCACACCTGCACTGGGATGACTAGGAACCATGGATGTCATCTACAATGCCTCAGATAGTGTGAAAGACTGGGGAAGTCTGACCTGTCTCCCAACCTCTCCTCTCTGTGGGTCCAACTCCACTGATGCTCCTCTAGGCTCTAGAGAACGTACTGCACTCCTAGTCACTGCTACAAATGCATCTACTTGTGCTACTCCGCACATGAAGTCCAAAGCATCTCTATCACCAGCATATGAGGTGGAAGCCTCAACACCCAAATCTGATCTCCTCTGAGCAATAGCCATACTAGCCAATCTTTGCTCCAACTGCTCAATCCAAGTAGCCATAGCTATCTCAAAAGTAAGGGCAGGTACTGCACCCCTATTAGGTGTAGATCCTCTACCACCACCTCTACCACCTTGTCCTCCATGAACTAGAGCTCCTCTACTACCTGCCATAGCAGCCCTACCACTCTGTAACTCCGGGTGTAGGTCAAAACACAAATCAGTAGTGTGGCCAAATCTGTGGCAATGCTCACACTATCTCTATGCTGGCTATGATGCACTAGAGGTACCAGGTCCACTGCCCTGAGTACACTCTCTCTTATGGTGAGGTCCACCACAAGTCCAACAAGCAACACTACCACTCACTGGCTACTGTTGACCCAAAAATGAAGGTAAGGGTCTAACTCCACTAGGCCCTCTACTTGCTCCAAAGGATCTAGGCTGTCCACCTTGTCCTCAAAAACCAACTAGGCATGGTGCACTCTGCTGCACTCTAGAAGAAGTCACAACCATGAATGAGGTCTCCCTACTAAATCCAGATGTCACCACTCTCTCCTCCACCATGTTGAGCTCAATACGCTCAGCCAAACCAAAGACCACTCCCAAAGTAAGCAAAGTAGCCTATAACAATGTAGCATCATGAACTTTGCGTCGCAACTCCCTTTCCAGTATCCCATACAAAACTGGATTGCCTGGGCCTCAATAACTCCCTGAGTGAAACTGATCAGCCACCTCATGCAAGTGTATGCCTTGTGTAGGCTCTCTCTAGCCTTCTGCTGGAACTCTTGCAAGCTCCTCAACTTGTCAATCCGCACTCCATGGTAATTTTGCCTCAAACACTGGAAGAACTCCACCATGGGGTTAAACCCTAGTACCACATCACCTCCTGTAGCGGTACCTCCACCTGTAGTAGCACTATCTCCAACTAGTGCACCCCCCATTAGCTCCACTAACACTACTCAAGCTAGAACTCATAAGTACAGCCAATCTACTCCTGGCTATCGAGCCTAAAGTGATAGAGACATAGTTTGGAGACCAATATTGTCTCCATAACTCAATCTCCTCCAAATGAGCTCTCCTGAACTTATGGTAGTCATCCATCAATGGACCCTCCAAGTGCTGAAACAACCCTTTCCATACCATGAAGGGTGTGATCAAAGTCAAGTTCCGCATCTATTGTAGATCACACCAACTATCGAACTCCTAGATGAAGTCATCCAACTCAATGGTACCCACTGTACCAAAGTAATGCCTAGGGCCTTTGGAGGCCCCATAAATCTAGTCCATGTCCCCACAACAATGATGCGGACACACCAAGTGCACTCTCAATTGAATCAACTCTTGTGTCAAACTCCAACTCAGAGTCAATCTCCTCCCTCACTAAGACCTGAGATATAGGCTGATACCAAGCACCACTATGAGTAAACCCACTATGTACTAAAGGGCTAACTCCTTTGGAATCTCCAACAAACTCCATCGTGACAAAGTAACCATAACTGCAACCATAAATCGGAACCATAAACTGCAACCACAAGTCGCAACCGCAAGTACCCCACCAAGTGCCAACACCACCAAGCGCCAACACCAACTAAGTACCACCCACTAATGTAACTTTAATTGAGATAACAACACTAGGGGGAAGGGCAACTGTAACCTGCCATCACAACATGCACTCTCACGGTCTGCAAGTCATCACTTCCTGCCTCACCGGAGAGAAACAAAGGTAGTCTAACTGGTCATCACTCAAGCCTCACTACCGAGAGCACACTAGAGCACCAACCCTCAAAATTCAGGGCACCTCACACAAATGTGGTACACAAACAGGAAGCAGAGAATGGAGGGGGTTGAATCACAAGAAATCTAAATGAAAACCCTCCATCTCATAAAATAACACGGGACTGACTCTACCACCATTTGTTATTTGACATAAGAGAAGTTTGTATTTAAGTCCTAAGCTACCAAGATCACCAAGAATGGGATCAAAATGCCTCTCCTAGCCAAAACTACAAGTGTATAGATAATAGTGGCATAGTCACTAGGACAACAAGTGAGGGTGGACCAGTTGGCTAGAGCACCAGTCTAAGAACAAGAGATCTAGGGGTCAAACCCTATTGCGTGCAATCTAGCAGGAAGGTTAAATTTTGCCAACCAATGACCAAGATCTACTCTAAACTAGCTAGCCTCACAGCAGACAACTTGCTTGCTACTAGGCCTTTGTAGCCTCTCATAGCACATTGCCCTATGCCTCAAAGCCTCTAAACGCCCAAATGAGGCCTTTCTTCTTGCCACTTCGAACCTACTCCAAAATTGGCAAAACTTCTCTGAACTTGCAAAAGTCCTCCAAACTAGTGAAACTTCTCCAAATCTGGCCAAAATTTGACATAAAATGCAGCCAAAATCTGACGTAAAATCTTACATAAACCCTTAAGTTGGCTGACCACCAAATCCTCCACTAACTCTTCACTCGAGCCAAATTGAAAACATGGGTTTCTCCAAATCACAAATTCACAAGAATAGCTTCCCAACTCCACCTTCAATTTGACTCTTATGAGCCCAACTCGCAACAAATTGGTCCTGCCTTCACTTCCTCAGCTCAAAATCACAACCACTACTCAAAATTTGCTCCTTCTTTGCTCAAAAATTGGCTAGCGCTTCCGCACACCGTCTGCCTTACTGCCAAATCTCCATCAAGCAACAAGCTTCTACACACCAAGGAAAAACTGAACTTGAATCGAGTTACCAATGATCCACCGAGCTTGGAAATACCACCAACACTCAAAGTTCTTGCACCCGATTTCCCCTTGACTTCACTTCTCTGATATAATCAGATTGTTTCGTACACTCAACTCAACTCAATTCAGATCAGTACTTGATCTGTCACTCTATAAACTGCCAACAATTGAGCATTGATTACAATCAAGCCACACCCACTCCAGCATAGAGAATCCAGGACTTGCCTACCTCTATCCACCATAGCCAAGAACTCGAAGGCTAAACATCAGAGAAGTGAGTTCTCTAGTGCTGCACTTCAAAAGTATACCCCCCAGGACTTGAGCTAGGTCTGAACCCTAACGGTCCCATTGACGGCACACTTGATGGTGCAAACGGTGCAAAGTGACGATGGGCCCTACCATGAAGTCAGTACCCCAAGCACAAAATCTGACCATCGGAAAGTAATCTTTGAGAAATTGCTGAAATAACTCTAACTATTATCACTGCAACTCTAGTGTCCGAGCAATCTAGATACAACATTACAAATGGCGTGATACTCTTTTTTTAGCATTAGTTGAATGCTTTTGTATGTGAATATATGAAGAAAAATTTGATTGCAAGGGAGTGAGTGTTAGATGTTGGATTCTATAGCTTTAAATTCCATTTTGTATGTTTGATCTTGAGTGCAACACATTTGAAGCAATGCCTTGATGGATCAATGTGAACTATAGTCTTGTCAGTATTTAGCATTCATAGCCACAGTCAACAAGCTGATACGCAGTCACTTTGAATGGGAAAGTTGTACTTTTGTTGGAAGGATGGAATACAATTCTGGGGTGAAACCAATTTGTGATAAAGTAGACATCCTCATATCAATTGAATCATCACAACTAATGTAAATTTGGACTGTAATTGACTAATTGTGATTTTGAGTGACAATTATTTATGGCAAAACCTTTGATGATTGTTTGCTACACTCTTCTAGGTTTTTTTCTGCCCAAGAGTTTAAAGATGTAACCAATAGAACTATTAAGTTACTTTTACTTCATATTTGAGCATTCTTGATTTGTATCTCTGGGAGAATGAATGATTACTCACACATTATTGCAAAAGTGATATTTATTGAGTTATCACAATATGTGTCAGAATATTTGTAGCACCAAAGCTAGTTTGTTTGGATGTTGGAGTGCTAGTGTTTGCAATTGTAGTTATTTTGGTAGTTGCTCATGTACTACGCTTAAAATCTTGACTAAACTATGACCAGCCATCATATTGGCAAATAAACGTATTCCTTGATGGTGGTTGGATTTCATGTTAGGGCTACTTATCATATGGTAGGACATACCATCACTTGCACTATTTGCACCATCGATTGTGCCATCAATGGTACCATTAGGGTTGGAAACCTAGGTCAAGCAAAGGAGTATACTTTTGAAGTGCAACTCTAGAGAGTTCACTTCTTTGATGTTGAGCGTACAAGTTCTTGGCTATCATGGATAAAGGTTGATGAGTATCACCTTGAGTCTCTTAGCTAGAGTGGGTGTAACTTGATTGTAATCAACAATAGCCAATGAGTGGTGGTGTTGCTTGTTGGACTTATGATGGACCTCACCACAAGAGATCATGCATTAAGAGCAATGGAAATGATACCTTTTGGTGCATCATAGCTAGCATAGAGACAATGTGACCATTGCCATAGATTTGGTCACACCAATAATTGATGCTTTGACCTCCACCCAAAGTTATGGAGTGGTACGGCTATTATGGCAGGTGGTAGAAGAGCCCTAGTTCATGGAGGATGAGGTAGTAGAAGACCCACACTTGGTAGGGGTGTAGTATCTACCCTTGCTTTTGATATAGCCATCACAACTTGGATTGAGCAATTGGAGCAAAGATTGGCTAGCATTGACATAACTCAGAGGAAGTCAGATTTGGGTGTTATGGCTTCTACCTCTTATGTTATTGATAGAGATGTCTTGGACATTATGTGTGGAGAAAAATAGGTAGATGCATGTACTATAGTGATTAGAAGTGCATTACATACTCCAAAGCCTAAAGGAGCATCAATGGAGTTGGATCCACAAAGAGGAGAGGTTGGTAGATAGATCAAAGTTCCCTAGGCCTTCACATTCTTTAAGGCATTATAGATGGCATCCATGGCTCCTAGACATCCTAGTGCATGTGTGGTAGGTGGTGATGAAATACATGATGGACTAGATGCTAGTAAACCACCTACTACTATAAAGGTTAAGTCTAGCACTAAACTTAGTTGCTTATGCGCTTCCTTTTGTTCTTAGCCAATGACATGCTTACATTGAGAGTTGATCCAACTCTATTGTTCTGGTTGGCTACCATACTTTATGAGAGTATGGATGATATGGTTCTAACTTCTAGAGTAGCGGTGGTTGATAGTAGAGCTGACTTGGTTGAGGAGCATGGGATGCATTCAAAAACCAATGATTTATGGCAAGCATCAATAGCTAAGTTGGAAGAATTACCAATTAGATATGTCTTTGAGCAAGCTCAATTCACACTTGGAGTTGTCCTATTGGACAACCAAAGGAGGATTTTTTGTTTAGTGGGACCTTAAGGAAGGTCTATACACCACAAAGGGTCTTATTAGACTTAGGTGTACAACCTCTTTTGTTGGGGAAGGTTGTAATTATCGGTCTTGAGTTATGGAAGACCAATGTGGAAAGATGTCTATTCAGATGCAAACATCTCTAAGGAGTGGTTCTACATAGTACATCACATGTGGAGAGCTCATTGTCCAGATTTAGCCTGGTCATCAAACTGATAGTTATATGGTGAGAGCTCAAGCCATTGTGGTAGTAGTAGAGTCATATGATGCACTAGTTGGTAGAGTAATTTTATACTCCATGGGTTTCAATATTGACTATTTGGAAGAGATAGTCTCCTATAGGCTAGGTTGGGAGTTAGGTGCGGGATGGGTATGTTGCTTACTAGTATGTTTTAGTGATGGCAGTCTTGGCTCACTACAATCAAGGACCATGGCATTAGTTTCAACTTTAAGTGGTTTTGTTACTTGGCCTTGTAACTTATTGGAGGGGAATGGCTAGGTGGAGGATACCCTAGTACCAAAGGACATCACTTGGATTTGGAGTATGAGTGGAAAATTTCTATCTACCTTGGATGTTCCATTGTGGAGTTTTGAGAAAGCATTGCAACAACATCCAAATTAGTTGGTGTAGTAGGCTTGGAGTAGAGCCTTTGTACCATCAAGAAACCAATGTGAGGATGAGCCTCTAGAGTCTATTACCTTATCACCTTTGGATACCACACTCATTGCTTGGCAATATCTAATAGAGGGAATATGTCTATTGGAGTTGTTTGGTAGGATTACCATTGGACTAGTTGTGGTACTATATGCAAGTATATGAGTATAGAGGTACTTGTATCTAGAGAGAGATGAAATTGTTAGGCAATTATCTTTGTATTATTTTTCACACTTGGCCTATCAATATTGTGAGTTATTATTGATGTTAGTAGTCAAGAGTTACCAAAAGATATTTCTTTGTTGGAGTGCAAATGTGGAGAGACATGGTCTCATTCATTTGGTGATTTTTGGATGGCCATGTTAGGGACATACCCATGTTGGCCAAGGTTAGGGTCTCCAAGATCCCCATTCTGGTGTGTTTTGGAAGATATTACGTATACTATGACATTTCCAAGTTCATTATTCTATTTCTCCAACCTACATTTTGGAGAACCTTTTGATGTGTGATTCATGTACACATGGTAGTGGTAAGTACACATCATGTCCATTCTTTGATGGGACCTATTGTGTTGTTAGATGCAGCTAGAGTGGGATCACAAGCTTATTATCTTAATCTTTGGTGTATAAACCTCTTACCTAAAGAGGTTCTATAGTGTGCTTATGATGGGATTCAATGACTAGACCACTTTACTATTGATGATATTTTGGATATTGGGTGCCAGTCTCAAATGGTGGTATTGCTGATAGGTCACCTATGATAGTAGTGAACCTTGTTGGATAGCCCAAAGCCGCTTTACCCACACTTATACGTTTCCCAAGCTCCAAAGTCTTTTGAGAGGGAGGTCCTAGACTTGTTTGGGTTTCATAGTCACAATAGTTAGTGGAGCTCAATGCCAATAAGAGAAAGCAAGCAATGGGTTTTTGTACTAGTATTATTGTTTTTACTAAAGTGTTAAAGGCATCCAAACATCAAGTATTAGGTCAGACTATAGACTTGAACTATTTGACCTAGATTGTGAGTCTTGGCTTGGCATAACAATTTAAGATGTGCTTGATAGGCATCACCACTCGGACACCTGTGAGCTTTATGCTTGTCAAGATGATTTAGACACATGTTGGGGGCAATAGACCAAGTGGGTATGGTATTCTTGGGACACAACCAATGGCTACTAGTAAAAGTGGTCTACTTGGAGTCCATCCATGTGAGCGTGGTCTACTTGGGATGTAGCTAGACAACGTATGGAGCTTGTAGCCAAAGTAGAGGGAGTTTTATGCACTTAAGTTGAGAGCATGACATTACATACTCCTAAGGGCTCAATGTAGTAGCTAGTTAGTGTGTCTTCCATTCCTACATCAGTTATAAGGGATACTTAGGTGCCAAACATTAGACCCAAGCTTATAGAAGGGGAAAGATGGAGATTTTGGAGGTTCTTAGGGGGCTACACAAGTTGTTTTACCATCAATATGAACAATCTGGGTTCTCTAAAAGGACCAAGTATTCAGATTGAGGTGACTCGCAATACACCAATTTTTTGATGTCCCTATCAATATAATGACATGAAAAGAGCATTGATTCAAAGCCAAAATATAGACCTTTTTGAGCTATGTTTGGTAGAGATTCCACATGGAGAGTATGTATAATCATCCAAGGATAAGAGAACCCTCAAATAAAACACATGAGAAGAAACACAAAGCTTCACACTCAATACTTTGATGCTCCAAAGGAACACCTGATCTTTATTATATAGCAAAGAGGATTCACTCAAAGGAAACTCCACCCTTAGATCGGATACATGTATTGGTGACATGTTAGTGAGCTCCACTCTTAGATTAGCTGCATGGATGGTGACATGTTGGTTCTTGTCCTATCTGGTTGGTCAATCAAGTTTAACCAAAGGGAATCTTTAAGGAATCTTCCTATAAGAAGCTTAGAATTGCATGGGTGAGGTACCATTGGGCCACCACTATTGACGTTGGAGGGTACCCAAGGTCTTGTCAACACCCATGTGACCAACGATGGGTAAATCAAGGGCTTCTTGAAGGTGCACAAGTTGAAGATCACCTTTGGCTGGAACATAGATCCGGTCCGCATGGAATAGAAGGCCTTCCTTGAAGGAGAAGGTGTTGTACTCATTATCACTTGTTGTTAGATGACCATGTACCATTTGGAAGAAGGGATCTTGTTGTAGAGCTAACCGAAACTTGTTATGGATCTTGGGGTCAATTGACACAGTTGTAATTGCTGCCATGATGAGAGGAAGAGATTTCAAATCAGGTCGTCGTGATAGAGCATCATGGATGACATGGAACCGACCTGGTTTGTACTCAAGTTTGATGTCAAACAATTGGAGTTGCTCTTCCCATCGATGATGTCGGCTCTTCATGTGCTCCAGGTATAAAGTCTACAACAATGGCTTGTGATCAATTTGCATGATCACTTGTTTCCCCAAGAGATAATGCCTCCATACCTTGGTGGCATATACCATTGCAAGTTGTTCCCAATCTCGAGCAGAGTAATTTCCTTTAGCTATATTTAGTCAGTGAGACACAAAGGAAATGGGATGTAGTCCATATGGGAATTCTTGTTGCAACACAGCTCCTATTGCAAAGTTAGAAGCATCAAAATCAACCACACAAGGTATTTGAGGATCATATGGTTGAAGAATGGGTCTTGAAGACACCATATGTTTCAACTTTTGGAATGCTTCTTCATGCTTGGTGTTCCATTGTGTGGTGCCCACATTTTTTTGTTTTTTTCCAAAATAAAGGAGAAGAAGTGTATAGAGAAGTCGGATTGTGCCTATATGGCCGAAGAAGATGAAGAAAATTGTCTTCGGGGTGAAACCCGAAGTAAAGTGACTTTGGGTCATAAGGCGAAGTACTCTGAAATGCCGTGTCAGCATACAATACGAAGTAAATTGTCTTCGGCTCGGGGGGAGCTCAACCCGAGGAAAAGACGGTCTAACAACCTTTCGTCGGGGCAAGAAATTCAAGAAGGGGCTGTTTCAAAATTGGCGGCTCATACGCGCGAAGGTGGGGTGACAGTGACAAGTGCATGCCGGAGGTGTGATTTCTCGGTAGAAACTCAAAGCGACGGAAGACGAAGAAGTGCAACTCTATGAAAATCAAAACTGCAATGACAAAATGTTGAGCAATTTTCCTTCGCCGTTGAGGAGTCGTCTTGCAGGTGATCGGGGAAAGGGAAATAGAGTTGGACTCGTGTTAGTGCGTAAGGGAGAAGTCGAGAGAGAGAAATCGCGAGACCAAAAGAAAGCAGAAGAGATGGGAGGAGGGAAGAAGAACTCCAAATTTGCAGTGAGAAATCATGCAATTTGGAGATTAGATATAGTAGCGAGGATTGAAGTCTTGAGCCGACTTCGGATCACTTTTCTGGCATGGAACTCAATGACAGAAATCATCGAGAGTAAATGTCTCGATGGTCCCGAGGAAGAAGGGAAGAGAGGAAATCCGGCTCGCTGGACAGAGTCGGATTGGAGACTCGTACTCGAGAAGGAGGCATGCTCGGAGCAGGGAGCCATGTTCTTGGGGAAAGGAGAGATAGCCCATGAAACGCAGGAGGTGAGAGATGCCTTCTCGTCGAAGAGGACGAAGAATGGGTATAAAGTTGAGAGCTATAAAGACCCAGTGAGGAGAGGAATTTTGAGTGCACTAATGGCTCTCCTGAAGCCGGAGAGAACTACCTATGTGATGAAACACCAAGCAGTGTTCTTTCACAAGTTATTTGCAGGAGAACCGATAAATTGGGCAAGGTGCTTTCATGGAAGAACGAGGCAGATGGTGTGGAATCTGCGGGATAAGTCGCCTCCACACTACATCGTACCATTTGCAGCCCATTTTTACCTCGGGTTAAATCTGCTCAATGTGGCGGAGCGTAATCGAATGGTGTCTCATTTCCATCCTGATTTGAGAAGAGAAGTCGACGCGGAGGAGCAGCAATACATTCTCCAAATCCGGAGCACAGACGATTACTATGCGAAGACAGGGAAGAACGTGGAGGTCGTTGAAAGTACCCCGACGAAGAAGAGAACTAGGCAAGCAGAAGCCGAAGAAAACAAGAAACCTCAGAAAATGCAGAAAAATAACCCAAGGCGAGGAATGGTGGTGATTGAGTCGGAAGATGAAGACTCAGAAGGCGAAGCCGAGCTCAAGACGGAGGACTCGAACCGTGAGGAGGAACCTGAGCTGACATTGCAAAGTGGAGATACCAGCAGTGACAGTGAGGAAGGAGGAAAGATGACATCGGTACCAGCGGCTGAAGAATACGAAGAAGAAATGCAAGCCGAAGTAGAAACCAAAGACAATGCGGCGCTGGAAGACGAAGTACTAGTGTGCGAGGAGAAGAAGATTGTTATACAGCGAGGAATTTGCTCGAGACGTAAGGCGAAGTCTGAAGTGGGACCGAGTAGAGTGAAGGAAGAAGTAGAAGGAAGCTCGAGCAGTGAGGCATTGATTCCGATACAAAGACATCCATGCTATGGCGAGGGTAGCATTGAAGGATCAAGAGCTCGATCGAGTGATGGAGAGTATGGAGGAGAAGAAGGAACTCTAGCAGCGAAAGTTGGCTACGAGATATAGAGAAGAAGAGAGATTACGAGACTTACTTCATAATCAGGAAGAGAAGGTTGCACAGAAGGAGAAAGAGAAGGAAGCGGTGAAGGCCGAATTTGAAGAAGAATTGGCGATGTACAGAGAAGAATGGCTCGCGGATCAGGAACGCGAACGCAAGACAAGATTGGAGCCATTGAAGGAAATCGTCCTCAGAGTAAACGCGATGTTGAGTACAGAGGCCAGCGTTCGAATTGAGGAGACGAGATTGCACGAGTTAAAATTGTTGGTGCAGGAAACGAGGTGAAGATAAGTGAAAGATACAGATTTGAATGCCTTGTTGATTAAATTGAGAACTCGTGTAGATAGGAAGATCTTAGAAGTAGAAGACAATATCGCGATTAGATTAGACTTAGTGAGAATAGAGTTAGAAAAGCTTCGGCAGGATGTTAAGGCAAAACCCGAAGTAGATAACATCGGGATCCAAATGTCTTTGGAGTTGCCCTCAGAGACATTAGAGAAGAGTGGGTCGAAGGATGAGGAGTTAGATAGATTACCCACTAGTGCAATTTCAGATCAGAAAAGAGAATTGTTGGATCTGGTAGAAGATGTGGGAGATCTGAAACTCGAGGAAAATGTAGTAGGAAGTAAGATTACTTCGGGTTCAGGGTTGAAAGCCGAGGAAGAAGTAGACATCGGATCGGATTAGTAACCGATTTGAGATTTGAAGGGGCAAATATGAAGAGGTGCATTGTCATTTCGGATCTGCAGGTTAGAACAGTTGTTGTAGAAACGGTATAGTTGTTAGAACTGTCAATTGCTTCACTATTTAAGAGTGGCATTCGCAGGAAATTGTTGTTCAGTGCTCATTATTTCTGAGAATAGATAAAGCAAAGTGCTGTGAAGCAGTGCTCGTCGCTTGAGCTTGATTCCGAGTATCAACTTTGTAATTGTGTTTGTGAGTGTTTGGAGAAATTTGAAGTGCAAGTCAGAGTGCTTGTTGGATGTTGGATTCCACAGCCTTGATCTTCGTTTTGTGTGTTTGATCCTGAGTGAAGTGCAATCAAAGCAATGCCTTGACAGATCTGAGAGGAATTGTAGTGTCGGTAGTATTCTGCATTTGTGAGTGCAGGGTGAAGTTGATGTGAAGCAATTTTGATCAAGGAAGTTGTGCCTTCAGTGGAAGGGTGGAACATAATTCTGAGGCAAAGTCGTTTTGCAGTGAAGTGCCGTTTTTGGGAGAGCCTGAATCATCACAATCAAGATTGTTTGGAAATAATTGATGGAGTTGTGATTAAGGAGTGTGAATTTGTGACAAGACTGCGAGTCAATGCTTGTTACTCTCTTCTGGGTGTGGTTTCTACCTGAGAGACTAAAGAAGAACTCAAGAAGAACTAAAATTGTTACTTTGCTTCGTATTTGGACATTTCTGACTCGTATCTCTGCGGGAACAAACTTTACTTACCCGATTACCGCAAAAGTGATATTTGCCGGGTTGTCAGATGATTTTTGGCGCCGCTGCCGGGGATACAAATCTCGGAAGTGGAAGAATACGAAGCCAAATTGGAAACTGGGTATCAAGGCAATATGAATGTCTGGATTGAAAGAACAACGGGAAGAGAGAGCTCGAAGATGAGCACTTTAGCATGAAGAAGACGAACGTCTGAACGTCCCATCCATCATTGACGAAACTGAGCGAGAGGCGTTGGAGTTTCAACTCCTTCATGAAGTGTAAGAAGCCCTGCGAGAACTTGATCACAAGAAACACAAAGGCGGTTGGCAAGGCTACTTTGCATCTCCCTCTTCTTCCAAGAAGAAGAAAGAATCGAGTGGGCAAACATATGCATTGCGGCCCAGTACACCAACTTCCCCTAGAGCTGTAAAGGAAGTTGTTTCCTTGAAGACCTTTGTTTGAGAAAAGACAGCACGCACACTTACTGAAGACAAGTGTCAACATCTTCTACGAACGATTCCTCGGTTGTCCCGAAGGAATTTGGAAGAACCTATTGAAGGTGTTGATCCTAAATCTTCCACTCGGGTTGAAGTCGACCCTCTCAGAGTAGAAATTGTCGAAGAAGACCCTGCATTGAATTTGACGAATTGGAATCCCTGGGCTGACAACACGGCGTCAATTCTAGCCAATTCTTCCGTTCCGTCAAGTTCTACATTACCTCAGCCGATCCCAGTGCATCAAACGATGACTTCGCTTCCTGTCAACCAACATGCCTATCAGAAGTATAAGGGGACGGAACAAGACGAAGACCCCGATGAATTCATCAAAGAATTCGAAGTCATCTCCTTTGCTAACAAGGAGCATGACTCGGCAGATCGACTAAGAATTTTTCCAAGTCTGCTTTGCAAGAAAGCTCAGAGCTGGTACACTCATGTGACTTAGAAGGGGTTTGTACCATCGGATTGGGCAGACTTGAGAAACAACTTCCTGGAACGATTCCGGGAGGTTGACTATGATACGAGTGTCTTTGCGGCACTAAACAATTTGGACCGGGGCAAGAAGGAGAAGTTGAGAGACTACTCTGAGCGGTTCATGGTATTATTGAACCGAGTTCCCAAGCAATCGGGGGTGGTGGGATACTCCAATGCCCAAGCCATTTCCTGGTTCCTCGGGGGCCTTTCACCAAAGATACGAATCTTTGTCAGGGAGAGGAACGTAACTTCCCTGGATAAAGTACTCAAACATGTCGCTCGTTATGAAGCGGCCCACTCTCACTCTATCGGTAACCGGAGAAATCGGGAGAAGAAGGGCAAGAAGCCCAAAAGGAGAGCTTCGCGCAGCACCTCCCCTTCTTCGGACAAATCCTCTACGTCTTCAAGCTCTTCTTCGGAATCTGAAGAAGAATCAAAGCCAAGACGAGTCAGAAGACATGGAGGCAAGAAACCAGTGACTCCACCAGCCAAGAGTGTACATAAGGCGGATACAAAGCTGGATGCCCTCATCAAGGATTTTTCGGATTTCAAGATCCAGATGATTGGGGCTAAGGACCGAAGAAAGGCCCCAACATTTGGATGATCTAATGTGTGGTGCACCGCATGTGGCAAATCCGGCCATGCCAACACAGAATGCAATACTTGTAATGCATTCACGGTGCAGCAAATTGATTGGGTTCCGGGATGGAACCAAGACGATGACGAAGAGGCGGTGTACCAAACTCAGGAGGTACAGCCTCAACCGAGCACATCATATCAAGGTCCGAGGTTTGGACCCAGGGAGTATAACCCCAATGCTCCTGCACGAAGACCACCAATGAGCAACCAAAATTGCCCTCAGAATGTTGCGCCCGGAGCCTGTTATAATTGTGGCTCGATGGGACATTGGTCTCCAAATTGTCCCGAGCCAAGAAGGCAAATTGGGTACGTTCCCCTGTGTGGAAATTGTAAAGGATTGGGGCATACGGGCAACCAATGCCCTCACCCGCCGAACCCGAAGCCTCTTGTAAAATATGTACAGACCCCCGCTGAGCGTGCAACACTTCAGCCAAAGGGGGATACGAATGTAAATTGTATAACTCTTGAGGAAGAAAGACCTCAAGAAGGGAGTCCGGCCTCAGAAGGAGAATGGCCAGACCTTGAAAATTTGAAAGTTGAGACACGCTCCACCAAGAAGAAGCGTGATCCCAAAGAACTGAGTACGACCTCGTCGTCTTCCCAAAAGGCGAAGAGACAGCGCCCAAAAGCAATTCTTTCGGCCAAGGAGGAAAAGATCCTTGCAAAAGCTAAAGCTAAAGCCTTGCAGAAAGAATTAACGGAGGCATTACTCAGGACTCGGGAACTGAGTTTGGAAGAAGAGACGAAGATGAAGTCTCCAATTTTTTTGGCGGACATCCGATCCGAAGTAAAGGGTCTGATTCAAGCCGAGGTAGGCCAACCCGAGGAAGCTCGGGTTAAGGCCATCAGCAAGCCCGTCACCATTTTGAAGCGTCCCGAAGTCAAGAGGGAGCATGGAGAGTCCTCGGACTCAAAGCCGAAGACGAAAACGGTCAAATTGGGAGGAGTTCCCCAATATGATATTGTAGCCGACTTGGCCACCACAAATGCCAATGTTACATTTAAGCAATTGTGGGAAGATAACAAGCTATACAAGAGACAGCTTAATTCGGCCCTCAAGAAGGTGAGGTCGATGTCAAAGAAGGACCTGCCTGCTATCTATCGTATTGAACAAGAAGATTTGGGATCTCCCGAGGTAGACGCGGAGATTGCAGGTTGCATGATCACATCGATACCCATTGACTCTGGGTCCGGTGTGAATGTCATGATTGAAGATACTGCAAATCGACTCGGGTATCATACGTTTGAACCAACACCCCGAGTTTTGAAGTTTGCAGACCAAACCAGGAGACGGCCCTTGGGCATGCTGTTGAACATTACCACGATCATTGGAGGGGTACCCTTCAAGTTGAATTACATCGTGTTGCAGCCAGTGACAAAAACTGGTTACCCTCTGTTGATCGGTAGACCCTGGTTGTATAGTGCCCAAGTTGTAGTGGATTGGCATCAGCAGAAGTTAAGATTCAAGGACATTTCATCCAAGGATCAGAAGTTGGTGAGTGTGAGTTGGACGAAGGTTCCCCATCTCGGGGAAACAAGTTCGTCAGAAGAGGAGGACAAGTCCGAAGATTCATCGTCTTCGTCTTCAGATGAATCCGAAGAAGAAGTCCAAGTTAATTACTTGGAATGCTACGAGGTAGAGGCTGACGACGAAGATCCATATGACCTCGCCTCGGGTGAACCTGACTTGGAGGGAGGGGGTTTGATGGCCGCTCGCCTCGGGATAAGCCGAGTAAGCCACATTGAAGGAGTCATCAACCCCGATGACTGTCAAGAGGTGTTACTCACTGAAGGAAAAATTTTAAAAATCTCAAAGACAGTTACTTCGGAGGAGTTGGCAGGATACACTGCCTTGTTTATAGAATTCCAGGATGTATTTGCCTAGTCAATTGATCAAATGCCGGGTATTCCACAAGAATTTGGAGAACACCGGATTGATTTGATTGAAGGTGCAGTTCCGGTTCCGGAAGCGACAATACCGCCTGAACCCGAAGTACTCGCTCTTGGTAAAAGATGAAATCGATAAGTACTTAGGGGCCGGAATCATCTTCCCTCTCTTAAGCAGTGAATGGGTCTCCCCCATTGTCATTGTCCCAAAGAAGAAAACAGGGAAGATCCGAGTGTGCCAAGACTTCAGAAAATTGAACGCAGTCACAAGGAAAGATCATCATCCCTTGCCTTTTACCGATACAATTTTAGATCAAGTAGCTGGGCATCCTTGTTATAGTTTTCTTGATGGATTTTCAGGGTACAATCAAGTATCCATTCGAGAAGAAGACAAGGATAAAACTACATTCACGACCGATTGGGGCACTTTCGCTTACAATCAAATGCCCTTTGGGTTGTGTAATGCTCCCGCTACTTTCCAGCGGATGATGAATTTGATCTTCAAAGATCTCCTGCGCAAATTTGTCAAAGTTTTTATTGATGACTTTTGTGTGTTTGGACGACGGGATGTACATAGAGATTACCTTCGCCAAATGTTTGAAAGGTGTTGTTTTGCCGGCTTGTCATTACACCCGGAGAAATGCTTTTTTGCAATGAAGGAAGGAATTCTTCTGGGGCATCGGATGTCAAGCCGAGGTATTGAAGTCGATGTTGAGAAGGTTAAAATAATCGCAGCTTTGGAATCCCCAAAGAACATCCGGGAGCTGAGAGCCTTCTTGGGACATGTCGGATATTACAGACGCTTTGTGTCAAACTATGTAGTGCTTGCTGCACCACTTACAAAGCTTCTGAAGAAATCCGAAGACTATCTGTGGGAAGCACATCAAGAAGAAGCCTTCCAGGTGTTGAAGAAGAAACTGGTTGAAGCACCAGTCATGAGGGCCCCGAATTGGGACGTCCCTTTTCATGTGTATGTGGACACTTCGTCCATGGCCATCGGGGTTGTCTTAAGTCAGAAGGACGAGAAGAAGAAGGACTACCCGGTGTATTATGCCAGCCGACAACTTTCAGTTTCTGAAAAGAATTATTCGACGACTGAAAGAGAAGCACTCGGAATGGTGTATGCCTGCAAGAAATTTTGGCATTATTTGTTGGGGTATGAGTTTGTCTTCTATGTTGACCATTATGCATTGCAACATCTGGTCAAGAAGGCAGATTTATCGGGACGAATTGCAAGATGGATCTTGTTATTACAAGAGTTCACGTATACTGTACAAGTGAGGAGCTTCGCATTTGAATGCGGACTTCCTGTCCATGTTAGACACTCAAGACCAAGAGTGGGAAGTTGACGATTGGTTCCCTAACGAAGAGTTGTATCACTTATCAGCAATGAGAAGTACAAGGTATGCATATGAATATAATTATCTGAATACTCTCCATTGTCCTGAGGAGATGGATCCGGAATAGCGGGCAGTCTTTCTCCGGAAAATGGGGCCGTACCAGCTTAAACACAACATTTTATTTAAGATGGGCGAAGACGAAGTACTTCGGTGATGCTTGGAGTCATACGAAGTAGGAGGAGTAATTGAATCTTTACACTCCGAGGCATCGGGAGGACACTATGCTCTGAGAATACTGTAAAGAAAATTCTTTCGGCAGGGTATTGGTGGCCTACAATGTACAAAGATGTACATGCTCATATCCGAAGCTGTGATGCGTGTCAGAGAACGGGGAAGCCGACGGCCACTTCTCAATGGCCTTTGAAACCAATTTTGCCTTTGGCCCCCTTTGAGAAATGGGAGATTGATTTTGTGGGTCCCATTCAACTAGTGACCCGAGTCACAAGAAAGCGCTATATTTTGGTTTGCACTGATTATGCTACCAAGATGGTTGAAGCGGAAGCAACTCGCAGAGATGATGCTGAAACTGTGGCGGAATTTTTCTTTCAAAACATCATCTCCCGATATGGGTGTCCTCTGGAATTGGTCAGTGACCGAGGAACACATTTTTTGAACTCTGTAATGGAGGAGTTAACCAAGTATTTTCAGATTAAACATCGGAAGACGACTCCTTATAACCCAAAAGCAAATGGCTTAACGGAAAAAGTGAATGGGTTACTTTGTAAAATTTTGAATAAGGTGACTGTCAATTATGCCTATGACTGGGATACAAAATTACCAGCCGCGTTATGGGCATATCGGACGACAGAGAAGATTACAACCAAACAAACCCCATACTTCTTGACATATGGCTTGCATCCCATACTACCAGTTGAATTTGAAGTTCCGACTTATCGAGTCCTATGCAAAGAACGAATGTCGGAAGAGGAAAGTCAGGATCTTTGGATTCATCAATTGATGTGGTTAGAAGAGAAAAGAGACGATGCAATGCAAACCACGAAAGAAGTACAAGCACAAAGGAAAGTCAGGCACGATTAGAGAATCAAGCCTGTGATTGTATGAGAAGGGGATTTGGTTTTGTTATATGACAATTGCCAAAGATTTTTTCCATGCAAGTTGCATTTGAGATGGATGGGTCTCTATCGAGTTCGTCATCTTTATGAAAATGGATCCATGCACCTCGTCGATTTGGAAGGTAATCCTTTTGCCACTCGAGTAAACGGGTGGAGAGTTCGGAGATATTGGACCATAGACTCTGAAGTTTCTAAGACACCCAAGGTCTATGTTTGCGGGGACGCTCACATTTGAGGGAGGGGGTATGTGGTGCCCACATTTTTTGTTTTTTTCCAAAATAAAGGAGAAGAAGTGTATAGAGAAGTCGGATTGCGCCTGTATGGCTGAAGAAGACAAAGAAAATTGTCTTTGGGGTGAAACCCGAAGTAAAGTGACTTCGGGTCATAAGGCAAAGTACTCTGAAATGCCGTGTCAGCATACAATACGAAGTAAATTGTCTTTGGCTCGGGGGGAGCTCAACCCGAGGAAAAGATAGTCTAACAACCTTTCGTCGGGGCGAGAAATTCAAGAAGGGGCCGTTTCAAAATTGGCGGCTCATACACGCGAAGGTGGGGTGACAGTGACAGGTGCATGCCGGAGGTGTGATTTCTCGATAGAAACTCAAAGCGACGGAAGACAAAGAAGTGCAACTCTATAAAAATCAAAACTGCAACGACGAAATGTCGAGCAATTTTCCTTCGCCGTTGAGGAGTTGTCTTGCAGGTGATCGGGGAAAGGGAAATAGAGTTGGACTCGTGTTAGTGCGTAAGGGAGAAGTCAAGAGAGAGAAATCGAGAGACCGAAAGAAAGCAGAAGAGATGGGAGGAGGGAAGAAGAACTCCAAATTTGTAGTGAGAAATCATGCAATTCGGAGATTAGATATAGTAGCGAGGATCAAAGTCTTGAGCCGACTTCGGATCACTTTTCTGGCATGGAACTGGAACGTAAGTTTTCCAGGATTCATGACAGAAATCATCGAGAGTAAATGTCTCGATGGTCCCGAGGAAGAAGGGAAGAGAGGAAATCCGGCTCGTTGGACAGAGTCGGATTGGAAACTCGTACTCGGGAAGGAGGCATGCTTGGAGCAAGGAGCCACGTTCTTGGGGAAAGGAGAGATAGCCCAAGAAACGCAGGAGGTGAGAGATGCCTTCTCGTCGAAGAGGACGAAGAATGGGTATAAAGTTGAGAGCTATAAAGACCCAATGAGGAGAGGAATTGTGAGTGCACTAATGGCCCTCCTGAAGCCGGTGAGAACTACCTATGTGATGAAACACCAAGCGGTGTTCTTTCACAAGTTATTTGCAGGAGAACCGATAAATTGGGCAAGGTGCTTTCACGGAAGAACGAGGCAGATGGTGTGGAATCTGTGGGATAAGTCGCCTCCACACTACATCGTACCATTTGCAGCCCATTTTTACCTCGGGTTAAATCTGCTCAATGTGGCGGAGCGTAATCGAATGGTGTCTCATTTCCATCTTGATTTGAGAAGAGAAGTCGACGCCGAGGAACAGCAATACATTCTCCAAATCCGGAGCACAAACGATTACTATGCGAAGACAGGGAAGAACGTGGAGGTCGTTGAAAGTACCCCAACGAAGAAGAGAAATAGGCAAGCAGAAGCCGAAGAAAACAAGAAACCTCGGAAAATGCAGAAAAATAACCCGAGGCAAGGAATGGTGGTGATTGAGTCGGAAGATGAAGACTCAGAAGGCGAAGCCGAGCTCAAGACGGAGGACTCGAACTGTGAGGAGGAACCTGAGCTGACATTGCAAAGTGGAGATACCAGCAATGACAGTGAGGAAGGAGGAGGGATGACATCGGTACCAGCGGCTGAAGAATACGAAGAAGAAATGCAAGCCGAAGTAGAAACCGAAGACAATGCGGCGCTGGAAGACGAAGTACCTGTGTGCCAGGAGAAGAAGATCGCAGTACCGCGAGGAATTCGCTCGAGATGTAAGGCAAAGTGTGAAGTGGGACCGAGTAGAGTGAAGGAAGAAGTAGAAGGAAGCTCGGGCAGTGAGGCATCGATTCCGATACGAAGACTCCAGAGAAGAAGGCGAGTATCGGGAGAACACAGGAAAGAAGAGAGACCACTCCGCGGGAGGACGAAGTTGTCAGTAATGGAGTAGATTACCTGCAGATGGTAGTATGCCCGCTGTTGGTGAAGATGGAGAAGAAGAAGAAGGAGATGCAGTCTACTTGTCCAGAGGTAAAGACTATGTTGCAGGTCTTATCAAGATTGGAAGAAGAAAACTCGGAGTTGAAGAAGAATATAACCCGAGGAGAGGAAGAGAGAGAAGAACTACGAGCAGAAGCAATCAAGAGGAGTCAGGTAATCGAAGACCTGAAGAGAGAAGTGAGTTATCGAGAAGATCTTGCGAGGAAGAGTGGCATCGCAAGGGAGAGACAGGTAGCGGAGCATGAAATCTTGAAGCAGCAGTTCGATGATTCAAGAGTCAAACTCATCCATGCTATGGTGAGGGTAGCATCGAAGGATCAAGAGCTCAATCGAGTGATGGAGAGTATGGAGGAGAAGAAGCAACTTTGGCAGCGAGAGTTGGCTACGAGATATAGAGAAGAAGAGAGATTACAAGACTTACTTCGTAATCAGGAAGAGAAGGTTGCATAGAAGGAGAAAGAGAAGGAAGCGGTGAAGGCCGAATTCGAAGAAGAATTGGCGATGTACAGAGAAGAATGGCTAGCAAATCAGGAACGCAAACGCAAGACAAGATTGGAGCCATTGAAGGAAATTGTCCTCAGAGTAAACGCGATGTTGAGTACAAAGGCGAGTGTCCAAATTGAGGAGACGAGATTGCACAAGTTAAAAATGTTGGTGCAGGAAAGGAGGCAAAGACAAGCAAAAGATACAGATTTGAATGCCTTGTTGATTAAATTGAGAACTCGTGTAGATAGGAAGATCTTAGAAGTAGAAGACAATATCGCGATTAGATTAGACTTAGTGAGAATAGAGTTAGAAAAGCTTCGGCAGGATGTTAAGGCAAAACCCGAAGTAGATAACATCGGGATCCAAATGTCTTCAGAGTTGCCCTCAGAGACATTAGAGAAGAGTGGGTCGAAGGATGAGGAGTTAGATAGATTACCCACTAGTGCAATTTCAGATTAGGAAAGAGAATTGTTGGATCTGGTAGAAGATGTGGGAGATCTGAAACCCAAGGAAAATGTAGTAGGAAGTAAGATTACTTCGGGTTCAGGGTTGAAAGCTGAGGAAGAAGTAGACATCGGATCGGATTAGTAACCGATTTGAGATTTGAAGGGGCAGATATGAAGAGGTGCATTGTCATTTCGGATCTGCAGGTTAGAACAGTTGTTGTAGAAACGGTATAGTTGTTAGAACTGTCAATTGCTTCACTATTTAAGAGTGGCATTCGCAGGAAATTGTTGTTCAGTGCTCATTATTTCTGAGAATAGATAAAGCAAAGTGCTGTGAAGTAGTGCTCGTCGCTTGAGCTTGATTCCGAGTATCAACTTTGTAATTGTGTTTGTGAGTGTTTGGAGAAATTTGAAGTGCAAGTCAGAGTGCTTGTTGGATGTTGGATTCCACAGCCTTGATCTTCGTTCTGTGTGTTTGATCCTGAGTGAAGTGCAATCAAAGAAATGCCTTGACAGATCTGAGAGGAATTGTAGTGTTGGTAGTATTCTGCATTTGTGAGTGCAGGGTGAAGTTGATGTGAAGCAATTTCAATCGAGGAAGTTGTGCCTTCAGTGGAAGGGTGGAACATAATTCTGAGGCAAAGTCGTTTTGCAGTGAAGTGCCGTTTTTGGGAGAGCCTGAATCATCACAATCAAGATTGTTTGGAAATAATTGATGGAGTTGTGATTAAGGAGTGTGAATTTGTGACAAGACTGCGAGTCAATGCTTGTTACTCTCTTCTGGGTGTGGTTTCTACCTGAGAGACTAAAGAAGAACTCAAGAAGAACTAAAATTGTTACTTTGCTTCGTATTTGGACATTTCTGACTCGTATCTCTGCGGGAACAAACTTTACTTACCCGATTACCGCAAAAGTGATATTTGCCGGTTTGTCACACACTGGAAGCTCAAGTTCTTTCCCAAGAGGTCAGTCAATGGTGCAGCGACATGAGCATAATAGTGGATGAACCGTCGGTAAAAACTGGCCAATCCATTGAATGCCCGTACTTCTGTAGCATCCTTTAGGGTAGGCCAATCAATAATGGCCTTGATCTTCTCTTCTTCCATCTTGATCCCCTCTGAGGAGATCTTATGACCCAAGAAGGTAACCTCCTTCTACCAAAAGGCACACTTTGACTTCTTGTAGTAAAATTTCCATTGTCATAGTTATCTTAGGACTTCTCACACATTATTCACATGTTCTGCCTTTGTTTTGCTATAGATTAAGATATCATGCAAGAACACCACCACTGACCGATCCAATAGTCCATCCAACACCCAATGCATCTGATCCATGAAGATTGTTGGAGCATTAGTGAGTTCAAAAGGTAAAAATCTCCACTTGAAATGCCCATACCTTGTGCAAAAGGTAGTCTTTTGCACATCCTCTCTATCAATCAGAATTTGCCAATAGCCACTATGAAGATCCAACTTGGAAAAGTAATGTGCTCCACTTAGTTGATCAAGAAAGTCATCAATCCGAGGCAAGGGATATGCATTCTTCATAGTTTGCTTATTGAGCCCACGATAATCAATACAGAAACAAAGTCCTCCATCCTTCTTTGGAAAAAATAGTACTGGTGCTCCCCAAGGAGAGGTATTATGTCATGTGAAGTCCTTCTCCAACAACTCTATAAGTGTTGTTTGCAACTCCTCCAACTCCTTTGGTGAGAGCCGATAGATTGGTCTACTCATTGGAGTACTCCTTGGCAATAACTCAATCTTGAAGGGCATACCTCAATTGGAGGGTAATCCCTTTGGCAGATCATCCGGAAATACATCCACAAACTCCTTAACTATCCGATCAACCATTACTTGATGAGGCTCTTGGTCTTCCACAGATTGGTCTTGTGCAATCGGTTTGATCCACACCGTAACTACAGACTTATCTTCCTCTAAAGCTTGCTCTATGGCTGCTATACTAACAAACTTCCCTTCTAGGGACTCATCTCTCTTCCAAGCCTGCTCCATGGTTGCCTTCTTGGCAAACTTCCCATGTTGGGACTCCACTTCCTTCAAGGTTCACTCTATGGCTACCTTCTTGACAAACTTCCCATCTTGGGACTATTCTTAGGTGTCTTACTCAGAGGTGCCAGACCACCTAATCAGAAATTCCTACCTTGAATTTGGCGTCGGGTCCAATCAAATTGAACCTTATGACGTTCAAGCCAAGGTATACCTAGAATGATATCATACTGTAGAGGTGCCACTACAAACCTCATACAGTCCAAATACTCCTTCCCAATCTTGAAGGTAACAAGATGCAAGGTATTGAATGCAAAACCGTTTCTACCATCCGCCATCATCAAACTACTTCCAATCATTGGCTTGATAGGAATACCCAATTCCTTTACTACTTGCATAGACATGGAATTCTCTAAACTTCCAGAATCAACCAAAAGCCTACAACCTTGATTAGATATCATACCTTGCAAGTGAAACAAACTTGCATAGGTTGAGCCTTCAATCCTATTAGAACTAATCAAGCTCCCAGTAGGTGGCTTGAATTCTCCTACTGGGATTCCTTGTTTCCTTGATCATTCCGTTCCACAACCTCTACTTGGGCAACTTGTCGTGGTTGTCCATTCTTGAGTGGACATTCAGCAATGTGATGCCCCAACTGGTGACAATAAAAACAACAACTATTTTCTCACAGTTTCTCCCTATCTGCCGTGCCAAGTGATCTTTGTTGAATTGCATCAATCTCCATTGGTGCTAGCCCCTCCACTTGTGTGTAGTGTATTGGTCGGCTTTGTGGAGGTCAAGGTCGAGACCAAGTTGTTACCACCAAGGAATCAAAATGTTTGGCCAACCGCATGGCTTCCTCCAAGTGTTGTGGCTCTCGCATGGTTACCTCTAATTTAGTTCTCACCTTCAAGCCCCTCATGAATCAAACCAGAGCTTCACCTTCCAATATATCTAGAATTTGCATGATGGTGTTTTGGAACTGCATGATGTAACTTCTTACAGAGCCAATCTGTTTCAACTCTACCACCTTATCCCGTGTAGCTCGTGTGGTATTTATAGCTTGGAACCGACTAATTATTGTGCTCTTGAATTGTGCCCATGTCAAGATTGGTGTAACCATTTTTTTTTTGGCTTGCTCCACTCAAAATCTCCACCATAGCTTTGCTACTCCATCCAATTGGAAACCAAGAAAATCTGTTTTTGCTCGTCTTGTAGATTAGTAACTTCAAAATAATATTCACAATCAAACACAAAATTCTCCACTGCACCCAGGAGATTCTTGCCTTCAAATACCTTAGGTTTAGGGAATCTGATCCAATCTTCTCCTTCTCGGATTGGTACTCTCTCCACCTGCTCTTGTCATCAAAGATCTAGTTCATCCAACAATTGAGTAAGGTGCTCAATTTGTTGTTGCATAGCAAGGATAACGTCACGTATTGCCGCCATGGTTGCTCCTCTATCATACCACTCCCAATCTATCTAATATAATAACACATAGAAACAGCACGTCCATCGTTCTCCATAAGTTACAACCGGAAGCACCAAGGGTTCCTCAGATATGGTGATCATATGCATAAAATCTTGTCCAAAGTGCGAGGTGATGAACTATGTGAAATGATACTTGGGTAGTATTTGGACGCAAAAATCCCAATGGTTTGGTGGAAGTGAATTTGGTGGTCCATAAATTCCATCCATCCCATTCCTGCTCTGATACCAATGTAAAAGACCAAATCCAAGGAGAGAAATAAGAGAATGGAAACTCACATTGGGACACTTGAATGAGGGAAAACTCCAAATGCTTAGCATGAGCTTTGGCTTTGGTATTTACAAGGCCCTTCAGAAGCTTCTCAAGAAGCTTCCTCAAGCCGTTTTCTTATAGTGCAAGCCAATTTAACTAGGAAGCTTCTCAAGAAGCTTCCTTCTAGAAGCCGCGTACTTGGCGTGCAAGCTAAGCTAGTTGGAAGCTTCTAGAAGCTTCCTTCTAGAATCTTACTTACTTGATTCCTTCTAGAATCTTACTTACTTACCAAGATCGCTAGGTCACCCATCCAAGTAAGTAATTCAAGGGTAGAGCTTGCTGACATGTCACCTATGTATGTGCCTAATCCTATGGTGGAGCTTCTTTGGAGGAGATCCTCTTTGTAACAATATGGAGTTTAGCTACAAAGTTAGTAGGGCTAACAAAGTAGCAAATAAGATAAATTAGTCTAGAATATACCGGAAGTATCTAGGAAGCTTCTTGGGAAGCTTCCCGACTAGCTTAGCTTGCACCTCAAGTAAGTAGCTTCTAGAAGGAAGCTTCTAAAAGCTTCCAACTAGCTTAGCTTGCACGCCAAGTAGGCGATTTCTAGAAGGAATTTTCTTGAGAAGCTTCCTAGTTAACTTGGCTTGCACTCTAAGAAAGGGCTCGAGGAAGCTTCTTGAGAAGCTTCTCAAGGGCCTTGTATGCTACCTATAAATACCAAAGCCAAATCTCATGCTAGGCATTCAAATTTTTCCCTCATTCAAGTGTCCCAATGTGAGCTTCCATTCTCCTATTCTCTCCTCGGTCTTGGTCTTTTACACTCTTTGTCTATATAATAAAGAAAAGGTGCTACTTTGGGGCATCAAAGGTTTGAGTGTGAAATTGTGTGTTTCTCATGGTGTGTTTCTCTTCAGGTCTCCTATCCTCGGAGTATTACAGTTCCCTCTCCAATCTGCAAGATATTTCACATGGTCTCCTATCCTTGGAGTATTATAGTACCCTCTCCAATGTGCAATATATTTCACATGCTGATAGCAACTACCATTGATGCATTTTTGGAGAATGCATTTGACTTCATATTCCTCCATGCCATTAATGAGTGTTTGATAAGGTCAAATTTCTTGTATGGAAGGAAAGTGGGCCAGTTTGGATGCATATTTAGGTAGTAAGAAAACATGGAACATTGGATGGATCTTCATGTGTAGTAGTAGATGCTACTATACATGACAAAGAATGGTATGACATGTGTGGATGCATTCACAAAATTGTTGTAGGTAAATTCCACTAGTGGAAGTAAGGTATCCCACCTCTCTTGCTCATCTAAGGTGAAGCCTCGGAGCATGCACTCAATAGTGCAATTAGCTCATTCTATTTGTCCATTGGTTTGTTGATGATAAGCCATGACATAGCCAATTTGGTTTTGAAGATGCCAAAAAGTGTTTTCTAAAACAAATTGGTGAATTGAGTGCCTCTATCGATGATGAGCACTTGAGACAAGCCACAATGAGAAAAGACTACATCAAAGTACAATTGAGCTCATTGTAGAGCAATCATGTCCTTGGTGGTAGGATGCACATGAATAATTTTTTTGAGTCAGTTGACAAAGACTACAATGGAGTCAAATCCTAAGGTGGTCTTGGGCAATTCATAAAACATATCCATGTTTACTTGTTCCCAACATTGTGTAGGAGTAGGGATGGGTTGAAGGAGTCCTACAGGAGCTTGGTTAGAAACTTTATTTTGTTGATAGAGTAGGCAACTTCAAATATATTCCATCATATCATTGCTCATCTTGGGCCAATAGTAATGGCATTTGATTGCATCTAAGGTCTTGTCTACTCCAACATGACCTACAATGGTGGAATCATGACATTTTGCTAGGATAATGGTTCTTATGTTTGTGGCATATGAGATCCATAACTTGCCATCACAAAAGGTGAGTCCTTGGGTATTGGTGACGCCTTTGCATAAACAAGGTCCTGCAATCTATGGGTCAACTTTTGTAATAGCAAGAATCCTTGGCCAAAATTTTGGGTTCATCTTGACCTCTACCACCAGATTGTTTACCACAGGCATTTAGGTGAATTCTTTTACAAGTTACTTCTTACTTTCCACATTTGTGATCGTTATGTTGAACAATTATCTCCACTCTGCCTACCTGTAATACCAAGGGTTAGCCATATGATCTAGATGTGAAATTTGGTTTGGTAACATCTAGAATGATGTTATACATGATGGTCAAAATAGATCAGATAGAAGTATCACCAAAAGAGTACTTCTACTAATAAGGCAGAAACCGAAATAGACTTGAGAACCTTAGAACCAATAGCTAGACATATGATTTAAAGGTGAGAATTGTTTTGGTAACATCTAGAAGGATGTTACACATGATGGACTAAACAGATCAGAAAGAGGTATCACCAAAAGGGGACTTCTACTAATAGAGTAGGAACCGAAATATGCCTGAAATCTTTGAAGGCAATTTCGGAGGCCTAAACGGATGAATTAGGCCTCGAAAATGTGCAGATTCCCCCCCCCCCCCAACTGAGGAAAGGCTGGCCTTCCCTCCCCCTTGGTTCGTCTCATCGAGAGCTTTCCAACGGTACCTTACTCATGTGATTCTGAGATTCCTACAGGAAGATTCCCTAAAAGATTCCCTTCGGTCAAAGCTTGTTTGACCAACCAGATAGGACCTAGACCAGACAGGTCACCCATCCAAGTAAGTAATCCAAGGGTGGAGCTTGCTGACATGTCACCTATCTGTGTCCCTAATCCTATGGTGGAGCTTCCTTGGATGAGATCCTCTTTGTCTATATAATAAAGAGAAGGTGCTCCCTTGGGGCATCGAATGTTGGAGTGTGCAATCTATATTTTCTCTCTTCTCTTGTCCTCGGAGTATTACAATGGTATCAGAGTGAGTGTTCTAGTCCAAGAGAGTGGATCACCCCTCTTGGAATAGCACGAACTACTGAAACTGAGTAATTTGAGGTGGAGAACATAGAGTAATCGCTAGGCTTAGGAAGGACTTTAGAGAGCGGATGGGATGGATGCGCCGGGGGGACAATTTCCCGCACCTAGCTTTCCATTCTCAAACCCATTCCACATCAAGGTTATGTACATCCAGCGTGAGCAGATGAGAGTATTGCTAGTTTATCACTTTGGTGCGGAATTCATGGACAGAGTGATGAACTCACCAAACCCGGTGATTCTACCTGTGGTGATATATGACAGAGAGTGGGATTTGACGATCTACATTCTATTATGATAATATGGATATGAATGTCCCAAATCCTCTCCCTTTCAACACTCAAGTAGAAATCCGTTATGTAGTGAGGCCGAAATTGATGTTTAGAGATTTTGTGGTTAGGAATTTTGGTGAGGAGTATTATCAACGAGTGATAGCTTCTGAGGTCCCAATGGTAGTTCCGATAGTTCGTGCGCCTTCCAGAGTGATTATATTGACTCTATATTGAAGTAGATGTTAGCAATTGGGTGTTGCAGGAACCATGGATCCGCAGTTGCAAGAGCTGGTGCAAGGAATGCAAGGGATGTTGAATGAATTTCGAGAGATTAAGATGACCATGGAGACATTGCAAAGTCAAGTGCAGATCCTCAGGAACGATCAAGCCATGCAAGAAGAAGAGCCGTCTCAAAACCCAGTACCTGCGACTGAAGTACTTGGAGAGGCACCCGTGCCTATGAACCCTATCAACGATGAAGCCACATTGCTACTCCGGATGAAGAAGACCTGCAACATCGAGCCTTACAAGGGGCAGCGTACGATGGGAGTAGTGGAGAATTGGATCTCAAGAATGAATCGATATTTTTGATTGTTCTCAACAGAGATCACAGAGCATGCTGCAGGCGTGTTTGCATGTGGGTACTTGACCGATAAAGCCCTCACATGGTATGATGCTTGGGAACGATCCATGCTGGCAGAGAGAAGGGAGGTCACATGGACAGCAATGCAAGAATGACAAGCTCAAGAATTTCCAATCGGTGGATTCTGTGCAGATGGCTCGAACCCGACTATGGGAATTGAGACAGAAGAATAGCGTACAAGAGTATATGGAGGCATTTCTGGATCTACAAGTCGCAATTACCGACATGAGTCCAGCAGAGGCTCTTGACAATTTCAAACGAGGGTTGAAAGAGCGAATTCGCCAAGAAGTCATGGTGCAAAACCCTCGCACGGTATTTGAAGCTATTGCTTGTGCGCAGAGAATAGCCGGAGCATTAGGTGGAGGTGAAGGAGTAGTTCCACCTCAACATTATCGGGCAGAAATGCCACACATGGGTGGACCAGTACCGATGGAATTAGGCAACCTTCGATTCCGGGATCGAGGAGCATGGCCGCTTCAAGGAGAGCAAGGACAGGTAGAAGAACGGAGAGATGGAGTCCCACGAGGAGAAGGGACTCGAGGAGAACAACGCCGTTGTTACAATTGTGGCCGTATTGGGCACATATCTTCCAATTGTTGCACTCGTTTCCCTAGAGGCCCTCGGCCTTTGTACAGGCAATCTTTGAACAACATGGAGAGGCACATTGAAGAGGAGGAGGTGGAAACCACTTCGGAAAATGAAGATCGCCAGTAAATGTACCTCGCTGCCTTACTGGCTCAATAAGGAAGCAGAGAAGCGAGGGAAGGAAGAAGAATAATGTGCAAAGATCCCGAAAGGCAACCTCACAATTGATTGCCGTGAATGGAATCCTAGAAGGTAATCAAGTGAGAGTATTAATAGATCCGGGAGCAATAGAGAATTTCTTGTCTCGCTCTGTTGCAATCAGATTGGGAATGGATCTAAAGAAAGATGGAAGTGAAGAAGTAGAGTTACCAAATGGGCAAACAGAGAGGATTGAATCATTACCTAGACAGGTAACCCTCTCTGTAGGAGAATATCAGGAAGCAATTGAGTGGCGAGTGATACAGTTAGCCCGTTATGATGCAATTTTAGGCATGCCATGGATGGAGCAGTACAACCCAATGGTGGATTGGAGGAAGAAAGTAGTGAGAACCCACCAATGGTCAATCATTGGGGTTAAAGAAAAATCACACAAGCAGAAACTACCTCTATATGTCGTAGGGACGACAACTGTCTGTAAGACCAATAGATGTTTTCTGGGTCTAATAAGAGAAGTCCAGAGTGCACAACTCACTGGACAAATTCCTGAGAAATTGAAGGATGTGGTGGATGAGTTTCAAGATGTCTTTCCCGATGATCTACCCTCAGGATTACCACCTAAAAGGCAAGTAGATCACAAAATAGAGACACTCCCGGGGAAGACACCTCCTTGTAAGGCCCCATATCGCCTATCACCTCATGAGTTGGAGGAGTGTAAGACTCAAATTGAGGAGATGCTACAAAAAGGGTTCATCCAACCTAGCGTATCACCATATGGGGCCCTTGTCTTGTTTGTGAAGAAGAAGGATGGTACAATGCGCATGTGCATTGACTATCGGGGTCTCAATCAGCAAACAGTGAAGAACAAATACCCCTTACCTCGCATGGATGACCTGTTTGATCAACTCCATGGAGCGAGATACTTCACCAAACTGGACTTGCGGAGCGGTTACAATCAAATCCGAATTGCAGAGGAGGATGTGTACAAAACTGCCTTTCGAACCAAGTATGGCCACTTTGAGTATCTTGTGATGCCTTTTGGCCTCACCAATGCGCCTGCCACTTTCATGAGCCTAATGAATGACATATTTCGTCCATACTTGGATAAGTCTGTTATCGTCTTCTTGGATGATATCTTAGTATATAGTAGCACGATGACAGAACACAAACAACATCTACGAGAGGTCCTCTAGATTCTAAGACAGAATCAGTTCTATGCCAAAATCTCAAAGTGTGAGTTTGGCAAGTCTGAAGTAGACTACTTAGGGCATAGAGTAAGTGCAGAGGGCATTCAAGTATTGACAGATAAAATAGAGGTCATTCAAAAATGGAGTGCCCCAGAAGATCAGACTCAACTTAAGAGCTTCTTGGGGTTGACGGGATTCTATCGTAGATTTGTCAAGGACTTCTCCAAGGTTGCACAGCCTTTAACGGCACTACTTAGCAAGGGGAAGAAGTGGACATGGGGAACTACACAAGAGTTGGCCTTTCAAGAATTGAAGGCCGCCTTGCTACATGCACCAATCTTGAAGTGGTATGACCCAAAACGTCCAATCAAGTTGGCTACGGATGCATCAGGCGTAGCAATAGGAGCAGTCCTACAACAAGAGTGGCATGACGGATGGCATCCAATTGCATATTTCTCTCGAAAGTTGTTACTGGCAGAGTGCAACTACCACACCACAGAACGAGAAGAGCTGGCCATTGTTCTAGCAACCAAGCATTGGAAGCACTACCTGGGCGAGAAGGCATTTGTAGTGAGACAAACCACAAACCTCTAGTCTACCTCGAGACGCAGAAGGATCTATCTCGTCGCCAAATTTGGTGGGCAGAGTGGCGACAACGCTTCAACATGACAATCACCTACGTGGAAGGTAAAAAGCAACTTGCAAATGCGTTCACCCGCATGCCAATGGCCAACAACTTGGCGGCAGAGGTTAAGATTAACCCTGAATTCTGGCAAGAGATTCTAGCTGCTACAAAAATGGATCCACAGATTGTAGAAGCGCAAGCGTCCAAAGGTGTCACCAGCACCCAAGGACTCACCTTTTGGGAGGGCCGATTGTGGATCCCAAATGTCCCAAAATTACGCACCACCATTCTAGCGGAATGTCATGATTCGACCATTGCAGCTCATGTCGGAGTGGACAAGACCTTGGAGGCAGTCAAGCGCCATTACTATTGGCCCAAGATGAGCAACGACGTGATGGACTATGTGCGTAGCTGCCTACTTTGTCAACAGAACAAAGCTTCTGATCAAGCTCCTGCAGGGCTTCTTCAACCTCTTCCCACTCCTACCCAACGTTGGGAACAAGTAAGTATGGATCTCGTCTGTGAATTACCCAAGACCACCTCAGGGTTTGACTCCATTGTGGTCTTTGTGGACCGGCTCAGCAAAATGATTCATGTACGCCCTACCACCAAGGAGGTGACCGCTCCACAACTAGCTCAACTATACTTAAATGCAGTCTTTGCTCACCATGGCTTGTCTAGAGTACTCATCATCGATAGAGGCACCCAATTCACCAGTTTGTTTTGGCAAACACTCTTTGGTTTCTTAAAAACCAAGTTGGCCATGTCTACAGCTTACCACCCACAAACAGATGGCCAAACAGAGCAGGCTAATCGCACGATTGAAGACATGTTACGCGGCTTCACCTTAGAAGAGCAAGAGAGGTGGGACACCCTACTACCGTTGGTTATATTCGCTTACAACAATTCAGTGAATGCCTCTACCCAGGTCACTCCGTTCTTCCTCATGTATGGTGAGCATCCCTTCATACCTTCTAGCTTGATGAAGATCCGTCCAGTGACTACGAAGGTTGATGCAGTCAACACATTTGTTTCTAGAATCCAACAAGGTGTGGAGAGCGCCAAGCACAGGTTACAGATTGCACAAAATCGACAAAAGCAGTATGCTGATGCACACCGTAGGCACATGGAGTTCAATGTTGGGGATCAAGTGTGGTTATCGACAACCAACCTCACATTAGTTGGATCTTGTAAGCTCAGACCTCGTTTTATTGGGCCTTTCTCGATTCTTCGTCGCATCGACGCTGTGGCCTATCACCTTGAGCTACCACCACACATGAAGATCCATCCAGTGTTCCATGTCTCCCTATTACGCAGATATGCTCCCCGATCAGGCCAAGGTACTTCCACACAAGACATTAGACCTTGTCCGATAGTCATTGATGGCACAGAGGAATATGAAGTGGAGCGGATTCTCCAAAAGCGCATGCGTGGTACTCGCCATCCGCGGGTGGAATATCTAGTACAATGGAAAGGTTACCCCCTCTATGAAGCAACCTGGGAACCCGCTGCCAATTTGGCACATGCACCGGTGTTGGTGCAAGCATTTGAGCAACAATTGCACAACGAGGACGTTGCGTCTTAAAAGGAGGGAGGTCTGTAATACCAAGGGTTAGCCATATGATCTAGATGTGAAATTTGGTTTGGTAACATCTAGAATGATGTTATACATGATGGTCAAAATAGATCAGATAGAAGTATCACCAAAAGAGTACTTCTACTAATAGGGTAGAAACCGAAATAGACTTGAGAACCTTAGAACCAATAGCTAGACATATGATTTAAAGGTGAGAATTGGTTTGGTAACATCTAGAAGGATGTTACACATGATGGACTAAACAGATCAGAAAGAGGTATCACCAAAAGGGGACTTCTACTAATAGAGTAGGAACCGAAATATGCTTGAAATCTTTGAAGGCAATTTCGGAGGCCTAAACGGATGAATTAGGCCTCAAAAATGTGCAGATTCCTCCCCCTCCCCCCAACTAAGGAAAGGCTGGCCTTCCCTCCCTCTTGGTTCGTCTCATCGAGAGCTTTCCAACGGTACCTTACTCATGTGATTCTGAGATTCCTATAGGAAGATTCCCTAAAAGATTCCCTTCGGTCAAAGCTTGTTTGACCAACCAGATAGGACCTAGACCAGACAGGTCACCCATCCAAGTAAGTAATCCAAGGGTGGAGCTTGCTGACATGTCACCTATCTGTGTCCCTAATCCTATGGTGGAGCTTCCTTGGATGAGATCCTCTTTGTCTATATAATAAAGAGAAGGTGCTCCCTTGGGGCATCGAATGTTGGAGTGTGCAATCTATGTTTTCTCTCTTCTCTTGTCCTCGGAGTATTACACTACCAAATCGATTGACAAGATAGATCTTTTGTATCTTGAGGTAGATTAGAGATTTTTGGTTTGTCTCCACTACAAATGCCTTCTCGCCAAGATAGTGCTTCCAATACTTAGTTGCAATGACAATGGCCAACTCTTCTTGTTTGGTGGTATGATAGTTGCATTTTGCTAATAAAAAATTCCAAGAGAAATATGCAACTAGGTGCTATTTTTCATGCCACTCTTGTTGTAGGATTGCTCCTATTGTTACACCTCATGCATTTGTAGCCAACTTGATTGGACATTTTGGATCATACAATTGCAAGATTGATGCATGTAGTAATATGTACTTCAATTCTTGAAAGACCAATTCTTATACAATTCCCCACATCCGCTTCTTCCCCTTACCAAGTAGGGGCGTTAGAGGTTGTGCAACCTTGGAGAAGTTCTTGACAAAGTAACAACAGAAATTAACCCCAAGAAACTCTTGAGTTGAGTCTGATCTTCTAGAGCACCACATTTCTGAATGACCTCTATTTATCTAACACTTAGCTATCTTTTGCACTTACTCTATGCCTCAAGTAGTCTAATTTAGGCTTATCAAAATAACACTTTGAGATTTTGGCATACAACTAATTTTTTCACAAAATCTAAAAGACTTCTCTCAAATGTTGCTTATGCTCAATCATCATCTTACTATAGACTAAGATATCATCTAGGAAAATGCTTATAAATTATCCAAGTATGGACATAATATCATTCATCAAACTTATGAATTGATTGGTGTATTGGTGAGGCCAAACGGCATCACCAAGTACTCAAACCGAACATACCTTGTTTGAAAGGCTATTTTGTGTGCATCTTCCTTTACAATCTTGATTTGGTTGTAATTGCTCCACAAATCAAGTTTGGTGGAGTGTTTGCCCCATTGAGTTGATCAAACAGGTCATCCATGCGAGGTAAGAGATATTTATTCTTCACTATTTTTTTATTTAGGCCCCGTTAGTCTATGCACATGCACATTGTATTGTCCTCCTTCTTTGCAAACAAGACAAGAACCCCATATGGTGATACATTGGGTTGAATAAACCTTTTATATAACATATCATTGATTTGAGCCTTACACTCCTCTTGTAATAGTATAGAGTTTACCAATGAATTAGTCAAGGTTAATAAAGTAGCAAATAGACCAAATTAGCCTATAATATTTTGTAAGTATCTAAGAAGCTACTTAGTACCTTCCAAGTATTGAGTAATGTGCATGTCAAGTGTTGACTTCTAGGAGGACGCTTCTTGGGAAGTTTCCCAACTACTTAAGCTTGCACCCCAAGTAGGTAATTTCTAGAATGAAGCTTCTTGGGAAGCTTCTCGGCTAGCTTAGCTTGCATGCCAAGTAGATAACTTCTAGAAGGAAGGTTCTTGAGAAGCTTCCCAGTTGACTTGGTTTGCACTCTAAGAAAGTGGCTTTAGGACACTTCTTGAGAAGCTTCTTAAGAGCCTTGTATGCTCCCTATAAATACCAAAGCCCAAGCTCATGCTAGGCATTTGGAGTTTCTTCATTCAAGAGTCCCAATGTGATTTTTTACTTTGATCATCCATTCTCCTATTTCTCTCTTTGGTCCTCCAACTCATGTGGTGATAGTAGATAGGAGGCCTTACAAGGAGGTATCTTCCCATGAAGTATTGCAATTTTATGATCTACTCTTCTTTTTGGTGGTAATCCTAAGGGCAGGTCATCCGGGAAGACATCTTGAAACTCATTGACTACATCTTTCAATTTCTCAAGAATTTGTCTATTGATTTGTGCACTTTGGACTTCTCTAATTAGACCTCATGAAACATCTATCTATCTTACAAATAGCTAATGTCCTTATAACATAGGGAGGCAGTTATTTCCTATGGGATCTTTCTTTAACCCCAATGATATTCCATTTGCAAGTCCTCACTACTTTCTTTCTTCAATCGACCATGGGGTTGTTGTAAAAGACCAAATCCAAGGAGAGAAATAGGAGAATGGAAACTCACATTGGGACACTTGAGTGAGGGAAAAATCCAAATTCCTAGCATGAGCTTTAGCTTTGGTATATATAGGTAGCATACAAGGCCCTTGAGAAGCTTCTCAAGAAGCTTCCTCAAGCCGCTTTCTTAGAGTGCAAGCCAAGTTAACTAGGAAGCTTCTCAAGAAGCTTCCTTCTAGAAGCCGTCTACTTGGCGTGCAAGCTAAGCTAGTTGGAAGCTTCTAGAAGCTTCCTTCTAGAATCTTACTTACTTGAGGTGCAAGCTAAGCTAGCCGGGAAGCTTCCCAAGAAGCTTCCTAGATACTTTCAGAATATTCTAGGCTACTTTGTCTTATGTGCTACTTTGTAAGCCTGACTAACTTCGTTGCTAAATTCCATATTGTTATAATTGTAATGTTCCATCTACAACATGCCTAAGATAGCATTGCAATGAGCTAACCATATCATTTGCCACTCAATCTCTTCTTGATACTCTCTTATAGAGAGTGTTATCTTTCTAGGTAATGATTCAATCCTCTTTGTTTGACCATTAGATAACTCTACTTCTTCATTCTTATCTATCACTAGATCCATCCCCAACCTTATTGCAATAGAGCAATGCAAGAAATTCTTTGTTGCTCGAGTGTCTATCAATATTCTCATTTGATTGCCTTCTAAGACTCCATTCAAAACAATTAATTGTGATTTTCTCTACCTTAACCTTTGGGCACTTGTCCTTTTCCTCTTCCTCTCCCACCTTTTTCTTTTCTCCATTGAGCTAATAAGGTTGCAAGGTACATTTATTAGTAATTTTTATTTTCTAATGTGATTTCCACATCCTCCTCTTCAATTCATCTCTCCATGTTGTTCAAAGATTGCTTGTATGGGAACCGAGGGCCTTTAGGAAGACAAGCATGACAATTGATGGCTCTGTGGCCAACTCGGCCATAATTATAGCAAAGATGTTGTTTTTCTTGAGTCCCTTCTCCTCATAGGACTCCATCTCTCCTTTCTTTACCCCATCCTCATTCTCCTTGGAGTTGTCATGCTCCTTGATCTTGGAACCAAATGTTGCACAATTCCATAAGAATTGGTCTAAAAAGTGTGGTGTTTTGGCCCAATAATGTTGAGTCTAGACTACTCCTTCACCTCCTCTAAGTTCCCTTGCTATTCTCTAGGCACACGCAATGGCTTCAAAAATAGTGCAAGGGTTTTGTACCATTACTTCTTAGCAAATTTGCTCTTTTAACCTTTGTTTGAAATTTTCCAAAGCTTCTACTAGATTCTTATCAATCATTGTGACCTGTAGATCATGAAATATCTCCATGTCTTCTTGTATGTTATTCTTTTGCTTCAACCTCTATAGTCAGGTTTGGGCCATTTACACAAAACCCACAAATTGAAAACTCTTTAGCATTGTTGTCCAAGTGACCTCTCTTTCTTCTACCAACATTGATTGTTCCCAAGCATTGTACCATGTGAGGGCTTTATCAATCAAGTACTCGCATGCAACCACACCTACGGAATGATCAATGATATCAGTTGTGAATAATTAAATGTATTGATTCATCCTTGAAATCCAATTTTTCATTACTCCCATAGAACATTGTCCCTTGTAAGGCTTGATATTGCATGTCTTCTTCATCCTTAGTAACAATGTGGCTTCTTGTTGACTAGGATCGGTGTCATTGGCATGAGTGACTCTCCATGTACTATGGCCGTTGGTATTGGGATTTGGGATGGTTCTCCTTCTTGCATTGTTTGATTGTTCTTGAAGTTACATCCTTGACTTTGCAATGCTTCCATGGTCATCATAATCTCATAAAACTTGTTCAACATCCCCTACATTCCTTGCATCAAATCTTAAAATTACAGACCTATGATTCTTACACACGGTAAATGCTCAATTGCTACTTTCTACTTCAATAGAGTTAATATGATTACTCGAGAGGGGGCACAAACTATTGGGACTACCATTGGGACTTCAAAGGCTATCACTTGTTGAAAATATTCCTCACCAAAATCATGGATTGCAAAATCCCTAAACATCACTTTTGGTCTAACCACGTAATGGATTTCTATTTGAGTGTTGAAAAGGAGAGAATTGTGTATATTAAGATACATTGCATCATAAAAGAATGTAGATTGTCAAATCCCACTCTCTATCATATATCACCATAGGTAGAATCATTGAGTTTGGTGAATTCATCACTATATCCATGAACTTTGCTCTAAAATGGCAAAAAATATATACTTTCACTTGCTCATTTTTTATGTACATAATCTTGATATGGAACAGATTCAAAACAAAAAGTGGGGTGTAGTAAATTGTCTTTTAGGAGCCTCTATCCCATCTTTTCTCAAAAACACTCCTAATCTATCAATTGCACTATAATTTCTCTCCTCAAAATTACTCAATCTCAATAGCCCATGTTCGTCCAAGAAGGGTGATCCACTCTCTTGGATTGAAACCCAAGCTCTAATACCATTGTAATATTCCAAGGATAGGAGAACCCTCAAGAAAAACATAGGAGATGAAACACAAAGCTTGACATTCAATACTTTGATGCCCCAAAGGAGCATCTTATCTTTATTACATAGCAGAGAAGATTCTCTCAAAGGAAGCTACACCCTTGGATCAGATATATGGATTGGTGACATGTAGGTGAGCTCCAACCTTAGATTAGTTGCATAAATCACATGTTGGTTCCTGTCCTATTTGGTTGGTCAAATAAGTTTGACCAAAGGAAATATTTAGAGAATCTTCTTATATGAAGCTTAGAATTGCATGGGTGAGGTACTATTTGAAAGCTTTTGATAAGAAAAAAATAGAGGGGGAGAAGGTAAGCATTCTTTTTCAAGGGAGGAGAGTAGTTTCATTTTCAAAGCCTAGTTCATCCGTTAGGCCTCCAAAATTAGCTCTAAAGTTTTTTGGGTATTTTTGGCTCATGCTATATTCATGGAAGTACTCTTTTGGTGGAATCTCTATTTATCTACTTAGCTCATCATATATAACATCCTTATAAATATAACCAAGCCAAATTTCACCTCTGGATAATATATTTAACTAGTGGTATTATAATATGCTTCAACTACAGTGATACTAGCCAAAAAGTATATGCATGGCAACTACACATATAAGTAGATTGTGGAGATTATTTTCCTATCAACCAATAGACTAAGGTTGATTGGTATGGTATGGTATGCCATGTCTACACCAAAGGAGATCTTTAATGCAATTGGGTATGCAAAGGTCTTTAGTACGTTGGATCTTCAAGCAAGATATTATTAGTTGTCGATTAAGGAAGAATACAAGTCCAAGATAGTGTTTTGGGCTACTTATCCTTATGGCAAGGATATATCATATCATTGCAAGTTCTTACCTTTTGAGCTAAAGAATGCTCCTACCAATTTCTAGAAGGTCATGGACAAGATCATAACAAGATTGGATTTTTCTCAATGCTATACTGATGACATTTTGATCTATAGTTCTACTATGGAGGAGCAAGAGAAACATTTGTTGAGCTAATCAACAATATAGTCTACCTAAATAAGGAGAAGCATGAGAAGCTTCAACTCTTGGTGGTAGATCCTCTTTTTGGACCAACCAAGGTCCTTCAGATGTTAAGAAACACAATCTTGAATACCTCTCACAATAACATATCATAAAACCCATTAAGCAAATAATGTAAGGACAACAAGAAATAATGTAGTTCACTTCTTGTCTTGGAAGCTACCTCCATTGCTGAAATAGGCTCACATCCCTAACCCTTTATTATTCAATACATATATATTTATACATATAAATAAGGATAGTTCCTTGTCATTGTCATTCAAGCTGAACCCTGAATACTGACTTGCGGGACTTCTCAAATGTTTACCGTTCAAGGTATCTAGTCACTTTAATACTTTGCCATAGTAGTGACTAAATATATCTAGATAAGGCATGTCCCACACCTCAATATTTCATCATTCAAGTTTTCTCTCTTGATTGTCATAGCTTCAATAATCAGTCAAGTCATGGATAACAAGCCAAACATAACAGAAGTGATGGTGCAATGAACAATGAAGGGATTAAGGGAGGACCAATGCCAAAATACGGTAAAGTGGGTATGTGACATTGTGGAAGAGTTCATAATGGATTTCATGAAGACCATTACCATCATAGAGGAATTACAAGAGCTCAGGCTAGCATGTCAAAATCTCATGGAGCTCCTTGAAGACCAAACATTAGAGCGGATTGCCTTAGGACTTAGGACTAGGATAAAGAAGAAGTTTGGGGAGTTACGGGAAAGCTTGAGGATGACCTTGTTGTCCATTAGAGCCTACTTCAATTAGGCAATAGAGACTCTAAAGCCAAAAGAGAAGCTCAAGGAGGCATTGGAGTACTTAGAGCAAATTGAGGAGGTAGTGGTGCAACATGATGTTCCAACAGTACCATCTTTGTACCCTCATAGAACTGCATCTCTGATAGTGGCCATCATGGATCATTAGCCAATGGCCATCTGTTAGTTTTGTAGTTCTTAGTTTTGAGTATCTATAGCTATTTAAGCTTAGCATTCATGGTGCTAAATTGTCTAGTATATGATTGGTGCTAAAATGGAAAATACTCTTCATTGCTTTTCTCAAACTCTCATGAAATTTTCTTGATTTGTGTTTGCACTTTGGTGAAGATTATTAAGCATTGCATGTGCCTTATGTGTGTGATCACTAGATTTGATGTGAATGCTTGATACAATGCCTTGATAGACCTTGGTGTTGTAAGTAACCAAACTGTGAAGACCATGATAAGTTGTCATGAAGATCTTATGGTGTCTCAAAGATCACGCCTTCCAAAGCATAGAATATTTTGGTGAAGCCAATGCTTTGCAAAGGATATAACATTGTTTCATGAAGATAGTGCCTTCCAAAAGGTAGGACATTGGGTTCTAGGCAAAGGTAGTGCCTTGCGGAGGGGCAGAACATTGGTCTTGGGAGAAGACGGTGCCCTTCAAAGAGTAGAACATTGCAGTTTGTTGAAAATGGTACCTTTGGGAGTGCATAATAAAATCGATAAAGATGGCACCTTTGCAAGGGGATTATATCGACTTTGTAGAATGTTATGCCTTCAAAAGAGGATGCACATTATCTTTGGAAGACTGCAAACTTAAGTCTTTGGAAGGAGGTAAGTACCTTCCAAAGAAGGAACTGTTGTCAAGTTTGTAAGACCACACTCCTCATCTTTAGAAGGGTAGGACATTTTATCCACCAAGGATTTTCACAATACCTTTAGAGAAGGGAAGCACTTATCATACAAAACTATCACTTTCCTCAAAATTCATTGGAATTATATACTTTTGTGTGAGTGATATTCTTCATTATTTCCACAATGCACCTTCTTGGTATAATTGTACTCATCTAGGAGTTATCTCTATCAAAGAGGTTAAATAGTATATAGTAAAGGACTCCAATGTGACACTTTCTTTTGTACTCAATCATTTTTTACTTGTATCCTCATAGGGTTGACATGTTACTTAATAAAATACTTCCATTGTGTGTTGGTTAGGTTGTTACAATGACAAATTGAAGTAAAAGTGGGAGCTAGGCCAACCTATGAATCATTGAGCACAATCTATCAAAAAGGTAAATAAGTAGCTATAAGGTACAACCAAATGAGCTATGGGCAATAAGAATGATTGATCCAATTATATGCTTCAACCTAAACTAGCTATAATACATGTTGGCCAAGAAGGATTTGTGCCTCTAGAAGAATCACCCAAATATGAAATAGCATGCTTAAGTATTCAAAGTGGTAGGCGATACAACTTGATCTATATATGAAGCATGAATTGGTATTTTCTTCCCCTTGAGCTGATTTCAAGTAGGTAATGCAAATTTGTTGTGAAATCACATCTCAAAGAGTGAGGAATTGCTTGCATCCAAAGAAGAAGGAGAGTAAAGAGAATTAGTGAGGTGATAATAGGGATTTGAGTGTTATATTGTAGGCAGAGAAAAAGAGAGAAATTGTTGTATTCAAGGAATAATAGTATGAGCTACGACAAAGATTGTCCCGATGGCAAGGCTTAGGCAACTAGATCCCTTGAACCCTCTTTATGAAGAAACAAGTAATTGCAATTAGATTGAAGGGAGCTTTCATGCAAACAGTTACTTGAGCTTCCCTAGTGCTTTAAGGATGAGGATATTATCATCAAGTTGATGAAAGGAAAACCCTCATCTGTAATTAAAGGTATAATTTGGGCGAAGAATAACATTTGGGAGGTTGCACAGATTGCTTAGACTTACAAGTTGCCAAACAAAGATAAGGGACTCACATTGAGGATTAAAATCATTATTCTTGAGATGCTTGCACTTTCAAACTTGATTTGTGTGATCCAAATGAGAGATATTGGTTTGCTTGGGTAAGAAATGCCCAAGTGAAGAGGATGTTTGAGTTTTGGTTACATATTCAATCTAGACAATATGTTTATATATTTTTATTTATATATATACCCAACATACATCATTGTGTACATCATACACTATATAAGCACAACTCATATAGAAAGTCACACATGAACTCTAAAAACCCACAATAATCAGTTTGGCTATACATTCATCTCAAATCAAAAACTCGACACTCAACTCAAGATATTGCAAACAACGGGTTTTGATTACACTATCAAGCTAAGAGTCCATGTGACGCTTGCCTGCCTTTGTCCACCATAAACAAGAGCTCGAAGTCTCAACATCAGAGAAGTGAGCTCTCTAGAGCTACCCCTTTGACTTGACCAGGAACTCCAACCCTAATGGCGCGGTTGATGGCCCACTTGACAATGCAAATGGTATCTCTAACAGTGTGATCAAAAGCCCTAACACAAAATCTGACTACCACTAAGTAGTCATTGAGGAATTGTTTGTATAGTTATAATTGCCAAGTCTAACCCTCCATATCCGAGCAGCATCCACATGAGGCTCAAGCAACATCACGAGAAAGTCCAAACAAGGCCAAGAAAGTCGCTCCGCCGTTAGTACCATTTGCGGCGCCCAGAAAGTCATGTTTGAAATGTGTTTCCTCTTGTGGTGATCTTTTGATGTGCCCAAAGTTATTGGAAGGTATAAGTCGATGGATGCCTTGTGAAGATCAGAACAACCACATGGGATCTCAAGAGCGAGACCTTCCTTGCCATATATTTTACTATCATGAGGTATAACAGAATCAATAGCAACCACTTGCATGTAAAAACGTTGTCATTAAAACCCAGGCGTGGTGCATGACTCGAGATATATATAAGACTATGCATCCATGCAAACTTGTTGGAATGCATGTAGGGATGCGGAAGTCAGGTGAGGCAGATTGGGGGTTAGTGTTGTATAGCTTGGAGAGTGAGGATCGAGATGAGGCATACATCCCAATTCAAAATGGAGCTAGTCGGAGTACTACTCTAGCGTTAGCTGGACTAGTGCGTTTCGAGCATCATGTTTGAAAGGCATTTGCTCGTTGAATTGTTTTCTTATATATGTATCTGTTGTAAAGCTCTGAACTAATTTTATCGGTTTGCAATTCGATTAGACAAGGTAGATTTTTCTATTTTATGTGATATATGCTTCAATAAAACAACGAGAAGAATCTTTGTGGTATTTAAAACGGTCAAACAAACGAACAAAGCACGCTTTGATTCATTCGCATTTATTTTCCACACCCATTGGCACGACTTGCTACTGCCAAGCAACCCTAAAAACAGACGGGTCGCTTTCCGCTACAAGACTCTCCCGTCTTGAAACTCAATCTTTTACGAAATAAGGAAATCGTCTCATAACTAGTTTCCGCTCTCAAGGCACCTCCAATTTAATCTGCTTCCGTCTTCGTGGTTATCTTTCTTCGACATGACTTCGACGAAAAGCTCCGTGCTTCACCTTCTGTCAAAGTTTTCCAGCAGCCCCGAACTGGTCTTGAAAGAGAGCTAAACGGGTCATTTGAACCAAGCCAGCTGAATATGGTCTTCTATCCACTGATGATAACCTTGGAGTTAAGCACGGAGAGGCTGAATAGAAGTGGTGAAAAAGGTGGACAGTTTAGTTCCGTTTGTAACAAGAACCCACGTGCTGGTGAATGTGACCTCTTCCTGGTGGAAAATCTGGCGGCACTTTCAGGGACGGGAAACCATAGCATCCCTGGAGAAGACTGGCAGGATGACGAGCTGAGATTCATCACATTTTCTCTCAGGGAGGAAAGAGTTGTAAAAGAATGTCAGAAATAGGGCTCGTAGAGAATCTGCAGTTTTACTGCAGGATATGGAAAGATTCTTTTACTTTCTGTACAATTTAGCTGGGACACACAACTAGAACAAGTAAGAGCCCACCAAGTACCTGAGCATATAGCAAGAGAGGGCCTCGAATCGTCCACCGGACTCGAAACTTAGCTACCCAGTAAAAATGCGTTGAGCTCACTCCAGCAAGAAATTCTATATAAAATGCCGTTGGATTTTTCCCATGGGCTTTTATACATTTTCTCGCCTTCACTATCAGCCCACTTGTGAACTTGCTGCAACACCCCGGAGTACAGCGGAACTATCTTGATTCCGAATGCAGATGCCATTCTTAAAAGGCTGCTGCTGCCACCGATCACGATTCCGACGTCAACCCGCAACAAACAGAGGAGATCGGTAACACTATCCCCGATAAACACAGAAACAGGATCCTGATGTTGGCCAGATTTCTGCTTAGCTTGACTAAGAATTTCCGCCAATACGTTATCCTTATCTACAGCTGACTCTATCCGCCTAACAATAATACCGTCACTAACCCCTCGGTGGTTGAATTGGAGCTCATTAGCATGAATGTTGGCAAACTCAAGACCATTACTGGAGAGAGAGCCTTCAATGAAAGATTGACTCCAGCAAACAGACAAAATGTGGAACTCCATTTCGTGCAAGGTTCTGTTTTCCTTTGACATTCTCTCTAAAAGATGTCTGCATCCTTCATGCAAATGTACAGTGCCTCCTGCTTGCTTTATCGCATCCATGCCCAGGCCTGCTAGAAACCCTGACTTCACAACTTTGGAGTTGGCTTCACGCTCAAACACAGATAGCTCCTCCAGAACCTGGCGTAGCCCTCCTGCATTGTACTCTGCTGGTTCCTGCTGAGCTGAGGGAAGGAGTCGATCTAATAATTCCTTCTGTTCTACCACATACTGATTTCCAAGTGCTTGCCACTGGGCATCCAGGTCCTGAGTATCTGCCTGATCTGCAGTAGAAAGAACCAGCTCTGCCAGCACAGGACATGAATCCTTTACAGTGCACGTTGAATCAAAATCAGATACGAAAACAAAATGGGTGTTGGCACCAATGGCCGACTTAAACAGAGGCAAAATGGACTTCCCAGGCAGGGGTTGGGCAGCGAAAAACTCAACCTCCAGCTCCATTGCACGTCCATATAGACTTCTCAAAGCTTCACTATCTACTTCTCCAGAAAGTGGCAAGGCTAGTTTGTCTAGTATTTCTTCACTCTGTAAACTGGCCGATTCAAAATCATCAGATGCGTAGGTCTCAACCCACTTTGCATAAGGATTCAAATTACCAGGATTCAACGACTTTCTACTTATTTCTTGTCCTAGAAAGGCATACAAGCGCATACACGGGGTCATAGCCCCAATAGTGAAAGCTGCCAGCTTCCTTCTCTTGCTCAGTACTTTCTCACTCTCCCCCAAGTGTTCACAAGCTGTTTCTTTTTCACTAATCTGAACATACTGTGACTTCAAATCCCCTTTAGCAACAGCCAGTAAAAACTTCGTGTAAGCAGTGGTGGCAGAGTTAGGTGTGGTGGATTTAGGTATCTCCAATCCCCAGCTTTGCATTACAGAGATATGCACTTGATCAAGCTCCTCCTGAACATGGAGTTGTAGCCCCCGTAGCCCTTTCTTTGCCTCCTCATCATCCGTGTTTTCTACTGCCAAACCGTAAGCTTCCGCAAACGCTGCAAGGTAGAAGATATCCTGAGCTAGGTAGTTTTGAAATGACTCCATGGGCAATAACCCAGTAGCCAGAGCAACCACGAACGGATGATAAAGAGCACAATAAGCTTCCTTTTGAGTCATGCACCACAATTGCTTCGCAAGCTTTGTGGAAGAAGATGGAGCTTCCATTTCAGGACGAAAGGACTGAAAATTCCGTTGAAAAGATTCTTCTGATCGTCCAACACTTGGACACAAATCCCCTGTTTTCTCACCCCATGTTCTCGTGTGCCCCTCTTTCAGTGATTTGCAACGCTGGGTGACTCTGGGTTCGTAAGTTACACCTGGAATGAGACCTCGTTTGAGAGGGTCCAGAAAATGGTGCGTAAAATTCTGATTTATCCATCCGGGGGTCTTCTGAAGCAAGCTCTGCAACCTGAACATGGAGATCCAGAGGGAAATATACAGAGCTAAAGTAACCGAATGCAGCCGTTGGAGCTATGGACCCCGAGGTTCAACTGCTCGCTGGCGATTGCGGTTTTGATGCACCCATCCTCGGCTTTATCGTCCATAGTAGGGCAATTCATAGGACCGAATTCGTGTGACTCCACCAGCAGGAGCTCATGTGTCTGGACTGTGGACCTTACGGGAGTTCCACGATCACCTTCCCTCGAGAACCTCTCTCTCCCTGTCGATGGACATTGACAGCAGACCAGCTTGGGGTCTTGACCTCGGGGGGACCTCAGATGGTGACCGGCAACTACCGTCCAGTACGCTGTACAGTCCTCTTTCCCCCCCAGGGTGACCGGTAATTACCGTCTAGATCATAGCACGGTCCTTGAAAAAGGCGACTGAAAAATGAAGGATGGGAAGACCCCATCAAGCCGTACAATGGAGAGACAAAAAAGGTAACATGGGGCTAAGCCCCAATAGAGTCTGAATGAGAAATGTGCCCTACCGCACCTAAGATATCCCAACTATGCAAGTCATACGGTCTACACACAACTGGAGCATCCAAAGAAACATCACCTAATGTGATTGCTCTCCTATGGATTGCACACCAGCCACTGCCCTATGTAGAGCAATGGACACACGCTGTCTAAAATATGCTACAAAGTATGAGAGTGAGAGTGGTACCCCCTGACGCCTAGCATGATAAGCTCTCGCGCACTCCATGACAAATGTGTCAAATGCCGTGTCCATCGCTCCATATAACTCCAAGGCTAGAGGAACAAAGAGGTGACCTCGCTGCATGCCCCTATACTTGGAGATGTTGCGACCTGTTGCTGCACTCGCCGCCCATCCAGGGGGATGGGTAATCACTCCCTCCAAAACTGTATCCCGCGTAGGGTCCATGACCATGACATCCGCTACTGTCACTTGATCATCTCGGACCAAGTATAAGTCTGCCCTGACACGTGTCGTCTGCAACGCATGCGAACGCTCCCTCCAAGCCAAGTATCCACTCTCTCGCACCATAGCAAACACTATGTCTCTAATTGCATCATGGGTAGCTATACTCTGTCCTCCAAAAGGACACCGTGTCATGTGGACTGCCGTTGCATCTAGTGTAGAACCACACTCACAAGTGAGTAGTGAAGATGAAGATGGGTGGACCAAACCTAGGCGAAACCTCATCGCTGTAGAGAAAGTAGTCGGTGCGAGTCGGAAAGCCCTAATGCATGGTCGAGCTAGGATCCACGAGCCTACACCCTTGCCGGAGCAAGAGCATAGACGTGCTCTAGTAGCCTGAGGAATGTATGAGTCAACTAAGAGAGAATGTAGCGTATGCTCACACTGTCGCTCCATCAAGGAAGACTGTAGACCTCTAGTCCAATCTGACGATAGTGAAGCAAATGGTGGAAAACCCTCTCATGCTCGTGGGGATAGACTATCTCTTGTCTGCCACAATAACACCTGGAGAGAAAATGATCCTCCTTCCACCTCTGTCACATAAGTCTCCAAAACCGGCCTTTCAGTAACCACAAAATGAGAGGAAAGTAGGGGTGTCAAGAGAGCCCAACTACCCAAAAATGCTATAGGTGCCATCTCCTCCATAGAAAGCAAGCCAACCCCACCACATGAGATCGGTAGAGCCGTTTGTCTACGTGCCAAATCCCCTGTCACACACTCAAAAGTCCCTTGTCCAATAATATCACCAAAGACTCCCATAATCCTCTTATCAAATGCTCTCAGACGTGATAGGAAGGACGGTGAGGGGGGAACTATACGGATGAGGTAGGATGGTCGACGAGCAATACTGGAAGAGAGTATATCAAATGCTACCTGCGGATCTCCTAGTAATGGAAGGTCATCCACATGGAGTGTTCTCCATGTGGATGACAAGGGCAGCGTCCAAGAAGCGTGTGACCAAATCCTCCGATCCTACTGGCCTTCCAAGAACACAAAGTCCATCTATGGATGTGATACATCCCTCTGGAAGCTCAAGGTGGGGAGGGATACCTAAAGGGGACCATGCCCTACACTTTGACACCTTGACTCTCAAGCCTACTAGATGTAGCTCGGTAGTCAAGTAGTCAAAGGCTTGCCTAATCTGATCTACATGGCCTACGATGTGTGTATCATCTGCCAAGGAGGGAAATACACAACCTGGCATGGCCAAAGTAGTAGATAGGAGAGCTCTAAAGTGAGCCATGGCAAATAAGGGCCCCCTCAAAGGATCTCCCTGACGTGTACCAACAGCTGACTCCAAGACAGTGACTCTCTCTTGTGAACCACTATGCTGGTAGTAAAGGGAAGCAGGAGAGCCATAAAAAGACCGCACAAAAGGAATGAGACTTGCTAAGGATCCACCCGCCTCCCTAAGCTCTCTAAAGATGGATGCACGTGAGATGCTATTAAAAGCGTTCTCAACATCCACATGTAGGACGACCTACTCCGGATGGATATCTAGGAGTGCTCTAATGCCTAGAGATATAGCCTCACATCCTCCAAGTGTAGCTACTCCAAACTGATGTGGACTAAGGTGCTGTCAAAACTGAGAATGATGCTGAAGGACAATGGTACGACTGACCAAACGTAAAAAGATCTCTCCAATAGCAATCGGTCTAATGCCTCCCGTGTCCTTCTTGATCGCGAGAAGTCGACTAGCACCTAAGACCCGACTTATAGACATAGGAATGTCTCCTCTTGCTACTGCTGTAGCCACCTGAAACAACTCGGTAAAACCACTAGAAGGATCATCTGCCTGGAAGCAATCTCTAAGGTGCTCATAAACCATCCCTGACAAGCCTCCTGAGGAAAGGCGAGGGGTAGTGCACAATGCTTGTGCAAATAGCGACCTATCAAGACATAAAGGCTGATCATGCTGATAATCTAAGACCTCTAGTGGTAGTCCCTCTATTGCTATAGGATGCAATGAGCGTAGGGAAGAGATGGTCTCATCAGTAGGACTCGCTATAGACAAAGGATGTAGCACTTGTGCTGCTCTATTAAACTCTCCCGCCTGACCCAATGTCCTACATCGTCGTAATTGAGTGAAATCTGTGGTATCTTGTGGCTATGCATGTCTCCTAAATCGTGTAGCCCAAATAGACTCCTCCTGAAGGGCTGCCCAATCCCCTGCTCGGAATCGACGAATTCTAGCCGCCACCTCTCTATGCCCCGCACGTCCCCCTCTAGCATAACAAAGACACCATCAAGGGAGTAGGAGGAATAGGAACCACGCTAACTCATCCAAAGGATCACGTGCCAAACAATCCAATGGTAGGCAAAAAGCTTGTCTAGCCTCATCATGGAGTGTGCGGGGTAGCCTATGGAATAGACGTGGACATGGAAAACTAGTCTTAAATAACCCCAAAATGCAACTCGCCGGAGAAGCTAACCACTCCCATGACTCGATTAGTATCCCTGGAACAATCAACAAAGGTATAGAAGAAGCGTGCATAATCCCGAGTGTCATTGCTATCGATGTGGTCGCTCGTCTCACGTGGGCATCCTAGGTGGTCCAATCATAGTCCTTGTGCATCCTTCCCACATAGGTCTTTACTCCTTGCAAGGTAAAGCGTCGGTGACACACCGGGCATGGTGTATCCCGACCCGCTCTAGGCGACCCCACATGAGAAGATGTAGCCATGGCTAGCACAAGAATAGTGATAGTAACACATGATACTCCTCTCCATATTTCCCCATATCTGCAAAACCACAACCCCTCACATCCCAACTCACATAAGAAAACAATCTCTCCAAACCCTAAAATCTATAAACTCTCATAACTTTCAATTTCCATCTCCAAAATTTTCAAATTAAATTACCATGGAACTTAATCATGAAAACCAAGAGATTGGAAATGAAAATTCCCAAACCCATCACTCTCAATGTATAATGATCAATCTTAACCCTAAAAAGGCTAAAAATCTTCATAACTTTCTACTCCATTCTCCATAGTCTTCAGTCTAGGTGCCAATGGAACCAAAATTGAAAAACAAAGAGAATCGACTATTCACTCAAATGTTACATGCTAGAGAGCCCTCAGAAATTATCAAAATTGTCTCACGTCTCTCCCTCTCCTCTCCCATCTCCACACTCCCCCGTAGCTCCCCCGCATAGACCCTAGGGGTTTAATAATGTCCTAATAAATCAGTTCACTAAGGCCGTCTTCCTTGTCAACACAAGTACATGATGGGTTCACCAACCCCCCTATATCGCATCGGTGTCCGCCAATCCACTTTCACCCAAGTGATGCGCTGTACATATTCACCGTTATAGATGGACACAGGCAGCCGGATACCGATACTGAACCTTGCTCCATGCGGCTCATGAGCTGTTGCTATGGTAATGGGAGGAGATTCATGTATAGAAAGGAATAAAAGAGGGAGGAGTCTCATGCAGAACTGGTCACTTGTGAGAAACAACTTGCTTGCGGAATTATTTCAGTGGACCAACTATAGACAATACTCAATCTTCTACCATGTAGAAAGCTACCTGGAAAACTTACAAAAAGGAGTGCATTAGTGAACTTGTTAAGGAAACAAGGAAATTCTTTTGGAAAAGGATGCTTAGAAAGTTGCACAAGCCGAGCAAACCAAGATGTGTAAAATCATCACTAATGTGCTCAATGATGATCCAAATGTGACTGTCAAGTCCGTCAACAAGTGGAAGAATTTGGAGAAGTTTGTGAAGAAACCTCAAGCAAAGTTCAAACATCAACGTCAAGAAACTTGCAATGGACCACCAATAGAACAACCATTGGCTCGTGAGCAAGAAGTCCTCAATAACCTTGGGAATAATATCAATCCTTTCGCCAATGATGTTGACAGCGACTTTGATCATCACAAGGATGACAAGATTGTGCATGTCAATAATGGCTCTAAATAATGATCACTTGTCCTAGTGTCACTAGCACCAAGCATCATCACGAGAAAAATCAACCATGAAGTATGACTGTTGGCTCGTGATACTGATTGTGACATGTTCCGAACATGTATGGAAAAGGAAATGGAATTAATGGACAAGTGATGGAACTTGGACTCATAGAAGATTCATGTGGAAATTAAGTATCTTTGACCTAAGTGTAGGAAGGTGGCTTGTGAGCTAGAGACTCAAGTGGTAAACATCAAGAATGTTTAATCATAACAATGATGTTATTCAATCATATTTTCACTTGAAAATTGACTTCAAATTAAATTAGTTTTCATTGCTTGTACAATTGATGTGTTTCTTACTCTTTCATGAGATAAAGTGACTTGTAACTTATTCTCTTCTAGCATTACATCATTGGAAACTTCATTCTTGTTAATAAGCAAGTACCATAGTAATGCACAAGCAACAATCATGTTCATGAAAATAGACAACTTGACTTGCATATTTGATGCAAGACAATTAAACTTCCGCTTCTAACATCCAAAGGCACTCTCAATAATTCCCCTTGTAACAATATTGGATATGTTATATTTGCATTTGGCTCATGAGCTTGGATTGTCTATTGGTGTGAGCAAGTACTTTGTCAATCCGTAGTTGGCATCACCAAGAAGGCAACCATTGATTTAAGCATTTTCTAGTTGTGCACAGAGCTTACTATTTTCAAACACATAGGCTCATGAATATTGCCAAACCAACAAGAGACAATGTTCAAAAATTGCATTTTGGCATCACAAACTACAATCACATTCAGATAATGTAGATTTCACTCCACAAAATTGCTCATGATTTTGAATTCTAAGAATGAGCTCATTAATCAGCGTTCTCTTGATTGCTCCTATCACACTAGGAAACTTTGTGTATTTTCTTGCATGTTGTGAGAATTTCTTTTGTCGCTCATGAGCATCTGATGGATCCATAGAGAACTTGATGAATTGAGATCGTAATAGCACTATTTGACAAACAATTGAATCAAATATTTTGGATAAGACTAGTTGGGATACTTTGTACAATGCTCATGCTACTAATTGAAAGGATATGTTTCTCAATATCTAAATTGTGATGAATATTTTAATTCTTCAATCAACTAAAAGTCCACTATTTTCCTTTGGTGTGAGTTTGCTCACAAGCATGGAGAACAAATATTCAAATGACATTTTGTATCATTCACAAAACCCCATCTTCCATTTCATCGATAAATGTCTTTACACCAATAGTTCTTCATACTCACAATCCTTTTTCTTGATAATATCAAAATGATAAAAAATCCAATCCATCTTGCAAACCCCACTCTACGATTGAACCCCGCTCTACCCTACCCTTCAACAAGGTTGGAATATTGGTGTTTGGGAGCAATTCTACCCAAATCCACTTTTGATTGTGAATATGGCAAAACTAGCAAAATGCGTACTAGTCCAAAATGGATCCAACTGAGCCATTTTATTGAGGTTTTGCTAATTGGGAATACTACGCAAATAAAGGATAAGTAGAAAAGGTTGTATTTAGTGGGACCCATTTTCATTCTTTAAACAATTGCTCTATTTGCCAATTTCACAACATTTTGAAGTTGTTATTTAATCATAATATTGAAATTTTACTTTATTCCATAAAAATATAATAGAATACTATAATTGGATTATGTTTTTATTACTCTAAGAAATTAAGTAGAATACCAATATAAAAGTAAGCTAAGATAATAAGATAGACAAATCTAACTTATTAAATATTTCACTTAATGAAGTTCTGTTTGTTCCATTCATATATTATGAATGATCTTTGGCATCATTTTCCCTAAGATATTTCATAATAAGGAATTTTCCATTCCATGTATGATCTGTCTTTTACTTTACGCATAGCTTTTGAGAAAAAATTTAACTATATTTGTATTATCTTTCATATCATTTGAGACTATATTGGATATGTGTAATCAAGTATTAAGAATATACCAAAACATTGTAATATTTTATTCATGTTGAGCTATTTGATACAATTTTCTGATTTTATTTTTTTTATATTGATGAATTAGGATTTTAAATTATGCTCAATTTAACACTCCTCACCTAAATAATACTATACAATTAACATTATAATTTAGTTTGTTTTCATATTAAAATTTCAGTTTAAAGTAACACTTTGACCTTTATTCTCTTTCTTCCTTATGTAAAGACATTATTTAGGTTTGACTAAAGATAATATATGATATTACTATATAATAAGAATTATGTTATATTCAAGTCCCTAATATGATACTTTTGAAGGTGAAGGGAAAATTTTAATGAATATTTTTAATTCTAAATCATTAAGGATATTAGATTCATGTTTTAAATTATTATTTGCAAAACTTAGAAGATACTAATATGATCATAAATCATGATAATAGCAAATGATACAATACTATTAAATTCTAACTCTAAGCTAATGATATAGATATAAAAGGTTTTGCAAGTATTTATTAATTTTTGAGAGGTCAATTATACCACAACAATAGAATGATTAAGTAGAAGTAGTAAGATAAGGCACAATCAAGAAAACCTTTGAAACTATATTTTAAATTGACAATTTTGAAAAAATGAATAATAGATACTTAATTAAGTCTTGATTTGATGTATTATTTGATTCTTTTGATTAGATGTGCTCAAATTTTTTTTATCATCAATTAATTAAGAAAGATACTATGATTCAAAATTTGATTATTTATGTTATATGTGCATTTGGAACTATTGATTGAATTTGTACTAAAATTCTGAAAATTACTAGTTATATCACTAAATATAAATAAATGCAAAGTAAATTATCTCTTTCCATTGAAAATATAATTCTTTTCCATCAAAAACTACTAATAAGTATTAGTTTCCAATAACTAATCAATAATTTCCATGGAAAGGTCATAAAAAATACATTCACAACATTCCAAATAGAAGAAAATATAAAAAATTTCTATAAATCTTTTCAAATATATAACTATAGTATTAATGATTATATGTTTATTAGTTCCAAGGAATACTAACAGTTCAATTCAGTGATAGACAGGTTATGCATGCACCATGGTCTACACAAGAAGATACGTGGTTCACTTCATTGAGGCTACGTCCACGGGAACACACAAGTAGCATTTCTGATAATCAAAGTAATGTGTCACTAAGAGCTCCTACTAGCTTGCACATATAGTAGTCAAGCCCTAGACTAACTGTTCACAATCAGACTGACTCATGATACTCAAGACTTGAGTTAACTCCTAACAATCTCCTCCTTGACTCATGCCGTGGGGTCCTTAATCTCTATAACCTATATGATTACTTGGTGGGAATTCATAGAAGGAAGCCTAACATAGGTTCCTTTGGAAACTAGAGTTAACTAGAACTAAGTTGTAGCCTAAACAGGATAGAGTAAAATCATATATAGATATAACACAACTGCTAATCTACTCTACTTGTGCCCATATGCAACACCTGCAATTTGACACAATGTCTCAAAAACTTTCCAAAGAGATCACTTTCGTAAAGCATCAACAAGATTGAGTTTACCATCAATCTTGACTAGCTCAACATATTACCAGATATAGCCTGTTTGAGAAAATGATACATTATATTGATGTGCTTCACTCTATTGTCTATTACTGTTTCATAGCTAGATGTAAAGCACTCTGGCTATCACAATGTCATGAGTCAATCCAATCTCTATGATAAGCCTGTCCAACCAGATTGCTTCCTTCATTGCTTATGATGTTGCTACATACTCAGCTTTTGTAGTAGACTGAGCTACGCACTTCTACAATGTAGATCTCCAACTTATGCATCCACCTCCAAGTGTAAATACATACCCAATCATAGATTTCCTCCCATCCAGATCTTGTCCATAGTCAGCATCTACATAGCCAATAAGTGATTTGGCATTGTAAGATTAGCATCAAACACAAGGGCAAAATCCAATGTACCCTTGAGATATCTGAGGATCCACTTCATAACTTCCATATGTATCCTCCTTGGATTTGACATGTATCTGCTAGTCTTGCCCATAGTTAGAGCAATGTCAGGCCTAGTGCAAATCATCAAAAACATGAGACTTCCCACTACCTTGTCATAGGGATCTTGGACATCAAACCTTTCTCCACCGCATTTTTTGGACAAAGAGTTGATGAAAGCTTGAAGTGAGGGGCTAAAGGAGTACTCATATACTTGCATTTCTCCATGTTAAATTGCACAAGTACCTTTCTAGCATACTTCCCTTGAATTAACCACAGCTTTTGATCCTCCAAGTTTCGTTGGATCTCCATCCTCAAAATCCTCCTTGTTGTACCAAGATCTTTCATTCTAAACTCAGAACTCAAGAGAGCTTTGAGCTTATCAACATCATATATGTTCCTAGCTGCTATAAGCATGTCATCCACATAGAGTACCAGAATAATGAAGCCAAAGATTTCATTACTCACCTTTTTCATGTATACACAAGGATCAAACACACTTCGTTTAAATCCTTGTGACCTCATGAAATCATTGAACCATTTGTTCCATTGTCTAAGGGCTTGCTTCAATCCATATAAGGATTTTAGCAACCTACAAACCATATCCTCTTGGCTTTTCTTCACAAAACCCATAGGCTATCTCATGAAGATCACCGCATCTAAATTACCATAGAGAAAAGCTATGACAACATCCATTTGATCCAAGATAAGACCAAAGTAAGTCACAAGTACACATAATAAGCAAATAGTGGCATACTTAGCAACTGGAGAGTAGACATCATTGTAATCCATACCTTTTTCTTATGTGAATCCCTTGGCTACCAACTTGGCCTTGAAGATCTCCTTTTCTCCATCAGTGGGGCTATCTTTCAATTTGTAAACCCACTTATTGTCCACCAATTGTTGATGTTTTGGAAGCTTCACTAACTCCCAAGTCTTGTTGTCAATCAAGGATTGCATCTCTCTTTTCATTTTTGCATTCCACTCAAGCTTGTCCATCAAAGCTAGAGCCTCATTGTATGAAGAAGGTTCTCCGTCATTCAAGATCAAAGCCATACCATCATCATCATCATCATCATCAAGAGAGATACCCTTATCTCTTAATTGTGTTGAATCAACCCATTTTCCAAATTGTTTAGGAGCACAAATAGAGTGTCCAAACGTCTTCCTTGTTGATGACTCTACTTGATCTTCTTATGTTGACAAGTGTTAAGGTTCACCAGTCTCCTCACGCCCTTGTAATTCCTCAATTTGGTGACCTTGCTCCTCTATGGGAGCACCTCCTTGTGACTCCTCATGAAAACCATCATAATTAATCTCCACCTCAACAATATTTAGAGGAGATTTTTCCTTGTTAGTATGTGGAGCCGGAGCTTTCTCCCCCTTGGTGGATGACCTAGATTCATTGAAAAAAACATCTCTACTGACAATCAATGTACAAGTGAGTGGATCACACAACCTTTAACCCTTCACACCACTCGGGTAGCCAAGAAAAACACATTTCTTGGAAGTAAGATCTAGCTTAGATCTCTATCCTTGGGTATGAGAGGATATATATTACATCCATATACTACTAAATGACTGTAATCTACAAGCCATCCATACCTCATCTCAAACGGTGTCATGTAATGAATCGCATCGGAAGGAGAAAGTTTTACTAAGTAAGCTATAGTGTTGATAGCTTCAGCCCAAGACACATGTTATAAACCTTATTAGCTCAACATAGTCTTCATCCGCTCCAATAGTGTTTGATTGAGCCTCTCATCAACATCAACATCAAACCTCGGCGATGAGACTAGTTCATGGTCTATATATTAGTGTGAAAAGTATAGTAAAAGAGGTGATGAACATAGCAAGTTCCTATATAAATTGTTCTAATGTTATTTAAATTATTGGATTTATATATTTATAATTTTTCATTTTTCTAATTGCAACTTTATACCAAGATACTTTAGGGTCTACAAACTTCATGGTAAACCCCCCAAATAGAGTAAACCAAATAAGCTTAACAAAGTAAACCAAATAACTTAGTGATAGATGATATTAATTGTACTTACTTCCAAAACTCATAAACGCTTTTCTTTATAGTTTATATAATTTGCTTGATCCTTCAGATAATTTTATTGAAAAAATGAATTATTTTATCTTCTAATTACATAAATTACTGAAGTTTGATTTCATTGTGTTTAGAATGCATAAAAGCGTGAATCAAAACCTACATAGTACAAAATGAAGGCACATTGCGGTATTGGTCCTTATATCATGTTATTATATACTTAATATGATGTCCAAAAAATTAGCCATTATTATTTGCAACATCAACATCTCATCAACATCATTCTGCTTTGGAGTATATACTATAGTGAGATTGCGAGTTATCCCCTCTTGATGATACATCTCAAATTCTCCAGAAATGTATTCTCCACTATTATTTGATTGTAGAAATCTCCTTTTTTTACTATTCTGAGTCTCAACTTGGGTTTTCTACTTCTTGAAAGTGACAAAGACCTCAGACTTGTCATGTAAGAAATAAATCCATACAAACCTCAAATAATCATTGATGAAAGATACATAGTATAGCTTTCCAAAATGTGAGGGAGTAGGGGATGAGCCCCACACGTCACTATGCATATAGTCAAGAATTTCTTTGGTACTATGAGTTCCAATGCCAAAAGCAATCTGATGTTCCTTCCCTAGTACACAATGCTCACATAATTCTAAACTACTAGACCGTAGTGTAGAAATAGTGCCTTTCCTACAAAGAAGAGACATGCTCTTCTCACTAATGTGACCTAGCCTTGAATGCCACAAGTAGTCAATCATATCATGAGATCTAGTAGCATGAGCTTCTCCACAAATAGTGTTGCTCTCTAGCACATAAAGATTCTTGTGCCTATTACCCTTTAAGATGACTTTCCTTCTAGCCATGATTTGAGGTACACCATCCACTACTTCCCATTGATGACCATTTATGTTTACATACCAAGACATATCAAGTTCTTCTTCATATCAAGGATATGCCTAACATTAGTAAATGTGCACACAAGACCATCAAACATTTGAATCTTAACAGATCCAATGCCTACAATTTGACAAGGATGATCATTCCCCATCAAAATTGAACCATTTGATTTCAAGTAAGAACTAAAGAACTCTCTTCTATAACACATATGCTACGGACAAGCACAATCTAGAATCCATTCATCTCCTCTTCACTGAAAAGAAGTGCAAAGGGCATACTGTTGGTGTCATAGAGCATAATCATCATCAAGTAGGTTGTCCTCTTCTTCTTGCTTGTTGTCTTTTGCCACATCTATTAAAGAAGGCTCGATTGCTTTGCCACGACAATCTCTCTTGAGGTGGCCAGATTTACCACACTTCTAATAGAGCACGGTCTTGAGATCTCCTCCTAGACCAAGATCTAGTCTTAGATCTTTGCTCCACCATCTGTCTACATCTGAGTCCTTCCACAATTCACATTCAACATTGTTCTTGAAGAAGTCAAGGGTTGAGAAGGCAACATCATCTTCTGTTGAAGATCATCTGTTAACAAAGCACTTTCCACCTCATTGTAGGTGATGGTCTTCCTATCACAATGTAGTAACACTCGTGACAAGGACTAGTAGGACATAGGGAGAGAACTCAAAAAATAGAGGGCTTTTTCTCTCACTTAGGTCCTCTCCAAGATTTTGTAAGTCCACAACAAGATCATTGAAGGCATCAATATGATCTTGTATCTTGGTCACATTGTCCTTCATCTTGAAGCTCATCAGCTTCAAGGATATGTAGAGACTATTTGACAACTCTTTTTGATGGTACTTTTATTATAGCTCATCAAAAGGAGTAATGCAGTCCTTGTACTTACCCAATTGCTTTATGACATGTGGCTATAAATGTAAAACCACTATGTGTGTAACTATCTCCGACATGTTGTTCCCATCAACCGCGGTCTTGGGTCTTAGCAATTTCCCAAAACTGTTGGCCTTGAACATAGTTTTCACCTGACGCTCCCATAGGAGATAATTGGAGCGTCCATCATACTTGGCAATGTCAAATTTGGCACCTCAAATCTTCATGATTGCCATCTCCAAACTCACACCTCCAAGCTTGTTCTCAAACATGATGCAATTGTAAAGGTGGACCTCTTGTTGACACTAGTGACCTGACTTACACTTAAGTACCTTACATGGTCTTTCCTGAATTGTTGAAAGTAGCCATGAAGAGACTTGCTCAAGAAGGAACTCCCTTCTATGAGCAGTTTCTGAAAGTAAAGCTCAACTTACCTTGGAGTTAGCATGCTTTCAAAGCTCAATTGAAACTAGTAGAACTAAAATGGCTTGATATTGTAACTGAGCAACAGATGAACCAACTCAGCTCTTGTACACTTTACTATTGATTAGGGAAAATGACATCCTTCTCAATCCCAATGGACTTACAATTGTAAATCTATTCAGGTACAAGAATGGTATACAATAAACCAATACTTCTTGAAGAAGACCTCACCTTCACACCAAAAACACCTTTCCTATCAACTCAAATCACTTTCAAAGTCCTCAATAGTTCTCTATAGCACTCTTGGAACATCTCAAATTGGACAAATAGTAATTTTACCTTCCTTTAGAATCCAAATTCTCCTCTTTGCAATCCTCTTCTCCCATAGACTCGTCCTTTCAAGTCCCACGCGTTAACTACTTCTATCTACTCCCTTTTTAGAGTAAAAGTCCAAGCTAGGACATATCTAGAGTGCTCACTCTTTCACTTTTGAATCTTCAAAATTTCCTCCAATATTGTATAAAACTCCACATGAAGAAATTGGTTGTTGCTCTATCTCTGTAAATCATGGTTCAAGGAAGTCAACCCTAATATCTCAAGACATAGTTAAAAATGGCTCCTTCCAAGAATAAGGAGTATAATTTTACAAGTCCTTCCTCTCCAAACATAATAGTCATTACTATTGTGTCCCATATGATGTTTCTTCTACTTTGAAATCAAAGCGGTGGTGATCGTGAACACGATGCAACTTACTTCAGCATAATGCAAGATTGCACGCCTTCTTCCAATTCCATAGCGGGTATCAAAAGCCTCTTCCACATTTTTGCCCTAAACCAATGTTGATGAAGAAGGGTATGCAAGTTCTTGACCAAAGAGGCAACCAAAAAAAAAACACCTAAGACATGTAACAGTGAACTACTTCATTTCCAAGTCATTCTGCTTTCCTTCCAAGAACTCTTCCTCCTTCTAAGTTCTCTACTCTTGGGCACTCTCTTCTTCATGTCTCTCCTCTTTGACTTTTTGTCCCTCTATCCAAGCCGTGTCTCTTGGAGGCTGGCTCGCTGGCTACTCAATCACTCAAAGTTCTATTGCTGCTCTTCTTTCTCTTTTAGGTCCTAGGCTACCACGGCCTTTACCTCCTTTGATGGCCAATCAGTTGAGAAATCAATGCTCAATGAACAATGCCAGTTTTCTCAATAGCAACACCATCTTGGCCAACAACCTCATGAATTTTGTCTTTGATAACCAATATTACATACACATTCCAAACAACAATGGATTATCTTCCATCAACTCCAAGGAGGGGAATCCTACAATGTTGCACATTGTCAACCAATTCGCTCTAATACCAATTGACAGTTGTAATACTCTGAGGATAGGAGACCAAAAGAGAAATACACCATGAGAAACACACACTTTCACACTCAAACTTTGATCCCCCAAAGGAGCACCTTCTCTTTATTATATGGACAAAGAGGATCTCCTACAAGGAAGCTACATCATAGGATTAGGCACACAAATAGATGACATGTCAGCAAGCTCCACCCTTGGATTACTTACTTGGATGGTGGAGTTTGCACATTTTTGAGGCCTAATTCATCTGTTTAGGCCTCCAAAATTGCCTTTAAATATTTCAGGCATATTTTGGTTCCTACTCTATTAGTAAAAGTCCCCTTTTGGTGATACCTATTTCTGATATGTTTAGTCCATCATGTGTAACATCCTTCTAGATGTTACCAAACCAATTCTCAACTTTAAATAATATGTCTAGCTATTGGTTCTAAGGTTTCAAGTCTATTTTAGTTTTTGCCCTATTAGAGGAAGTACTCTTTTGGTGATATTTCTATCTGATCTATTTTGACCATCATGTATAACATCATTCCAAATGTTACCAAACTAAATTTCACATCTAGATCATATGGCTAGCTCTTGGTATTACAAACCTCCCTCCTTTTAAGATGTAATGTCCTCGTTGTGCAGTTGTTGCTCAAACGCTTGCACCAACACCGGTGCATGTGTCAAATTGGTAGCAAGCTCCTAGGTTGCTTCATAAAGGGGGTAACCTTTCCATTGGACTAGATTGTCCACCCGTAGATGGCAAGTACCACACATGCATTTTTGGAGAATACTCCAAAAATGCTCCACTTCTTATTCTTTCGTGCTATCAACAAGTGTTGGACAAGGTCGAATGTCTTGTGTGGAATGACACAAGCGTGATCGGGGAGCATATCTATGTAGTAGGAAAACATGGAACACTAGATGGATCTTCATGTGTGGTGGTACCTCGAGGTGATAGGCCACAACACCTACTCAACAAAGAATTGGGAAAGGCTCAATGAAACGAGGTCTTAGCTTATGAGGTCCAACTAATGTGAGGTTGGTTATTGATAGCCACACATGATCCCTAACATTGAACTCCATGTGCCTACAGTGTGCATCAGCATATTGCTTTTGTCAATTTTGCGCAATTTGTAATTTGTGCTTGGCTCTCTCCACACCTTATTGGATTCTAGAAACAAATGTGTTGACTGCATCGACCTTGGTAGCCACTGGATGGATCTTCATCAAGCTAGAAGGTGTGAAAGGATGCTCACCATACATGAGGAAGAACGGAGTGACTTAGGTGGATGCATTCACTGAATTGTTGTAAGTGAATTCCACCAATAGGAGTAGGGTGTCCCACCTCCCTTGCTCTTCTAAGGTGAAGCCGCATAACATGTCTTCAATAGTGCAATTAGCCCACTCTGTTTGTCCATATGTTTATAGGTGGTAAGCTATGGACATGGTGTAATACTCCACGGATATGAGACCTGAAGAGAAACACACCATGAGAAACATACACTTTCACACTCAAACTCTGATGCCCCAAAGGAGCACCTTCTCTTTATTATATAGGCAAAGCGGATCTCCTCCAATGAAACTCCACCATAGGATTAGGTACATAGATAGGTGACATGTCAACAAGCTCCACCCTTGGATTACTTACTTGGATGGGTGAAATGTCGGTCCTAGTCCTATTTGGTTGGTCAAACAAGCTTTGATCGGAGAGAATCGTTTAGGGAATCTTCTTGTAGGAATCTCAAAATCACATGGGTGAGGTACCATTGGAAATTTATCAACAAGACAAAGCAAGGAGGAGGGAAGGCCATCCTTCCATCTGTTGGGGGGAGGCATTTGCACATTTTTGAGGCCTAATTCATCCGTTTAGGCCTCCAAAATTACCTTCCAAGATTTGTCATATTTTGGTTCCAACTCTATTAGTAGAAGTCCCCCTTTGGTGATAGCTCTTACTGATCTATTTAGTCCATTGTGTGTAACATCCTTCCAAATATTACCAACCCAATTCTCACCTTCAAATCATATGTCTAGCTATTGGTTCTAAGGTTTTCAAATCTATTTTGGTTTTCAACTCTATTAGTAGAAGTACCCTTTTGGTGATACTTCTATCTGATCTATTTTGACCATCATGCATAACATCATTCCAGATGTTACCAAACCAAATTTCACGTCTAGATCATATGGCTAGCTCTTGGTATTCCAAACCTCCCCCTTTTAAGACGCAACGTCCTCGTTGTGCAACTGTTGCTCAAATGCTTGCACCAACACCGATGCATGTGTCAAATTGGCAATGGGTTCCCAGGTTGCTTCATAGAGGAGGTAACCTTTCCATTGGACAAGATAATCCACCTGTGGATGACGAGTACCATGCATGCATTTTTGGAGATACGCTCCACTTCATATTCCTCGTTGCCATCAACGAGTGTCGGACAAGGTCAAATGTCTTGTGTGGAATGACCCAAGCCTGATCAGGAAGCATATCTGCGTAGTAGAGAAACATGGAACACTGGATGGATCTTCATGTGTGGTGGTAGCTCAAGGTCATAGGCCATAGTGCCAACTCGACGGAGAATTGAGAAAGGCCCAATAAAACAAGGTCTGAGCTTACAAGGTCCCATTAATGTGAGGTTAATTGTCGATAGCCACACCAGATCCCCAACATTGAACTCCATGTGCCTACGGTGTGCATCAACATACTGCTTTTGTTGATTTTGTGCAATCTGTAATCTATGCTTAGTGTCCACCCCTTGTTGGATTCTAGAAACAAATGTGTTGATTGCATTGACCTTGGTAGCCACGGGACGGATCTTCATAAAGCTGGAAGATGTGAAGGGATGCTCACCATACTTGAGGAAGAACAGAGTAACCTAGGTGGATGCATTCACTGAATTCTTGTAAGCAAATTCCACCAACTGGAGTAGGATGTCCCACCTCTCTTGCTCTTCTAAGGTGAAGCCGCGTAACATATCTTCAATAGTGCGATTAGCCCGCTTGGTTTGTCCATCTATTCGTGGGTGGTAAGCTGTGGATATGGCCAACTTGGTTTTGAAGAAACCAAAGAGGGTGCACCAAAACAAATTGGTGAATTGAGTACCCCTAACGGTGATGAGTACTCGAGACAAGCCATGGTGAGAGAAGATTGCATCTAAGTATAATTGAGCAAGTTGTGGAGCGGTCACCTCCTTGGTGGTAGGGCGTACATGAATCATTTTGCTGAGCCGGTCCACAAAGACCATGATGGAGTCAAAGTCTGATGTGGTCTTGAGTAAGTCATACACAAGATCCATATACACCTATTCCGAACATTGTGTAGGAGTGGGGAGAGGTTGAAGGAGCCCTGCAAGAGCTTGATTAGAAGCTTTGTTCTATTGACAAAGTAAGCAATTGCGCATGAAGTCCATCACATTGTTGCTCATCTTGGGCCAATAGTAATGGCGCTGGACTGCATCCAAGGTCTTGTCCACTCCAACATGACATGCAATGGCCAAATCATGACATTCTACTAGAATGGTGGTGCGCAATTCTAGGACATTTGGAATCCATAATCTGCCATCCCAAAAGGTGAGTCCTTGGGTGCTTGTGACGCCTTAGATGATTGCCCTTCTACAATTTGTGGATCAATTTTTGTAGCCGCCAAAATTTCTAGCCAGAATTTAGGGTTAATCTGAACCTCTACCACCAAGTTGTTTGCCATTGGCATGTTGGTGAATGCATCTGCAAGTTGCTTTTTACCTTCAACGTAGGTGATTTTCATGTTGAAGCATTGTCGCCACCCTGCCCATTGAATTGGCGATGAGATAGATCCTTTTGCGTCTTGAGGTAGACTAGAGGTTTGTGGTCTATCTCTACCACAAATGCCTTCTTGCCCAAAGAGTGCTTCCAATGCTTGGTTGCCAGGATGATGGTCAACTCTTCTTGTTCTCTGGTGTGGTAGTTGCACTCTGCCAATAACAACTTTTGAGAGAAATATGCAATGGGATGCCATCCATCATGCCACTCTTGTTGTAGGACTGCTCTTATTGCTACACCCAATGCATCTATAGCCAACTTGATTGGACGTTTTGGGTCATACCACTTCAAGATTGGTGCATGTAGCAAGGCAGCTTTCAATTCTTGAAAGGTCAACTCTTGTACGGTTCCCCATGTCCACTTCTTCCCCTTGCCAAGCAATGTTGTTAAAGGTTGTGCAACCTTGGAGAAGTCCTTGACAAATCAAGGATAAAATCCCGTCAAACCAAGAAGCTCTTGAGTTGAGTCTGATCTTTTGGGCCACTCCATTTTTGAATGACCTCTATTTTATTTGTCAATACTTGAATACCCTATGCACTTACTCTATGCCCCAAGTAGTCTACTTCAGACTTGCCAAACTCACACTTTGAGATTTTGGCATACAATTGATTCTGTCTTAGAATCTGGAGGACTTCATGTAGATGTTGTTTGTGTTCCGTCATCGTGCTACTGTATACTAAGATGTCATTCAAGAAGACAATGATAGACTTATCCAAACATGGATAAAATATATCATTCATTAGACTCATGAAAGTGGCAAGTGCATTGGTGAGACCAAAAGGCATCACGAGATACTCAAGTGGCCATACCTGGTTCGAAAGGTAGTCTTGTACACATCCTCCTCTGCAATTTAGATTTGATTGTAACCACTCCGCAAATCTAGTTTGGTGAAGTGTCTTGCTCCATTGAGTTGATTGAATAGATCATCCATGCAAGATAAGGGGTATTTGTTCTTCACTATTTGCTAATTGAGACCCCAATAATCAATGCACATGCGCATTGTACTATCTTTTTTTTTCACAAACAAGATCGGAGCCCCATATAGTGATATGTTGGGTTGGATGAACCCTTTCTACAACATATCCTCAATTTGATTCTTGCACTCCTCCAACTCATGAGGTGATAGGCAATATGGAGCCTTACAAGGAGGTGTCTTCCCCAAAAGTGTCTCAATTTTATGATCTACTCTCCTTTTTGGTGGTAATCCCGAGGGTAAATCATTAGGAAAGACATCTTGAAACTCATTTACGACATCCTTCAATTTCTCAAGAATTTGTCCCTCAAGTTGTGCACTCTGGACTTCTCTTATTAGACCCATGAAACACCTATCAGTCTTATAGATAGTTGTTGCCCTATGACATAGAGAGGCAATTCTTGCCTATGTGATTTTTCTTTAACCCCAATGATCGACCATTGGTGGGTTCTCACTACTTTCTTCCTTCAATCTACCATAGGGTTGTAATGCTCCATCCATGGCATACCTAAGATTGCATCATAACGAGCTAATTGTATCACTCACCACTCAATTGCTTCTTGATATTTTTCTACAAAGAGTGTTACCCGCCTGGGTAATGATTCAATCCTCTATATTTGTCTGTTAGATAACTCTAATTCTTCACTCTCATCTCTCTCTAGATCCATTCCCAATCTTATTGCAGTAGAGCGAGACAAGAAATTCTCTATGGCTCTTGGATCTATTAACACTCTCACTTGATTGCCTTCTAGAACCCCATTCACTACAATCAATTGTGAGGTTGCCTTTTGGTACCTTTGTGTGCTTGTCTTCTTCCTTCCCTTGCTTTTCTACTTCCTTATTGAGCCAGTAAGGCCACAAGGTACATTTACTAGCAATCTTCATTTTCCAAAGTGATTTCTACCTCCTCCTCTTTAGTGCATCTCTCCATGTTGTTCAAAGATTGCCTATAGGAAGGTCAAGGGCCTTTGGGAAGTTGAGCACAACAATTGGTAGATATATGCCCAATACAAACATAATTGTAACAATGGCGTTGTTCTCCTTGAGTTCCTTCTCCTCGTTGGACTCCATCTCTTTGTTCTTCTACCCATCCCCGTTCTCCTTGAAGTGGTTGTCCTCCTTGGTCTTGAAACCAAAATTTGCCCAATTCCATCGGTACCGGTCCACCCATGGGTGGCATTTTTGCCCGATAATGTTAGGGTGGAACTACTCCTTCACCTTCACCTAATGCTCATGCTATTCTTTGCACACAAGCAATGGCTTCAAATATTGTGCGAGGATTTTGTACCATGACTTCTTGGCAAATCCGCTCCTTCAACCCTTGTTTGAAATTGTTGAGAGCCTCTACTGGATTCATGTGGGTTATTGCAACTTGTAGATCCAAAAATGCTTCCACATACTCTTGTATGTTGTTCTTCTGTTTCAATCCCCATAGTCGGATCCGTGCCATCTGCACAGAATCCACCAATTGGAAATTCTTCAACAATCCTTCTTGCATTGTTGTCTATGTGACCTCCCTACTCTCAGCCAACATGGATCATTCCCAAGCGTCGTACCATGTGAGGGCTTTATCGATCAAGTACCCACATGCAAACACACTTGCAGCATGCTCGGTGATCTCTGTTGAGAATAACCAAAAATATCGATTCATTCTCGAGATCCAGTTCTCCACTACTCCCATTGTACATTGCCCCTTGTGAGGCTCAATGTTGCAAGTCTTCTTCATCCGGAGTAGTAATGTGGCTTCATCATTGATAGGGTTTGTAGGCACGGGTGCCTCTCCAAGTACTTCAGTCATAGGTATTGGATTTTGAGACGGATCTTCTTCTTGCATTGCTTGATTATTCTTGAGGGTCTGCACTTGACTTTGTAACGCCTCCATGGTCAACTTAATCTCTCAAAATGCGTTCAACATCCCTTGCATTCCTTGCACCAACTCCTGCAACTATTGATCTATGGTTCCTATAACACTCAATTGCTATACTCTAAACTTCAATAGAGAGTTAATATGATCACTCTGGAGGGCACACAAACTATTAGAACTACCATTGGGACCTCAGAAGCTACCACTTGTTGGTAATATTCCTCACCAAAATTCCTGACCACAAAATCCTTAAACATCACTTTTGGTCTCACTACATAACAAATTTCTACTTGAGTGTTAAAAGGGAAAGGATTTGGGACATTCAAATCCATCAAAACAAAATGTAAATTGTCAAATCCCACTCTTTATTGTAAATCACTACACGCAAAATCACTAGGTTTGCTGAATTCATTACTGTATCCATGAACTCTGCTCCAAAGTGAAAAACCAAATACTCTCACTTGCTCACGCTGAATGTACATAATCTTGATGTTTGAATGGATTCAAGATGGAAAGCAAGGCACTAGATATAGTCCTCCTGGAGCATCCATTCTATTCTCGTAATCTACCAATTACACCAGAATGTCTCTCCTCAAAATTACTCAATCTCGGTAGCCCATGTTCTTCCAAGAGGGGTGATCCGTTCTCTTAGACAACACCTGCTCTGATAACATTGTAATACTCCAAGGATAGGAGACCTAAAGAGAAACACACACTTTCACACGCAAACTCCGATGCCCCAAAGGAGCACCTTCTCTTTATTATATAGGCAAAGCGGATCTTCTCCAATGAAGCTCCACCATAGGATTAGGTACATAGATAGGTGACATGTCAGCAAGCTCCACCCTTGGATTACTTACTTGGATGGGTGACGTGTTGGTCCTGGTCCTATCTGGTTGGTCAAACAAGGTTTGATCAAAGGGAATCTTTTAAGGAATCTTCTTGTAGGAATCTCAAAATCACATGGGTGAGGTACCATTGGAAAGCTCTCAATGAGATAAAGCAAGGGGGAGGGAAGGCCAACATTTTGTTTGTTGGGGAGGGAATGTGCACATTTTTTAGGCCTAATTTATCCGTTTAGGCCTCCAAAATTGCCTTCAAAGATTTTAGGCATATTTCAATTCCAACTCTATTAGTAGAAGTCCCTTTTTGGTGATAGTTCTTTCTGATCTATTCAGTCCATGGTGTGTAACATCCTTCCAGATGTTATCAACTCAATTCTCACCTTCAAATCATATGTCTAGCTATTGGTTCTAAGGTTTTCAAATCTATTTTGGTTTTTTGCCGTATTAGTAGAAGTACACTTTTGGTGATACTTCTATCTGATATATCTTGACCATCATATATAACATCATTCCAGATGTTACCAAACCAAATTTCACATCTAGATCATATGGCTAGCTCTTGGTATTACACATGGCCTACTTGGTTTTGAAGAAACCAAAGAGTGTTTGCTAGAACAAATTGGTGAATTGAGTGCCTCTATTGCTGATGAGTACTGGAGACAGGCCATGGTGAGAGAAGACTACATCTTCTTATAACTGAGCTAGTTGTGGAGCGGTCACATCCTTGGTGGTAGGGTGTACATGAATCATTTTGTTGAGCCGGTCCACAAAGACCACGATGGAGTCAAACCCTGAGGTTGTCTTGGGTAATTCACGGATGAGATCCATACTCACTTGTTCCCAACATTGGGTAGGAGTGGGGAGAAGTTGAAGGAGCCCTATAGGAGCTTGATTAGAAGCTTTGTTCTGTTGACAAAGTAGGCAGTTACGCACGTAGTCCATCAGGTCGTTGCTCATCTTGGGCCAAGAGTAATGGTGTTGAACTACATCCAAGATCTTGTCCACTCCGACATGACATGCAATGGCTAAATCATGACATTTTGCTAGAATAGTGGTGCATAATTTAGGGACATTTGGGATCCATAATCTACCATCACGAAAGGTGAGTCCTTGGTGTTGGTGACGGATTTGGATGATTGCACTTCTACAATCTATGGATCAGTTTTTGTAATAGCCAAAATCTCTGGCTAAAATTTAGGGTTAATCTTAACCTCTACCACCAAGTTGTTTGCCATTGGCATGCGGGTGAATGCATCTACAAGTTGCTTCTTACCTTCCACGTAGGTGATTGTCATGTTGAAGCATTGGCTCCACTCTGCCTCCCAAATCCGACAACAAGATGGATCCTTCTACATCTCGAGGTAGACTAGAGGTTTGTGGTCTGTCTCTACTACAAATGCCTTCTTGCCCAAATAGTGCTTCTAATGCTTGGTTCCAAGGACAATAGCCAGCTCTTCTTGTTCTGTGGCGTGATAGTTATGCTCTGCCGGTAACAACTTTTGAGAGAAATATGCAATTGGATGCCATCCATCATGCCACTCTTGTTGTAGGACTACTCCTATTGCTACACCTAATGCATCTATAGCCAACTTGATTGGACGTTTTGGGTCATACCACTTCAAGATTGGTGCATGTAGCAAGGCAGCTTTCAATTCTTGAAAGGTCAACTCTTGTACGGTTCCCCATGTCCACTTCTTCCCCTTGCCAAGCAATGTTGTTAAAGGTTGTGCAACCTTGGAGAAGTCCTTGACAAATCAAGGATAAAATCCCGTCAAACCCAAGAAGCTCTTGAGTTGAGTCTGATCTTTTGGGCCACTCCATTTTTGAATGACCTCTATTTTATTTGTCAATACTTGAATACCCTATGCACTTACTCTATGCCCCAAGTAGTCTACTTCAGACTTGCCAAACTCACACTTTGAGATTTTGGCATACAATTGATTCTGTCTTAGAATCTGGAGGACTTCATGTAGATGTTGTTTATGTTCCGTCATTGTGCTATTGTATACTAAGATGTTGTCCAGGAAGACAATAACAAACTTATCTAAATATAGACAAAATATATCATTCATTAGACTCATGAAAGTGACAGGTGAGTTGGTGAGACCAAAAGGCATCATGAGATACTTGAAGTGGTCATACTTGGTTTGAAAGGCAGCTTTGTACACATCCTCCTCTGCAATTTGGATTTGATTGTAACAACTCCACAAATCTAGTTTGGTGAAGTGTCTTGCTCCATTGAGTTGATCAAATAGATCATCCATGAGAGGTAAGGGGAATTTGTTCTTCATTGTTTGCTAATTGAAACCCCGATAGTCAATGCACATGTGTATTGTATTGTCTTTCTTCTTCACAAACAAGACCGGAGCTCCATATGGTGATACATTGGGTTAGATGAACCCTTTCTGTAGCATATCCGCAATTTGATTCTTGCACTCCTCCAACTCATGAGGTGATAGGCGATATGGGGCCTTACAAGGAAATGTCTTCCTTGGGAGTGTCTCAATTTTATGATCTACTCTCCTTTTTGGTGGTAGTCCTAAGGGGAGATCATCAAGAAGGACATCTTGGAACTCATTTACCACATTTCAATTTCTCAAGAATTTGTCCATCAAGTTGTGCACTTTGGACTTCTCTTATTAGACCCATGAAACATTTATCAGTCTTATGGATAGTTGTTGTCCCTATGACATAGAGACACAATTCTTGCCTGTGTGATTTTTCTCTAACCCCAATGATTGACCATTGGTGGGTTCTCACTACTTTCTTCCTCTTATCTACCATAGGGTTGTAATGCTCTATCCATGGCATGCCTAAGATTGCATCATAACGAGCTAATTGTATCACTCGCCACTCAATTGCTTCCTGATATTCTCCTATAGAGAGTGTTACCTATCTAGGTAATGATTCAATCCTCTCCGTTTGCCCATTAGATAACTCTACTTCTTCATTCTCATCTCTCTCTAGATCCATTCCCAATCTTATTGCAATAAAGCAAGACAAGAAATTCTATGTTGCTCCCGGATCTATTAATACTCTCACTTGATTGCCTTCTAGGACTCCATTCACTACAATCAATTGTGAGGTTACCTTTCGGTACCTTTGCATGCTTGCCTTCTTCCTTCCCTTTCTTTTTTGCTTCCTTATTGAGCCCGTAAGGCCCAAGGTACATTTATAGATGATCTTTGGTTTTTGAAGTGATTTCCACCTCCTCCTCTTCAATGCGTCTCTCCATGTTGTTCAAAGATCACCTATATGAAGACCGAGGGCCTCTGGGAAGACGAGCACAATAGTTGGTAAATATATGCCCAATATGACCACAATTGTAACAATGGCGTTGTTCTCCTCAAGTTACTTCTCCTCGTGGGACTCCATCTCTCCGTTCTTCTACCCGTCTTTGTTCTCCTTAAAGCGGTCGTGCTCCTTGGTCTCAAAACCAAAGGTTGCCCAGTTCCATTGGTATTGGTCCACCCATAGGTGGAATTTCTGCCCAATAATATGGAGGTGGATTCTCCTTAAAGCGGTCGTGCTCCTCGGTCTCAAAACCAAAGGTTGCCCAGTTCCATTGGTATTGGTCCACCCATAGGTGGAATTTCTACCCAATAATGTTGAGGTGGAACTGCTCCTTCACCTCCACCCATTGCTCTTGCTATTCTTTACGCACAAGCAATGGCTTCAACTATTGTGCAAGGATTTTGTACCATGACTTCTTGGCAAATCCGCTCTTTCAATCCTTGTTTGAAATTCTCAAGAGCCTCTGTTGGACTCATGTCGGTTATTGCAACTTGTAGATCTAGAAATAATTCCACATACTCTTGTACAACCTTCTTCTTTTTCAATCTCCATAGTCGGATTGGGGCTACTGCATAGAATCCACCAATTTGAAATTCTTCAACAATCCTTCTTGCATTGTTGTCTATGTGATCTCTCTTCTCTCTGCCAACATGGATCATTCCCAAGCACTGTACCATGTGAGGGCTTTATCAGTCAAGTACCTACATGCAAACAAGCATGTAGCATGCTTGATGATCTATGTTGAGAACAATCGAAAATATTGATTCATTCTCAAGATCCAATTCTCACTTACTCCCATTATACGCTGCCCCTTGTAAGGCTCAATGTTGTAGGTCTTCTTCATCCGGAGTAATATGGCTTCATCATTGATAGGGTTCGTAGGCACAGATGCCTCTCCAAGTACTTCAATCATAGGTATTGGGTTTTGAGACAACTCTTCTTCTTGCATTGCTTGATCATTCTTGAGGGTCTGCACTTGACTTTGTAACGTCCCCATGGTCATCTTGATCTCTCAAAATTTGTTCAACATCCCCTGCATTCCTTGCACCAACTCCTATAACTACGGGTCCATGGTTCTTGTAACACTCAATTGCCATTTTCTACTTCAATAGAGAGTTAATATGATCACTTTGGAGGGTGCACAAACTATAGGAACTACCATTGGGACCTCAAAAGCTACCATTCATTGATAATATTCTTCACCAAAATTCTTGATCACAAAATCTCTCAATATCACTTTTGGTCTCACTACATAACAAATTTCTACTTGAGTGTTAAAAAGGAAAGGATTTGTGATATTCAAATCCATCACAGAAAAATGTAGATTGTCAAATCCCACTCTCTATTGTAAATCACTACAAGCAAAATCATTGGATTTGGTACATTCATCACTATATCCATAAACTCTGCTCCAAAGTGAAAAACCAAATACACTCTCACTTGCTCACATTGAATGTACATAATCTTGATGTGAAATGGATTCAAGAATGGAAAGTGAGGTTCTGGATATTGTCCCCCCGGAGCCTCCATTCTATCCTCCCTCTACCACTCTAATCTAGCAATTACACCAAAATGTCTCTCCTCAAAATTACTCAGTCTCAATAGTCCATGTTCTTCCAAGAAGGGTGATCCGCTCTCTTGGATGACAACACCTGCTCTGATACCATTGTAATACTCCAAGGATAGGAGACTTGAAGAGAAATACTTACTTTCACATTCAAACTCCAATGCCCCAAAGGAGCACCTTCTCTTTATTATATAGACAAATAGGATCTCCTCCAAGGAAGCTACACCATAGGATTAGGCACACACATAGGTGACATGTCAGCAAGCTCCACCCTTGGATTACTTACTTGGATGGGTGACATGTTAGTCCTGGTCTTATCTAGTTGGTCAAATAAGCTTTGACCAAAGGGAATCTTTAAAGAATCTTCTTGTAGGAATCTCATAATCACATGGGTGAGATACCATTGGAAATTTCTCAATGAGACAAAGAATGGGGGAGGGAAAGCCAACCTTTCTTCCAAGGGGGAAGGGGGGGTTGGGAATGTGCACATGTTTTAGGCCTAATTCATATGTTTAGGCCTCCAAAATTGCCTTTAAAGTTTTCAAGCATATTTTGGTTCCTATTCTATTAGTAGAAGTCTTTTTTGGTGATACATCTTTCTGATATGTTCAGTCCATCATGTGTAATATTCTTCCAAATGTTACCAAACCAATTCTCATCTTTAAATCATATGTTTAGTTATTAATTCTAAGGTTTTCAAGTCTATTTCAATTTCTACCTTATTAGTAAAAGTACTCTTTTGGTGATACTTCTATCTGATCTATTTTGACCATCATGTATAACATCATTCTGGATGTTACCAAACCAAATTTCACATCTAGATCAGATGCTAGCTCTTGGTATTACAATAGTCCAATTCAATAATACACACATTATGCATGTACTATGGTCTACACAAGAAGATATGTGTGATCTCATTGAGGCTACATCCACAGGAACACACAAGTAGCATTTTTGATAATAAAAGTAATGTGTCACTAAGAGCTCCTACTGCTCGCACACATGGTAGTCCAACCCTAGACTAATTGTTCACAATCAAACTAACTCGAGTTACTCAAGACTTGAGTTAACTCTTAACAAGAACTATATATATTCATTATAAATGTAAAAAGTTAGTTATATAATTTTATACTAACACCTTTTATACTATGTTGTTTAGGTGAAAGAAATAAAAATGGAAACTTTTTATATATCCTACTATATTTATATAATTGCTTATATATAAAAATATTAATTAATACAAGCAATGATTCTATTAAAATCTATCTTTAGGAGAACATAAATATACTCTTTTCTTACTGTATTAATTTTTTGTTAAATTTTAGATAACTTGATGATGGAGATGATTAAGAAGGTTTTGAAATAAATAAATAAATAAATGATAAATAGAGGAAAAATTGCACTACATATATATATATTACATTATTCTCCTACAAATGAACTAATTATTTTTTATTTTAAACCTCAAATGTATAAAATATATCATTTTCTTGCCAATCAACCATTTGATCTAGTATGAGCTCTTGTGATATAAACATAACTAGCTATAAAGAAGATATATTTTTTACTAAGATATATAGTCTAACTAATTAATCAAAGCAGATATATATTTTATATGTTGTGATCATACAAACAATGCTTCAAAATTACATTTATTTTTTTCCTCGATTTATTAGAAACAAGTTAAAGTCTATCAAGTATCTACTTAATATAATAGTCTGAATTCTTGAATATAAATTAAAGAAAGATACATGAACCAAATAATTGATGATATTGAGCTGTATAAGGAAGTATAATTGATATATAATTCTAGGATAGTCCAGCCATATCCCAAACATAAACTCAAAAGTTATTTTGCCAAGTAAATACTCTTCCACTCAATAGTTACATCAATTTATTTATTGATATTTTTGATATCTTAGTTTCTTGTTATTATTTCTTGAATAATTTATAATAATTCCCCATATTAAATACTCAAAGACACAATTATATATATGAATCTATTTTCCAGAATGTATAGTATTCCTAAATACTTTTGAGGATAATTATTATAACTAGTTTGGAATAATTTATTATTTGAAGACTATACCTAAAGAAAAAAGAAAAAATCCAAGGATAAAAAATTGCATTAAATCTTTTAAGTATAGAATTTTATTTTATTTTTTAAAATTCTTACTTTCAGATCATTAACTTAATTAAAGACTAGATATATCACTCTCAAAACATTATGATGTTAATGCATGAAAATTAGGTTGCTGAAAATTTAACACTTTTATATGATAAAATTGACAAGGAGATCTCATTTTACCAATTTTTATTAGATATTTGAAAAAGGGTTCACTTCGACTTGTCCTTAATAATATCATCTAAACTTAAATATGTTGCAAGGTATATCCTAATTACAACAAGATTGATGTGAAACGAGAGAGATATAAGAAGAGATGAGAGATTAGATCTTTTAGATTTTGGAGAGCTCATGGGCATATATCACATGAGTGAATAGTAGATTCTTTTAATTTTTTGATTTCATTTCCATTGATTGAAGGCTATGGAGAATTGAGTAGAAAATTGTGAGGACTTTTAGGATCTTTAAAGTTTAGAGTGATTATTTCACATTGAGAGTAGTGGATGGGGGATTTTCAATTTTAATCTCTTGGTATTCATGCTCTAGTTGCATGGGAATTAAGTTTGGACTTTTTTGAGATGTGAATTGAAAGTTATGAGAGTTTATAGCTTTTAAGGTTTGGAGAGATAACTTGTACTCATATGAGTTGGGATGTGAGGGGTTGTGGTTTTGCATGTATGGAGAGATACAAGGAGGAGCATAGTGTGTTACTATCTTATTCTTGTGCTAGCCATGGCTACACTTCCCCATGTGGGGCAGCTCAAAGTAACTTGAGATACACCATACCGGGTGTGTCATTGATGCTTTACTTTGCAAGGAGTAAAGACTCATGTGGGAAGGATGCACAAGGATTATGCGTTTGAGGAGATAGGTTTTGCCACAAGATACCACAAATTCCACTTAATTACAATGGTATAGGACATTGGGTTAGGTGGGAGAGTTAAGTAGAGCAACACAAGCGCTACGTCCTTTGTCTATGGCTGGCCTCACGGATGAGACTAAAGATGCTTACAAAAAATTTATTTCCTTTGCAATATTCCATACCTTTGCTAATTTGAGTGTCATTTGGAATTGCTACCTTTGTTTAGCAATACTCTCCTTTAACAAAAAATTTCAACCTTTGCAAAGAGCTCTTCAATCTTTATTGAATTCACAAGATTGATTTCAACCAATTTGCACATCTCTCTAGCCTCTTATGATTCAAACTTCAAGCTTGCAAGACGGATCATACCTTTTGCAAAAGCATTTAAAGAAGTGCAAGCTTTTGAATTTGCTTACTTTGATTTCCTTCTCTTGTGTGGTTCACCTTCATTCTCCCTTCTTTCTCCTTTGTCTTTATCTCCTTTGTTTCTTCCAATTTGTGCAAGCATCTCCTAATTTTTCACTTGCCATATATTTTACTCTTGGTATCTCTTCCCATCTTCTTCTACCCCTTTTTGCATTTGGAACTTATAGATCATCCTCTAATGGAATATTAAATGGTTCAATTACTTCATACTCCTATGTATTCAACTCAATCCCTTCCATATTCATGTGGATTAAACTCAAAGGGCCTCTCTTCCTACGTACTTGGAATAGTTGTTGGAATTGATACCCTCATAAGAAAGGCTTGTGAAGTCTCAAAAAAGGAATTTCTTCTCCTAACATATCTTCATCCTCCTCATTGAGAGTCTCTTTGCACATTTCAACATCCATCTCATTCTGTATCACTCTATGCATGTTGTTGGACAATTCAAAGTGGATGGACTTAATTCCCATTAACAAACTTACAAGGGCAAGGAGGGAGATATTTTCTCTCTCCCAAACAACGTATCTATTTTAGAATAATAGGGACACAAATGGTTTAGCTTGTCTTCTAGTCCACCCTTGCTTTAAATCTTTATCAATTGGACCCTCACTTGTAGACTTCTCCTTCTAGTTCTGATCTTCCTTGTAGGATTTCATGAATCAAGCCTTTTTGTTCTTCAATTTCTCCCTAATCATGGACACAAGGAATCCGTTACTGAATCTCATAGGGAAAGTTGCCTTGTAATTGAAATTTATACTCTTTTGAATAGGTTTCTTGCTATTGTCACCATGGATTTGTTTATGACCATTAGGATCTTCTACAGAATTTGACTGTAATGGTGTGAAAATATTATGAAGCAATCATCATCAGCTTTTCTCATGGAGCTACTACAAGGAACATTGCTTGTAAGTTTTGATTCTCTCATAGGAGTACTAGCAAGGATATAACAAACCACCTTCAACAATTGTTGAAATCCTACACTTGCAATGGGATAGAACAACTCTATGCAAATCTCAATTTGGAAATGAAAATGGAATGTGCACAATGAGAATGAGAAATAACGGTGTGTTGCTACTTTATCTCTTTGTGGAGGGGCCTCATATCAGCATCAACTATCCCAGTGGATGTGAACTCCATGGTTTCTAAACTTCAATTTCCAACAATATCCAAGTGTGGTTCTAAAGTTAGCTCTCCATGATTTTTTAGATGTACAATTCATTCTTCCAAGACGGATTTGGCATTCAATCTACACTTATAAACTCTTGTGCTTCTTGCCATAAATGGTCACTTTTTTGCTATGCAATATTGGGATTGGAATTTCTCTTTGCATCCCTTGGGGTTGATCATTTGCCCTATGCTCTACTTTTGCTAAACAGTTGAATCTCTCTTGATTCTATTCAATTTCAAGTTTGATTCTCATGCGGATCTTAGACTTCCTTTCTAACCCCTTGGCAACATGTGGCACTCTTTTTATTCTTATTGTGATACTTGGAAAAATGTGTGTTAAAACTATTAATGAGAATTATATCCTAAAACCTCCCTTAACCCCAAGTTGCAACCCAAACTCTGATTGATGATATTGCACACACAAACTTGGTACAACCTGTAAAATTTCTATATAGACCATTCACTTTGGTACCTTTCTTGCTTTATGGCCCCTATATCCATGTTTCTTGCACATGCCTCATAGTCATAAGCCTCACGTAAATCTTGGAATTGACCTCCTAGTGTGTCACCTTGGGACTCAACCCATAAAATAATACAAAATCACCAATAAATAGTTCTAAGAATTTGCTATAGGATTCCGTGAGTGCCAAATGAAACCAAGAATATTGTAGGAAGGAGCAAATCTAGAAATAGACAAGAATACTTATTTCAGTCTTATATTCATTTGAGTGGAATCTTTTTTACATCTTCAATTAATTTCCTATATTTTTTGGAAGATTAAAATGAAACACTATCTTAAAGATGTTGCTTATATTTTATTAAAAAAAGGATATTTTGCACTAGAAATGTTTAATTATTCTCCATTTTATTATACTATTCCTTAAAATATAATTAATATAAAATAAATATATATAGACTCAATGAACGTGATATTTTTTCTCTCAAAATCCCAACACATTATTTCAAAAGTATGTTCTCATTAATGATTATACTACAATTAATATAGCAAATGAGATATGAACACGTGAATACAACAGGTCATATGTACAGTGTATTCTCTATGTTTAAACAAACTTCAAGCCAATTTATTTTAACTTTTCATATTTAAGACTTTGATAGCATATGAATATGTGTATGTATTATTTACATAAGCACAAGCTTGATTAGTCTAAATTATCTGAAGTAAATGCATCTCCTTGAAAGAGAGTTAAAAATGTCTTTCAGTAGGTGGATGCAAATTTACCATTACAATAACATCAAATGAGAAGATATATGCATATATGTTCTCTCATTGTGTGAGTTTTTAGTTTCACTCAAACCATTCTAAACCTGCAAAAAAATGGACAACATAAAATTAAAAAGGAATTTTACAATAAATCTTTTCATTTTTGCAAAGTATAAATATAAGGTATATAGCATGAGAAATAGCATAGTTTCCAAGAGAAAGGAATTAAATCTTGTAGACTTCAGAGTCAAGGTGTCAAAGTGTAGAGCATGGTCCCCTTCAAGTATCTCTCCCCAACTTGAGCTTCTAGAGGGATGTATCACCTCTACATATGGACTATGTATTCTTGGAGTGCCAATAGGATATGCGGATTTTGTCACACACTTCTTGGATGTTGCATTTGTAGAGGATATTTTCCATGTAGATGACATTCTTCTACTAGGAGATCCGTAACTGGCATTTGGTATACTCTTCTTTAGCATTGCCCGTTGACTGAATTACCTTTGTTGCATGGTTCCTCCTTCCTTGACCTTCCTATCACATTTAAGAGCTTTTGAAAGGAAGATTATTGGAGTCTTTGGTGATCTCATCAAACCAAGGACATTTAAGTGTGTGATAGGGGACACACATGGCACATACACAAGCATCTTTACCAATCTCTTGTAGAGGGGTAGGCCTGTTCTTGTTGGGTAGTTGGGCTCTCATAGAACCTCTACTTTCCTCTTGTTTTATGGTTGTTAATAGGCCAATTTTGGAGACATATGTGACCAAGGTGGAAGAGGGATCCTTTTTTCTCCAAATGGTATTATGGTAGAAAGAGATGCCCCATTGTCAAGGGAAGACCTTCCATCCTTTGCTTCACTACTGTTAGATTGGACTAGAGTTTTGCAGCCTTCCTTGATAGAGCAATAATGTCAACATTATGCTACATTCTCTATTACTTGACCCGTCCATTCCTTGGGCCACTAGAGCATGCCGTTGCTCCTGCTCTGGCAAGGATGCAAGCTCTTAGATCCTAGCTTGACCATGCATTAGGATATTCCAACTTGCACTAGCTACTTTCTCTACAATGATGAGGTTTTGCCTAGGTTTGGTCCACCCATTTGCATCTTCATTACTCACTTGTGAGTGTGGTTCTAAACTAGATGTAGCAGCGGTCCATATGACATGGTGTCAGGATAGCTACCCATGATGTCATCAAGTATAGTGTTTGCTATGACATGAGAGAGTGGATACCTTGCTTGGAGGGAGTGCTCGTATACTTTGTAGGCAACATATGTCAAAGTAGATTTATACTTGGTTTGAGATGCTCATGGGACAATTGCTGATGTTGTGGGTACAGACACTATGTGAGATGCAATTTTGGAGGGAGTGATTACTCATCCCTTTGGATGGGCTGCAAGTAGAGCAACAACATGCAACTTCTCTAAGTATAGGGTGCAGCAAGGTCACCTCTTTGTCCCTCTAGCCTTGGAGTTATATGGAGTGATGGACACAACTTTTGACACATTTGTCAAGGAGTGCACAAGAGCTTATCACATTAGATGTCAAGGGGTAACACTCTCACTCTCACTCTCACTCTCACTCTCATACTTTGTAGCATACTTTAGACAATGTGTGTCTTTTTCTCTAAAGAGAGCATTGGCTGGTGCAATTGATAGGAGAGCAATCACACTAGGTGATGCTTCTTTGGATGAGTAGTTTCTAGACCTTACAAATTGCATAGCTTGGATATCTTAGGTGCTATAGGGCAGATATCTCATATCAATACTATTGGGACATAGCTCCATTTTACCTCATTTGTCTCCCCTTGTACGGCTTGATGGGGTCTTCCCATACTTAGTGTTTGCTATGTGGTCACCTTTTTCACAATAAACCTGTCCCTACTACAAGATTTTCATATTCTTAGTGTAATACACTTCAAAATATAAATGAATTCAAGCAGATTTGGTCTAAATCTACACCAACATCATATTAATATATAAACCTTAATGGAAGTTCTTCCATCTATAAAAAATTTCATATTTCTCTAAACCAAGCTTTGTCTAGAAAAGTTAACAAAAATTGATCATAGTTATTCACTTGTCAATGTTTTTACTTGACAGTATACAAGGTACAAGGCATTTTAGATTCTAAATTTGTTGTAGGAATAAACTCTTCAATACAAGTTATTGAAATTTTATTCAACATATCACTATCACTAGTTAATTGATGTGCTACTAGGTCAAATAACCTATGCCAAGTATATATTTAAGCTAAAACTCAGATCGATATGTGTAAACTATGTATGTTATCTGAGTAGTTTGGAATGAGATCTGCTCATTGAGAAATATTAACGGAGCAAATAATAACCAAATTTATTAATGGTAAACATATAATTAAACTGATTAAATATTTTGTGATTTGATTGATTAGGTTGGAGATTGAGTTCACAGCAGTAGATCCTAAATATATTATGATAATAGACTCTTCAATTCAGGCTATCAAAATTTTTGCAACATATCATTGTCACTAGTTACACTTTGAAGTGCTACCAAGTGCTTACGCTAGGTATATAATTAAACTAAAACTTATATGAATTTTTGTAAACTATTGTCTGCTATTTGAGTAGTATAGAATGGCCTAAAGTAGTAAGATGTATATAAAGGTGTATATCTCAAAGGAAAATGAATACAAGGCACAAACATGTGAAAAGGAGATAGAGGGTACGAGACCCATCGGTCCCATTTGGCTAAGAAAAATAAATAACCAGGAGAGTGGTTATCTCGTAGGTTTATCACAAAATGATTCAGGGGTGATGAAAGCCTCAAGAGCATTCAATTATCAAGTTACCTAATTGATATTACAATCTGAATTCCATAGAGAATTATGGGGTATATTAAATGGATCATATGACAAATCGATACAAATCTATACCAAGAGTAAAAAGAGAAACCAATGATAAACCGCAAGAAAAATCTTTAATTAATGCTTTCATAAACTTTTACAAAATCCATGTAATCAAAAAAACCTTCTGGATCATAATATTCGTGACCAATAAATCCCCTAAAGTTATGAGAATTTTACCATAACCTACCCATAAATTTGTTCATGGTTATCCATAAAGTGATTATTAAAACCCCTTGTTTAGTCTTGGTGCCACTATAGGGCAAATTCCTCTTACTGATACTATTGAGGCTTAGTCATATTTCACCCTCTATCTTTTCCTTTTCCTTGTACAACTTGATGTGGTCTTCCCATCCTTCTTGTTATCACATGCAACTGCCTTCCTTGGTTACTCTTGGACTAATTGGGGAGTTTCAAAAATATTTTTCACCTCACATAAAAATCCCATACAAAATTTTACTAACGGTATGGAAAGCTTTTACAAGTAGAATACAAAAGGGTACTTGCAAATTTTATGAGTGGTCTCCCTAGCCATAAAACTTTCATGTGATTCCTAAACTTTGACCCGTAAAGTTTATGGGTTATGTGTGTTCCTATAAGTATTAAGTACTCTAGTTATCAATGTAATTATTAGACTGACATATGAATGAGTGAGAGTGATATAGATTTGAAATTGAAATGAAAAGTAGCACAAATCTAAGAACAAAAAAATTTGAAAACACATCAGCATTGTCTCAACTTGAATGAGAGGGGTTTGAGCTTTGCTATCTAAGCAAGAGTTTGTTGAGCTTTGCCGGTTGAATCATAGAAAATTATGCATGTTTTCAATTGATTTTTGTTGATAGAATGGTGGGGTGAGAAATTATTGATTAGGAATAAAATTTTCACATGAGGAGAGAATAGTGGGTTGAGAATATTTTCACCATAGAGAGAGTAGTGGGGATAGAAATTTCACACAAGAAGAGAATAGTGAGTTGAGAATACATTCAAACATGACAGAAAAGTGGGGAGAGCAATTGATGTGTAGAACTAGAATTTCACACGAGAAGAGAATGGTGTGCAAGAATATTTTCACACGAAGAGAGAATAGAAAATTGAAATTCTAGCAAGAAGAGAATAATGGGTTAAGGATATGTGCACACGTAGAGAGAAGAGAAATGAATAGTGTGATAGAAAATATTACACACACAAAGAGAATGTTTTTAGATATTTGCATACATAAAGAGAACTAAGAACCAAATTTAGTGATGGAAAATAGTGTGAGAACAAGGCACAAGTGAATGTAGAGAGTCATATAAACACACATGTTTGATTTAGATTGTGTGAAGAGTTGGGAGGTTATAAAGATTGTTGGTCTTGCACTCATCAAATATAAATATGCCTTGTATTAGCAACTAACTAGAGTTTGCAAACAAAATGAAGAAATGTATGCATTGGCAAGTTTCAAGGTGAACTTTACATTGAGATGGAGTGGCAAGGTGAGCTAGATATGGAGCTTGACATGTTCATTGGTGGATTTTGGGAAGAGGAAGAGCATATAAATGACTAAAAATGGGATATAGACAATCTCCTCAAAGGTAAGGAGAAATGTCTATTAA